>JARQOD010000001.1:37396176-37453815 GCA_033576555.1 Oophaga sylvatica
ATTTTTCCCAAAATTTGGGCACAGACACCACTTAAGTAGCATCAATTGCCCCAGAGTTGCTTAAAATGGTTGGTGAGGTGATTTGACCAAATCCTCAAGCTTTTACTCTCCCCAGGATGACACAGGGGTAGAAAAGTCCTTGTGGATCCATGATTTGTTCATCTTTATGAACGTGAGTCAGTCTACATTCTCAGTGGACAGCCGCGTGCGCTTATCTGTCAGCACACCACCAGCAGCACTGAACACACGTTCAGAGAGAACGCTGGCTGCGGGGCATGACAAGATCTCCAAGGCGTGAGTGGTGAGCTCAGGCCATTTATCCAGATTGGAAGACCAAAAAGAACAAGGGTCCAGTGACACAGTCATGGCTTCGATGTTCATTTGGAGATACTCCTGTACCATCGTCTCTAGGTGTTGACTATGTGTCTGAATTCTTGTCTCCTGTGGCCTTGCAAAGGATGGGCTAAAAAAGTGGTGAAAGGATTCCGCAAAATTGCTGTGAACACCAGCAGATACTGTGTTTCTCTTACGGTTTGAGTGCTGAAGACTCGACAGTCCAACGGTTGGCAAGTTAGAACTGTGAGATTCACTATGTGCAGCACTGGTGTTTTGTGGAAAAGCACATGTAAGATTCTGCAACAGTCTCTGCTGATACTCCTGCATGCATGAATCCCTTTCTATGGCAGGAATTATTTCGGCAAATTTACTTTTGTACCGGTGATCTAACAGTGTGGCTACCCAGTAGTCAGGATTATTTCAAATTCTGACAATTCGAGGGTCATGTTGCAAGTAGTGCAGCAAGAAGGCACTCATGTGTCTTGCGCATCCAGGAGCACCAAGTCCCTGTTATGTTGGTGGCGAGGTACGAATCATGCTTCATTCATCTGCCCTCTCCCCCCAACCTCGCACAACAGAAATGTCGTCAAGGTCTCCCTCATCTGATGAGTCTTCCATGCCCATCGCCACTTCATCCTCCACTTCTTCCTGGCCTCCTGCACCTTCCTGACTATTTTGGATGCTACCATGCGCCCTGGTTAATCCCTCTCCCCCACCCTGCCATGCCTGCCGCCATGGTGCTGCCGACCGTCTGGACCTTGCAGATGTTAGCCCTCCTGCATACAACTCCTCCTCCTCTACTTCCTCCACCTCCTCGTGTTCCACCACCTGACTCCGAATTCTGTCTAACATGTGCTCCAGCATGTAAATCACCGGAATAGTCATGCTGATAATGGCATCGTCAGCACTAAACATCTTGGTGGCCATTTCAGAACTGTGCAGAAGGGTGCATAGGTCCCTGATCTGAGACCACTCCTCCAGCGTGATTTTCCCCACCTCTGGATCTCGTTGGCCCAAGCTATAACTCAGAACGTATTGCACCAGGGCTTGTCGGTGCTGCCATAGTCGCTGCAACATGTGCAGAGTTGAATTCCACCATGTTGGCACATCGCATTTTAGCCGGTGAAGTAGCAGGCCCTACGACTTCTGTAGAGATGTAAGTCGCTGAGCTGCGGGATGCGAACGGCGGAAGTGAGCACACAGCGACCGTGCCCTCTGCAGAAGGCCATGTAGTCCGGGATAGTGGGCTAAAAATTGCTGGACAACCAGGTTCAACACGTGAGCCATACAAGGCACGTGTGTGACACTGCCCCGGCGAAGGGCCGCACCCAGGTTTGCGGCATTGTCGCACACGGCCTTCCCTGGTTGCAGGTCCAGTGGAGACAACCATTCCTGAAACTGGTTCTCCAAAGCTGACCACAACTCCTCAGCTGTGTGACTCACATTTCCCAGACATTTCAACGTAAAAACCGCCTGATGACGTTGAGCCCTTATGCCAGCATAGCCAGGAGGTGTGCAGGATCCCTTCTGTGCAGTTAGAAAGCCTGTGGCATGACCAGACAGGCTTTTGGTGCAGGTGGAGGACCGAGAGGAGATTGAGGAGGCAGAAGCAGTGGAGGAACTTCAAGATAAAGAGGATTGACGCACAACTCGTGGGGACGGCAAGACTTGGACAGCAGCCCCTTGTCCTGCTGTCACCATAGTTACCCAGTGCCCAGTAAGTGACATGTAACGCCCCTGTCCATGCCTACTCGTCCAAGTGTCTGTGGTGAAATGCACCCTCTAACACACTGAGTTTCTCAAAGAAGCGGTGATGTTGTGTGCGACATACTGGTGGAGCGCAGGCACACCTTTCTTTGAGAAGTAGTGTCGACTGGTCATCTGGTACTGGGGCACTGCGACGGACATAAGGTCTCGAAAATCCTCTGTGTCCACAAGGCGGAAAGGCAGCATTTCTGTAGCCAAGAGATTGCAGATGGTGAAATTCAACCTTTTCGCTTTCTCATGGCTAGGAGGAAATGGTCTTTTACTTGTCCACATCTGAGGGACCGAGAGCTGGCTGTTGTGCGTAGACGGGTTGAGTAGGGTGTCCCCGGACAACTGACAGTCTGTGAGGAAGATGCAGGCACAAAATTTAGGTTGCCTTGATCCAAAGGTGGTGCTCTCCATGTCGGAGACCGCTGAACACCAGCTAGTGTTTCCACTTCCAAATGAAATGACCTGCCAATCTGACTTGGTGTTGCGGGCAGTGTTGAGCGATACTGCCCGATATCCAGAAATATTGGATCGGATTGGATCGGCCCGATACTCAAAAAGTATCGGCGATACCCAATTCCGATACGGGAAACCCAATGCAAGTCTATGGGACAGAATTACCGTAATTAAAAAAAACCCCTTTCTTTCCTTGTAAACAATATATATACACATATAATATATATATATATATATATATACACACATATATATATATATATATATATAATTTTATAATATATATATATATATATATAAACAGTCATGGTCAAAAGTTTTGAGAATGACACAAATATTAATTTTTACAAAGTCTACTGCTTCACTTTTTCTAATGGCAATTTGCATATACTCCAGAATGTTATAAAGAGTGATCAGCTTAACAGCAATTACTTGCAAAGTCAATATTTGGCTAGAAAATGAACTTTATCCCCCAAAACACATTTCAACATCATTGCAGCCCTGCCTTAAAAGGACCAGCTAACTTCTTTTCAGTGATTGCTCCATTAACACAGGTGTGGCTGTTGATGAGGACATGGCTGGAAATCAATCTGTCATGATTAAGTAAGAATGACACCACTGGACACTTTAAAAGGAGGCTGGTGCTTGGCATCATTGTTTCTCTTCTGTTAACCATGGTTATCTCTAAAGAAACACGTGCAGTCATCATTGCAATACACAAAAATGGCCTAACAGGGAAAAGTATCGCAGCTAGAAAGATTGCACCTCAGTCAACAATCTATCGCATCATCAAGAACTTCAAGGAGAGAGGTTCCATTGTTGCCAAAAAGGCTCCAGGGCGCCCAAGAAAGACCAGCAAGCGCCAGGACCGTCTCTTAAAAGTGTTTCATGTCATGTTACGGTAGCTGAGGAGTGCAGGTAAAAAAGGCAATACACCAGAGCAGTTGGAATCTATGAGATTGCAGTACCCTGACTAACCACCACAACTAGAGGCAGCCGTGGAGCGTTCCTACGTTGGTCCTAGACGCCTCGTCACAGCCTGAGAAACTAACTACACCTAAAGATAGATATAGGAAAGCTATCTGCCCCGGAGCAGAACCCCAAAGATAATAGAAAGCCCCCAAACATGTAATGGCGGTTAGACAAGATGAAATACTGACACAGAAAGAAAATAGTATGAGCAAACGCTGGGGCCCAAACTAACTAAATAGAAAAGGATAGGAAGGGTACTTACTGCAATCCCAGAAAACCCTGAAAAGCGCCAACTCTACTAATTTCAAAAATACCTGAGATCACACGACCTCTTCCACCTAAATTAGTTCTCTGGTGTAACAAAATCAAAACAGCAGCCACTGAAAAAACTGGAAAAAGCAAAAGTACAAACATCAGTGGCTGAACAAAACTGAGAGGGCAGAAGCCCCCGGAGGGGACCCTGAAGGCCCCCACAGAAGTGCAGGACAAAATGCAAAAATATAGCACAAACACAAAAGAAGAAAATGTCTTATCTGTTAGCAGGAGATGCAGACACGACACAGCAGGCTACAAGGGAAACTGGAATAAAGGATTCAGACCAGAACAATTGATCACCGGCAACCCTGATGGGAAGGTGACTCCCTTATACAAGACCAATCAGTAACACCTGATTCCCAGTCCTCACAATCTTCACTGAACAGACCAGTACCGCTTGTAACCACCAGAGGGAGTCTCTGCTCAGAACTCATCTCAAACCCATTCACAACAGTACCCCCCCCTTGAGGAGGGGTCACCGAACCCTCATTTGAGCAACCAGGTCGGTCAGGATGAGTTCTATGATACGCACGGATGAGTCTCCTAGCATGGATGTCCGAAGCAAACACCCAAGAATTGTCTTCCTGACCATAACCTCTCCACTTAACCAAATACTGGAGTTTCCGTCTAGAAAAATGAGAATCTAATATTTTCTCAACCACATACTCCAGATTGCCCTCAACCAAAACAGGGTCAAGAGGCACAGCAGCAGGAACCACTGGCTCAACAAACCTCTTCAACAAGGACTTGTGGAACACGTTATGGATCTTAAATGTCCCTGGAAGAAGCAAACGAAAAGAAACAGGATTAAGAATCTCAATGATCTTATAAGGTCCAATGAACCTAGGCTTAAATTTAGGAGATGCTACTCTCATAGGAATATTCCTTGAGGACAACCAGACCAAGTCCCCCACTTTAAATCGAGGACCATCAGTCCTATGCCGGTTAGCAAACCGCTGGGCCTTTTCCTGAGAGAGGGACAACCTCTCCACTACCTGGTCCCAAATCTGTTGCATACGTTCCACAACAGAGTCAACACCTGGACAGACAGAAGCCTCCGTCTGTCCCGAAGAAAATCGAGGGTGAAACCCAGAATTACAGAAAAACGGAGACATCAAAGTGGCAGAGCTAGCCCTATTATTAAGAGCAAACTCAGCCAAAGGTAAAAAAGAGACCCAGTCATCCTGATCAGCAGACACAAAGCATCTAAGATAAGTCTCCAATGTCTGGTTTGTTCTCTCAGTTTGACCATTGGTCTGAGGATGAAATGCCGAGGAGAAAGACAATTGAACACCCAGTTTAGAACAAAAAGTCCTCCAAAATCTGGAAACAAACTGGACTCCTCTGTCAGACACAATGTTCTCAGGAATGCCGTGTAAACGAACCACGTGCTGAAGGAACAACGGCACCAATTCAGAGGAGGAAGGCAACTTAGGTAATGGCACAAGATGTATCATTTTGGAAAACCTATCACAAATTACCCAGATGGTGGTCATTCTCTGAGAAACAGGAAGGTCGGAAATGAAATCCATAGAGATATGGGTCCATGGTCTCTTGGGCACAGGCAATGGCATCAACAAACCACTAGAGCGAGAGAAAGGCTTGGAGCGAGAGCAAGTCCCGCAGGACTGCACAAATTCCCTGACATCACGAGACAAGGTAGGCCACCAAAAGGACAGACTAACCAAGTCTCTGGTACCAAAAATTCCGGGATGCCCAGCCAAAGCGGAACAATGAATCTCAGACATCACACTCTTTTTCCACTGGTCCGGGACAAATAATTTTCCAACAGGGCAGCACTCGGGCCTATCCTCCTGACACCCCTCCAGAGCAAGTCTCAAATTGGGCGAGATGGCGGAAAGAACTACACCCTCTTTCAAAATAACAGAAGGATCAGATAACTCAGGAGAGTCCGCAAGGAAACTCCTCGAGAGGGCGTCCGCCTTAACATTCTTAGTGCCAGGAAGAAAGGAAACCACAAAATTAAAACGTGTGAAAAACAAGGCCCACCTGGCCTGTCTAGGATTGAGTCGCTTGGCAGATTCCAGATAGACCAGATTCTTATGGTCCGTAAGGACCACCACCTGATGTTTGGCTCCCTCCAGCCAATGTCTCCACTCTTCAAAAGCCCACTTCATGGCCAATAACTCCCGATTACCCACGTCATAATTACGTTCAGTAGGAGAAAATTTTCGAGAGAAAAAGGCACAAGGGTTACTTTTAGAGGTCTCTGGATCTTTTTGGGACAAAACGGCACCTGCCCCAATTTCAGAGGCATCAACCTCCACCTGAAATGGCAGAGAAACATCAGGCTGCCGTAGAACAGGAGCAGAAGTGAATCTCTGCTTAAGTTCCTGAAATGCAGAGACTGCCTCAGGAGGCCAATTCACCACATCAGAACCCTTTCTGGTCAAATCAGTTAATGGTTTAACAATAACCGAGAAATTACCAATAAATTTACGATAAAAATTGGCAAAACTCAAAAATCTCTGAAGACCTTTAATGAAGTAGGTTGGACCCAATCACAGATGGCCTGAACCTTGACCGGGTCCATTTCGATAACAGATGGGGACAAAATGAATCCCAGAAATGAGATCCTCTGTACGCCAAAAAGACACTTTGATCCCTTCACATACAGAGCATTCTCTCTCAAAATCTGGAACACAGTTCGAACATGTTTCACATGAGAGTCCCAGTCATTAGAAAAAATCAAGATATCATCCAAATAAACAATCAGAAATTTGTACACAAAATCCCTGAAAATGTCATTCATGAAGGACTGGAAGACGGAAGGAGCATTAGTGAGACCAAAGGGCATCACTAGGTACTCAAAATGCCCTTCAGGGGTATTGAATGCCGTCTTCCATTCATCCCCGTGCTTAATGCGAATAAGGTTATACGCCCCCCTGAGGTCAAGCTTGGTAAACCAAGTAGCGTTTTTCACCCTGGAAAACAGGTCAGAAATCAAGGGTAACGGGTATTGATATTTCACAGTAATATTGTTCAAGAGACAATAATCAATACACGGCTTTAATGAACCATCTTTTTTGGCCACAAAGAAAAAACCGGCACCTAAGGGTGAAGAGGATGGTCTGATATGACCCTTCTCCAATGATTCCTTGATATAAGACCGCATAGCGTCATGTTCAGGTACAGACAAGTTAAAAAGGCGACCTTTAGGGAATTTACTACCCCGCACTAATTCAATAGCGCAGTCATAGCTCCTATGGGGAGGCAAGGATGCAGATTTACTTTCGCTAAACACATCAGAAAAATCAATCAAAAAGTCAGGAACATCCTGAGCCTGGGGGGAGGCAGAAAAAACAGGAGTGTTGGTATTAACACATTGGCAGCCCCAACTGGTTACAGACACAGATTTCCAATCCAAAACAGGATTATGAGACTGTAACCAAGGGAAACCCAGCACGATAATGTCATGCAGATTATACAGAACCAAAAATTTGCAGCACTCCTGGTGATCAGGTTCAACCCTCATTATCACCTGAGTAGAAAACTGGGGTTTATTCTCAGCCAAAGGGTAGAATCGATCCCCAGTAGGGAATAGACTTCTGTAGGGGTATCAAGGGAAACCCACAACTTTAGCAAAATCATAATCCATCAGGTTAATAGCTGCTCCAGAATCAACGAAAGCCTGAGCAGAAAATGAGGACAGAGAGCATATCAGAGTGAAAGTTAATAAAAACTTAGTCTGAACACTACCCAAGACAACTGAGCGTGCAAAACGTCTTCCCCGCTTAGGGCAGACTGAAATAGCATGAGAGGCATCACCACAGTAGAAACATAACCCATTGCGCTTTCGAAACTCATGACGCTGTGCCCCAGACACCACTCTATCACACTGCATGGGTTCAGAAGCTGGTTCACAAGGCAACACCATACCACGCATACTTCTCCGCTCACGCAAACGTCTGTCAATTTGAATCGCTAATGACATAGAATCATTGAGACCAGAGGGACAGGGAATCCCACCATAACATCCTTTACATTATCTGACAGACCCTTCTGGAAAAGGGGTGCCAAAGCGTCATCATTCCATTTGGTCAGGACTGCCCACCTACGGAATCTCTGACAGTATAACTCAGCGTCATAAGGCCCCTGATTTAATGCCAACAAGGCTTTTTCAGCTTGATCAGTGACATTAGGCTCATCGTACAATAACCCCAAAGCCTGAAAAAATGCATCAACATCACTCAAAACAGGATCCCCAGGTGTCAGGGAAAAAGCCCAATCCTGAGGATCGCCGCGCAGGAGAGAGATGATAATTTGAACCTGCTGCGCTGCGCTCCCTGAGGACTTAGATTTTAAGGCAAAAAACAATTTACAATTATTTTTGAAATTCTGAAACTTAGCTCGATCCCCCAAAAACAAATCTGGCATGGGGATCCTAGGTTCCACAACAGGCAACCTAGCAAGATATGCAGCAATACTCTGAACCTCAGTGGCAAGCTGATCCACACGGCCAGACAACCGTGCAAACTCCATTGAGAGAAAAGATCCTCCCCAGCACCCAGAGATAAAGAGGGGAAAAAAAAATGCAACAAATAGAAAAATATCTCTGACAACCTTTTTTCTTTCATAATATTTTTTCCCTTCTGTGAGTACCATACAATTTTCAATTTTTAGGCCGATGATACTGTTATGTTACGGTAGCTGAGGAGTGCAGTAAAAAAGGCAATACACCAGAGCAGTTGGAATCTATGAGATTGCAGTACCCTGACTAACCACCACAACTAGAGGCAGCCGTGGAGCGTTCCTACGTTGGTCCTAGACGCCTCGTCACAGCCTGAGAAACTAACTACACCTAAAGATAGATATAGGAAAGCTATCTGCCCCGGAGCAGAACCCCAAAGATAATAGAAAGCCCCAAACATGTAATGGCGGTTAGACAAGATGAAATACTGACACAGAAAGAAAATAGTATGAGCAAACGCTGGGGCCCAAACTAACTAAATAGAAAAGGATAGGAAGGGTACTTACTGCAATCCCAGAAAACCCTGAAAAGCGCCAACTCTACTAATTTCAAAAATACCTGAGATCACACGACCTCTTCCACCTAAATTAGTTCTCTGGTGTAACAAAATCAAAATAGCAGCCACTGAAAAAACTGGAAAAAGCAAAAGTACAAACATCAGTGGCTGAACAAAACTGAGAGGGCAGAAGCCCCCGGAGGGGACCCTGAAGGCCCCCACAGAAGTGCAGGACAAAATGCAAAAATATAGCACAAACACAAAAGAAGAAAATGTCTTATCTGTTAGCAGGAGATGCAGACACGACACAGCAGGCTACAAGGGAAACTGGAATAAAGGATTCAGACCAGAACAATTGATCACCGGCAACCCTGATGGAAGGTGACTCCCTTATATAAGACCAATCAGTAACACCTGATTCCCAGTCCTCACAATCTTCACTGAACAGACCAGTACCGCTCGTAACCACCAGAGGGAGTCTCTGCTCAGAACTCATCTCAAACCCATTCTCAACAGTTTCAGCTGCGGGATCGGGCTACCAGCAGTGCAGAGCTTGCTCAGGAATGGCAGCAGGCAGGTGTGAGTGCATCTGCACGCACTGTGAGGCGGAGACTCTTGGAGCAAGGCCTGGTCTCAAGGAAGGCAGCAAAGAAGCCACTTCTCTCCAGAAAAAACATCATGGACAGACTGATATTCTGCAAAAGGTACAGGCAGTGGACTGCTGAGGAATGGGGTACAGTTATTTTCTCTGATGAATCCCCTTTTCGATTGTTTTGGACATCAGGAAAACGCCTCATTCGGAGAAGACAAGGTGAGCGCTACCACCAGTCTTGCCTCATGCCAACTGTTAAGCATCCTGAAACCATTCATGTGTGGGGTGTTTCTCAGCCAAGGGAATCGGCTCTCTCACAGTCTTGCTTAAAAACACAGCCATGAATAAAGAATGGTACCAGAATGTCCTCCAAGAGCAACTTCTCCCAACCCTCCAAGAGCAGTTTGGCGATCAACAATGCCTTTTCCAGCATGATGGAGTACCTTGCCATAAAGCAAAGGTGATAACTAAATGGCTCAGGGAACAAAACATAGAGATTTTGGGTCCATGGCCTGGAAACTCCCCAGATCTTAATCCCATTGAGAACTTGTGGTCAATCATCAAGAGACGGTGGACAAACAAAAACCTAAAAATTCTGACCAAATGGAAGCATTGATTATGCAAGAATGGATTGCTATCAGTCAGGATTTGGTCCAGAAGTTGATTGAGAGCATGCCAGGGAGAATTGCAGAGGTCCTGAAGAAGAAGGGTCAACACTGCAAATATTGACTTGCTGCATTAACTCATTCTAACTGTCAATATAAGCTTTTGTTACTCATAATATGATTGCAATTATATTTCTGTCTGTGATGAAAACATCTGTCAAACACACATAAAAACCAGAGGGCAGCAGATCATGTGAAAATATAATATTTGTGTCATTCTCAAAACTTTTGACCATGACTGTACATATATTTATAGTTCATACACTTTTACATAGTAAAATAGCCTCTGATTCAATTGCCGGGCAATGCCGGCTTTTGTGAAATTACCGAACCACCCGACATGAAATGACACATGGTTTACATAGAGTTAACCATGTCATTTCATGTAGTTTGATATATGGTTTTCACTAACAATTACATGAGTGTATGTGTGCAAAATTTCACACATGTAGGGGTTAACTAAAGGTGTAAATTCGTTGTAAAAAAAACGCTTTTTTTTCTACGATTTTACCCCTTTAATTAACCCCTACATGTGTGTAATTTTGCACACATTCACTCATGTAATTGTTAGTGAAAACCATATATCAAACTACATGAAATGACATGGTTATCTCTATGTAAACCATGTGTCATTTCATGTCGGGTCTGTAATTTCACAAAAGCCGGCAATTGAATTAGCGGCTATTATACTATGTCAAAATGTATGTACTATAAATATATATATATGTGTCACAAATTCAATGACATGTATATATATATATATATATATGAGGTGTAAAATTGTTGAAAAAAAATGCGTGGGCTCCCGCCCTATTTTCTCAACCAGACAGACAAAGCCAGCGAGTGGGGGCAGATAATAATAGCCCAGAGAGGGACCATTATTTTTGGGCCCCCACTGGCTACTAACATCTGCCCCCAGACACCCCAGAAAAGGCAAATCTATAATTAGATTTGACCTTTCTGGCACTTTGCCCGTCTATTCCCATTGCCCTGTAGCGGTGGCGAATGGGTTAATAAGGGGTTAAAGCCACCTTGCTATTGAAAGGTGACCTTAAGCCAGGTTAATAATTGAGAGCTGTTAATTAGACAACTATCAATTATTAATCCTATTGCATGAAATAAAAAATAAAACACACACACTTTAATTAAAAATCATTTTAATGAAATAAACACACAGTTTTTGACCATATTTTATTATACTGCTGAACCATTTCCTGTAATAAAAATAAAATAAAAAAGCAACATTATTCTTACCTATCCGATGCACAGTCAGGTCTCCTGATGTAATCCTTCTGAAAGGGTTAACGTTTACTGCAGGGACTGCAGCTAATGCTGCAGCCTCGCAGAAAACCCCCCGAATGAATCATCTCCTTTCTTGGCTGACAGGAGAGGAAGTGGTTAGCATAATTGATTGCTTCCCACTTTCACTTCAGGTCAGCCGGGGACACCGCACAGCATCATGACGTCAGAGGGAATCCCGGCTGACCTGAAGTGAACTGATTAACAAAAATAGGGGATCCCCTCGAAAAAAAAATGGCATGTGGTCCCCCCTATTTTTGTTAACCAGCCAGATGAAGCAGACTACTGAGGCCTGGATTTTCAGGTTGTTAAGGAGCCAATATCCATGGACCTTGCAAGCCTGATAATACCAGACCACAGCAGTCTGCTTTTCTTGGCTGGTTGACAAAAATAGGGGATCCCCTCGAAAAAAATGGCTTGGGGTCCCCCCTATTTTTGTTAACCAGCCAGATGAAGCAGACTGCTGAGGCCTGGTTTTTCAGGCTGGTAAGGATCCCAGATCCATGAACCTTGCAAGCCTGATAATACCAGGCCACAGCAGTCTGTGTAGCTTGGCTGGTTAACAAAAATAGGGGATCCCCTCAAAAAAAAAAATGATGTGGGGATCCCCCTATTTTTGTTAACCAGCCAAGTAAAAAGCAGACTGCTGTGGCCTGGTATTAAAAGACTGTCAAGGCCCATGGATTTTGGCCCTCAACAGCCTGATAATACCAGGCTACAGCAGCCCCACAAAGATGCGCCAATTGTGGCACTTTACCCGCTCTTCCCACTTGCCCTGTAGTGGTGGCAAGTGGGGTAATAAGGGGTTAATGTCACCGTTGATTGCACGGTGACAATAAGCCCGGTTAATAATGGAGAGGGTCAATAAGACACCGATCCATAATTAATCATTAAGTTTGTAAATTTAAAAAAAAAAGACACAGCCAGAAAAAAGTATTTTAATGAAATAAAACACCACACAGTTTTCATTATTTTTATTATACGCTCATCCTGCGACGCCCTCGATCTCCTGTAAAAAAACAAAAATAACAAACCAATACAAATACCACCTGTCCGACGTAGTCCATATTATCGAATGTCCCACGACGAGTCCAGCTCTGCTACATCTGGAGTCCAGGCAGAGCCTGACATCCCGACGCAGCAGAGCTGCTTACCTGCTTACCTCGGCAGTGATGTCATCGGACTGGCTTACGGCCAGCTGTACTCTCGCGACAGCTGGCCGAGATTATCCAGTACCCGGCAGCACGTGCAGTTATCGCGAGAAACTGCACGTGACCGCCAGGGAGAGGGTAATGGCGGCTATCAAGGACAAGGAGTCCAGGACGTGACCACCGGGGATCTTCTGCCAGGCAAGTGCTGCTGACTCCTGACAGACCCGACCGACACTGACAGTGACAGTGACACTTTCGGGGAGTTCCTGTGTCACGTACTTCGTTCTGTGACACAGGAACTCCCCATAGACTTTACAGGAAAATTCAGATTCCGGTATCCGATATGACAAAAATATCGGAACTCAGAATCGGAATGCTCAACACTAGTTGCGGGTAAAGAGGTGCCAGGTCTGAGTCTCAAAACAGGTCTGACTGCTGTCCCCCCAGTCACAGGGGATGAAGAGGCCGTGGTCGCAGATGCACAAGATGGGGCAGACGGTAGCTGGGACGGCCGGCTAGCCGCATTGTAGCACAGTGAGCTTGCCACTGCAACTTATGCTTCATATCCATGTGACGGTTCATGCATGAAGAACTCAAACTATGGATTTTTTGGCCTCTACTTAGCTTTGGTCACAAATGTTACAGATAACACGAGTTGGGTCATCCTTGTCGATATTAAAAAATGCCCAGGCTATGCAAGGCTTAGAACCCACGCGACCTGAAGAGCCACCTTGACTTATGGTCAGAGGCAGAGTTGTGGTTGAGGATGCAGTTGGTGATGTGCTTACAGTACTACGTCTCTGTCCAGGAAGGCGCACCCTGACCTCATCGTCACTCGAATCCTCCGCCACCTCCTCTGCTGACCTTATCGACTGTCCGACTGTGGGTTGACAGTAATTGGGATCTACAACCTCGTCATCATCATCACCCAGTGTTTTCTCACCCCCGTCGTCCTCAGAGCCAACCTCTTCCTGTCCTGACACAAAACTCAACTTGTCGCTCACATCAGGTATTTGAGTCTCATCATCGTCTTCCTCATTGTCTCCACCAACAGGAGTTACAGTTTGGGAACGAGGGTCTACATTATGCTCAGAACCTTCTTCATCTGGTCCTGGATCCGACTCAAACATTCTGGGCATCAGTGCACATCATTTCCTCGTCTGGATTCACAGAAGCTCTGGAACCGACCTCTGATTCCCAGGCTATAGTATGAACAAACAGCTCTGTAGACTCAACCATCTATTCTACCCCATACTCAGATGGGCAGCTGGAGACTTGGGAGCTGTGAGGAAGTAAGTGCGATTGGAGTGACACCTGTTATGTTTCGGTAACTGAGGAGTGCAGGTAAAAAAGGCAATACACCAGAGCAGTTGGAATCTATGAGATTGCAGTACCCTGACTAACCACCACAACTAGAGGCAGCCGTGGAGCGTTCCTACGTTGGTCCTAGACGCCTCGTCACAGCCTGAGAAACTAACTACACCTAAAGATAGAAACAGGAAAGCTATCTGCCCCGGAGCAGATCCCCAAAGAACATAGAAAGCCCCCAAACATGTAATGGCTGTTAGACAAGAAGAAATACTGACACAGACAGAAAATAGTATGAGCAAACGTTGGGGCCCAAACTACCTAAATAGAAAAGGATAGGAAAGGTACTTACTGCAATCCCAAAAAACCCTGCAAAGCACCAACTCTACTAATTTCAAAAACACCTGAGATCACACGACCTCTACCTCCTAAATTAGTTCTCTGGTGTAACAAAATCAAAACAGCAGCCACTGAAGAAACTGGAAAAAGCAAAAGTACAAACATCAGTGGCTGAACTAAACAGAGGGCAACAGCCCCCGGAGGGGACCCTGAAGGCCCCCACAGAAGTGCAGGACAAAATGCAAAAATAAAGCACAAAAACAAAAAGAAGAAAATGTCTTATCTGTTAGCAGGAGATGCAGACACGACACAGTAGGCTACAAGGGAAACAGGAATCATGGAGTGAGACCAGAACAATTGATCACCGGCAACCCTGATGGGAAGGCGACTCCCTTATATAAGACCAGTCAGTAACACCTGATTCCCACTCCTCACAATCTTCACTGGACAGTCCAGTACCGCTTGTAACCACCAGAGGGAGCCTCTGCTCAGAACTCATTTCAAGTCCATTCACAACAGTACCCCCCCCTTGAGAGGGGTCACCGAACCCTCACTTGAGCAACCAGGTCGGTCAGGATGAGTTCTATGATACGCACGGATGAGTCTCCTAGCATGGATGTCCGAAGCAAACACCCAAGAATTGTCTTCCTGACCATAACCTCTCCACTTAACCAAATACTGGAGTTTCCGTCTAGAAAAACGAGAATTCAATATTTTCTCAACCACATACTCCAGATTGCCCTCAACCAAAACAGGGTCAGGAGGCACAGTAGTAGGAACCACTGGCTCAACAAACCTCTTCAACAAGGACTTGTGGAACACGTTATGGATCTTAAATGTCCCTGGAAGAAGCAAACGAAAAGAAACAGGATTAAGAATCTCCATGATCTTATAACGTCCAATGAACCTAGGCTTAAATTTAGGAGATGCCACTCTCATAGGAATATTTTTTGAGGACAACCAGACGAAGTTCCCCACTTTAAACCGAGGACCATCAGTCCTATGCCGGTTAGCAAACCACTGGGCCCTCTCCTGAGAGAGGGACAACCTCTCCACTACCTGGTCCCAAATCTGTTGCATACGCTCCACAACAGAGTCAACACCTGGACAGACAGAAGCCTCCGTCTGTCCTGAAGAAAATCGAGGGTGAAACCCAGAATTACAGAAAAATGGAGACATCAAAGTGGCAGAGCTAGCCCTATTATTAAGAGCAAACTCAGCCAAAGGCAAAAAAGAGACCCAGTCATCCTGATCAGCAGACACAAAGCATCTAAGATAAGTCTCCAATGTCTGGTTTGTTCTCTCAGTTTGACCATTGGTCTGAGGATGAAACGCCGAGGAGAAAGACAATTGAACACCAAGTTTAGAACAAAAGGTCCTCCAAAATCTTGAAACAAACTGGAGTCCTCTGTCAGACACAATGTTCTCAGGAATGCCGTGTAAACGAACCACGTGCTGAAGGAACAAAGGCACCAATTCAGAGGAGGAAGGCAACTTAGGTAATGGCACAAGATGTATCATCTTGGAAAACCTATCACAAATCACCCAGATGACGGTCATTCTCTGAGAAACAGGGAGGTCGGAAATGAAATCCATAGAGATATGGGTCCATGGTCTCTTGGGCACAGGCAATGGCATCAACAAACCACTAGAGCGAGAGCAAGGCTTGGAGCGAGAGCAAGTCCCGCAGGACTGCACAAATTCCCTGACATCACGAGACAAGGTAGGCCACCAAAAGGACCGACTAACCAAGTATCTGGTACCAAAAATTCCGGGATGACCGGCCAGTGCGGAACAATGAATCTCAGACATCACACTCTTTTTCCACTGGTCCGGGACAAACAATTTCCCAACAGGGCAGCGCTCGGGCTTATCCTCCTGACACCCCTCCAGAGCCAGTCTCAAATTGGGCGAGATGGCGGAAAGAACTATACCCTCCTTCAAAATAACAGAAGGATCAGATAACTCAGGAGAGTCCGCCAGGAAACTCCTCGAGAGGGCATCCGCCTTAACATTCTTAGTGCCAGGAAGAAATGAAACCACAAAATTAAAACGTGTGAAAAACAAGGCCCACCTGGCCTGTCTAGGATTAAGTCGCTTGGCAGATTCCAGATAAACCAGATTCTTATGGTCCGTATGGACCACCACCTGATGTTTGGCTCCCTCCAGCCAATGTCTCCACTCTTCAAAAGCCCACTTCATGGCCAATAACTCCCGATTACCCACGTCATAATTATGTTCAGTAGGAGAAAATTTTCGAGAGAAAAAGGCACAAGGGTTACTTTTAGAGGTCTCTGGATCTCTTTGGGACAAAACGGCACCTGCCCCAATTTCAGAGGCATCAACCTCCACCTGAAATGGTAGAGAAACATCAGGCTGCCGTAGAACAGGAGCAGAAGTGAATCTCTGCTTAAGTTCCTGAAATGCAGAGACTGCCTCAGGAGGCCAATTCACCACATCAGAACCCTTTTTGGTCAAATCAGTTAAAGGTTTAACAATAACAGAGAAATTACCAATAAATTTACGATAAAAATTGGCAAAACCCAAAAATCTTTGAAGAGCCTTTAATGAAGTAGGTTGAACCCAATCACAGATGGCCTGAACCTTGACCGGGTCCATTTCAATAACAGATGGGGACAAAATGAATCCCAAAAATGAGATCCTCTGTACGCCAAAAAGACACTTTGATCCCTTCACATACAGAGCATTCTCTCTCAAAATCTGGAAAACAGTTCGAACATGTTTCACATGAGAGTCTCAGTCATTGGAAAAAATCAAGATATCATCCAAATAAACAATCAGAAATTTATCCACAAAATCCCTGAAAATGTCATTCATGAAGGACTGGAAGACAGAAGGAGCATTAGTGAGCCCAAAGGGCATCACAAGGTACTCAAAATGCCCCTCAGGGGTATTAAATGCCGTCTTCCATTCATCCCCGTGCTTAATGCGAATAAGGTTATATGCCCCCCTGAGGTCAAGCTTGGTAAACCAAGTAGCATTTTTCACCCTGGAAAACAGGTCAGAAATCAAGGGTAACGGATATTGATATTTCACAGTAATATTGTTCAAGAGACAATAATCAATACACGGCCTTAATGAACCATCCTTTTTGGCCACAAAGAAAAAACCGGCACCTAAGGGTGAAGAGGATGGTCTGATATGACCCTTCTCCAATGACTCCTTGATATAAGACCGCATAGCGTCATGTTCAGGTACAGACAAGTTAAAAAGGCGACCTTTAGGGAATTTACTACCAGGCACTAATTCAATAGCGCAGTCATAGCTCCTATGGGGAGGCAAGGATGCAGATTTACTTTCGCTAAACACATCAGAAAAATCAATCAAAAAGTCAGGAACATCCTGAGCCTGGGGGAGGCAGAAAAAACAGGAGTGTTGGTATTAACACATTGGCAGCCCCAACTGGTTACAGACACAGTTTTCCAATCCAAAACAGGATTATGAGACTGCAACCAAGGGAAACCCAGTACGATAATATCATGCAGATTATACAGAACCAAAATTTGCAGCACTCCTGATGATCAGGTTCAACCCTCATTATCACCTGAGTAGAGAACTGAGGTTTATTCTCAGCCAAAGGGGTAGAATCGATCCCCAGTAGGGGAATAGACTTCTGTAGGGGTATCAAGGGAAACCCACAACGTTTAGCAAAATCATAATCCATCAGGTTAATAGCTGCTCCAGAATCAACGAAAGCCTGAGCAGAAAATGAGGACAGAGAGCATATCAGAGTGACAGTTAATAAAAACTTAGTCTGAATACTACCCAAGACAACTGAGCGTGCAAAACGTCTTCCCCGCTTAGGGCAGACTGAAATAGCATGAGAGGCATTACCACAGTAGAAACATAACCCATTGCGCTTTCGAAACTCATGACGCTGTGCCCCAGACACCACTCTATCACACTGCATGGATTCAGAAGCAGGTTCACAAGGCAACACTATTCCACGCATACTTCTCCGCTCACGCAAACGTCTGTCAATTTGAATCGCTAATGACATAGAATCATTGAGACCAGAGGGGACAGGGAATCCCACCATAACATCCTTTACATTATCTGACAGACCCTTCCGAAAAAGGGCCGCCAAAGCGTCGTCATTCCACTTGGTCAGGACTGCCCACCTACGGAATCTCTGACAGTATAACTCAGCGTCATCAAGCCCCTGATTTAATGCCAACAAGGCTTTTTCAGCTTGATCAGTGACATTAGGCTCATCGTACAATAACCCCAAAGCCTGAAAAAATGCATCAACATCACTCAAAACAGGATCCCCAGGTGTCAGGGAAAAAGCCCAATCCTGAGGATCGCCGCGCAGGAGAGAGATGACAATTTGAACCTGCTGCGCTGCGTTCCCTGAGGACTTAGATTTTAAGGCAAAAAACAATTTACAATTATTTTTGAAATTCTGAAACTTAGCTCGATCCCCCAAAAACAAATCTGGCATGGGAATCCTAGGTTCCACAACAGGCAACCCAGCAAGATATGCAGCAATACTCCGAACCTCAGTGGCAAGCTGATCCACACGGCCAGACAACTGTGCAAACTCCATTGAGAGAAAAAATCCTCCCCAGCACCCAGAGATACAGAGGGAAAAAAAAAAAAATGCAACAAACAGAAAAATATCTCTGACAACTCTAACAACCGTTTTTTCTTTCACAATATTTTTCCCTTCTGTGAGTACCATACAACTTTAAATTTTAGGCCGGTGATACTGTTATGTTTCGGTAACTGAGGAGTGCAGGTAAAAAAGGCAATACACCAGAGCAGTTGGAATCTATGAGATTGCAGTACCCTGACTAACCACCACAACTAGAGGCAGCCGTGGAGCGTTCCTACGTTGGTCCTAGACGCCTCGTCACAGCCTGAGAAACTAACTACACCTAAAGATAGAAACAGGAAAGCTATCTGCCCCGGAGCAGATCCCCAAAGAACATAGAAAGCCCCCAAACATGTAATGGCTGTTAGAAAGAAGAAATACTGACACAGACAGAAAATAGTATGAGCAAACGTTGGGGCCCAAACTAACTAAATAGAAAAGGATAGGAAGGGTACTTACTGCAATCCCAAAAAACCCTGCAAAGCACCAACTCTACTAATTTCAAAAACACCTGAGATCACACGACCTCTACCACCTAAATTAGTTCTCTGGTGTAACAAAATCAAAACAGCAGCCACTGAAGAAACTGGAAAAAGCAAAAGTACAAACATCAGTGGCTGAACTAAACTGAGAGGGCAACAGCCCCTGGAGGGGACCCTGAAGCCCCCCACAGAAGTGCAGGACAAAATGCAAAAATAAAGCACAAAAACAAAAGAAGAAAATGTCTTATCTGTTAGCAGGAGATGCAGACACGACACAGCAGGCTACAAGGGAAACAGGAATCATGGAGTGAGACCAGAACAATTGATCACCGGCAACCCTGATGGGAAAGCGACTCCCTTATATAAGACCAGTCAGTAACACCTGATTCCCACTCCTCACAATCTTCACTGGACAGTCCAGTACCGCTTGTAACCACCAGAGGGAGCCTCTGCCCAGAACTCATTTCAAGTCCATTCACAACAGACACCTCTGAGGACTTGATTTTTGGTGATGTTGAAGTTGAGGTGGAGGAGAGCCGACTTAAAGGTCCACTTGATATCTGTTGAAGCACCTGATGTTTTTGTGCCTCATCTGCAATTTGTAGCGATGGGTGTGCACGTAAGAAAGGGATCGTACCACATTGTCCACTAAAGGAAATAGTGGTAAATTGGTGCGCACACAGTCAATATGGAAGAGGTGCTGGTGCAGAGGACAAAAGTCCTAAGTACAATAGAGAAATAGTACGACGCACACTTTCATGAATATATGCAAATAAGGAAGTATTTATTATATACAAGGGAGCCAATAATAAGGTCAGATAAATGACAACTAGAAACAAATTAACGTTTCGACCCTCCTGGGTCTTTTTCAACAGAGTCGCTGGGAAAAACATAACAAACATAAATATTAATATTAACAAGAAAACACACTAGAAAATAGATCAAAACATCCTGCGATAAATGAAAAAGAAGAATAAAAGGTAAGGAAACTAGGTGAGAAAACAACTTGTAAAAATAAGCAAAATGGAGATCCATCGAGTTAAGAGGCACCAACCGTGTTTGAAATTCAAATTTAGTGAATAGTAGGTGACAGAGCCAAGAATAATGTAACCATTAAGGAATACCTTAATAACGGTGCAAAGGTATGTAGAAAAGCTTTTCATAACAGTATAGGTATGCTGTGAAAAATAATGAGGCAATATTAAATAACTATAATTTAAGAAACAAAATAACCAATCTGGAGGTTTAGAGATACCTGAAGGTGTATAGAATAGATAACTTGAAAGGTAATTCATATAAGCATAATAGGACCTGAATAGGTAAAAAGAGAAGCGTAAGTAATTATGGCCTGATACTGGTAAAGAGCATAATAAATGTCTGGTATAGGACATCATGGCAAAATTATTGGTAAAGTCAGGTAAAGGTCACACTTAGATGGTAATGCTGTTATTATCTAGCGATTGAAGATGGTGAAAGGAGCCACTCATATATATTCCTAAAGTAGTCCTCAGAGCAATGAAATGGTAAGAGTGATCCACGTATATGGTAATACTAGGGCAGTGAGCTAGCAAAGAATGGTGAGAAATGCCTAAGGAATGTTACCTTGTTTCAGTAGTAAGAGTAGCGGCGCTCCCGCGCCCTACTTGGCATGGCTGGCAGCTGTAGTGATGTGGCTGTCATTTTATGCAGTGCTATAGTATCGCCAGACAGGAAGTGGTCATAAGGACCGGAAGTGATGTCACGAAGCTAGTAACTTGTCAGTAACCTGAGAAGGTGAATGTTTATATAGAAACAGTTAATGGAGCAGCGCCCCAGTGTCTACAGGGTAAAAGAAATTACTTGTGTGTGGTGGCTGGTTATTAAAAGGGTGTTAATAATCGCTGTACCGGAAGTCATGCTCCGGACCGGAAGTGACGCGGCGCTATGTTTTATATGTGTCAGAGGCATGTAACCAAGGAAACCTGGCACATGCGCTGTAGAGTAAATCAGGCTGTTCAAGTCCTATCTGTCAGAAGCTGGATTTAGGGAAAAATTCAATGATAATAGAAAATGAATGAAGGAGGGGAGGGAAAATGAATTGATGGAATATTGGAAAAATAAGAATAAATATAAATAAATAAATAAAATGAAACAAAATAAGTGGGGAATAATGTTACAAAAAAGGGGGGGGGAAGGGGGCTAAAAGAATATTGTGCACAGAAACTCACCAGAGTTGTACCAAATTATCGAGTCTGTAATTGGAGATAAATAGAGAAATTAATAAGACATAAAAGGACCAGTTATACTAACCAATCAATCTCTCGGTTAAGGCCCTTGGGAGAGAGGGCATCCAGGGTATGAATCCAGTAGGACTCCCTGGATTTCAATAATTTGACATGGTTACCACCTCTCCTGGGGCGAGGGACCTGTTCTATGATTTGGAAACTGAGTTGGGCCACAGAGTGTCTGCATTTGGAAAAATGATCTGGAAGTGGGAGCCACGTCTTGCCACATCGTATCGTAGATTTGTGGCTGGCTATGCGATCCTTAATATGTTGGGTGGTCTCCCCCACATAGAGGAGACCACAGGGGCACTTAATGACATATACAACAAAATTGGTGTCACATGTATAAAATCCACGTATGGGATAGTATTTCCCCGTCCTTGGATGGGTAACACAGCAGCCTTGGTGACATTGGAACATGCCGCACAATTCAGGCATGGAAAGGTGCTGTTACGACGCGCACTAAGTATTTTCTGCGTGGAAGTAGGACGTGCGCTACCGATGTCCGCTCGTATGAGTTGGTCTCTGATATTGAGTGGTCTCCTGGTGCTCATGAGAACCGGTGTTTGAAATGATCTGATGTCGGGATAAGCTCTACTTAAAAGAGGCCAATGTTTTCTGATGATCGAGTGGATCCTGGGCATGAAAGGGTGGTGTTTGTGGACAAACGGAACTCTGTCCATTTGTTGCCTTGGAAGGGGGGATTCCTGGTTTAAAGAGCGTGTAAGTTCTTGGTTAAGTAGTGTAGAGGGATAGTGTCTATCATGAAATTTTTTGGACATTGTTTCGAGTCTCATGTGGCGTTTCACGGGATTGGTCACAATGCGTGTGATCCTCCTAAATTGTGAATAAGGCAGGCTGTTTTTAGTGGATTTTGGGTGACAACTGGAAAAGTGCAGCAAGCTGTTGCAATCTGTCGGTTTTGAGAATAAATCAGTAGTCAGACAGCCTTCAGTGTCTTTTTCGACTAAGGTATCAAGAAATTGTACTTGTTGAGAATCAAAATGTATAGTGAATTGTAATTCTGGTAAATAGAGTTGAGATGTGAAAAAAATCCGTTAAGAGACTCTGTTGGTCTTGTCCAAATCATAAAAATGTCGTCGATGTAGCGATAATAAGTAGTGGCATGAGACCGAAAAAGCTCATGGGTGTAGATATGATTGATCTCGAATGTGTTCATGAACGCATTGGCATAGGCAGATGCCACATTTGAACCCATGGTGGTCCCGCGTGTTTGCACATAATAGGTATCTTCATGTAGGAAAAAGTTGTTATGAAGAACTAAGTATAGTAAGTCAAGACACAAATTGATGGAGTTGGCTGATAGTGAGTAATCTTCCAAAAGAGACTTTGTTGCAGAAATACCTTTATCATGGGTTATAGAAGTATAAAGGCTTGTCACGTCAAGGGTTACAAGAAGGCTGTGGGCAAGGACTCTGTGGAGTTGATGGATGATGCGTAGAAAGTGACCAGTGTCAAGTAAAAATGACTGTGTATTTTTAATCAATGGAGTGAGAATTTTCTCCAGGAAGACTGAGAGAGGTGCAAGTATGGAATCGGTTGAGGCAACGATCGGCCTACCGGGTGGATTATGCAGATTTTTATGTATTTTAGGTAGGACTAAAAGACGGGCGGTATTGGATGAGGGTTAAGCAAAAATGTAGCAGTTTTTTGATCGATGGTATGGAGATCCAAGTACCTTTTAACAACCTCTTGTATTTTATGACTAATAGAGAAAGTGGGGTCACGGGGTATGATCTGATAGGTGTCAGAATCAGAAAGTTGTCTAATCACCTCCTGACAGTATTGGGAACGGTCCATGACGACCGTCGCACCCCCTTTGTCTGCTGGTTTTATCATGATCTTATTGTTATCACGTAATGTGGTGAGGGCCTTTTTCTCTTCCAGCGAGAGGTTTTTATGTGTAGGGAAAAGGCCCAAACGTTGTTGGCGAGAGAGTGATTTAATTTCACGATCCACTATAGAGATAAAGGCTTCAGTAGCATGGTGAGCATGAGGAGGAGAAAAGGTGCTAGGATTGTGAAGCCCAAGAGACATAATAGATAATTCTGAAGAAACGATTGTCCCAGTTGGGGGTACAATATTGATAGGTATAGTACCGAAGTGGGTTTTTCAAACTTCGTTGTAAGTCCTTTTCTAATTGAAAGTGTCCCAATTAGGAGTTGGACAAAAAAGAAAGTCCCTTCTGGAGTACCTCAAGTTCCGCAGGGGAGAGGGAATAACTGGAAATGTTAATCACCAGGTTGGATGGCTCACCTGGGATCGTGTCGTCATTCTTTCTGCGTGATCTTCTGGTGGGTTTGTGGTGTGCTGCCCTCTCTTGCGGCCTTTCGGTAAAAAACTTGTCTGCTGGTTCCTGTTGACGAGTCGCTGCCAGTGCTGAAAGATCCAAATCTTCTTGGGTACCTGTCCCGTTGCCAAGGGGTCCTTCCTGCAGAGTCGCTCCATCAGTAGACTCGGTCGTTGGAATAATCCTCGTTGTCCCTATGGAATTTCTGCCTCTTCCGTTCCTGAAGAGTAGTCTGGTAGTCTGCTATGATTTTGTCTGTCTTGATCTTGAGTGCTGACCAGTCCCCGGGAGAGAGAGTGGTAGTGAGCTGGTTCTCTTTAGTCTGTATATTTTTCTTAATATCGGTAATTTCTTTTTGCAGGTACTCAATGGTGAGTATAATGATATCAAGTGAGCACTTGTTCAGGATTTTTAAATACTTATCACAAAATTCCTGGTTGTCCGAGAATAAGGTAGGGCGTAAATGGCTTCTCAGACCTCTTGGAATTTTATTTTGGCGGTGATATTCGGCCAAAGTTGTGCAATTGCTCTGAGGACTACTTTAGGAATATATATGAGTGGCTCCTTTCACCATCTTCAATCGCTAGATAATAACAGCATTACCATCTAAGTGTGACCTTTACCTGACTTTACCAATAATTTTGCCATGATGTCCTATACCAGACATTTATTATGCTCTTTACCAGTATCAGGCCATAATTACTTACACTTCTCTTTTTACCTATTCAGGTCCTATTATGCTTATATGGATTACCTTTCAAGTTATCTATTCTATACACCTTCAGGTATCTCTAAACCTCCAGAGTGGTTATTTTGTTTCTTAAATTATAGTTATTTAATATTGCCTCATTATTTTTCACAGCATACCTATACTGTTATGAAAAGCTTTTCTACATACCTTTGCACCGTTATTAAGGTATTCCTTAATGGTTACATTATTCTTGGCTCTGTCACCTACTATTCACTAAATTTGAATTTCAAACACGGTTGGTGCCTCTCAACTCGATGGATCTCCATTTTGCTTATTTTTACAAGTTGTTTTCTCACCTAGTTTCCTTACCTTTTATTCTTCTTTTTCATTTATCGCAGGATGTTTTGATCTATTTTCTAGTGTGTTTTCTTGTTAATATTAATATTTATGTTTGTTATGTTTTTCCCAGCGACTCTGTTGAAAAAGACCCAGGAGGGTCGAAACGTTCATTTGTTTCTAGTCGCCATTTATCTGACCTTATTATTGGCTCCCTTGTATATAATAAATACTTCCTTATTTGCATATTGTCATGAGAGTGTGCGGTGTACTATTTCTCTATTGCACTAAAGGAAGTAGACATCTTAGTTTGGCTGGAAGATGGTCTTTCTTCTGCAGATGTTACTGTTGCTTTAACACCTACCCCACGGACACAACCTTTTTTTACCTTCCCAACACGCCTATTCCCCTTTCCACCAGCAGCAGGCCTTTTGCCACTCATTTTGGTGGTTACCAAATTGACAACTCTGTAGTTGTTTGCACAAAAAACAATGGATGGAAACTGAGCAGAGCTGAGTGGCCAATTTGTGGTACTAGCCCAAAAGGATTGGCTGGGTTAGAAGCAGTAAAACAATTGTATTAGATACACAGATGGTGTAGCTTACTTTAGATGGCCTAATACAATGAGTAGCACACACTGCTACTATGCACACAATTATTGAACAGGATAGATGCAGCGAATAATTAGGAGTGATTTGAACGCTGGTGTAGCTTAGTATAGATGGCCTACTACAATGATTAGCACACACTGCTACTATGCACACAATTAAATGAACAGGCATGACGTTGGTATTGTCGAGCTGTTTGCTCGTACGGAACCAAGGACTCCCCAAACTGAGCACCTTCCCCATTATCAGGATACCCCTGTTACCCTCCCCCAATAACGAGAGACAATAAATCTTTGGAATATATATGGCCACAGTAGCCTTTATTTAAGTACAAACAATATTAACAATAATTAACAATATACCATAAGAACATTAGGGAGGGGTCCTTGAAGCTACAAAGATCATGGTGAATTGGCCCAAAAACCTGTGAACAACACCCAACCTCTTACTCCCAGCCGTTACCCCACAGGCTCGGGGGCACCAACAATCGAGGTATGCTGTTCACCCAACTACTTGGGGATCCGCCCACTCCGTGTGAACTCCCCTTCCACCTTTCACCAGATCACCACCACGTAACTACAAACAGTGGAGACCCTAAACAGAGTCCCCACAAACCAATTTCCAACAACTTCAAGGACTCTCTCCCCACCCCCTTGAGCCGCCACAACGAGGGCCCATTGAAACCTCAATGGCCCGAGACCCCCCCTAGACCCGCAAAGCTATGGCCCTTTCAATACCTTCCTGAATACCCAAAGCCCAAATATCCGAATCAACGGCATTCAGATGAACCCCATCAGCCAACCAAAAATCCCCCTCACCCTTCTCCAGATCAAAATACCGCACAGACACGTTACCGTTTCGAGCCATGAAAGAAGACACAGCCCTATTAACCTTTATCCTGGCCTTATTAATCTTAGCCAGGGACCTCATGTTCCGCCAATGCCTGCGTGGAACAATTTCGGACCACACCAAGATGACCCCGGGATATAACACCCATAACCGCAAGCAATCCTGAGCGATGTCTTTTACTAATTCCCGGAAGGGTCGCACTGCAAGATCATTCCCCCCTGCATGGAGTACCAAAATATCAGGAGCACGGTCCAAACGAGCGCAACCATGAATTTCAGGCAACACCCTCTTCCACTGCATTCCTCGAAAACCGAGCCATCGCACCACCGCCATAGACCGGGGAAATCCCAGTTGCCGACCATCAGTCCTGACGTCAGCTCGCAACGCTCCCCAGTGGACGAAGGAATGACCGAAAATCCAAACCAGCAGTGGGGCGATACCTGAAATGAGAAAACAATGCTAAACATACCAAAAGAACACCCTCAAAAAAACTGCTGCTAATAGTCACACATCCCCCAACAGAAAGGCCAACGCCCCCCTCGCGAATTAAGGCCTAATATAACTCCGAAATCGATTACACTTCCAACCCCCAATACGTTGTATAGATGACACACCCAAACCCCTACCAGCCGCTTCAGTCGCAGCACCAATACGGAAAGAATGAGTCCCAAAACGAGAGTCATCCAAACCCAAAGCTCGAATGGACCTCTTGAAAATAGCATTAAACTGATACCTAGACAGGCTACCGCCATCAGCATGGCACAACAATGAGCCCCCCAACCCGGGCCCAATTCCCAAAAACGCTTCAAGCATAACACCGGACACATCGAATACTCCGGTACACTGCCCAACACAACCCGACGGCCCTTCCCCTCCTGATCCGTCTTAGACCTACGCAGCCAAAATTCAACTCCACCCGCCGTCAACAGCACGTCTTTAGCCAACAAACCGCCTACCACCTGCTTATTACACGAAACCCGCTCGCCCACCCACAAAGCCCCAAAAAATGCCAACGAAAAGGCCAAACGGAATAATAGAACCTCAAAACGAGAGGAACACATCGTATCCAAAATAAAACCCAACCGTTCTAACAAAGCAAAAGATACCGGGCGCCTCGTGTCACCAAGCCCCTTTATTCGACGAAAACCTTTCGCCGCCTGCTGTACCAAAAAGGTCTTTGACAAATCCCAAGTCCCACGCAAACGGAAACCAAAAGATAATGCTGCCAAAACCCGCGATACTTTAGCACAAGACCATCCTTCCCTCGCTCCCTGCCCCAACCAAGCCAACAAGGCCCTTTGTTGATCCACCCCCTGCCTCACAACTGGAATTGTCGCTAAAAACTCTTCCCAATGAAGCCACACTGCCTGATAAGCCGCCCAAGTTTTCGGAGCCAACGACGCCCTAATCAGTGACTCTGCAGACTGTAAACCACCTTCCACAGCTCCTCCGGGCAGGCTAAACCTTCGTACTCCGCTTCTGGAGCCAATGAGCGAAAACGATCCCACTGTAAACGAGAAAGAGAATCAGCTATATCATTCTTCACTCCCGGAACGTGCGTCGCCGTCACGTGCGCATTCAATGCCAAACATAGCAAAACCAAACGTTGCAAAACTCGAACGACAGGAGGAGAGGAAGCAGTAAGCCCATTAATTGCACAAACGACTCCCATGATATCACAATTGAACCGCACCCGACGATTCAGAAACTCCTGCCCCATAAATGCACTGCCACAAGGATCGGAAAAATCTCCAACAATGTTATGTTGCGCACCAAGCCCTCTGACACCCACTCCTCCGGCCAGCGAGACGCACACCACTGACCCCTGAAATAGGCTCCAAAACCAACACCGCCGGCCGCATCCGTAAACAACTCCAATACATCATTCCCAACAACCTCAGCCATGACCAATGAGCGCCCGTTGTACCCTTTTAGGAAGGAATCCCAAACAGCCAAATCCGCCTTAAGTTCCCCAGACAACCGTATGAAGTGATGAGGGGCTTTAATCCCTGCCGTAGCGCTTGCCAGCCTACGTGAAAAAACTCGCCCCATTGGCATCACTCGACATGCAAAATTCAGCTTCCCTAGCAACGACTGCAAATCCCGCAACGACAACTTCTTCACACGGCGCGCTCTTCCCACTTCAGCCAGTAAAGTCAACAACTTTTCCTCGGGTAATCTGAACTCCCATGCCACCGTATCGATGACTATCCCCAGAAAACACAAGCAAGTAGCTGGACCCTCAGTCTTACCAGGCGCCAAAGGAACCCCAAAACGCTCCGCCACCCACTCAACAGCTCTCAAAATCCCATGACAACGCGAAGAGTTTGCCGGGCCCACACACAGGAAATCATCCAAGTAATGAATAACTGATTCACAACCGGACACTTCTCGCACCACCCACTCTAGAAAGGAACTAAAAGCTTCAAAATATGCGGATGATAAAGAACACATCGGTAAGCACCTGTCAACAAAGAACCCGCCTTCCCAAAAACAACCCAGTAGCTTCAAGCTATCCGGATGCACTGGCAAAAGTCGAAAAGCAGATTCGATGTCGGTCTTAGCCATAAGGGCCCCTCGACCGCACTTCCTCACCCACCGCGCAGCCTCATCAAAAGAGGAATAAACCACCGGACAAATTTCAGGATCGATGCCATCGTTCACCGATCTCCCCCGCGGGTAAGAAAGATGCTGAATAAGCCGAAACTTGTTCGACTTCTTCTTTGGAACAACGCCCAACGGGGAAACCACCAGATCAGAAAAGGGGGGCGACGAGAAAGGGCCCGCCATGCGACCCAACGAAACTTCCTTTGCCAATTTTTCCCCCACCACCTCCTTATGCAATAGAGCCGAACGCAAATTCCTAAGTACCCGCGGGATAGCAACATTAAAACCTTAAAACCATTAAACAACAACGCCGCCTTCTCCTTGTCCCCATATCTATTTAGATAAGGGACCATCCTTTCCAGCCTCACTGGAGTCTCTCCCTTGTGAATTACCACCCCCAGATTTTTGCTTCCCTTTCTTAAAACACTTAGACGCTCCATGTGAGGCGCCATTGCAGTTGGAGCAAACATGTTTGAATTTACACCCTGCCCCAAATTTACACTGGCCGTCATTAAACTGCCAGCATACCCCAAACTTGTTTCCACGTGCTTGCCCTTGACCACTTCCTCCCGCTGCCCCCGCGTTATTGTTTCTCTGGCTGGCGCCCCCCGTTCCCCCATGAAAGGAATGCCCGAACTTATTCTGTGCTATGACTCTCATCCACAGACCAATATCCTTCTGATCCCAACGAATTGCTGGACGAACAGCCTTCCTTTGCCTAAACTGCTCGTCATACCGCAGCCAAGCCTGCCCCCCATACACCCTATATGCCCCCCTATAGCATCAAAGTAGCAAAATAAAGCCGAACAGTTGTCCGGAGCTTTCTCCCCGATAACACTTGCCAAAATGGCAAACGCTTGTTGCCAGTTAACGAACGTCTGAGGAATTAAACGCCACCTCCGTTTTTCCTCCTCCTCCTTCTTACTATCCTCCTTTTTACTTTTATCCAAATTAAATTTCTCCAAAGGCAATAAAGAGAATATTTCAACATACTCATCCTTCCAAATACACTCTTTCACCTCCTTCTTCAAATGCGCCCCCAAGGGGCCCTCAAAACAAACATACACCTCCCCGTGAGCCCTATCATCTAAACGCACCCGACACTCTTTTTCCTTCTCTGTCTGCACCGACACAGACACAGGTTCGGCACTATGCTCCTCCTGCTCCGTCCCGCTCCATCCAGTTGCCCCCCAACCTGCGACCCAACCCAAGCCGTCACCGGAGACTGAGAACTAAAACCCCTCTCTAACCGTGACAGCAAATTGCGCACATCAACTAACATATCCTTAACCCCGGCTACCTCGGCAGCCCCCCCAACACTATTACCGACCCCCGACCGAACTACCCCAAACGGTGAAGAAGACAAAAACGAATGACAGACACTTAACACAGAATTATACTCACTGGGCTGCGAGGGTGCTGTGAGCCCTCCAGCCAGATAACCTGGCTCCAAAGATGCATCCACATTGCCGCAATCCGGCACAACGACTCCGCTGATTTGTTCCTGACGTCCAGAAACCCCGTCGGGACCTCCAGGAGAAAAAGGCCTAGACCCCATTGGGGATCCCGCCCGCTGGTCCTCAAATAGCGATGACGACTGGGTCGCAATAGCACCCGATTATCCTTCAATGCCGCTCCCAGTAATGGCCCCCCGCTGCACCCCAGTGACACCCGAGTGGGATCCCCACCAGCTATCCACTGAGGTCAGCTGACTAAGCCCTGCCGTATAGCAGGCTGACGACAAACCATCAGGGGCCTCCACTCTAGAAACGGCAGCGTAGGCAGGCCGCCCCACGTTCACCACACAGTGACGGCCCCCCGCCACATCTGGAACCCCACCCACTATGGGGGATAAAATCTGTTGCCCCGAACTGCCGACCGATGCCTCGGCCGCCGAAACTCCGGAGCCGTCAACAGTGGCAGGCCGCCGTGCAGGAACACTGCCCCTGCGGCCCCCCGACGAACCTGGAACCCCGCCGCTATCAAGGGGGACAATTGCTGACCTGGTGAGCCGTCCAATCCATTAGCCGCATACGCACCTGCGTTGCTGTCTGAGGCAGGCCGCACAGCAAGCCGATCGCAACTGCGACCTCCCGAGGACGCAGCTCTAAAAAGACGCCCAGCTTGTAACGGATCCACCGCCGACGCACCTGCGATGCTGCCTGAGGCAGGCCGCAGAGCAAGTGACCCGCACCACAATTGTGGTTTACCAGAGCAATGGGGTACTCAGAGCCGAGCCCGTGGAAGTCTATGGGGTTGTCACGGGTAGCGCTGGCTCGGTCTGTGGCCCTGGCGGTCAGGCGTATGTTGGGGGGGGTAATATTTACAGGGGATAGGTATATATACAGTTCGTGACGCCACCTGTAGTTCTCTGATCACTAAGACCAGCGCTGCTGTAGATCTCTGAGGGGATGTTGTGGCAGCTAGATGTCGGGTCCCCCACAGGTAGGACTGGTCCCTCAAAGTCTATGGAATTAATGATGTCGGGTGCAGGTAAATAAATCAGTCTCACACCATCCAGCGTCTTTCCATACCTTTTACTTGTCAGATGATAAGGCAGGTCCCAGGGAGGCTGGTCGGGTGGAGGATGTGCTTTGAGATAACAGCTGAACAGGTTGGGGGCCTCCTTTACTTTCAAAGATGATGAGTCCAACCAGCATAAAGCCTAGTTCACTCCAATTTCTCCAGCTTCTCCAAGCTGTACTGCCCGGTCAGTTTTGTGGTCGGAGCCTTCCTTTGATGGAACTAGGTTCTTGCTTTTGCTGATCAGGCTCAAAGTTCCTATTCCACCTGACCCCTGTTACGTACTGACACTCCAAGGGCTGCTTGCTGTGACCTAAGGTCCAGTAAGACTCTGGTTTTTCTATCACTATGCCTAAAGCTATAGTGACACTTCGGTCGCCAGTGACCGGTGACAATGTGCAGGATAATCCAATCCTTAAGGCACTACAGAATTCCTTCCACTGCGCCCTTCGCCCTGTCCGCGCTTGTAGCATAAGCACTCCACACTTCCTAGGGTAATGCAGGCTAGTCCCTTCTTTCTTCTTCCCAGAGCTTGCTAACAGGTGCTCAGTAATCTTCTAGTTCAGGAGCACGTCACTGAACTCCACTGTCCTTGGGACAGGAGACTGAAGGTCCTGCTGCTAACTCCTCTTTCTTCCTGCACAGACTGCACACTGAATGATCTCCTCTGTCCGAAGACAGGAAACAGAACTCACTGAGCTCTGCCGCTGACTGAACTCAACTCGCTAGATCTCACTAGCTCTTATAACCTATGGGTGTGTCTAAGTGTGTGATGGAGTGAATGTTTATTGAGCATTAAACTGTTACCTCTCCACACATCCTCCAGGGTACTGCGTGTGCCTTCACACCAGGGCTACACATTCCCCCATGGTAAAATACAGCACTCCCGGGCTGTGAAATACAAGAAGACATTTTGTTTTTCATTAATAATAAACATTAACTCTTCCCATCCGGGAGGTACGGGTTTCTTGAACGTTGCATTATATCAATAGGCATAGAAAAATACAAAATACTAAATAGACATTTTCATATAAATAGATGACAATATTCTTGTGAAGGACCCGCACCAAACCTTCAACGTAGGTCCTGGGTGGGCTGCAGGACATCTGAATGCAGACCTCACTCAGTGCCACACCACACGGGTTTTATATTCAGAGGTAGTTGAGGTGGTTTCATGTAAAACCAATATAATGCACCTTAGTGCAACTATTTACAGAGATAAGTTCTGGGCTGGCACAGTCCTCAGCCTCAAAGTCCATGGCATAATAAAAGACATATATATATACATATTTCAAGTATGCATCATACTTCTATAACTTTTACTTTACCCAACAGGGCATTTTACTCATTATATATAAAACCAGGTAAACCCTAACATAGCAATAAAGTGCAAAACAGCAATTATTTCTTTTATCAAAACTTTCTACATTTTCTTTGTTGCGGTAAACCCTGTCTGGGTCCTACCGTTCTTCACATTTTCTTGCTAACTTCAGTTACACTTTCCATCCCGGGGGCTGGAACAATGCGATGCTCTTTAGAGCACATGACAAATAGGTCGTGACCTGCTATCAGGGTTTGGGTCGCAACAGTCCTTGTGCGAACCGCTTGGGGCACGCCGGGTGCTTTCTCCTTGTGAGACGCTGTCTGCGTCGCTGTAATAGCCACTTTCTCTCGTGATGCAGAAATAATCGCCGTGCGCGACGTCGTGTAGACCGCTGATTGCGATGTGGAATGGGTCGCAGGTTGCGATGTAGAGTAGGTCGCCGATTGCGATACGAAGATGTACGCAGGGGGCGATGCCGATGCACAATGCTGGTGTGATGCAGAGCAGGAAGCAGGTGTGCGCAATGGCTCAGTTGGGGACGCACTAACCTGCTGCTGTCGCTGCTCCATCACAGACGGCTGGGTTTCCTCCGGTGTCCCTACCGGGGATCTGTAATCTGCTGCGGCCTCCTTGCCGGGCTGGCACTCCGGAACGGGCAGGACCTCCTCAGCCTCCTTCGCTTCCACCTCTCCTCCGGTGGGATCAGGTACAGCACTTTTGGGGCGGCCTCCGGTTTTCCTTCAGCTTTCTTCAGCAGGGAACGTGGGAAATCAGGAGACGGCATTATGCTTGTGGGAGAGAGCACTGCGTCCCACAGCAGCCGCTGTATCTGGGCACGCCAGCGTCTCTCTGTCTCCTCCACGCCAGGTCGTTGCAGGATCATCTTCTTTAACCTTGCATTTTCCTCTCCAATCTCCAGCAAGGCTTGCTGCAGGTGCAGGACCACAGATGGTTCTGGTTCTAGTGGCAGCTTGGCTGGGGAACGGGGCCTGCCTTCCACCGCTTCCCTGCTCGGCTGCACACGTCCTGCCTCCATGATGTTCCAGAACAGTCTTTTCTCTTCTTTCAGAGCCGTCCGGTCTCTTCCGTGGAGGCGGGGTTTGCGTCTCCTCCTCTTCGCAGGGAAGGTGAAGAGGAGGCGGACCTCCTTTGCTGTAGGGCAGGATCGCATGTTGTAATAGCACTTTGAGAGGGCAGGCATTCTCTTCGCGCCACAGGGGGGCACACGCCCACGAATCCACGCCCACCTTCTTTTCCAGCGCCTGAGGGCGCGAATTTGGCGGCAAAATGGCGGATTTTAGCGCCAAAAATAGCAAACAGTCCTTTTCCACAAAAACACCTCCACAGGCACACAGGGCTCGCAATTTTGCGAGTTTCGCATCCTGTTCGTGACGCCAAGTTGTCTTGACCCGCACCACAATTGTGGTTTACCAGAGCAATGGGGTACTCAGAGCCGAGCCCGTGGAAGTCTATGGGGTTGTCACGGGTAGCGCTGGCTCGGTCTGTGGCCCTGGCGGTCAGGCGTATGTTGGGGGGGTAATATTTACAGGGGATAGGTATATATACAGTTCGTGACGCCACCTGTAGTTCTCTGATCACTAAGACCAGCGCTGCTGTAGATCTCTGAGGGGATGTTGTGGCAGCTAGATGTCGGGTCCCCCACAGGTAGGACTGGTCCCTCAAAGTCTATGGAATTAATGATGTCGGGTGCAGGTAAATAAATCAGTCTCACACCATCCAGCGTCTTTCCATACCTTTTACTTGTCAGATGATAAGGCAGGTCCCAGGGAGGCTGGTCGGGTGGAGGATGTGCTTTGAGATAACAGCTGAACAGGTTGGGGGCCTCCTTTACTTTCAAAGATGATGAGTCCAACCAGCATAAAGCCTAGTTCACTCCAATTTCTCCAGCTTCTCCAAGCTGTACTGCCCGGTCAGTTTTGTGGTCGGAGCCTTCCTTTGATGGAACTAGGTTCTTGCTTTTGCTGATCAGGCTCAAAGTTCCTATTCCACCTGACCCCTGTTACGTACTGACACTCCAAGGGCTGCTTGCTGTGACCTAAGGTCCAGTAAGACTCTGGTTTTTCTATCACTATGCCTAAAGCTATAGTGACACTTCGGTCGCCAGTGACCGGTGGACAATGTGCAGGATAATCCAATCTTTAAGGCACTACAGAATTCCTTCCACTGCGCCCTTCGCCCTGTCCGCGCTTGTAGCATAAGCACTCCACACTTCCTAGGGTAATGCAGGCTAGTCCCTTCTTGCTTCTTCCCAGAGCTTGCTAACAGGTGCTCAGTAATCTTCTAGTTCAGGAGCACGTCACTGAACTCCACTGTCCTTGGGACAGGAGACTGAAGGTCCTGCTGCTAACTCCTCTTTCTTCCTGCACAGACTGCACACTGAATGATCTCCTCTGTCCGAAGACAGGAAACAGAACTCACTGAGCTCTGCCGCTGACTGAACTCAACTCGCTAGATCTCACTAGCTCTTATAACCTATGGGTGTGTCTAAGTGTGTGATGGAGTGAATGTTTATTGAGCATTAAACTGTTACCTCTCCACACATCCTCCAGGGTACTGCATGTGCCTTCACACCAGGGCTACACACAAGCCGATCGCAACTGCGACCTCCCGAGGACGCAGATCTCAAAAGACGCCTGGCGCATAACGGCTCCACCCCCTGACTAGAACGCGGCGGAGGAGAGGTTACCGCCGCAGGACCTCGCCGGCTGGGCGGATTCCTCCCAGGCCGAGGCCTGCTGACACGAGCGCCGTGCTGCGCCCGGCCTGGAGGGGCCCGTGAGGGGCTCCTGCGCCGACGCGAGGCCCGAGGAGCCTGATCAGGCGAAAGCCGCTCTGGAGGCCTCACCCGCCTTGGACGCCTCTCCCGCTGCGCTTCCCCAGACGGCTGACTGGGCGCTCCCTGGACAAGGATCGCAACCTGCGCTTCAAGCCATCCTGGCGGCTGCGACAAGGCCGCAGACCTGAGGCGCTCCAGTGCCGCATTCACTGACAAGTGAGCTGTACTACTGATGGGGCAAGGCAGGAACTGACACCTGGATCCGCCCCATCACTGCCTTATAAACCCCCCACCACCCCTCTCATTTAAATGTTCCTCCCTCTCTGTAAACCCCTCCAAACCCCCATCATGCCGACTTCCGCCCACTCCTCTTTCTTGAGGGGAGGGAGGCTCTGCTCCGGCCATTACTAGATGCAGCGAATAATTAGGAGTGATTTGAACGCTGGTGGAGCTTAGTATAGCTGGCCTAATACATTGAGTAGCACTCACTGCTATTATGCACACAATTAAATGAACAGGAAGATGCAGCGAATAATTAGGAGTGATTTGAACGCTGGTGTAGCTTAGTATAGCTGGTCTACTACAATGAGTAGCACACACTGCTACTATGCACACAACTATTGAACAGGATAGATGCAGCGAATAATTAGGAGTGATTTGAACGCTGGTGTAGCTGACAAAAAGTGCTTGGAACTGCTGTAACCTAGCCCTGAAAAGGGCTGCAAATACAGTCACTACTCCCAAGTTGACCTCTCTATTTAAGAGCACAGACCTGCCTGCTAAAAGTCCTAGAAATTGCTGTAACATAGCCCTAAAAAGGGCTGCAATTACTAACTAGTCCCTACTCCCTAAACCTTCCTCTGTATTTCCCAGCTATTTCGCTTGAAAATCGCAGTTGCACACACAATATAGCGCTAACAGCAGCAGTGCCGTCTAACACTGAGTTGCAGCAGTGAGGAAATGGTGGCGAGGGGGGAAATGGATGGGTGTTATAGGGCAAGGACATGTGACATACACAGCCAATGACACGTGCTCTTGCTTGTGTGAAAAAAAGCACCTCGCTCCGTGTGAGCGCTGCTGATAGGCTGACAGACTGCACCGCCCACTGGAAATGCGGGAAAGAGAAAAAAAGGAGATCTTCATTATCTCTGCAGAGATCCATGCCATGCCCCTGTGGAACCCATGCTGCGCTTGGAATCCTATTTCCCTGGAGGGTGCATTGAAGGTAATGACCACTAGAGGATCCTATATGCATTCACACACTTCACCAATCCCTAGAGCCACCAGAGGGAGCCCTTTAGTATATAGGGAAGGTGGAGACAGTCTAGATTCATTCCAGTCTAGAGGAGTCTAGCTGAGGAGAGAAGTTTAGTTCAAGTCTGAGTCTACGTGCAGAGTAGATCAGTTCTCAGAGGGAGCTCTGAGAGAAGAGTAGAGAGTCAGCTCTGGAGCAAGAGAGCTCTGAACAGTCAGTCTTTAAGCCAGGTGCAAGACAGACAGGGAAGACTGAGAGCAGCTTCAAGCAGAGTTTGGAAGAATTAGAAAGAGTGTGCTTATGATCCTGAGTAGGACGAAAGGCGAGTGGAGTAAAGAGATAGAAGAAGAGAGAAGCTGAGGGGAACTGTGGAGCTTAAGCAGCTCACCCCGACATTTACCGGACACTGGGTCCGAGCTTACTAGAATCTTCACGACTAGTAGGAGATACCGGAGATCCTGAGGAACGTCAAGTTCTAGGAGCTCATTAGTGCTGATACGTAACTGGGGTCAGGAAGACGGGAGTCTGGCAGGTACCGCCATTAGAGACTGTGTTCTATCCAAGAGAAGGCCCTACCACAAGATCAGCCAGGCGTGCAGAGAGACAAACTCAGGCCTAGTTTCATACAGGTCAGAGACACATTATGGGAGTAAGGAGGCCCTACACCTACTCAAGTGGGAAGAACTGGATGTGCACCCTTCACCCTGCAGTACTCCGGGACGTGCCTGCAACTACACCAGTAAAGGTACAGAAAGAGACTTGTGTGTGTGTGATCCATCTTATTACTCCTACTGCCGGGAACCCCTCCGTCCTGCACCCCTACAGTCATGGCCAAAAGTTTTGAGAATGACACAAATATTATATATTCACATGATCTGCTGCTCTCTGGTTTTTATGTGTGTTTGACAGATGTTTGTATCACAGACAGAAATATAATAATTGCAAACATATGAGTAACAAAAGCTTATATTGACAGTTAGAATGAGTTAATGCAGCAAGTCAATATTTGCAGTGTTGACCCTTCTTCTTCAGGACCTCTGCAATTCTCCCTGGCATGCTCTTAATCAACTTCTGGACCAAATCCTGACTGATAGCAGTCCATTCTTGCACAATCGATGCTTTCATTTTGTCAGAATTTTTAGGTTTTTGTTTGTCCACCCGTCTCTTAATGATTGACCACAAGTTCTCAATGGGATTAAGATCTGGGGAGTTTCCAGGCCATGGACCCAAAATCTCTATGTTTTGTTCCCTGAGCCATTTAGTTATCACCTTTGCTTTATGGCAAGGTGCTCCATCATGCTGGAAAAGGCATTGTTGATTGCCAAACTGCTCTTGGAGAGTTAGGAGAAGTTGCTCTTGGAGGACATTCTGGTACCATTCTTTATTCATGGCTGTGTTTTTTAGGCAAGACTGTGAGAGAGCCGATTCCCTTGGCTGAGAAACAACCCCACACATGAATGGTTTCAGGATGCTTAACAGTTGGCATGAGGCAAGACTGGTGGTAGCGCTCACCTTGTCTTCTCCGAATGAGGCGTTTTCCTGATGTCCCAAAACAATCGAAAAGGGGATTCATCAGAGAAAATAACTTTACCCCAGTCCTCAGCAGTCCACTGCCTGTACCTTTTGCAGAATATCAGTCTGTCCATGATGTTTTTTCTGGAGAGAAGTGGCTTCTTTGCTGCCCTCCTTGAGACCAGGCCTTGCTTCAAGAGTCTCCGCCTCACAGTGCGTGCAGATGCACTCACACCTGCCTGCTGCCATTCCTGAGCAAGCTTTGCACTGCTGGTAGCCCGATCCCGCAGCTGAAACACTTTTAAGAGATGGTCCTGGCGCTTGCTGGTCTTTCTTGGGCGCCCTGAAGCCTTTTTGGCAACAATGGAACCTCTCTCCTTGAAGTTCTTGATGATGCGATAGATTGTTGACTGAGGTGCAATCTTTCTAGCAGCGATACTCTTCCCTGTTCGGCCATTTTTGTGCATTGCAATGATGACTGCACGTGTTTCTTTAGAGATAACCATGGTTAACAGAAGAGAAACAATGATGCCAAGCACCAGCCTCCTTTTAAAGTGTCCAGTGGTGTCATTCTTAATCATGACAGATTGATCTCCAGCCATGTCCTCATCAACACCAATGGGGGATAAAGTTCATTTTCTAGCCAATTATTGACTTTGCAAGTAATTGCTGTTAAGCTGATCACTCTTTATAACATTCTGGAGTATATGCAAATTGCCATTAGAAAAAGTGAAGCAGTAGACTTTGTAAAAATTAATATTTGTGTCATTCTCAAAACTTTTGGCCATGACTGTACACATTACACCTGCCTTGGCAGGACGGCGTCTCACCTGTAGGAGACCTACCATCTAGCTGCACAACACCATCCTTTCCAGAGGTTCTGCACAGCAGCGCTGGTCACTCTGATCAGACACTACAGGTGGCGTCACAAACATTCTTATGAACACTTTAATCCCCTGTAAATATCCCCCTTTTTGTGGTGAGCCCCAGGGCCACGGACCGAGCTGCAGCTACCGTGACATGCCCCATAGAAGTGAACGGTCTAGGTGCCGAGTACCCCACTGCCCTGGCGGGCGACTCACCCCTCCCCCCGCCACGCTGGACACTCAAAATGTGTATTAATAGTGATTCTCAGCATTCCTGTGAAAAAATCCAGTGACGATTTAGGTACACAAACAGTTATCGAACATAACCTCGAACAGCCGAATTTTTTCAAAATCGTTCGGGTTCGTCGAACGACTCGAACACTGCCCAAAACAGCTCGAATTTGAAATTGGCGAACAGTTCGCTTCGAACACCGCTCATCTCTAGTAAACTTCTGTTCATTTGTTACTGATGGCAATTTTGCTGCCAACATTTTCTTTAGCCCTTTGGACAGATTAGTCCATTTTGGTTTTGCCATAACGACAAAAAAATACTACCCATATAAAAGGTTTTAAGTTGCATTGATTGTATGTGATTATTATTATATCTGATGGGCTGCGTAACTTATAAACAGCATGAGAGTCCAAACACCACAACATAAACAATGAGGTGAAGCAAGTGTGTTTATGGCAGAGCAAAATAGGCACACTACATCTGTAATAAGGCCTCCTCTTGCCAGGCAGTAGCACCCTCAGGGAACACAAAATAATGAGTCAGCACATCACGTATTTTATGCCTGAATGTGTATGACGGGGAGGGATGAGTGGTCTCATAGGCATAGACACATTAACAGACCCAATGTCAGCCACATCAGGTAAGGAGCATTCATGCATTCTAGTGAAGTTATGTAGGACCACACATGCTTTGAGGACCACATTTACATTCGCTTCACTGAGTTGAATTGCAGATTGAAGTACCCGCCATTTAGCACAAAGAATTCCAAATGTGCACTCCACCAGGCGTCGTGCACGTGAAAGGCGAAAATTAAAGATTCTACGCCGATGGTTCAGATTGCGACGGGGATATGGCCTCATAACTTTATGTGTCAATTGAAACGCCTCATCCGCTACTATAACATAAGGCACACGTTCTGGAATAGAGTCTGTAAGTTGACTTGCTGGTGGTAGGTCCAATTGGTTATTACGTAGCCGCTGACCCATTATGGAAGTATTGAAGACTCTGGAGTCTCCAGTCCTTCCATAGGCCTCAATGTCTACAATTATAAACCTTAAGTTTGTGTCGACCAAGGCCAACAAGACAACATAAAAATATTGCTTATAATTGAAGAATTGGGAGCCTGAGTTAGGAGGCTTACGAACATGTATGTGCTTCCCGTCCAGGGCTCCTATATAGTGTGGAAACTGGCACGTTTCTTCAAATCCCCGTGCAATCCTCAACCAGTCACACATTTTGGGCTCAGGCATGACATCTTGATGTAGTCTTCTCCAAATTTCACCACAAGTAGAGCGCACAATGCCTGAAATTGTGGATTTCCCAATTAAGAACTCTAAGTGCAGAGCAGCGTATGACAGGCCAGCGGAAAGGAACCTGGAACACACAAAGAACATAGAACATGGAGACATCAGCAACATAAACAAGAACCACAGCATTCACAACACTTACAATGCCTCAGTTTGTGAAAGCATGCATGCACTAAATGCTATTACAAGCCATGCCTCCTGTGGGTTAGGCAGAAGCAAATAATTTAGATGGTTAAGCTTGAGAAAGACATTACTGTCAATATAACTGTACAGTAAGTGTGGTACAACACTTGCAAAGTAGCTATGTAGAGGCAAACATCATCAACATATCGTTGACACACATACCTTAATGTTAGGAGAAGGCGTTCCTCTGCAGAAATAGCTTTTCTCATCCTGGTGTCCTGAAATGTGATCCCAGGTCGCACAATCTCCAGCAACTTATCAAAGGTAGCAATGCTCATGCGACAATATTGAAAAAACTTATTGCCATGGCTACGCAGCGACAAATAGAGACGGTGGAAATGGCCTTTACTTATCCTTCGCATCAAAAGTGGATGGACCCACATTCTTCTGCGCCTTCTGGGATCTGCAATCACAGGATATGGCTCCCCAAAACGTCGGGATATAACCCAATGGAACAGCACACGCTCAGTGGTACTAAATATCATTGTGTCGCTCATGTTTCTGATAAAGCTGCAAGAAAGCACTAAGCACAAGTAACCAAATGACACCAGTGCAAAGGTGGGAGAGTCACAGCTGTAGCAGATCACTTAAATATAGCTCTGCCTGATGATTTAAATTAGTATCAGGCCTCAAAACCGTTATTGGTCCATTTTGGTAAGCTGCAACTAAAAAACGGTCGTCGGATGTAAATCGGATGTTACAAGTACGGCCACATGCGACTAAATCGCATCTTTCCCGGAAAATCGGATGCCAGGCGGATGACTGTTCATGACATTTTGCTGCGATAATCGACCGACTAAAACGGTCTGATTTTTTAGTCGGTGTGTGTGACCCCGGCCTAACGTGTGAAGTGTTAAGTAAAGAGAATGTTCAAGTTATCCTGGACTGTGTCTCCATTACTGGGGGTTGCCTGAAAGAGGGATTGTGATTGAATGGGAAGTGCCCAGGAGGAGCTGAACTTGTAAATGCTGGTATGCTGGAGAGAGGAATACAGTTTCATGTAGGGGAAGGACTGGACATAGGTGTTGCAGTAATTCAGGTCACGACTACAGTCCTGTCCCTCCTTTACACTTGCTCACAGCATGGTCTCAGCAGCTTTCAGCATAGGGTATAATACATTGCAATGCTGGTACATTGCAATGTATTATACCTTCAATAAAAGTGAAAAAGTGAAAGTCCCATAAAGGGACAAGGTGAAAATTAAAAAAAAATTATATATATATGCAAAAAAAATTAAAAAATACTAAAAATAATTTTAAAAAATCCCCTAATAAATAGATATTTTTATGTAAAAAAAAAATAAACAAAAAATACACATGTTTGGTATCGTCACGTCCGTAAAAATCCCATCTATAAAAGTGTCACCCTAGTTAACCCCTTAAGTGAACGCCGTAAAAAAAGTAGCAAATTATACTTTTTCCCAGCGGTATCGTCATACCGCTTGTAAAAAGTGGAATAAAACGTGATAAAAAAAAGAATGATAATAAAAATAGTATCACTGAAATCGCCATCTTGTCCCGTGAAAAACAAGCTGCCATACAGCTCAATCAGCGGAAAAATAAAAAAGTTATAGCTCTCAGAATAAAGTGATGCAAAAATAATTATTTTTTTCTATAAACGTTTTTAATATGTAAAAATGCCAAAACATAAAAAAACTATATGAATGTGGTATCACTGTAATCGTAGTGACAAAAAGAATAAAACAGCCTTATCAATTAGAGTTGAGCATTCCGATACCGCAAGTATCGGGTATCGGCCGATATTCGCTGTATTGGACTTTAGATACTTAGTTCCGATATTTTCCATATATCGTATACCGGAATCGGAAGTTCCCATAATTCTTTGAGAGGCAATGTGATTTTAGTCAGCCAATGAGGAATCCTAAGAAGTGTGGGCACATCCTGTACTGCTGCGGTCATGTTAACTAATGGCATGGCTGTGATTGGATGCTGAAATGATGTCAGAATGCACTATAAAAGGCGCCGCCGCCATTTTAGCGTCACTGTGCTGTGAATTCAGTTAGGGACAGAACGCTGCTCTGCTGACTCTGAGGGACAGTTAGAGATTGCGATTTTGTGTACTGTGCTTTAGGCAGGCTAGTTTAACAACCGCTGTGTAAAGCTTCCTTTAGCCTTGCAGTGTTGTTTTCACAGCTCTGCAAGGTCTGTGTGTGAGTGCAGGTGACGCGCTGCAGTTTGCTCTGCATCCAACGCTGTTTGTAGGCATCTGCACGTGTCACTCACAGACTCTTTTTTTTTTTTCTTTAGTGTAATTCTTGCAGCTCCATTCAATTGAAATTATAGTGTGACGTGCTTCCATCCATATCCAATACATTGGTTGCAAACACTATAGAAGTCCACAAAGGAGCCTTTCACAGATAGTGACCAATTGTGTGCACTGCAGTGTTCACTCTAGTCTGTGATATATTTTTTTTTTGCTGAGTGCAGATCACGCTCCAGTTAGTTCTTAAACCACTGCTGGTTATAGTCTGCTGAACGTGTGTCACTGCCTCATCCTTGTCATTTTTCTATAATTGTTGCTGCTCCATTCTATTTAAAATAACTCCAATCTATTAGTGTGACGCGCTTCCATCCGTATCCAATACATTGGTTGCAAACACTATAGAAGTCCACAAAGGAGCCTTTCACAGATAGTGACCAGTTGTGTGCACTGCAGTGTTCACTCTAGTCTGTGATATATTTTTTTTTTGCTGAGTGCAGATCACGCTCCAGTTAGTTCTTAAACCACTGCTGGTTATAGTCTGCTGAACGTGTGTCACTGCCTCATCCTTGTCATTTTTCTATAATTGTTGCTGCTCCATTCTATTTAAAATAACTCCAATCTATTAGTGTGACGCGCTTCCATCTGTATCCAATACATTGGTTGCAAACACTATAGAAGTCCACAAAGGAGCCTTTCACAGATAGTGACCAGTTGTGTGCACTGCAGTGTTCACTCTAGTCTGTGATATATTTTTTTTTTGCTGAGTGCAGATCACGCTCCAGTTAGTTCTTAAACCACTGCTGGTTATAGTCTGCTGAACGTGTGTCACTGCCTCATCCTTGTCATTTTTCTATAATTGTTGCTGCTCCATTCTATTTAAAATAACTCCAATCTATTAGTGTGACGCGCTTCCATCCGTATCCAATACATTGGTTGCAAACACTATAGAAGTCCACAAAGGAGCCTTTCACAGATAGTGACCAGTTGTGTGCACTGCAGTGTTCACTCTAGTCTGTGATATATTTTTTTTTTGCTGAGTGCAGATCACGCTCCAGTTAGTTCTTAAACCACTGCTGGTTATAGTCTACTGAATGTGTGTCACTGCCTCATCCTTGTCATTTTTCTATAATTGTTGCTGCTCCATTCTATTTCAAATAACTCAAATCTATTAGTGTGACTCGCTTCCATCCGTATACAATACATTGGTTGCAAACACTATAGAAGTACACAAAGGGGCCTTTCACAGCTAGTGAACAGTTGTCTGCAGTGTTCACTGCAGTCTCTGCGGAATAACAGCACTTAGGCCTTTTAACTTTTCTGACTTTCTTTATCAATCTACCAAGATGAAGAAGGCAGGGAGTAAGGCACGTGGTCGTGGCCGTGGAGTTTCAGCAGGGAGAGGACGTGGGGATTCTGTGGCTGCTGCCGCCCCCAGTGACACAGCATCCACCAGTTTTCCCCGTGAGCGTTCCTTTATGTGCAGTTTTGTAGGAGCTCGGCGTACCCCCCTGCTGCGGGAAGAACAAATTGAAGCCGTTGTTGGTTGGATGGCAGCCAATGCATCGACTTCAATTGCTTCCACCTCCTCTCAGGACCACAACACTGTTGAGCAACCATCTGTCTGTTCACCGCCTGTCAAATTGCCCAGGCAGTCAGAGAGTTCTGAACTGGAGCCAGCTGAGTCTCTGCTTCTGTTCTCAGAATCTGTTGGCTTGCAAACAGGGGCCCAGCCAAGCAGCATTCTGGAATGTGAAGAAGAGGGAGTATGCAGTGATGCGCAACAGCTGTGTCTCTATGAATCAGAAGAGGCGGGTGAGCCAGTGCCGATGGTCAGCACACCGCAGAACACATCTGATGATGATGAGACTCAGGTGCCAGTTTCTGTTGAGCATGGTGCTGGCCAGACCACCCAACAGCAGCAGGTGTTGGAAGAGGGTAGTGGAGATGATGAGGTCCAAGACCCAACATGGCGTGAGGGACAGGAAGGTGGTGGGAGCAGCTCTGAGGATGAGATTGTCCCAACGGTACAAACAGGAGGGAGAGGTAGGCTGCAGACTCGGTTGCCTCTAGCCTCCAGTTTGGCACCTGTTGGGAGCAGTTCTCTTCCAAAAGTCAAAATGGGCGCTCCCAGGACTTGCACTGCGTGGTCCTTTTTTGACAGACTTGCAGATGATATTTGCTATGTTAAATGCAAGCTGTGTAAGCAAAAAGTAAAAAGAGGTAAAAATTGCAGTAACTTCAATACCACAAATATGTGGAAACATGTGCGGACAAAGCACGTAGTTGAGTTACAAAGACACACTGGAGATGTAGGCCAACCTACAGCAGCACCTACATCTTCAGGTCATGTTGGAGCCTCTACCTCCAGCTCACACACAGCTGGTTCTGCTTCCTCACAGGATCGCCATGGAAGAACCTCGGTCACTGTTGTCCAGAGACAAAGTGTTATTCCACCCACAGCAGCAAGTTCCCTGTCATCTTCACACTCCCAGGCCACAAAACAGCCATCGGTACCACAGGCATGGGATAAAAGACGGCCATACTCGGCAAACCATCCACGAGCACAGGCTCTGAATGCTGGCATTGCAAAACTCCTGTCCCTTGAAATGCTGTCATTCAGGCTGGTGGAGACTGACAGTTTCCGTAACTTAATGGCATTGGCAGTCCCACAATACAATGTGCCAAGCCGATTTTATTTCAGCAGGCAAGCCGTCCCTGGTCTGCAAAAACATGTCGAGGGAAACATTAAACATGCGCTACTAAACGCCATCTGTAGCAAGGTCCACCTGACCGCCGATGCGTGGACCAGTACCCATGGCCAGGGACGATACCTTTCCCTCACTGCCCATTGGGTCAATGTTGTGGAGCCGGGTACAGATCTTGCGAGTGGCGCTGTACGTGTTCTGCCAACTCCAAGGATTGCAGGAATCCAGTCTGTACACATTGACTCCTCCTCCTACTCCAGTTCCTCAGAATCATCGCTGCAGGAGCCGTCACGGTCTACCTCCACATGGACCCGTGAACGCTTACCTGTTGCGAAAGATATTAGCACAGCCGTGGCCAAACGTCAACAGGCCGTCCTGAAATTAATTTCAATGGGGAATCGAAGCCACACAGCGCAGGAGGTCTGGAATGCCATCAAGCAGGAGAGCGACGTGTGGTTTTTGCCAGCGAATCTCCAGCCAGGCTTGGTAGTGTGTGACAATGGACGAAATCTGGTGGCAGCTCTGGGCCTTGGCAACCTCACTCACATACCATGTCTGGCACATGTGCTCAACTTGGTCGTGCAGAGTTTTTTGAGGGACTATCCGGATCTTGCTGAACTGCTGCAGAAGGTCCGCCTAGAGTGCGCTCACTTGCGACGTTCCAGCATAGCCAGACCGCGCATTGCTGCTCTGCAACGCAGATTTCGCCTTCCTGAACATCGCATCATATGTGACGTACCCACCAGGTGGAATTCCACCTTACATATGTTGGAGCGGTTGTGTGAGCAACAGCCAGCAGTAATGGAGTATCAGCTGCATCAGGCGCAATCAACTCGCAATTTGCGCCGTTCACACTTCACCACTACTGAGTGGGCCTCTATGAAGGACATCTGCCACGTTTTGCGTGCGTTTGATGACTCAACGCGGATGGCGAGTGCAGATGATGCACTAGTCAGCATGACTGTCCCCCTTATCTGCCTGCTTCAAAAATCACTGCAAGCACTAAAGGATGAGGTTTTGGAAGAGGTGGAGGATGAGGAGTCACAAATTCACTCACCTTCTGGACAGTCAGCGCAACTTGGTTCCTCACAAAGGGCTGGGCAGGGCTCACTTTGTGAGGAGGATGAGGAGGAGTCAATGGAGGAGGAAGAAATCCCTACAGAGGGAGGTACACAACGCTCTAGTCAGTATGTAGAGCGACGGTGGGGCGATGCAGAGCAGGCAGAGATGACGCCTCTTCCAGAGGACAGCGTTTGTTGGGCAGTTGGGAGTCTGCAGCACATGGTTGATTTCATGCTGCAGTGCCTGAGAAACGACCGCCGCATCGCCCACATTCTCACCACATCAGATTATTGGGTGTACACCCTCCTAGACCCTCGCTACCGGGACAACTTACAAAGCCTCATCACACCGTTGAACCGGGAGCGTAAAATGCGGGAGTACCAAGACAGACTGGTGCAATCCATAATATTCTCCATTCCAGCCGAGAGCACTGCTGCTGCTACTGCTTTACAAAGAATCTCTGTGCGTCGAGGCAGTGGAGACACCTCTGCAACAAGAGGGAGCACAAGCAGCGCCTCTGCACAGGGCAAGAGCAGTATGTTACAAATGTGGCGAAGTTTTGTGTTAGCGCCACCAATGTCTACACCATCCGAGACGACTCCACTCACCATGAGGCAACGTTTACGTAAGATGGTGACAGACTACATGTCTTTCCCTCTCAGTGTACTCCAAGATGGCTCTTCCCCTTTCAAGTTTTGGGTCTCTAAGCTGGATACATGGCCAGAGCTTAGCCAGTATGCATTGGAGGTGCTGGCTTGCCCTGCTGCCAGTGTATTATCTGAGCGCGTCTTTAGTGCTGCAGGTGGTGTACTAACAGACCGTTGCATGCGACTATCCTCAGAGAATGTAGACAGGTTACTTTTCTGAAAATGAACAAGGCATGGATCTCACCTGAATTTGCCTACCCGTTTTCAGATTAAATAACTGTTTGCCAACGTTTTCCATGTCTCCTGTTATGTTCATCTTTCTACCACCTGAACTCTACTCCCTGGGCTACAACACTGCCAGTCACAGGGGAATGATCAGTTACAAAACAAAATGTTATCCCCAACAAATAGACTCAACGTAGGGTCACGGAGTTGCGCCGTACCAAAATTGTCACCTGACACATTTAAGTATTACAATTCTGGTCCCGGTGGCAAATCTTCCATCTCCCCAACTAACACTTCTATAGGAGAGGTGTTTTCCTCCTCCACCGAAGGCAAAGGTAATACTGACCACTGCACACATGTGTTATGCATAGTGAGACTGATAGTAGCCAAAGTTGTTGTCCATGGGCTCAGTCAGGTGGGGGCAATCAGCTCTCACATGTCATGGTTCTTGGCACCGCCAACAGATTATGGGGCCCCTTTCGTTCCCCGAACCTTCCTGGGCGGCCCTCAGAGTCTCTGCTCGCCGAGCTGTGGGTGAAGGTTTGGTGAATTTAATTGGTAGCTTCCGGGTAGTCTCTCCCTGTATCTCCTTGGTAGGCCCATATCTTTCAATGAGGTCTACCATTTGGAGACCATCAGTAGGGGCTGCCTGTCCAACCCATGTTTGAAGGGTGTGGGGCAAAGTTCGCCCGAATTTATCAGTCACTATACGATCCAGCATATCGCGGGGTGACAACACCTCAGGCTGAAAGCACTTTTCTATCAGGTGTATCAAGTCATAATACTGGGACCGAGCTGGCTCGGAAGGGGAAAACTTCCATTGTTGTACACGCTGGGCCAGGAAAAAAACATTTACCCCAAGACGTGCAAGTATCTCACCATTCACGCTCTCATAGTCCTCCTGTTGCTGGGGGGTAGGTCCCTATAGGCTTTAGTGGGTCCTGAAGTCAAAAACGGAGCCATGATCTCGGCCCACTGGTCCCGGGGCAGTCTCTCCCTTTTAGCCACGCCTTCAAACATCTCCAGCTACACCTCAACGTCATCTGATTGCTCCATCTTTCGGATCGCTGTACGCACCGCTTTCCGGACATCATGGCATCCCCGGGCAGCTCTTACTGTCTGCGGCGCTGTGATGTGCTGCATCAGTAAACTATTGGTTTCCTGTTGCTGTCGATTAAATATCTGCTGCTACATAGCCTGCTGCTGTATAGCCTGCTGCCGCTACATAGCCTGCTGTTGTATAGCCTGCTGCTGCTGCATAGCCTGCTGTTGCTGCTGTGTAGCCTGCTGTTGCTGTCGCATGGCCTCCACTAGCATTTTTACTTTGTTCTCCATCTTCGGACAGTTATCCAGCCGGTTTTGGTGCACTTTCTAAAACCAGGACATTTACTGTCATGCATGAAAAACAGCCTGACCTCACTGCGTTGCCGCATTCTCCACCAATTGTAGGGAACCGCTGTGGTAGACAGGGCTGGGCCGCAGTAATGAGGCAAACACACAGCCTTTTATTTCAAAGTTCAGTGATTTTAATCATGAGTTCAACAAAAAGTCCATATAACAAAATGAAAACAGAACATAAATCACTCCAGTTTGGAGAACCACTGGTCACAGACTCACCCTTGCTTGTGACGGGCTTAACTAAGCGGCTGCAGGTCAGCTGAGACCGCCAGGTCACATTCCGGGTGGTCTGTTACTCGCTTCCTGGTGCACACTGCCACACAGTAACAAAACAATGTTCCAGGCTTACTCCAGCCAAACTCCTTCCTTCCACACAACAACTACAACAGCTCCTTGTTTTATAGGCCTACAAAACACCATCAGGTGACGTACACATCAGCTGACCAGATCACGTGACTATGACCTCATCACAGGTCGTAGTAATCATGGAAAATCATGAGCAAACTTCAGTCTTGTTGAAGAAATATATCTCCTATCTTGTCAAATCAATTGTCTACCACCTCTTCTATAATATTACGCAGGCGATTTCTGTAGAAATAATGCACTTGTAGAGTTTCAATAAAGTGAGAAGGGGGCTAATTGAATTTTTCCATAATCTCCTTGGATGTCAGCCACCTACACTCTTTTAGGTGCATGAGATGGAATACTGTATGTATACCTTTAGTATGCCACGTCTCAAAAACGCGGTCTGTCACTCCCACTGGGAATTCTGGGTGAGCCCATAAAGGCATGTGTTTAGATAACTGAGAAGACAACCCATGCGCTCGTCTGGTTGCCTTACAGGCAATTACTGTATCGCGTAGTAGCGCTGATCACTATGACCGGGAGTTTACAAATCACAGTGTCAACACATGAGGCCAAAATACAACCCTCTGTCAGTCCAGATTCCAGCAATACATCTGAGTAGGACTAAGTCCCCTTAAACCAATCTCTCCCCACTCTGATCAAGCACGAAAAGTTATAACTCCTAATGTTTGGCACGGCCAGGCCCCCATCTTTTACTGCACGCATAATTTTTCGTATTGCTATTCTGGGCCGTTTTCCCCTCAAGATGAATCTGGTCAATGCTTTTTTTATCCGTGAAACATCATCTTTACGTAACAGGATTGGAATAGTCTGAAGCGGGTATAATAGCCTTCCAAAAATAATCATCTTAAGAAGGTGACAACAGCCCAGAAGAGACAGGGGCAAATCATGCCATCGCTCCAATTGACGTACAACCTTGTCCAATTAGGGTTCATAGTTAAGTTTGTATTGAGAACTAGAATCTCGTCCTATTTTGATTCACAGATATGTTATAAATAAAGGTTTTAATTACTTCTGTCCCCCATCAGTAAGCACACCAAAGCTCACGAGGATTAGGCTTTAACAATTGAAAAATTTCACTCTTGTAGTCTTTGAAGCGAAACCACAGAATTAGTTAAAAAATTTTTATCCAGTCTAATAGCCCTTTGAGATGGTCTTGGGGATGTGCCATATAAATGAGTATATCGTCTGCAAACAATGTGAGTTTGATCTGCCGACCCCTACCTTTATACCGTCATATACTGTGTTATCCTCCACGTGTGTAACTAATGGCTCAAGGGCTATATCAAAGAGCAAAGGTGATAATGGACATCCCTGAGGAGTTCCCCTCTGTATTGTGAAAGTAGCCGAAAGGTGACCTGTGTTGTGTATTTGTGCCTGTGGGTTGGCGTAGACACCTGATAGGAAAGTCATAAACGTGCCTCTCATGGCAATTTTGTCCAGGACCATTGGCAAACAACTTCAGCTCACCCTATCAAATGCCTTATCGCCATCTAAGGATAGCATGACAGGACTCGATGTTGTCAGACAACGATATTTATCTACAACTGCTATTACTTTCCTAATGTTATTCATGGGCGATCTTGGTCTAACAAAGGCCACTTGTGATGGCCCTATCAGCGTAGGAAGAATGCTACTCAAACGATCTGCCATGATCCTGGACAAAAGCTTGATATCCTGGTCAATGAGTGAGAATGGACGATAGGATCCAGCCAGATGTGAAGGTTTGTTGGGTTTTAGTAGCACCTTCATGTGTACCATGTTTGAATGGATGGGCAACCCTCCTGTCTCCAATATATGATTGAAGGTGCCTACCAATGTGGACGGGATATCCTCACTCAATAATTTTAATAATTTGGCTGTAAACCCGTCAGGTCCTGGAGCTTTCCCGGATTTAAAGTCACTTATCGCCGCTGTCACTTCCGTCACCTCAATTGTTTTTTTTAAAAGGAGAAGCTGATAGTTTGTGAAGGATGGTAACCGTATTCCATCTAGAAATGTCTGACCCTCCGCACTATCCGTATGTTCCACCTTATATAAGTCTGAGTAGTATTCTTGTAGAATCGTGATTATGCTTCGAGGGTCTGTGTTCATGATCCCATGTTTATTCGTTAACGCAGTAATATGTTGATGACGAATGTGATTTCCTTTCGCTAGTCGTGCTAATAGTCTCCCTGATTTGCTACCATAACAATATACATCGGCTCTATAATTCATATTACTGCTTCTCTCGCGTCGATATACCCATACGTGTAAGCAACCTACAAAAATACTAGCACATAATGTAGCGATGCCAATCATCAATACTACAGTGCCTATTCAATTGCAATTCAGTGCAAGCATAGATAAACTCCAAGGAGAGAAATTGCACACAAGGAATTATGGTAGTACAATATAATCACTTTATTACAAAAATATTAAAATATGAGACTTATACAAAAGAGACGTTCAACAGTGGTATCCCATAAGGGTGGAACCACGAGTACAACCAGGTATATATATATAGTAAAAAATGTCACATGCGCATACAGCCGTATACACAAATGTGCTTGCATAACAGTCACAAAGTAGTGCCCTAGGGTAGTAAAAAATATCAGCTGCACAATATCACCTCATAAAATTAAGGCTGCAAGCATGGGTAAGATATATGGACAACTGTATGTCAATCCAAGTGACCAGAGCGATATCTACATGTGAGAGAACGCAAGCAATACAGACCTGGGACTCAGTGGGATCACCCTCCCCTACGCGCGTTTCGGCGCTGTGCCTTCTTCCGGGGGAGTGGCATCCATAATTAGTCCACATTTTTTATATAACTGAGCACCAATGTGAAAGGCCGATACACAAAAATAAAACACTGCCTTGGATTGGCGCATGGAGCACCGGCAAAGCCCACATGCCGACGTCACTCAAGGCGTCATCAGCCACGCCCCCACCCACACTGCAGGAACGCCCATGTAAAACATGAGCGCACCGACAGTCAGGGGAGGCAAGACCGAACACAGACGCCACGAGCGGCGCCTAGCAAGGGAGCCCCAGTGCTCATGCGCGCCAGCAGAGAATAAAATGGCCCAAACATATGACATGATACAATTAATACGTCGTGCAGTTGAATACGGCAGATATATAAGTAAGTGCAAATTAAGTGAATAAACAATGATTCAATGTCCACATATATTATACAAAGAATATAAGTGTATAGGCTAAAAAGCCAAATAAACTATATGTAAATTACACTATAGTGATAATAACATATATAATAACCACAAGAATATAGTACAAAAGAATAATAAACACCGGAGTGATATATAGGTGTAGGACAACATTAATAGTGAAAGGAATATAACAATGGCTAGAATACAGACATAATAATACACAATCTTTATTACTAAAAAAGGAAGCGACGCATCCAGATACAATCCACAGTTGACATGCACGATCAGATCAATTCCATGAACATATCGGTACTAAAAAATCTGAAAAGATAATAAAAACACAATGAGAATAGAAACAAAAACGAATGCCTTAAAAAACACTAAGGATACGGGTGATCAGAGATATGGTGCAAAACTAAGGGACTCATTTAACCCATTAGGATATAATGTTTGGAGCTTCCAGATCCAAAAGGTTTCTCTCTGTGCCAGTAATTTGCTCATTCTACCTCCACGGAGGTTGGGGACTATACGGTCAATACCCCTAAATTTAAAGCCAGTTGCATCACATCCATGGTGGACTTTAAAGTGTCTAGGAATGGTTTTAAGCAAATCAAGATTATTTTCATTACTGGCCGCCTGAATGTCACGGATGTGTTCCCGTATTCTGATTTTAAATGCCCTTGTGGTCAATCCCACATAGATTTTATTGCACGGACATGATGCGTGATATACAACAAAAGTTGTAGAGCACGTAATTGTTTGTGTAATGGTAAACACATCACCATTAGATCCAAGAAACTCCCTAGTCTGCATAACATTGGGACAAGCTACGCATCCACCACAGGGTTTGCACCCCCAGGGGGGGCCTTTCTGCATAGGAAACGTTGAAAAAATGCTGGGCTGTGGTTGTGGTGAAAAATAGCTCCTCACTAGATGATCCTTCAAATTACGTGATCTTCTAGCCGTCATACATGGTTCAGATGGTAGATACTGTTTAAGAACTGGATCATTGCATAGAATTGGCCAATATTTAGACAGAATTGCTTTCATATTCTTCCATTGTGAGTTATACTGAGTAACTAATCTCACCTGTGAGTTGTCTTTACTTTTTGGTGATGAATATAGAAGATCATGTCTTCTTGTGTTTCGAGCTCTATTATAGGCCTTTTTCAAACATCTCCTACTATAACCTCTATCAACAAAGCGTTCTGTCAATTCCTTGGCCCGTAGTTCGAAATCTTCATTAGAAGAGCAGATCCTCTTAATGCGGAGGAATTGGCCAATGGGTACTGAGTTGATCACATGCGATGGATGGGATGACGAGGCGTGTAGCAGTGAATTAACTGAAGTTTCCTTCCGGAAAACATCAGTTGTAAGCGTGCCATCCGAACTCCTCCTCACGGTGACATCTAAAAAATCAATAACGTGTAAATCAAATTTATATGTCAAATGAATATTAAGCTGATTCAAATTCAACTCATGAAAAAATAGTTCCAAATCAGATGGTGTACCGCGCCAAATCAAAAAGATATCGTCAATGTAGCGGGTCCAAAGAACGACCCGCTCCATTGACGGCATCCTATCCGCTGAAAAAAGGTCCCTCTCCCACAGCCCCAGGAAAAGATTTGCATACGAAGGGGCACAAGCCGCACCCATTGCGGTGCCCTGGAGCTGCAGGTAGAAGGACCCGTTAAACAAAAAGAAATTATGGGTCAGCAAAAAGTTCAATAACTCAAGTAAAAAATCTATGTCACCGGAGGAGAAGCTCGTCATAGATAAAAAGTGTGACACCGCCCTCAGGCCATCCCGGTGGCGAATATTAGTGTAGAGTGACTCCACATCACATGTGACCATGATCATATCGTCATCAATGTGAATTGAGTCAATTTTCTTTAAGAAATCAGATGTGTCCTTTAAGTAGGACGGAATAGTTTCAACCAAAGGCCTGAGGAACGTGTCAACATACTTGCCAATGCCCTCCGTGAGCCCACCCATCCCAGAGATTATTGGCCTACCTGGAGGGTTAGTAGAGTTCTTATGAACCTTTGGAAGAAGGTATAAAGTAGGTATACAAGGTTCCTTAACCAAAAGGGCGTCTCTTACACGTGTAGGTATAATTTCAGCATCGATTGCCCTTTGTAGAATCTTAGAGAGTTCAGCCTTGTAAGAGATCAAGGGATTAAATGTTAACTTTTTATAGCAGATAGAGTCCCTAAGCATACGTAGGGCCTCAGTCAAATACATTTTTGATGGCCAGATCACAACATTCCCACCCTGTCAGCTGGTTTGATAGTAATGTCTTTAAGTTGTTTGAGTCTTTTCAACCCTTTATTTTCTGCCGCAGTCAGATTGTCACACTGTATCTGAGTGGACAGCTGATCAAATTCAGAAGAAACAAGTTTGACAAATACTTCAACATTTGAACATAGTGACAAGGGTGGGAATTTGTTGGATCTGGGGTGTAGTGATTTTGGTAACCTACCCAATGCGACATCGCTATGTTCTCTTGCCAATTCCTCTAAATCGTGCAGGGCTACTTGTTCTGCAGGTAGTGGGAATGTCCTTTGTATCTCTTCATTATGATGCCATTTTTTGAGAATAAGGGACCTTGCAAATATGTGAAGGTCTTTAAGAGCCTGGAAAGGGTTAAACCGCATGCTAGGGGAGAAAGTCAGACCTTTAGATAACAGTGATATCTCCTCAGTACTAAAGGAATGCTCAGATAAATTAATTACCTTAGGTGTGTCCTTCTTATAAGAGGGACCACGCTGAGTATTATTATTTCTCCTCTCCCATTTTCTTTTGTTATTACTCCCAAATCGTGTCCGCATAGAGTGTACTGAAGCATCAGAAGCTTCACCTGATGAAGATACCGAGGAGACAGAAGGGGACCTCGATGCTCTACCAAAGGTCTTTGGCGTCTCCATCTATATGCCATATTCCGTTGAAAATCAGTAGTGTCCCTCAGAAGTTTTTTGGCCTGTGTTGTCTTAATTTGTGATTCCCAGTCTGTTAGATTTTTTTCCAACAGATTGTTGAATGCTAAAGTGGTTTCAGAGGAAGCCATTTTCTTAAATTTAGAGAAAAGTGTAAGTCAGCCTTAGCCTGCTTACATCTATTTTTATCCTGTGTTGATGAAGTTGTCTTGTTTGCCGTGTAGCTATCGCGTAATATCCTGCTAGCCTGCGAGTAGTTTGTCGCTATCTTCTTTTTTAGCGTTGTCTGATAACCTATTAGTTTCACGCGCATTAATGCCTTCCCTGCTGCCCATAAAAGTTCTGGCCTATCCCTACTATCTCCATTATCACTTACATATTCCAAACACCATTGCTTCACCTGATGTCGAAACTTCTCATCCATTAACAAATAGGTAGGGAAGAGCCAAGTTTGGTCTGGCCCCATCTGAACCATATCTGGCAGGGTCACTGATACGGGCGCGTGGTCAGATATAGCTACGTTGTGCACATCTGCCTCTTCCACTCCCCTTACTAGCTCCTGTGATAGCAATATATTATCTCTTCTGGACCAAGAGTCATGTGGCGCCGAATAGAAGGAATATTCACTGCCATCTGGGTTCAGGTGTCTCCAAAATTCTACAAAGTTATTCGTGTCTAGCAAGGGTTATAAACGTGTGTCATGTGATCGCACATTCGTTCGCATCGACCTACAGTTCTTCACTGGTGCGATTCACCGTATTTAAGTCACGACCGGGGTGGTTTTAATGCTCTCCTATCGGCCCGATATGCTTGGACACCTGGGAGAAATTCAGGAGCGTCTCCAAACTCCCTCCTCACATGTCAGCGCAGGAAACCGGAAGAGGGAACGTGCTTGTTTTGTTGCTCATAGGTGGAGTTTTATACAGTAAATGATTACTGCTGTCTTATTTTTTGCGTCCCTAGGGCAGAATAATGCTGCGTAAAGTCACATTTTAGAGACACTCATATAATAGACACACGCTACCCTACCCGTCACACAAGGAAGGTATTGTTACAGGATAAAGCCTTGCGCAACCAGACATGCTTTTACCCTCTTCAACATTCTACAAGCCAAAAATGCATGATTGCAGCCGCAGCCTTTATTGACGTACAGTATAACATCGACATTACCCATCAGAGGCTGCCCACTGTCTACAACAGACATAGTATATACCTTTGCTATCCGTAGCCTTTGTTTCACCTCCACTTGCAGGCACCCACTTAAATTGTGACAATGTTTTTTTTTAATTTTTTTTTTTATCGTACATTATTGCGTCATCTCATCACTTTGATGAGTCCATGCTGGACATGTAATAAATGCTGTCCGAAATAACAATTTTCGTGAGTGAAATAATTGAAATCTGTGTGACTGTCACAGATTTCTTGTAATGATGATGATGAGTGACTATTACAAAATCCATTGTCTTCACTATGTTATGGTTTAACATAGCGTTCCTTACGCATCATTCCTAAATACAAAAATGGACTTTTATTCATAAATTTACATCACTATATTTTGTAAAAATAATTTTGGGTGGTGTGTTGTTCCATTTCTTGTTGCCATGTGCTTATATGCGTTTATATTTTAAGGGTGTTTATTTTTATTCTTGGAATTGAAATTCATCATTTTATTGTCCTAGTAAAACTTCATTTTTTATAGTTTGAAGTACATACATTTGCAATGGCCACGTAACAAGGCAATAGCTCAATATTTAAATTTAAAACCCTTCTTGACCCTGGGCTTCAACAACGCCAGTTGCTGATCAGAAGTGTTGGATGCACAGATCAAAACAATCGCTGCTGTGTTTGTGGGGTTCAGTAACGCCTGCTGTTCCCCTGCTGGGTGTCTGGCAAAAATTTTTGCTGCTAACTCCAAATTTAACTTCAAACATCTCATATTAGGCCTCTGCCTACTGTCACGGGTGTGTCGCTGCGAAGATCG
>JARQOD010000001.1:37453915-37488205 GCA_033576555.1 Oophaga sylvatica
TTTTGCAGGAATAACTGCATGAGCACGGTCATCGGTGCGGTTGTGCCTAGGACTTTGTCTCCTTTTCTGGAGGACTTTGGGGAGATGTTCTCAGAGGAGGGGTGTAAAGAGTTACCTCCTCATCGCGCATATGACTGCTCAATAAAGTTGCTTCCTGATGCCTTATCTCGTACTTTCCCAGGGGCCGGGAAGACGGATGATCCGGTTCCTATTCCTCAGGAGGGAGTTGTAGTGTCAGCTGTATGCTCTGAGCTTGAGGGGGAGGTATTGGGGGCTCAGGGGGATGCCCCGGTGGGACTTCCAGGGAGACTGATCGTTCCAGATCGGTTAAGACTGAAGGTTACGGGGAACCGTTACAAACGGATGGCTGATAGGGGGAGAGTTTCTGGTCTAGATCTGAAGGTGAACGATCTAGTTTGGTTGTCTACCAGGAATATAAAACTTAAAGTTTCCTCCTGGAGGTTGGGTCCCAGATTCATCGGGCCGTACAGGATCAGTTCCATAATTAATCCTGTGGCATTTCGTCTGGACCTCCCTCCTACGTTTAAAATTCATAATGTGTTTCACAAGTCATTACTTAAAAAGTATGTGGCACCAGTCATACCGTCACCTCTACCTCCGCCTTCAGTGGTGGTCAATGATAACGTGGAATTTCATGGGTCGAAAATCATTGACTCACGTCTCAGTCGCCGATCCCTTCAGTACTTGGTTCATTGGAGGGGGTATGGTCCTGTGGAGAGGACGTGGGTCCCTGCGTCTGATGTTAATGCAGATCGATTGGTTCGGACCTTTCACACAACTCACCCGGGCAGACCTGGCCCTGAGGGTCCGGAGTCCCTCGTAGAGGGGGGGGTACTGTCATGGGTGTATCGCCACAAGGATCGTCGCGATTACACACTCTGACTTCTCACAGCTGAGTTGCTGTTTCTTTGTGTTTGGTAATGAGGGAGTTAATTTTACCTAGCTCTTTGCTAAGACTAGGTCCAGCCTCGCCCGGCTGCTTTTGATTATGTTCTAATTAGATTCCTTCATATACCTGCCAGTCTGCTTGTTAGATGCCGGTGAAAGCCTTTATGTAGTCTAGCAGACTGGATCGGTTCTGAGAATACTTAAGCTAAGAGCTCCTTAGTTGTTTTTACTCTTATAGCTTATAGTTTATCTCTGAGACCTTAGGTGTTCCTACTGTGTGTGAGTGTTGTATGTAAGACTTTATTTACTTTATTTCTTGTCTTTCTTGTATGTCTTTCTGTTCATTAACCGTTACCTGTTCATTCCCTTTGGTGGTAATCAGGGTCCTTCTTAGGACTAGATTACAGTTGGCAGGGATTGATAGGAGACAGGGTTTACGCTGGTGGCCTGGACCTCTGTACCTTTAACAGTACCTCCAGGTAGAGGGATTAGTTAGGACCCCAGTTTAGGGTCAGCATAGACCCCGGTCACCCTCTAGCCGGAGACAGCGTATAACGGATTCCGTATTGACCCACTGGACTTTCTGTCAGGTAATTCTATGTTATCATATATCTATGCGCATGTTATATTGTATGTTGCCCTTTTGATATAGATTACTGTCATCACATATATATATATCTGCTATACAGCGTGACATATACACACATAGAATACATATATATATATATATATATATATATGTCATTGTGACATGTATATATATATATATTTATATTTCCTAGACTTCTACATACTGTAATAGCCGCAAATTCAATTGCCGGCTTCTGTGAAATCACAGAAGCCGACATGAAATGATACATTGTTTCCACACAGTTAACCATGTCATTTCCTGTATTTTGATATTTGTTTAGAACTTACAATTACATGAGTGTATTTGTGCAAAATTTCAGACATGTAGGGGTTAATTAAAGGTGAAATTTCGTTGAAAAAAAATGCGTGGGCTCCCGCTGTATTTTCTCCACCAGACAGACAAAGCAAAGCGAGTGGGGGCAGATAATAACAGCCTAGGGAGGGTACATTTTTTGTGCCCCCCTGGCTACTAACATCTGCCCCCAGACACCCCAGAAAGGGCAAATCTATAATTAGATTCGCCCTTTTTGGCACTTTGCCCGTCTATTCCCATTGCCCTGTAGCGGTGGCGAATGGGTTAATAATCTCACCTTACTGTCACCTTAGTATTGAAAGGTGACCTTAAGGCAGGTTAATAATTGAGAGCTGTCAATTAGACAACTATCAATTATTAATCCTATTGTATGAAAGAAAAATCAAACACACACAGTTTAATAAAAAATAAGTTTAATTAAATAATCACACAGTTTTTTACCATATTTTATTTTCCTGCTAAAACCATTTCCTGTAATAAAAATAAAATAAAAAAGCAAAATTATACTTACCAATCCGATGTACAGTCAGGTCCCACGCTGTAATCCATCAGAAAGGGTTAAGAGGTTACAGCTAGCAGGGAGATAATTCTGTCTACTAGCTCTAACCCCATGAATGAATAAGTTCCTCTCCCAGCGAAAGTAGAGGAATAGATTCATGAATGGAGCTTAATTGATTTATTGGCAATTTAACTTTAGTGACCTGACCTAAAGGGAAAGTGGACACAATCAATTAAGCTTCATTCATGAAACACATCCTCTCCTGTCGCCAGGAGAGGAACTTATTCATTCAGGAGCTTTGAGCTGAGCATGCAGGATTACTTGCACTGCTTGGCTCAAAGCTAGTTAACCCTTTGTGAAGGATTACAGCGTGGGACGTGACAGATCAGCGGAATAGGTAAGAATAATGTTTTTTTATTTTTTTATCTTTATTTTAGGAGATCAATGGCTTCGCACGGATTAAGTGTAAAATAAAATATGGTCAAAAAAATGTGTTTTTATTTCATTAAAATTAATTTTTATTAATGTGTCTGTGTTTTTTTAATTTACTTCAATAGGATTAATAATTGATAGTTGTCTAATTGACAGCTCTCAATTATTAACCTGCCTTAAGGTCACCTTTCAATACTAAGGTGACAGTAAGGTGAGATTATTAACCCATTCGCCACCGCTACAGGGCAATGGGAATAGACGGGCAAAGTGCCAGAAAGGGCGAATCTAATTATAGATTTGCCCTTTCTGGGGTGTCTGGGGGCAGATGTTAGTAGCCAGGGGGGCACAAAAAATGTACCCTCCCTAGGCTATTATTATCTGCCCCCACTCGCTTTGCTTTGTCTGTCTGGTGGAGAAAATACAGCGGGAGCCCACGCATTTTTATTTCAACGAAATTACACCTTTAATTAACCCCTACATGTCTGAAATTTTGCACAAATACACTCATGTAATTGTAAGTTCTAAACAAATATCAAAATACAGGAAATGACATGGTTAACTGTGTGGAAACAATGTATCATTTCATGTCGGCTTCTGTGATTTCACAGAAGCCGGCAATTGAATTAGCGGCTATAACAGTATGTAGAAGTCTAGGAACTATAAATATATGTATATGTACATGTCACAATGACATATGTATATATATATATATATATGTGTTCTATGTGTATATATCTATTCTTTTTTTTGTGATTGAAATACTATTCTTTTGGATCCATTATATGTCAGTTTTGCAAGCCTGCGAGAAAATCTCGCAAGTCGGATGAAAATCGGATGTTACAAGGTACACACACATGCGACTAAATCGCATCTTTGAAGGAAAATCGGATGCCAGAAGGATGTGTGATGTTTGCATTTTGATCCGACAATCGACCGTCTAAAACGGACCGATTTTTTGTCGTTGTGTGTGACGCCGGCCTTAGTCCCATAGTGGTTCTGAATTCTTCAAACTTGACTATTGGAAGTGGCTTTGTCATAACATCAGCTATCATCTGCTCAGTCTCACAATAAACAAACTCAATTATGACACGTTCTATTAAATCACGCAGATGATGTTTAACGTCAACGTGTTCGGTTCTTGAAATAATCTTCTCACTGTATGCAAGTATGGTTTTCTTCATAAATTGTCTGTTGAGTTGATGGCCGAAACACACCCGTCCTACCACTCTGGAGCCCGCAGCATCTAGTGCCTTCGCCAGCAGCAACCCTGCCATCTGGGACCCCGCTTCACCCCCGTTGCCTCCCAGGTAAGCAGCTATAGCTATTAGAGTCCTGAATGTGGTCTGCTTAGCAACTTGAAGAAAATCTGGCATCATAATCTTCACCGTATTTCTGAGAATATGTAAACAATCTTGCTTTAAATCCATGAACCTTGCCTTCAGAGTCATACTTGGCTTTAAAAACCCATTTACCGTATTTTTCAGACTATAAGACGCAGTGGGGAGCAGTGGATCACAGGAGGCTAGAGCCGGCGGCTGCGTCTAACTCCTGTGCCCGCTGCTAAAGAGAAATTAATATTCACTGCATTCCACGCCCATTGGCTTGGATGGCAATGAATATTCATTTCTCTTTAATAGCGTCTTGGTATAATGGGCCCCCAACCCCTGTCCTGGTATGCATGGCCCCATGCTTATGATTGGCCCCCTCCCATCCTGGTATGCATGACCCCATCAGAAAACATTAAAAAACATTGCACTTACTTTCCCAGCGCTCCCTCGCAGTGTCCTGCTACGATGCCAGCAGCTACTTTATGCTTGTAAGCAGCGCATGGCAGGGACATCATGTGTTGCTTGCAAACTGAAGAGCAGCTGCCGGAATACTCACTGCGTGCACGCCGAGTCTGTGCGTGCCGAGATCGGTGAGTATTCATCGCTCTTCAGTAGCATGCACGTGTGCCGCTACTTAAGATAAATGAATATTCACCTCTCTCCACGTGAATATTCATTTCTCTTAAGTAGCAGCACACGTGACCGCCAGCAGCTGCAGGAAGGCTCCGGCTGACACTGTGCACTACTGAAGAGTAATGAATACTCACTGCTCTCTGCACACACAGTCCCAGTGTGCACTCAAGCGGAGCAGTGAGTATTCTGGCAGCTGTGCTCTGCTTGTGAGCAGCGCATGACATCACTGCCTTGTGCTGCTTACAAGCATAAATCCTTACTTCTTACAAGTCCTAATGCTAAAAATCAAAAAATCACTGACACTAAGGCTGTGGTTCCACGGTCCGGAATCACAGAGCTTTGGACGGAGCGGAAATTCCGCACCGCCCAAAGCCCCCCCCCCCTTTTGTACGCGCGCTCATTCCGGATGTGTTCAGGACACCTCCAGAACACATGCGGAATGATCGCAGGGCTGCATAGCCCTGTGTTATTTCCCTTGCGGCGACGCAGCGTCGCCGCAAGGGACTAGGGCATGCTGCGGCCTGAAAAGACGCGCCGCATGTCCGGAAACGCAGGTCTTCCGCCTGCGTGTTTTTACGCATAGTGGAGACGGGATTTCTTGAAATCCCCTCCACTATGCTGTAACATCTGGACGCTGCGTGTTTGACTGTTTCCTGATAGTGGAAACATACCCTAAAAGGATTTTTTTGAGAAAAAAATCCTCCAAAAAACATTAGAAAATCTCTGAGAAAAGAGGCAGAGATGCTTACCTGCCTATGGCTCAAGACAATTGCACTATCAGGGCGCAGTGGACCCAACTAATTATGGCAACAACACAGGTGCAGCAATACCAATATAACAATCACTCTCAGCCTACCAAGCCATGGAGGGGGTGAATGTTCAGTATACAAGTGCACACAGAAAAAGTTCCAATCTATCTGCGGCATAATTCACACAAGTAATGCAGAGCAGGATGCTGGCAACAGAGCAGGACGCTGCGAGGGAGCGCCGGGAAGGTAGGTGTAATTTTTTTTTTAAATGTTTTCTGATGGGGCCATGCATACCATGATTGGGGTGGGGGGCAATTATAAGGATAGGGCCATGCCTACCTGTTATGGCCGCGGTCACCCCGCTACCCGATACCTCTCCGCTCCGGTACCTCGGCGTCTTGCTGGTCATGGCTCGCGGCATGTTTCTCCTGTGCTGTCGGTCTCACGGCCGGCGATGGATCTGCGTTCTACACCCATGCGCCTTAGGTCGCGGCCTGCGCCTGACCCAGAAGCGCCGTTGGACCAATGGGCTTCTATTGCCAGGTATTTCAGGCCGCTCTCCTTTAGCAGAGGTGTGGAGCCAAGCTGCGCTCGGATTCACATATCCCAGAAGAGTGCACAAAAGGAATCAACCACTAGAGGTCTCACTATACATACACACACCTTCACCCGTCCCCTAAGACCACCAGAGGGAGCTCGAATAGGACTATAAAAGGAGGGTGAAGGTAGGAAGTTTGAGCAGAGCAGAGCTCAGAGGTCAGTCTAGCTGAGACAAGTGGGTAGTGAGTAGTCTGCAGACAGAGCAGTCAAACAGAGTCGAGTCTGGAGAGCAGAGTGGAGTTTGCAGTGAGAGACTCAATAGCTCAGTTAGAGAGCTAGGAGCGTGCCGACGCTCTGAGAGCGGCAGAAGAGGCAGCCCACCAACTGCCAGTGTGTATAATCCTGTGAGGGCCCGAGTAGGCCGAAGGCAAGAGGAGAGTAGTAAAGGGGCAGAGGAGCCTAATCGGCTTAACCCAGCAAGTATATACCAGACGCTGGGCCCGAGCCTACGGGGATCTCCACGACCCAGTAGACCACTGGAGTTCCTGGAGGACTACAGGTCCCAGGAGCACCACAGAGCTGAGACATAACCGGGCCAGGAGGATAGAGTCCGGCAAGCAGGACGCTGCAAGCAGGGACTGTGTACTTCAAGAGAATGTCCAACCACAAGGTCAGCCAGGTGCAGGACAGAGATTAAGTTAGGTCCAGCTACATGCAGGCCAGAACTTCATTACAGAAAGGCACGGAACAAGGAGGCCTTGACCCTACTTAGTGGGAGAATCTGCATGTGCACCCTTCACCCTATCGTGCTCCGGGATGTACCTGCAACATCTTCAGTAAAGGTACCAAAGTGACTTGTGTGTGTGTCCACCTTCTTGCCCTACCCTGCCGGGTTCCCCTCCGTCCTGCATCCCTACACATCTACCTGCCCTGGAAGGACACAGCCTCACCTGTAGGAGGCCTAACATCTAGCTGCGCAACACCATCCCTTCCAGAGGATCTGCACAGCAGCGCTGGTCCCCTAGATACTACAGGTGGTGTCACGACTAACTACACGAACATTTATTCCCCTGTAAATATCCCCCTTTTATGGTGCGCGCCCAGGGCCACGGACAGAGCTGTGCTGCCGTGACATCCCCCATATAAGACAATAGGCTCGGATCTGAGTACTCCACTGCTCTGGGAGGGCGGCTCAGAGGCACCTGATTGTCGTGTACTTTGAAAACCTATTTTAGGCTCCTCTCAGTGCTTTCCCACCTGTGTTAGATGTTACCCCATTCCTGCTTTAGTCTTTGTCATTTCCAGGTCTTGTCCTTCCTGTCTCCGGATTCCTAGCTCCTGTTCCCGCTCTGGTGGTTCCTCGTCTTCGGTTCCAGCTCTGCCGTCTCTGCTCCTCTTTGCTCCTGGCCCGATTCCTGTGACTACAGTTCTTCTCCGGCTCCTCCTGTCGTCTCCCTGGCCTACATTTCTTCCAGTTGTTGTGTTCCAGTTTAGCCTTCCTGGCCCCAGTCTCCTTGTGTCCTTGCCTGTTACTGCCTGTCGGCACTATCTCTGTTCTGTCTCTGTCCGTTTTGCTCCCACGGCTTCACTACCAGCCGCCCCTCTTGTTACCAGCTGTCAAAGTATCTGAGTCCCCTGTGTCTGCACCTAACAATCCCTGTATAGGGGTCAGGTTTACCTGGTTAGCTCACCCTGGGGAGATTCAGTACCATGACCTAGAGGGTCCACTCCAGGAAGCTTGCCTCTCCAAGGCCTCACAATACCAGGATGGATGTCAATCATAAAAGAATAGGGATGGGGCCCTGCTACCAGGATAAGGATGGTGGCCCTGCATACTAGGATGATATGGGGCCCTGCATATCAGGATAGGGATGGGGCCATGCATATTTGGATGATATGGGGGCCCTGCATGCCAGGATAGGGATGGGGCCATGCCTATTTGGATGAGATGAGGGCCATGCATACTAGGATAGGGATGAGATCGATCATTCCTGCCAGGATAGGGATGAGGGGGCCATGCATACCAGAATAGGAAGACGGGGCATGCATACCAGGGTAGGGATGAGGGGGGCCATGCATACCAGGATAGGGATGAGATGGCCATGCATACCAGGATAGAGATAAGGGTGCATGCATACCAGGATGGGATGAGGGGACCATGCATACCAGGATAGAGATGAGGGGACATACATACCGGGATAGAGATGAGGGGGCATGCATACCAGGATAGGGATGAGGGGGCCATGTGTATTACGATTGGGATGAGGGGACAATATATACCATGATAGGGGATATTAAGTACAGAATTGACCACAATTTTTGCTTAAATTTTTTTCTTCCTAATTTCCTCCTCTAAAACCTAGGTGCATCTTATGGCCTGGTGCGTCTTATTGTCCGAAAAATACGGTACATTTGATTGCTTTCTTGCCTTGTGGTAGTGTGGTGAGTTTCCAAGTTTTGAGTTGATGAAGAGACTTCATTTCCTCATTATTAGCATTAATCCACTTCTATTTTTCATGGACAGGTAGATTGTTATGTTTCGGTAGCTGAGGAGTGCAGGCAAAAAAGGCAATACACCAGAGCAGTTGGAATCTATGAGATTGCAGTACCCTGACTAACCACAACAACTAGAGGCAGCCGTGGAGCGTTCCTACGTTGGTCCCAGACGCCTCGTCACAGCATGAGAAACTAACTACACCTAAAGATAGAAATAGGAAAGCTATCTGCCCCGGAGCAGAACCCCAAAGATAATAGAAAGCCCCAAACATGTAATGGCGGTTAGACAAGAAGAAATACAGACACAGACAGAAAATAGTATGAGCAAACGTTGGGGCCCAAACTAACTAAATAGAAAAGGATAGGAAGGGTACTTACTGCAATCCCAGAAAACCCTGAAAAGCACCAACTCTACTAATTTCAAAAACACCTGAGATCACACGACCTCTACCACCTAAATTAGTTCTCTGGTGTAACAAAATCAAAACAGCAGCCACTGAAAAAACTGGAAAAAGCAAAAGTACAAACATCAGTGGCTGAACTAAACTGAGAGGGCAAAAGCCCCGGAGGGGACCCTGAAGGCCCCCACAGAAGTGCAGGACAAAATGCAAAAATCAAGCACAAAAACAAAAAGAAGAAAATGTCTTATCTGTTAGCAGGAGATGCAGACACGACACAGCAGGCTACAAAGGAAACAGGAATCAAGGATTCAGACCAGAACAATTGATCACCGGCAACCCTGATGGGAAGGTGACTCCCTTATATAAGACCAGTCAGTAACACCTGATTCCCAATCCTCACAATCTTCACAATCTTCACTGGACAGACCAGCACCGCTTGTAACCACCAGAGGGAGCCTCTGCTCAGAACTCATCCCAAGCCTACTCACAACAGTACCCCCCCTTGAGGAGGGGTCACCGAACCCTCATTTGAGCAACCAGTTCGGTCAGGATGAGTTCTATGGTACGCACGGATGAGTCTCCTAGCATGGATGTCCGAAGCAAACACCCAAGAATTGTCTTCCTGACCATAACCTCTCCACTTAACCAAATACTGGAGTTTCCGTCTAGAAAAACGAGAATCTAATATTTTCTCAACCACATACTCCAGATTGCCCTCAACCAAAACAGGGTCAGGAGGCACAGCAGCAGGAACCACTGGCTCAACAAACCTCTTCAACAAGGACTTGTGGAACACGTTATGGATCTTAAATGTCCCTGGAAGAAGCAAACGAAAAGAAACAGGATTAAGAATCTCTATGATCTTATAAGGTCCAATGAACCTAGGCTTAAATTTAGGAGATGCTACTCTCATAGGAATATTTTTTGAGGACACCCAGACCAAGTCACCCACTTTAAACCGAGGACCATCAGTTCAGTCCTATGCCGGTTAGCAAACCGCTGGGCCCTCTCCTGAGAGAGGGACAACCTCTCCACTACCTGGTCCCAAATCTGTTGCATACGCTCCACAACAGAGTCAACACCTGGACAGACAGAAGCCTCCGTCTGTCCTGAAGAAAATCGAGGGTGAAACCCAGAATTACAGAAAAACGGAGACATCAAAGTGGCAGAGCTAGCCCTATTATTAAGAGCAAACTCAGCCAAAGGCAAAAAAGAGACCCAGTCATCCTGATCAGCAGACACAAAGCATCTTAGATAAGTCTCCAATGTCTGGTTTGTTCTCTCAGTTTGACCATTGGTCTGAGGATGAAATGCCGAGGAGAAAGACAATTGAACACCCAGTTTAGAACAAAAAGTCCTCCAAAATCTGGAAACAAACTGGACTCCTCTGTCAGACACTATGTTCTCAGGAATGGCGTGTAAACGAACCACGTGCTGAAGGAACAACGGCACCAATTCAGAGGAGGAAGGCAACTTAGGTAATGGCACAAGATGTATCATCTTAGAAAACCTATCACAAATCACCCAGTTGGCGGTCATTCTCTGAGAAACAGGAAGGTCGGAAATGAAATCCATAGAGATATGGGTCCATGGTCTCTTGGGCACAGGCAATGGCATCAACAAACCACTAGAGCGAGAGCAAGGCTTGGAGCGAGAGCAAGTCCCGCAGGACTGCACAAATTCCCTGACATCACGAGACAAGGTAGGCCACCAAAAGGACCGACTAACCAAGTCTCTGGTACCAAAAATTCCGGGATGCCCAGCCAACGCGGAACAATGAATCTCAGACATCACACTCTTTTTCCACTGGTCCAGGACAAACAATTTTCCAACAGGGCAGCGCTCGGGCCTATCCTTCTGACACCCCTCCAGAGCAAGTCTCAAATTAGGTGAGATGGCGGAAAGAACTACACCCTCTTTCAAAATAACAGAAGGATCAGATAAGTCAGGAGAGTCCGCAAGGAAGCTCCTCGAGAGGGCATCCGCCTTAACATTCTTAGTGCCAGGAAGAAAGGAAACCACAAAATTAAAACGTGTGAAAAACAAGGCCCACCTGGCCTGTCTAGGATTGAGTCGCTTGGCAGATTCCAGATAAACCAGATTCTTATGGTCAGTAAGGACCACCACCTGATGTTTGGCTCCCTCCAGCCAATGTCTCCACTCTTCAAAAGCCCACTTCATGGCCAATAACTCCCGATTACCCACGTCATAATTACGTTCAGTAGGAGAAAATTTTCGAGAGAAAAAGGCACAAGGGTTACTTTTAGAGGTCTCTGGATCTTTTTGGGACAAAACGGCACCTGCCCCAATTTCAGAGGCATCAACCTCCACCTGAAATGGCAGAGAAACATCAGGCTGCCGTAGAACAGGAGCAGAAGTGAATCTCTGCTTAAGTTCCTGAAATGCAGAGACTGCCTCAGGAGGCCAATTCACCACATCAGAACCCTTTTTGGTCAAATCAGTTAATGGTTTAACAATAACCGAGAAATTACCAATAAATTTACGATAAAAATTGGCAAAACCCAAAAATCTTTGAAGAGCCTTTAATGAAGTAGGTTGGACCCAATCACAGATGGCCTGAACCTTGACCGGGTCCATTTCAATAACAGATGGGGACAAAATGAATCCCAGAAATGAGATCCTCTGTACGCCAAAAAGACACTTTGTTCCCTTCACATACAGAGCATTCTCTCTCAAAATCTGGAATACAGTTCGAACATGTTTCACATGAGAGTCCCAGTCATTAGAAAAAATCAAGATATCATCCAAATAAACAATCAGAAATTTATCCACAAAATCCCTGAAAATGTCATTCATGAAGGACTGGAAGACAGAAGGAGAATTAGTGAGCCCAAAGGGCATCACAAGGTACTCAAAATGCCCCTCCGGGGTATTGAATGCCGTCTTCCATTCATCCCCGTGCTTAATGCGAATAAGGTTATATGCCCCCCTGAGGTCAAGCTTGGTAAACCAAGTAGCGTTTTTCACCCTGGAAAACAGGTCAGAAATCAAGGGTAACGGGTATTGATATTTCACAGTAATATTGTTCAAAAGACGATAATCAATACACGGCCTTAATGAACCATCCTTTTTGGCCACAAAGAAAAAAACCGGCACCTAAGGGTGAAGAGGATGGTCTGATATGACCCTTCTCCAATGACTCCTTGATATAAGACCGCATAGCGTCATGTTCAGGTACAGACAAGTTAGAAAGGCGACCTTTAGGGAATTTACTACCAGGCACTAATTCAATAGCGCAGTCATAGCTCCTATGGGGAGGCAAGGATGCAGATTTACTTTCGCTAAATACATCAGAAAAATCAATCAAAAAGTCAGGAACATCCTGAGCCTGGGGGGAGGCAGAAAAAACAGGAGTGTTGGTATTAACACATTGGCAGCCCCAACTGGTTACAGACACAGATTTCCAATCCAAAACAGGATTATGAGACTGTAACCAACGGAACCCAGTACGATAATATCATGCAGATTATACAGAACCAAAAATTTGCAGCACTCTTGATGATCAGGTTCAACCCTCATTATCACCTGAGTAGAGAACTGAGGTTTATTCTCAGCCAAAGGGGTAGAATCGATCCCCAGTAGGGGAATAGACTTCTGTAGGGGTATCAAGGGAAACCCACAACGTTTAGCAAAATCATAATCCATCAGGTTAATAGCTGCTCCAGAATCAACGAAAGCCTGAGCAGAAAATGAGGACAGAGAGCATATCAGAGTGACAGTTAATAAAAACTTAGTCTGAACACTACCCAAGACAACTGAGCGTGCAAAACGTCTTCCCCGCTTAGGGCAGACTGAAATAGCATGAGAGGCATCACCACAGTAGAAGCATAACCCATTGCGCTTTCGAAACTCATGACGCTGTGCCCCAGACACCACTCTATCACACTGCATGGATTCAGAAGCAGGTTCACAAGGCAACACTATTCCACACATACTTCTCCGCTCACGCAAACGTCTGTCAATTTGAATCGCTAATGACATAGAATCATTGAGACCAGAGGGACAGGGAATCCCACCATAACATCCTTTACATTATCTGACAGACCCTTCCGAAAAAGGGCCGCCAAAGCGTCGTCATTCCACTTGGTCAGGACTGCTCACCTACGGAATCTCTGACAGTATAACTATATAAGCGTCATCAAGCCCCTGATTTAATGCCAACAAGGCTTTTTCAGCTTGATCAGTGACATTAGGCTCATCGTACAATAACCCCAAAGCCTGAAAAAATGCATCAACATCACTCAAAACAGGATCCCCAGGTGTCAGGGAAAAAGCCCAGTCCTGAGGATCGCCACGCAGGAGGTGAGATGACAATTTGAACCTGCTGCGCTGCGTTCCCTGAGGACTTAGATTTTAAGGCAAAAAACAATTTACAATTATTTTTGAAATTCTGAAAGTTAGCTCGATCCCCTAAAAACAAATCTGGCATGGGAATCCTAGGTTCCACAACAGGCAACCTAGCAAGATATGCAGCAATACTCTGAACCTCAGTGGCAAGCTGATCCACACGGCCAGACAACTGTGCAAACTCCATTGAGAGAAAAAATCCTCCCCAGCACCCAGAGATACAGAGGGAAAAAAAAAAATGCAACAAACAGAAAAATATCTCTGACAACTCTGACAACCGTTTTTTCTTTCACAAATTTTTTCCCTTCTGTGAGTACCATACAATTTTAAATTTTAGGCCGGTGATACTGTTATGTTTCGGTAGCTGAGGAGTGCAGGCAAAAAAGGCAATACACCAGAGCAGTTGGAATCTATGAGATTGCAGTACCCTGACTAACCACAACAACTAGAGGCAACCGTGGAGCGTTCCTACGTTGGTCCTAGACGCCTCGTCACAGCCTGAGAAACTAACTACACCTAAAGATAGAAATAGGAAAGCTATCTGCCCCGGAGCAGAACCCCAAAGATAATAGAAAGCCCCCAAACATGTAATGGCGGTTAGACAAGAAGAAATACAGACACAGACAGAAAATAGTATGAGCAAACGTTGGGGCCCAAACTAACTAAATAGAAAAGGATAGGAAGGGTACTTACTGCAATCCCAGAAAACCCTGAAAAGCACCAACTCTACTAATTTCAAAAACACCTGAGATCACACGACCTCTACCACCTAAATTAGTTCTCTGGTGTAACAAAATCAAAACAGCAGCCACTGAAAAAACTGGAAAAAGCAAAAGTACAAACATCAGTGGCTGAACTAAACTGAGAGGGCAAAAGCCCCCGGAGGGGACCCTGAAGGCCCCCACAGAAGTGCAGGACAAAATGCAAAAATCAAGCACAAAAACAAAAAGAAGAAAATGTCTTATCTGTTAGCAGGAGATGCAGACACGACACAGCAGGCTACAAAGGAAACAGGAATCAAGGATTCAGACCAGAACAATTGATCACCGGCAACCCTGATGGGAAGGTGACTCCCTTATATAAGACCAGTCAGTAACACCTGATTCCCAATCCTCACAATCTTCACAATCTTCACTGGACAGACCAGCACCGCTTGTAACCACCAGAGGGAGCCTCTGCTCAGAACTCATCCCAAGCCCACTCACAACAGTAGATGTTGCATCTTATCCCATGACTGTGGCTCTCACTCAGGTAGTGTTTTGACAAAGTAGGATAGACACTCAGCTGGTATACCCTTGTTTGATCTCGCCAAACTTCGGAATTCAGGTTCACCTGATTTTTCTGTTGCTTATTCAGTGGTTGAAGAACCTAACCAAACTTCTATATCCTTTCCTTTATTATTTTAAAATTGTGACACAGATTGTTGTTGCTTCAGCTGGACTACTGGTCATGAAACTTGAGCAGCATAAAGTTAATTAATCATTACATCTCTTCTTATTGTGACCTTGTTATTGTGAACTGAAAATCAAATGCGCCGCTTATAGCTCAGTTGATTCAGGACATACTATTAGCTTCCCTTGACACAGGTGCTGGCTGATCTGCCGATGTGATGAGACTACGTGCGCATACCGGCACGCGATCACCACCGCTGGACATTTGCAGTGACATACTGACCGCGGCATTGCTCTGGTGGAGCGGCCGCTGAATATATGGCCAGTGAAGTGGATGATACTGTGAGACCACATATGCAGGCACCGCAACAGAGAACAGTCAATCATTTAAATATCATACATTGGTCTATACTGGTGCGATTAACGTTCGATCTGCTGCTCCGCTACCAGCTGATACAACAGCTGTTGTAGCAACATTACGCTTGCAGGCACTATACCAACGTGTACAGTCCTGGCCAAAAGTTTTGAGAATGACACAAATATTATATTTTCACATGATCTGCTGCCCTCTGGTTTTTATGTGTGTTTGACAGATGTTTTTATCACAGACAGAAATATAATTGCAAACATATGATTAACAAAAGCTTATATTGACAGTTAGAATGAGTTAATGCAGCAAGTCAATATTTGCAGTGTTGACCCTTCTTCTTCAGGACCTATGCAATTCTCCCTGGCATGCTCTCAATCAACTTCTGGACCAAATCCTGACTGATAGCAGTTCATTCTTGCACAATCAATGCTTTCATTTTGTCAGAATTTTTAGGTTTTTGTTTGTCCACCCGTCTCTTGATGATTGACCACAAGTTCTCAATGGGATTAAGATCTGGGGAGTTTCCAGGCCATGGACCCAAAATCTCTATGTTTTGTTCCCTGAGCCATTTAGTTATCACCTTTGCTTTATGGCAAGGTGCTCCATCATGCTGGAAAAGGCATTGTTGATCGCCAAACTGCTCTTGGAGGGTTGGGAGAAGTTGCTCTTGGAGGACATTCTGGTACCATTCTTTATTCATGGCTGTGTTTTTAGGCAAGTCTGTGAGAGAGCCGATTCCCTTGGCTGAGAAGCAACCCCACACATGAATGGTTTCATGATGCTTAACAGTTGGCATGAGACAAGACTGGTGGTAGAGCTCACCTTGTCTTCTCCGAATGAGGCGTTTTCCTGATGTCCCAAACAATCGAAAAGGGGATTCATCAGAGAAAATAACTTTACCCCAGTCCTCAGCAGTCCACTGCCTGTACCTTTTGCAGAATATCAGTCTGTCCATGATGTTTTTTCTGGAGAGAAGTGGCTTCTTTGCTGCCCTCCTTGAGACCAGGCCTTGCTCTAAGAGTCTCCGCCTCACAGTGCGTGCAGATGCACTCACACCTGCCTGCTGCCATTCCTGAGCAAGCTCTGCACTGCTGGTAGCCTGATCCCGCAGCTGAAACACTTTTAAGAGACGGTCCTGGTGCTTGCTGGTCTTTCTCGGGCGCCATGGAGCCTTTTTGGCAACAATGGAACCTCTCTCCTTGAAGTTCTTGATGATGCGATAGATTGTTGACTGAGGTGCAATCTTTCTAGCTGCGATACTCTTCCCTGTTAGGCCATTTTTGTGCATTGCAATGATGACTGCACGTGTTTCTTTAGAGATAACCATGGTTAACAGAAGAGAAACAATGATGCCAAGCACCAGCCTCCTTTTAAAGTGTCCAGTGGTGTCATTCTTACTTAATCATGACAGATTGATCTCCAGCCATGTCCTCATCAACACCCACACCTGTGTTAATGGAGCAATCACTGAAAAGAGGTTAGCTGGTCCTTTTAAGGCAGGGCTGCAATGATGTTGAAATGTGTTTTGGGGGATAAAGTTCATTTTCTAGCCAAATATTGACTTTGCAAGTAATTGCTGTTAAGCTGATCACTCTTTATAACATTCTGGAGTATATGCAAATTGCCTTTAGAAAAAGTGAAGCAGTAGACTTTGTAAAAATTAATATTTGTGTCATTCTCAAAACTTTTAGCCATGACTGTAGTGGCTGCTGTACATGGATGAATGGTAGCATACTTAATGGAATGATAAAATTGATATAGCTCCAAAACGTATACTTAAAATATGCACATGAATTGTATAATAAAGTGGTTATTGTAACGGGTCAGGTAGGTGGAACCTCTGAGCTTTATTTATATAAGAAGGTTATACTTGTAAGAGAGGGGGTGGCGCCCAGGGAGACGGACAGGAAGTCACGGCAAGTGACGGGGCAGTCTCTGGTTATACGGGAAAGGATCACGGCAAGTGACCGGGGCAGTCTCTGGATTGACAGGCAGGTTGTCACGGCAAGTGACCGGGGCAGTCTCTGGATTGACAGGTAGGTTGTCACGGCAAGTGACAGGGGCAGTCTCTGGATAGACAGGCAGGTTGTCACGGCAAGTGACCGGGGCAGTCTCTGGATTGACAGGCAGGTTGTCACGGCAAGTGACCGGGGTAGTCTCTGGATAGACAGGCAGGTTGTCACGGCAAGTGACCGGGGCAGTCTCTGGATTGACAGGCAGGTTGTCACAGCAAGTAACCGGGGCAGTCTCTAGATGGACAGGTATATACGACCTGAGATGGTGAAGCCTCCCGGTAGGCTAGCAGGCAGATGGCGGATGGACACTCCCAAGTGAGCAGGCGAGAGTCTCTGGAACAGCCGGGGATCACCGCTTGTGACGTCCGAACCTCCGGGTAGGGCTGCAGTCAGATGGCAGATGATCGCTCCCAAGTGAGCAGGCAAGAGTCTCTGGAATAGCCGGGGATCACCGCTTGTGACGTCCGAACCTCCGGGTAGGGCTGCAGTCAGATGGCAGATGATCGCTCCCAAGCGAGCAGGCAAGAGTCTCTGGAATAGCCGTGGATCACCACTTGTGACGTCCGAACCTCCGGGTAGACTTGCGGACAGGTAGCATACAGCAAACGGGCAGGAAACAGGCAGGTAACTGGTAACGGGACCTGAGGGCTGAAGCAGAGTGAAACAGTGCAACAACAACATTGCACGGGCACCTCCATTAAGGAGGAAGCCCTAAATATAGGGTGGAGTCCTCCGGCATTGGCCGGGGACTTATTTGAAAAATGCGCGCGACTCCTTTAAGAGCGGGGGAGGGCGCGGGCGCGCGCCCTAAGTCCAGCAGCAGGGAAGGAGCGCGCGGCCCCAGCAGGGCGGAAGGAGGACGCTGAGGAAGGGTAAGGGGGCGACGTCCCTGCCTGGCAGAGGACGCTGCTGCAGGGGAACAGCGTCCCTGCCTGGCAGAAGGCAGGGACGCCGACGCTACAGTTATAACTGCTATCCACATGATATAACATATAAATCCAGAAGCCAATATCTAAATTTAATATCTGGCAAGCGCAATAGCTATAGGTATTAAAGTTAACATCTACCCCTACATGGACAAGACTTGGTATATATTGTATAATATATGTATTTACCTGACTAACAATTTGTGAGGGACAATATTCAGGAACCTGATTAAAATGATAATTATTGAGGCTACATCTAACATTAATCGGGATCTAGTGGATCACAGTGACTATAACATCTTATGACTGAAATCCAATATACATCTTAATGAGATGTATGAAATAATTTTTAAATAATCTTAAATTTATATGGAAATAAAAGTACATTTTTAATTACACAAAGAAATGTTATGCGACATCAAAGAGACCCATAAAGAAAAAAAATACTTTGCCGCATTCCACAGCCAAAACTGAAAACGTAATTTTGCATGGCGTTCCTATGTAACCATTTTGGCTTTTAAGTGGATAATTTAGCAAAGAAGAAACCAGAGTAGACAAAGTCTAGATGTCACACAATGGTGAGGATGTAATTATAGTGTTGCTGACTTAGTTATTATTCAGATCAATCACATCTCTGCAGCTTGATAGAAACTGGGAAGCGAGTTTTTCAAGTTCTTACAAAGCAACAAACTGGATAATGTACAGGGAAATAACTGGAGGCTGCTAAAGCCTGATGTGCTGCGCATTGTGCAGAAAGCATCCAAAGGGTTGGACGGATACACATCAAAGACTTTCTCTCCTGCTCCTAATACTGATGTCCTGTACATGTAGTAGGTGGTTTATGGGAAACGTAGAGGCAATGCACTCACGGGACGTATCTCAGAATCTGAGACTTCAAGTAGGTTAATTGTTAGTCGTTGAGTTGTTGAATCACCAACTATCTGCAAATATGTCGCAAAATCCATCCACCTTTTTGTCATTGTGATACTTTAACAAAAATTCTGAACGGCTTAAAATAAGGGGGAATTTACATTGGACAATTATCAGGAGCGAGGGTTCCTGATAATCGTGCAGCATATATAGGCTGCCAATCACACAACGAACGAGCTGAATGCTTGTTCGTCAGGTGAAATTATCTTTTGCTTTGCATGAAAGATGATCGGCAGCACATCATCTTGTGAAAACAAGGCAACCAATCCATATAGCATAATCTGTCACTGATCGTTCTGTGCGCATAGTAAATTTGGCCCGCCTGACCAAAGCAAATATGTACCTATACATACACTATGCAAATAGTAAATGCATGAACTCCACTATTACTGTAAACGTTAAAAAACGTAAAGTACTTAGTTAACGTTTTATGATCTAAGAGCACAAAAGCCGCCCAACCAGATCAAGGTGTATCTTTAATATGGATGGACCTTATCACTAATGAACTACCCCTTTAGGTACACCTTGACGTAGTTAGATGGTTTGTGCGCTCTTTTATCAAATATAGATATATATATATATATATTGGCCACGTAGCATATTTGTACACATCTACCATACATTAATTTAACACTGAATGCAGATGTGAGCCTATTGTTTTGTTTGTTTAGTGGGCAAATATGCACCGTCGGCAGTGGTCACATAGTGTAAATCAGTCCTAAGGCCGAATTAGATTGAAAAAATTTCATTGCACTCTGCCGATAACTTTCAATGGAGAAATTGACCTGAACTGAGGAATTTTAAAACTTTCAATTTTTTTTTCTGTAAATGCAACTGAATTTGCATATAAAACATGAAAATATTTATTGTGCATCACAGAGAAAATTAATCACAAATCTTTTCTGTCACACTTGGACATTCCCAAAGGCTATGTGCACAGAGTTTTTTTTGGAGAAAATCGCCTGTAAAGTTGGTTACAAAATGATCAAAAGACTTTTTTGATTTATTTCTACTGTATAACCACATTGCCATTTACATGTTTAGTGTTTTGAACCATTTATTTTCCTTTTCTGGTTTTAAAAAAGCCTGATGAAAAAAATAAACTTCATGTCACTTCTTTGACTACTGAAGATATCTGCTCCAAACTAAATACTGTCCAGTGAAAAGACTGCAAAATAAGCAAAATATTCTTCCAAAACTCTTCTAAATTGCTTAAATGGGTTGTGCACTACTAGGACAACCCCTTATCAATCTAAATGTTTGGCCCTGTTAAAATAAAAAAATCTTATACTCACCTCCTGTGTCGGCGCCATTCCAGCGCTGTTGGCACTTGCATTCCCAGGACTCTCATGTGATTGCATGACATGTGGTGCCCAGCGCCCAATCAGCGCGAGTGCCGACACTGCTAGAACGCTGCCGGCACGGGATGTAAATATAAGCTTTTTATTTTATCAGGGTTGAGAATGAGAATGAATTTCCTAGTAGTGGAAAACCAAAAAGTCCTTCAAAAACTTCCAACTTTAAGAACTTATCGTTTTTACCATTTCAAAAAACTATGTGTACATAGTGTACAAACCAGGGGAGGAGTCCTGAGGAGATCATTTGCATATTCCCAGTTCATTCTGAGATAAGTGAAGAGTCTCCGCGAGCTCCAAGAACACTGAGTTTTGGCCGTTGCAGCTGAAAGGAGGACATCAGTAAACCAGGGGAGGAGTCCTGAGGAGATCATTTGCATATTCCCAGTTCATTCTGGGTTAAGTGAAGAGTCTCCTCGAGCTCCAAGAACACTGGGTTTTGGCCGTTGCAGCTGAAAGGAGGACTTCGGTAAACCAGGTGAGGAGTCCTCAGGAGATCATTTGCATATTTCCAGTTCATTCTGGGATAAGTGAAGAGTCTCCGCGAGCTCCAAGAACACTGGGTTTTTGGCCATTGCAGCGGAAAGGAGGACATCGGACATTTTGGTACGTTTTTCACCACTTTGATATCTCTTTAACAATAAGAGTTTGGAAGAGGCCAGGAGCCATTTCGTGAGCTGCATTTCTTGCTACATGTTCACAGATTTACCAGTGGAAAAGCCAAATTTCACATGCCAGAAATGCAAGCTTGTGTCCATGTTGGAGGAAAAGTTGCGAAATCTAGAAGAGAGGTTAGCTACATTGAAGATCATTAAAGAAGATGAAGAGTTCTTAGACAGAGCAGAATTATCTCTTCATGGTACAGAAAGAGAAGAAATTCGAAGTGCACCTGAAGAAATAGAGGAATGGAAGCATGTGACCCAGAGAAGCAGGAGGATCGGGAGGCAGTCAGCACCCATACTGCTCAGGAACCAGTACCAGGCTCTCACACAGGAGAATGATTAAGAAATACATCAGGATAAGACTTTGCCCACAAAGAACAACCTTGTACGTCCTCAGAGTCCTCCCGAATGGAGAAAGAAAATTGTTGTGAAGAAGAAACGGAGAGTTGTGGTCATGGGGGATTCCCTGTTGAGAGGAACAGAGGCCGCTATCTGCAGACCGGATATAACCTCAAGAGAAATGTGCTGTCTTCCAGGTGCAAAAATTAAAGATGTGTCTGACAGGATATCAGGACTCTTCAGACCTAAAGATGACTGCCCATTCCTGCTAATACATGTGGGGACAAATTACACCACAAGAAGTGACCTGGAAACCATCTGCAGTGACTTTGAAAACTTAGGCAAGAAAGTGAAAGAACTGGGTGCGCAGGTGGTCTTCTCATCCATCCTCCCAGTGGATGGCCATGGAACAAGGAAGTGGAATAAGATTCTGCAGGTGAACAACTGGCTACGTCAATGGTGCCGTCAGCAAGGATTTGGATTTCTGGATCACGGAGTGAATTACCTATACGATGGACTACGATGGGTGTGCACCTTACGAAGACTGGAAAACATGTATTTGGAAGTCGTCTTGCTACACTCATCAGGAGAGCTTTGAACTAGAACAATGTGGAAAGGGAAGCAAAACGCCAGCAAAAGCCATACACCTGACAAATGCTATTGAGAACTCGGCTATTAGAAGTGGAAAGGAAGAACGAAGACAAAAAAGTCTAAATAATAAAAATATTGGCGGAAGAGAAACCAATCACAAACTAAAATGTTTCTATACAAATGCACAAAGCATGGGCAAAAAACAAGGAGAATTGGAACTAATAACGCAGGAGAAGAAATATGATGTCATTGGAATCACTGAAACTTGGTGGGACGATACACATGATTGGAATACAAGGCTAGAAGGATACAACTTATTTGCAAGAAACAGACTTGATAAACGAGGAGGAGGTGTGGCATTGTATGTTACAAAAACGTATATCTGCACAGAGATTGAACTAGGAGTTCTGTGGAAACTGTTTGGGTAAGAATACAAGGAGCGAACAATGGAAAGGACACCATTGTAGGCATTTACTACAGGCCGCCTGTGCAAGCTGAAGATATGGATGAACTCTTTATGCATCAAATGGCCAAGTTCTCCAAAAAATATGACATAGTGGTTATGGGAGATTTCAACTATCCAGACATTTGTTGGGAATCTCTCTCAGGCAAAACTAACAGGTTCAGGAAATTCTTATCCTCTCTTGCTGACAACTTTATCTTCCAAAAGGTAGGGGAGAAAACAAGGGGATCTACTACCTTGGATCTAATCCTTATAAACAGGGAGGAAATGGTGGAGGAGGTAAGAGTGGCTGGGACTCTAGGAGGTAGTGACCATGCTATTTTAGAATTTTGGATAACTAGAGGAGGAAGACCTGTGAAGACTCAGACTTCAAGGTTAGATTTCAGAAAGGCAGATTTTAATGGACTCAGAAAAAGAATCGGAGGGATCCAATGGCTGGATATCCTTAAGGACAAAAATGTCCAGGAAGGATGGCTTGAGAGTCCTCAGTGGTTGATACCTTTTAAAAGGTATCAACCACTGAGGACTCTCAAGTCTAAATATTTTTCTATCTACTGGCTAACACGGTACGAAGATACACATCTTTCCTATATCAGGAAGGATGGGAAATTTTGAAAAATTAGATTCTCAAAGCACAATCATTAATAATTCCGAAAAGAGGAAAGAATAGGAAGCATTTAACGAAACCAGGATGGATGAACAAAGAACTTAAACACATGCTAAAAGAAAGAAATGTATATCAGATGGAAAGAGGGAGACATATCTAAAAAGAATATAATGATATCTGCAGAACCTGCAGGGCAATAATCAGATTAGCTAAAGCTGACAATGAATTAAGGCTTGCAAGAGATGTCAAAAGCAATAAAAAAGGATTTTGGGGATATGTCAAAAGTAAAAGAAAAGTCAAAGATGCTATAGGATTTTTACAGGATGAAAATTATGAAATGGTAAGAAAGGATGTTGAAAAGGCCGAACTTTTAAATTCCTATTTTGCATCTGTTTTCTCTCAGAAAGGAAATGTAACATCAACTGTTCTTCATTGTCCTATTAAGGGAATAGAAGAATCCAGGATATCTATAAACAGAAAAATAGTGAGGAAACACTTAGCTAACATAAATTAATTCAAGTCTCCAGGTCCAGATGAATTACACCCCAGAGTACTGAAGGAGATAGCAGAAGAAATTTTTGAACCACTCTCCATAATCTTTGAAAATTCTTGGAAAACAGGAGAAGTCCCAGAAGACTGGAGAAGAACAAATGTTGTTCCTATATGCAAAAAGGGGAAGAAGGTGGACCCAGGGAACTATAGGCCGGTGAGTCTGACATCTATACCAGGAAAGATCTTTGAACAAATTATTAAACAACATGTATGCAAGTACCTGGACAAGAATGAAGTGATTAACCAGAGTAAGCATGGGTTTGTAACTAATAAGTCATGTCAGACTAATTTAATTTCCTTCTATGACAGAATCACTGACTGGGTGGATCAGGGAAATGCTGTAGATATATTATATCTTGACTTCAGCAAAGCATTTGACATAGTATCTCACACAATCCTTATTGAAAAAATGACTAAGTATGGAATGGACAAGGCAACTGTTATGTGGATTCATAACTGGCTTAGTGATAGGACCCAAAGAGTGGTAGTAAATGGCTGCACATCGAGTTGGAAGAATGTATCATGTGGGGTACCACAGGCTCTGTCTTGGGCCCTGTATTGTTCAACATCTTTATCAATGATTTAGATGAAGGAATTGAGGGTAAACTGATCAAATTTACTGATGACACAAAGCTAGGAGGGATAGCTAATACCAGAGAAGAGAGAGAGAGGATTCAAAAAGATATAAATAAACTGGAGCAGTGGGCAGCAACTAACAGAATGGTTTTTAACAGGGAAAAATGCAAAGTACTACATCTGGGAAATAAAAATGAAAAAAGCGTATACAGAATGGGAGGAATAAGGCTAAGCAACAGCACATGTGAAAAAGACTTGGGTATACTAATAGATCACAGACTGAACATGAGTCAACAGTGTGATGCAGCAGCAAAAAAGGCAAATACAATTCTGGGATGTTTTAACAGAAGCATACAGTCTAGATAACGTGAAGTCATTATTGCCCTCTACTCCTCTTTGGTCAGACCTCATCTGGAATACTGTGTCCAGTTTTGGGCACCACATTTTAAAAAAGACATCAACAAACTGGAGCAAGTTCAGAGAAGAGAGATCAGAATGGTATCCGGTCTGCAAACCATGTCCTATGAAGAACGGTTACAGGATTTGGGAATGTTTAGCTTGCAAAAAAGAAGACTGAGAGGTGACTTAATAGCTGTCTACAAATATCTCAAGGGCTGTCACATTGTAGAAGGATTATCTTTATTCTCATTTGCACACGGAAAGACTAGAAGCAATGGGATGAAACTGAATGGGAGGAGACACAGTTTAGATATTAGAAAAAACTTTTTGACAGTTAAAGTGATCAATGAGTGGAACAGGCTGCCACGAGAGGTGGTGAGTTCTCCTTCAATGGAAATCTTCAAACAGAGGCTGGACATACAGTACAGACCAAAAGTACCCCCACACATCACACCACCTCCTCCATGCTTCACGGTGGGAACCAGGCATGTAGACTCCATCTGTTCACCTTTTCTGCGTGCAAAGCAGTAATCAAACAAAAGGTGGCTACTTTGAAGAACCTAGAATATAAGACATATTTTCAGTTGTTTCACACTTTTTTGTAAAGTGTAATGTATATTTCCATGTGTTAATTCATAGTTTTGATGCCTTCAGTGTGATTCTACAATTTTCATAGTCATGAAAATACAGAAAAATCATTGAATGAGAAGGTGTGTCCAAACTTTTGGTGTTGTGAATGTGTTAGAAATGAATTCTGAGCGGGAGCTCCCTCTGGTGGTTACAAACAGTACTGAACCATTCAATGAAGATTGTGAAGATTGGCGATCAGGAGTTACTGACTGGTCTTATATAAGGGAGGTTCCCTCCCATCAGGGTTGCCGGTGATCAATTGTTCTTGTCTCAACTTTGGTTCCTGGTTCACTTGGAGGCTTGCTGTGTTTTGCCTGCATCTTCTGCTAACAGATACGTTTTTTTCTGCTTGTATTTTTGTGCTTGCCTTTTGCATTGTTTCCTGCACTCTTGTGGAGGTCAGCCAGGTCCCTTCCGGGGCTTGTGCTCCTCTCAGTTTATCTGTGCCTCTGTTATTTGTTCATTTGCCTTTTCCAGTTTTTTCAGTGGCTGCAGCTTTGTTTTGTTACACCAGAGAACTAATTTAGGTGGTAGAGGTCGTGTGATCTCAGGTGTTTTTGCAATTAGTGTGTTGGTATTTTTTTAGGGTTTTTTGGGATTGCAATAAGTGTCCTTCCTATCCTTTTCTGTCCAGGTAGATTGGGCCCCAACGTTTGCTCATACTATTTTCTGTCTGTGTCTGTATTTCCTCTTGTCTAACCGCCATTACATGTTTGGGAGCTTCCTATGTTCTTTGGGGATCTGCTCTGGGGCAGATAGTTTTCCTCTTTCTATCTTTAGGTGTAGTTAGCTTCTCAGGCTGTGACGAGGCGTCTAGGACCAACGTAGGTACGCTCCACGACTGCCTTTAGTTGTGGTGGTTAGTCAGGGTACTGCAATCCAGTAGATTTCAACCTCTCTGGTGTATTGACGTTTTTGCCTGCTCTCCTCAGCTACCAAAACATAACAGTATCACCGGCCCAAACTGAAAATTATATGGTACTCACAGAAGGGAAAAATAGTGTGGAAAAAAAAAAGGGATTGTCAAAGTTGTCAGAGATTTTTTTTTTTTTTTCCCTCTGTTTCTCTGAATGCTGAGGATTTTTTTTTTTTCTTTCTCTCAATGGAGCTTGCACAGTTGTCTGGCCGTGTGGATCAGCTTGCCACTGAGGTTCGGAGTATTGCTATCTATCTTGCTAGGTTGCCGGTTGTGGAACCTAGGATCCCCATGCCAGATTTATTTTTGGGGGATCGAGCTAAATTTCTGAATTTCAAAAATAACTGTAAGTTGTGTTTTGCCTTAAAACCTAAGTCCTCAGGGAACGCAGCGCAGCAGGTTCAAATTGTCATCTCTCTCCTGCGCGGCGATCCTCAGGATTGGGCTTTTTCCCTGACACCTGGGGACCCTGTTTTGAGTAATGTCGATGCATTTTTTCTGGCTCTGGGGTTATTGTATGATGAACCTAATGTCACTGATCAAGCTGAAAAAACCTTGTTGGCATTAAATCAGGGGCTTGAGGACGCTGAGTTATACTGTCAGAAATTTCGTAAGTGGGCAGTCCTGACCAAATGGAATGATGATGCTTTGGCAGCCCTTTTTCGGAAGGGTCTGTCAGAGAATGTAAAAGATGTTATGGTGGGTTTCCCTGCTCCCTCTGGTCTCAATGATTCTATGTCATTAGCGATTCAAATTAACAGACGTTTGCGTGAGCGTAGAGGTATGCGTGGAATGGTGTTGCCTTGTGAGCCAGCTTCTGAACCCATGCAGTGTGATAGAGTGGCTTCTGGGGCACAGCGTCATGAGTTTCGAAAACGCAATGGGTTATGTTTCTACTGTGGTGACGCCTCTCATGCTATTTCAGTCTGCCCTAAGCGGGAAGACGTTTTGCACGCTCAGTTGTCTTGGGTAGTGTTCAGACGAAATTTCTGTTGACTGTTACCCTGATTTGCTCCCTGTCCACATTTTCTGCTCAGGCTTTTGTTGATTCGGGAGCAGCTATTAACCTGATGGATTTTGATTTTGCTAAACGTTGTGGGTTTCCCTTGATACCCCTATGGAAGTCTATTCCCCTACTGGGGATTGATTCTACCCCTTTGGCTGAGAATAAACCCCAGTTCTCTACTCAGGTGATAATGAGGGTTGAACTTTATCATCAGGAGAGTTGCACATTTTGTTGTGCTGTATAATCTGCATGACATAATTGTACTAGGTTTCCCTTGGTTACAGTCTCATAATCCTGTTTTGGATTGGAAATCTGTGTCTGTAACCAGTTGGGGCTGCCAATGTGTTAATGCCAACACTCCTGTTTTTTCTGCCTCTCCCCAGGCTCAGGATGTTCCTGACTTTTTGACTGATTTTTCTGATGTGTTTAGCGAAAGTAAATCTGCATCCTTGCCCCCCATAGGAGCTATGACTGCGCTATTGAATTAGTGCCTGGTAGTAAATTCCCTAAAGGTCGCCTTTTTAACTTGTCTGTACCTGAACATGACGCTATGCGGTCTTATATCAAGGAGTCATTGGAGAAGGGTCATATCAGACCATCCTCTTCACCCTTGGGTGCTGGTTTTTTCTTTGTGGCCAAAAATGATGGTTCATTAAGGCCGTGTATTGATTATCGTCTCTTGAACAATATCACTGTGAAATATCAATATCCGTTACCCTTGATTTCTGACCTGTTTTCCAGGGTGAAAAGTGCTACTTGGTTTACCAAGCTTGACCTCAGGGGGCGTATAACCTTATTCGCATTAAGCACGGGGATGAATGGAAGACGGCATTCAATACCCCAGAGGGGCATTTTGAGTACCTAGTGATGCCCTTTGGGCTCAGTAATGCTCCTTCTGTCTTCCAGTCCTTCATGAATGACATTTTCAGAGATTTTGTGGATAAATTTCTGATTGTTTATTTGGATGATATCTTGATTTTTTCCAATGACTGGGACTCTCATGTGAAACATGTTCGGACTGTGTTCCAGATTTTGAGAGAGAATGCTCTGTATGTGAAGGGATCAAAGTGTCTTTTTGGCGTACAGAGGATCTCATTTCTGGGATTCATTTTGTCCCCATCGGTTATTGAAATGGACCCGGTCAAGGTACAGGCCATCTGTGATTGGGTCCAACCTACTTCCTTAAAGGCTCTTCAGAGATTCTTGGGTTTTGCCAATTTTTATCGTAAATTTATTGGTAATTTCTCTGTTATTGTTAAACCATTGACTGATTTGACCAAAAAGGGTTCTGATGTGGTGAATTGGCCTCCTGAGGCAGTCTCTTCGTTTCAGGAACTTAAGCAGAGATTCACTTCTGCTCCTGTTCTACGGCAGCCTGATGTTTCTCTGCCATTTCAGGTGGAGGTTGATGCCTCTGAAATTGGGGCAGGTGCCGTTTTGTCCCAAAGAGATCCAGAGACCTCTAAAAGTAACCCTTGTGCCTTTTTCTCTCGAAAATTTTCTCCAACTGAACGTAATTATGACGTGGGTAATCGGGAGTTATTGGCCATGAACTGGGCTTTTGAAGAGTGGAGACATTGGCTGGAGGGAGCCAAACATCAGGTGGTGGTCCTCACGGACCATAAGAATCTGGTTTATCTGGAATCAGCCAAGCGACTTAATCCTAGACAGGCCAGGTGGGCCTTGTTTTTCACACGTTTTAATTTTGTGGTTTCCTTTCTTCCTGGCACTAAGAATGTTAAGGCGGATGCCCTATCGAGGAGTTTCCTTGCGGACTCTCCTGAGTTATCTGATCCTGCTGTTATTTTGAAAGAGGGTGTAGTTCTTTCCGCCATCTCGCCCAATTTGAGACTGGCTCTGGAAGGGTGTCAGGAGGATAAACCCGAGCGCTACCCTATTGGGAAATTGTTTGTCCCAGACCGGTGGAAAAAGAGTGTGATGTCTGAGATTCATTGTTCCGCGTTGGCCGGTCATCCCGGAATTTTTGGTACCAGAGACTTGGTTAGTCGGTCCTTTTGGTGGCCTACTTTGTCTCGTGACGTCAGGGAATTTGTGCAGTCCTGCGGGACTTGCTCTCGCTCCAAGCCTTGCTCTCGCTCTAGTGGTTTGTTGATGCCATTGCCTGTGCCCAAGAGACCATGGACCCATATCTCTATGGATTTCATTTCCGACCTCCCTGTTTCTCAGAGAATGACCGTTATCTGGGTGATTTGTGATAGGTTTTCCAAAATGATACATCTTGTGTCATTACCTAAGTTGCCTTCCTCCTCTGAATTGGTGCCTTTGTTCCTTCAGCACGTGGTTCGGTTACACGGCATTCCTGAGAACATTGTGTCTGACAGAGGAGTTCAGTTTGTTTCCAGATTTTGGAGGACTTTTTGTTCTAAACTTGGTGTTCAATTGTCTTTCTCCTCGGCTTTTCATCCTCAGACCAATGGACAAACTGAGAGAACAAACCAGACATTGGAGACTTATCTGAGATGCTTTGTGTCTGCTGATCAGGATGACTGGGTCTCTTTTTTGCCTTTGGCTGAGTTTGCTCTTAATAATAGGGCTAGCTCTGCCACTTTGATGTCTCCATTTTTCTGCAATTTTGGGTTTCACCCTCGATTATCTTCGGGACAGACGGAGGCTTCTGTCTGTCCGGGTGTTGACTCTGTTGTGGAGCGTATGCAGCAGATTTGGGACCAGGTAGTGGAGAGGTTGTCCCTCTCTCAGGAAAGGGCCCAGCGGTTTGCCAACTGGCATAGGACTGATGGTCCTCGGTTTAAAGTGGGGGATTTGGTCTGGTTGTCCTCAAGAAATATCCCTATGAGAGTTGCATCTCCTAAGTTTAAGCCTAGATTCATTGGACCTTATAAGATCATGGAGATTCTTAATCCTGTTTCCTTTCGTTTACTTCTTCCAGGGACATTTAAGATCCATAACGTGTTCCACAAGTCCTTATTGAAGAGGTTTGTCGCGCCTCCTGACCCTGTTTTGGTTGAGGGCAATCTGGAGTATGTGGTTGAGAAAATATTGGATTCTCGTTTTTCTAGACGGAAACTCCAGTATTTGGTTAAGTGGAGAGGTTATGGTCAGGAGGACAATTCTTGGGTGTTTGCTTCGGACATCCATGCTAGGAGACTGATCCGTGTGTATCACAGAGCTCATCCTGACCGACCTGGTTGCCCAAGTGAGGGTTCGGTGACCCCTCCTCAAGGGGGGGTACTGTTGTGAATGTGTTTGAAATGAATTCTGAGCGGGAGCTCCCTCTGGTAATTACAAACAGTACTGAACCATTCAATGAAGATTGTGAAGATTGGCGATCAGGAGTTACTGACTGGTCTTATATAAGGGAGGTTCCCCCCATCAGGGTTGCCGGTGATCAGTTTTTCTTGTCTCAACTTTGGTTCCTGGTTCACTTGGAGGCTTGCTGTGTTTTGCCTGCATCTTCTGCTAACAGATACGTTTTTTTCTGCTTGTATTTTTGTGCTTGCCCTTTGCATTGTTTCCTGCACTCTTGTGGAGGTCAGCCAGGTCCCCTCCGGGGCTTGTGCTCCTCTCAGTTTATCTGTGCCTCTGTTATTTGTTCATTTGCCTTTTCCAGTTTTTTCAGTGGCTGCAGCTTTGTTTTGTTACACCAGAGAACTAATTTAGGTGCTAGAGGTCGTGTGATCTCAGGTGTTTTTGCAATTAGTGTGTTGGTATTTTTTTAGGGTTTTTTGGGATTGCAGTAAGTGTCCTTCCTATCATTTTCTGTCCAGGTAGATTGGGCCCCAACGTTTGCTCATACTATTTTCTGTCTGTGTCTGTATTTCCTCTTGTCTAACCGCCATTACATGTTTGGGGGCTTCCTATGTTCTTTGGGGATCTGCTCCGGGGCAGATAGTTTTCCTCTTTCTATCTTTAGGTGTAGTTAGCTTCTCAGGCTGTGACGAGGCGTCTAGGACCAACGTAGGTACGCTCCACGGCTGCCTTTAGTTGTGGTGGTTAGTCAGGGTACTGCAATCCAGTAGATTCCAACCTCTCTGGTGTATTGACGTTTTTGCCTGCTCTCCTCAGCTACCAAAACATAACATTTTGGTCTGTACTGTACATCTGTCTGGGATGATTTAGAGAATCCTGCTTTGAGCAGGGGGTTGGACCATATGACCCAGTAGGTCCCTTCCAACTCTACCATTCTATGATTCTATGATTCATATAGCTTAAAGGTGTCCTGTCACCAGGTCACAAGTGTCCTGTTTTTGCTCTTATTTTCTTTCCCTGCTAAGGACCCATTTACACTACCAGATCTGGAACGAATGTTTCTAGGAAAGCTTGATTCCTAAATATTGGCTTTTTCAAATAGGGCAGCAATCATTGGCTTCAGCAATCATTGGGTTCCTATTTTTTAGGATTTTTTAAAAATAATCATTCTCGGCAGCACGTGACTTCGTGTGCGGCTTGCATGTAGCCGTTCAGCTGTCATTTACCAGCCGCTGTTGGCAGGTGGATATGGGCCATCGCAAAGCAGCACTGTCCAGAGCAGCGCTTCTCACATTGTGAGGCTAGCCCCAACAGTGAGGCGCCCCTAGTTATTGGTGAGGCTTCACAGGGAAATCAGCATTTACAGAAGTGATTACAGGCTGCACAATGCTGTTACTGGCTATGGAAATCTCTAATTTAAGCAACATAATGGGATAACTTTGAACTTTTTTAATGTTATAAATAGTTGAGAAATATCATAAATTGATCAGTATTTTTCATTGTTGCATAACCTTGCCCCACAAATGATGAGACCCCAGAAGAGGGTGATAAGCCTAGTCCAGAGCACAAATGTAAAAAAAAAAAAAAAGGCAGTCTAATTAAGTGATGGTCCTCTTTAGGTCCCCATGTCATGCACCTTGTCCTGCACTAGGCATAAAACTGTACATTAATATTGTCTGGAACTAGTGCTAGAGCTGATGATAAGCTTCTGCTGCGTGACTTACATGGTAATGTGACTGTAGGATCAGCTCATAATTAGATGCTAAGGCTGGGACTACATAGGGACTTTTGAAAGTCAAAAATTGCTCAATTCCCCAGCTATGTCTCAGCATAACACAAGTGAATGGGGTTGCACTGAGCCCCACAATGTACAGACTGAGACAAAAAACTCACGAAAACTCGTAGCCTGTTAGATGTTTTTGCAATGTACTTGGTGCAGTAGCGTGCATGTAGCAATGCGATCCCATTCACTTGCATTATGCTCTGATTTAGCAGTAGCATAAACTTATATTTGGTCATGTGACCAGTGTCGCACCCAAAGTCACCATGTAACTGTAATGTGGCACAGGGCGGTAGCCGTGGGCAAAGTACTTATGTATTATGCCTCGGCACGCTACAAGAAAATGGCTGGGTGTGCAGACTAAGTTATGGGGGCGCAACGCCCTTGCAGACCGCATGATGCCGGTGACTTCAGTTGGCCAAGACCGGATGTTGTAAAGTTCAATGAGGGAGACCACCATTCAAAACTAAACTGTCTTTACTAAGCAATAACATAGGGAGGAGTATGTAGAGTGGATAGCAGGTGCAAAACTTCATGGACGTTTCTCGTAACATAAAGAACATCTTCAGACACATTCTTTCTTTACTTCGTAAACTCACTCGGTTCTGCCTCAGTTAGTACCTCTGCCTTCACCTTCACCCAGCACAGTACTTTGGGAGCTCCCCGTGTCCCCAATAATGGCAATACAGCCCAGTAAGCGATAGTACGATTTCTCAATCTGCAGTTCAGCATCCTTTTCTCCTTAGGGGAACCACTTCTGCCACTGGCCATTGCTGAGCTTCTCTGCTCACCGATGCCTTTGAACTACAGCCCGGGGCATTCTTTTTGTCTCGCGTTCGCTGCTCTGATTCATCCCATTACCTACTTGTCTTGCGAACTCGGGACCAGCCACTTGGCCTCCTGCCCCAAATTACATCTCTGATAAATCACTCACTCTTTCTTTCAGTTTTCCTTGTCTCTACTCTGAGTCATGCTACCCAGTGCCTCGGTCTCCTCTCACTTCAGGGAAACCCACTTCATGTGGCTTTGCTCAATGGTCAGACCATAGGTCTTCTTCTGCTGCACGCTAGGACCTATATGCATTCCTGATGGGAAACGCCCTCTGTCTCTTCGCTTTATGTCCTCTGTTGTGAACGCTCTGGATTCTGAGTTGGGGCTCCCTCTGGTGACTGTTGATAGTAATGAAGCTGCCTTGACTAACAGAGGGCCTTCAACTGAGGATTCAGCTGCGGACAATTGGCAATCTGGGAGTGATGACTGGGGAGATTTAAGGAAGTAACCTTCCCACGATCCTCACTGGTAATTAGTTGTTTCTTCCTGGTCCAGTTTTGAAGTCAGCTTGCTTTCTGCTGTCTCCTGCAACTTTCAGATAAGTTATTTTCTGCTTGTTTCTGTGGTTTTGTTTCTTTTGTTTTTCTGCCCTTCTGAGTGAGGTCAGCCGGGTCCCCCTGCTGGGGCCTGCGCTGGTCTCTGTTTCTCATTTATCTCAGTTTATTTGTTCAATCCCTGTTATTTCAGTGGCTGTTGGGAAGCTACCTGTTCACACCAGAGTTCTGATCTAGCGGGGGAGAGATCGTGTGGTCTCAGTATTTTTGGAATCAGAAATGTTGGAATTTTTCCTAGAGTTTTGCTGGATTGCAGACCGTATTCTTTCCTGTACTGTCCTATCTAGATAGTTTTGGGCCCCAGAGTTTGCTTACTCTATTTTCTGCCTGCGTTTGTATTTCATCTTGTCTCAACGCCAATAAATGTGTGGGGGCTACCTATTCCTTTGGGGCGCTACTCCGGGGCAGTTAGTTTTCCCCTTTCTATATTTAGTCTTAGCTAACTCTCTGGCTGTGTTGAGGCGTCTAGGTCACCGTAGGTACGTCCCACGGCTGCTACTAGTTGTGCGGTTAGTTTAGGGGTCTGCAATCCATTAGTTACCAACCTCTCTGGGTGACTGGCTGCCTTAGCTATTTTTGTTACTGTCCTCCTCTGCTACCAAATCATAACAGAGTCACCAGCCTAACCGTAATCCTAGGGTACTCAAAAGAAGAAAAGAATAGTAAAAAAAAAAGGGGGGTTCAGAATTTTTTTACATTTTTTCCTCTTTTTCTATGGGGGCCGTAGGAGGATTTTCTTTTTTCTTCGATGGAGATGGTGCAGTTGTCTGGTCGTGTTGAGCGGCTCTCGCTACTGAAGTTCGGGGAATTTCTGCCTATCTCACTTAGTTTTCTGATATGGGACCTAGGATTCCTCTGCCTGATTTATTTT
>JARQOD010000001.1:37488305-37561810 GCA_033576555.1 Oophaga sylvatica
GGAGCAATGAGTCATATGACAAGTGACAAGAATTTCTTTACTGATCTTGATTTAAATAAGAAAGAAGCCATTTATCTTGCAGATGGAAGCAAAATAACCGCAGAAGGTATCGGACAAGGTATGCTAAATTGTTCAAACAAGTTCGGACAAGATTCAAAGTACAGGATGTGTTGTATGTTCCAAAATTGGAAGGCGGATTATTATCTGTGAAACGTTTAACAGCAAAAGGACTTACAGTAAAATTCAAAGATAATGAGTGTGCAATTATTGCAGGAAACAAGATGATAACCAAAGTCAAGGCAGATGAACAATTATATCATTTTGACAAACCAAAGGAACTAATGAAGGTATGTACACATGATCACAAAAACTGTATTCACATGTGGCATAGACGTCTATGACGTAGACACCCGGACAGTATAAAAAAAATAATTGACAAAAGATTTAAAGATATCAGATTGCTCAATTACCATAAGATGTGAATGTTGTATAAAATCCAAAGCCACAAGGATATCTATTCCAAAAGAAAGTGAGATGAAAAGCGAAAGACCACTTGATTTGGTGCATACTGACGTATGTGGACCCATGAAAATGACTACATCAGGAGGCAATAGATACATGTTGACTTTTATAGACGACTACTCAAGATACACAGTCACATACTTAATTAAGAACAAAAGTGAAGTTTTTGATAAACTTGTAGACTATGTAACAAGATCAAGTAACAAATTTCAAAGGAAGCCAATTGTCATCAGAAGTGATAATGGAGGTGAATTTACAGGTCACAGAATAGAAGACTACTTAAGACAAAATGGAATAGAACATCAGAAAACTGTTCCATACACACCTGAACAAAATGGAGTAGCAGAAAGAAAAACAGAACTCTAACAGAAATGATGAGATGTATGCTGACAGATTATAAACTACCAGTGAAATATTGGGGTGAGGCGGCAATGACAGCTACATATCTACAGAACCGACTTTTTTCCAGAAAACTGAAGAAAACTCCATATGAACTGTGGCAAGGTATGAAACCAAGTGTCAATCATTTAAAAGTTTTTGGATGTAAAGTTTTTATATTCATTCCAACAGAAAAATGTTCCAAACTTCAAAACAGATCCATGGAAGGAATATTTGTTGGATATAGTGAAAACTGCAAAGGATATAGAATCTTAGATCCCAAAACAGAGTTACAGTGAGTAACAGTATGACATTCATTGAAGATTTAAATGAAGACATTATGATTTCAGTTGAAACAAGAAATGAGAAAAACAATAGTGACATAACTGAAGAAATATCTGATGAGAAAGAAGTAGAAATTAATGAAAAACAAAATACTGAAAGTGAAGAATCACAACTACAAACAGACACAGAACCAAGACGTTCAATAAGAGGGAACAAAGGAAAACCATCAAAACGTCTCTCATACAAGACAAGTATAAGAAAAATCCATGAGCCTACTTCTTGGGAAGACATATCTAAACTTCCTGAAGAAGAAGCTAAAAAATGGATAGAAGCAACAGAAACAATCCATGCTTGATTCAAATACATGGACACTAACAGATTTGCCAGAAGGAAGAAAAGCCATAGGATGTAAATGGATTTTTAAAGTAAAATACCAAACATATGGCACACCTGAAAGATATCAAGCAAGACTCGTAGCTAAAGGGTATTCTCAAAAATATTGGAGAAGACTATGATGAAACATTTGCTCCAGTTGTCAAACACACTACAATAAGAACTTTACTTACAGTTGCAGCAATGGAAAAGATGGAACTAAGACATCTGGATGAAAAGACAGCTTTTTTGAATGGAGATTTAACAGAAGACATTTACATGGAACAACCTCCAGGATTCAAAGATTAAAGAAATCCAAACAAAGTTTGTAAACTACAGAAAACAATATATGGTTTAAAGCAAGCAGCTAAAGCGTGGAATGACAAAATCACGGAAGTACTAACAAATGAAAAATTTCAAAGAAGCAAAGATGAACCATGCTTGTACATAAAAAGGCTGAGTAATAGATGGATTTATGTGCTCATATATGTAGACGATATTTTGATTTGTTTTAAACAAGAAAGGGATAAAGAAAACATTCTAAAAACCCTGAAACAACATTTTGAAATCAAAGACTTAGGAAATGTAAAACAGTACCTAGGAAAACAGATAGAAAGAGAAGAAGACGGAAGTTTCCTACTGAATCAAAATCACATATGGTGGAGAGAATGCAGCAGACTTTGGGATCAAGTAGTGGATAAGTTGTTAAGGACTGCGGAATGCACCAAATAATATAAATAATAGATGCGTTCGCAGCCCGGGGTCCACCGTGCAGGCAGAGCCTGCTGCTAGTAAGATGACAGGATATGGCGATATAAGCGAGCCCTGTTACTTCACAGAGTCGCAGACATAGACGTTGTGGCACTATATGGCGGTATGAGCGAACTCTCTTACACCACAGAGTCGCTGAGGTAGAGACTGTGTCTTGATAACACCACAGTGGTACACAGATAACTGCTGTGCGGATAGCAGTCCGTGGTCATACAGTCAGCAACGCAAACAAGCAACTCCCCTCCGGAGTAGCCGGTATCCTAGAGGCTATTTCAGCCAAGCCCTGAACACGTGCATACAAAACTCCTCACCGGAATTGCCGGTATTCTAGGGGCTTATTTCAGCGGAGCCCTAACAGCATGCGTGCTTGATCACACTGGCGCAAAGCATATATCACAATAGATACTAGCGCATGGCCGTGCGGCCATGCAACCCTTTTATGGCAGCAACTACAAGACCTTCCAGAAAAGGACCAATGAGAAACTGTTCCAGAACACAAGCAGTTTTAGGACCTTCCTGGCGGACCAATGGGAGATGCTGCTGTTACCGAGCATGTGACCCCTGATCTCCAATGGAAGATCTTGCCCTGGGCATGCTCAGATGGAGAAAGCGAGGACTTAGACCCAGAGCTGCCTGCTCCAGCACTGGTTATAATAGAGGAACCAGGAGAGACAGCAACAAGCCTCTGCACAGTATTAGACCGAGCGAGACGCTGGGACCGACGTCTCCGCTAAGCAGGCTCCACAGCGGACGGAGATGGATGGAGGACCACAGCGGGACTGGTTCGAGATTCCCCTTGTGCAGCATCGGGAACCCGATCCCTAATATAAGTTGTCTCTCTCTCAGGAGAGGGCCACACGGTTTGCCAACCGGCCTAGGACTGATGGTCCTCGGTTTTAAGTGGGTGACATGTTTGATTGTCCTCAAGAAATATCCCTATGAAGGTGGCTTCTCCAAAATTTAAGCCAAGGTTCATTGGACCTTATAAGATCTTGGAAAGTCTTAATCCTGTTTCCTTCCATTTGGCTCTTCCAGGGACGTTTAAAATTCACAACGTCTTCCACAAATCTTTATTGAAAAGGTTTGTTGAGCCAGTGGTTCCTATGGCTGCGCCCCCTGAGCCTGTTTTGGTTGAGGGAAATCTGGAGTATGAAGTGGAGAAGATATTGGATTCTCGTCTGGCTAGACGAAGACTCCAGTACTTGGTTAAGTGGAAAGGTTATAGTCAGGGAGATAATTCTTGAGTGTTTGCTTTTGACATTCATGCGGAGAGATTGGTTCACGCCTTTCAACGGGCTCATCCTGATCGGCCTGGTGGCGCAGGTGAGAGTTCGGTTATCCCTCCTCAAGGGGGGGTACTGTTGTGAACGCTCTGGATTCTGAGTTGGGGCTCCCTCTGGTGGCTGCTGATAGTAATGAAGCTGCCTTGACTGACAGAGGCCCTTCAGCTGAGCATTCAGCTGCGGACGATTGGCAATCTGTGAGTGATGACTTTTGAAATTTAAGGGAATAACCTTCCCATGATCCTCGCCGGTGATTAGTTGTTTCTTCCTGGTCCAGTTTGGAAGTGAGCTTGTTTTCTGCTGTCTCTTGCAACTTTCAGATAAGTTATTTTCTGCTTGTTTCTGTGGTTTTGTTTTCTTTTTGTTTTTCTGCCCTTCTGAGTGAGGTCAGCCGGGTCCCCTGCTGGGGCCTGCGCTGGTCTCTGTTTCTCATTTATCTCGGTTTATTTGTTCAATCCCTGTTATTTCAGTGACTGCTGGGTAGCTACCTGTTCACACCAGAGTTCTGATCTAGCGGGGGAGAGATCATGTGGTCTCAGTATTTTTGGAATCAGAAGTGTTGGAATTTTTCCTAGGGTGTTAGGGGTCGAGTTCCCGCTTCTGCACGGGGGGAATCTCGAGCCATCCCTGCTGCGGTCTCCCATCCGTCTCTGGCCGCAGTGGACTCTGCTCAGCATAGACATCGGTCCCAGCGTCTCGCCCAGTCTAGCATTGTGCAGAGGATTACTGCAGTCTCTCCAGGTTCTGCTGTTGTAGCCAGTGCTGGTTAGCGGCGAGCAGATGTCTTTGGGACAAAGTCCTTGCTTTCCTCTTCTGAGCATGCCCAGGGTAAGATCTCTCATTGGAGATCAGGGGTCACATGCTCAGGTACTGCAGCAGCTCCTATTGGTCCGCCAGGAAAGTCCTGAAACCACTTGTGTTCTGGAGCAGTTTCCTATTGGTCCTTGTCTGGCAGGTCCTGTGGTTGCTACTATAAAACGGTGGCATGGTCATGCCGCAATACGCTAGTATCAATTACATTATGTGCTTTGCGCCAGTGTGATCTTGCACGCATGTGTTAGGGCTCGGCTGAAATAAGCCCCTAGAATACCGACACCTCCGGTGAGGAGATTGTATGCACGTGTTTAGGGCTTTCCTGAAATAAGCCCCTAGAATACGGCTTCTCCGGTGAGGAGATTGTCTGTTTGCGTTGCTGATTGCGTTTACTACGGACTGCTGTCCGCACAGCAGTTGTCGGTGCATTCCTGTGGAGTTAACAGGACACAGTCCATATCTCTGCGTCTCTACCTTAGCGACACTGTGATGTAACAGAGTTCGCTTATACCGCCGTACAGGGCCACAGTGTCTAAAGTTGCTACTCTGTGAAGTAACAGAGTTCACCTTACCGCCCTCTTACCAGCAGCAGGCTCAGCCTGCACGGTGGACCCCGGGCTGCGAACGCACTTATTATTTACATTATTTTGTGCATTCCGCCAGCCCTAACATAGGGTTTAGCTGGATTGCAAACAGTATTCTTTCCTGTCCTGTCCTATCTAGACATTTTTGGGCCCCAGCGTTTGTTACTCTATTTTCTGCCTGCGTTTGTATTCCATCTTGTCTCATCGCCAATATATGTGTGGGGGCTACCTATTCCTTTGGGGCGCTACTCCGGGGCAGTTAGCTTTCCCCTTTCTATCCTTAGGCTTAGCTAACTCTCTGGCTGTGTCTAGGTCATCATAGGTACGTCCCACAGCTGCTTCTAGTTGTGCGGTTAGTTTAGGGGTCTGCAATCCATTAGTTACCACCCTCTCTGGGTGACTGGCTGCCTTGGCTATTTTGTTACTGTCCTCCTCTGCTACCAAATCATAACAGACATCCCACTCTGGGCTAGTCCCAAACATTAATCCTGTCACTGCCTGCAAACTACCTAGTGGTGGGCAGCACATTATTATATGATTAATAATACATGTCACTAAGTATACTACACATCACATCACATTAATACACGTTTTCAAGGAAGAACGTGGGCGGCAAAACTTACATCGTCTTACATAAGCCCTGACGAAAATTTGCATACTTGCCCAGCTATCACCACAAGATATCCAAATTGAAGTTTAACTATGACTCATGCTGGATTAGCAGAAATTCTGAATCACTGGGTTCTGGATTAAAGGATTTAAATATTTAATGATTCCTGTTTCATTAGTCACCCAGACAAGAAAGAAAGTCTCCGTATCACAGAAGTGCACTAAATACATTAAGTAAGAAGAAATAGCAAATAAAACTGGCTACACATTATACCAGCCAAACATCTAATGTGTATTGGGCATCCCGAACCTTCCCCCAACTACAGATATTAGGAAAGAGAAAGAATAGGAAATTAATTTCATTATTCCCCATCTTTCGGTGTTCAAGGAAATAAGCTGCTGGCAGAGGTATCTGAAACATCTGCATGCTCAGCTCAGCTGAGTGTACATGTGTATAGGGAGGTCTGGAGAGAAAACTGCCATCAAAAGAATACATTTAACCTGGGGAAAAGCAGAGTAAGCTGTTGTCAGACTCTTCTAGCTGTGGTTGTCAGGAAAGGGTCATATTAGATGGTCATCTGGCCAAGCTGAAATCGTGAAGGATCAGCCGGCTATAATCTATTATGTATGAGGACCATTATAATTTGCAAAAGTACATGTAGTGACAAAAGCATGTGCATACATTTACTGCAGAGGAGTTAATTGTACATTTATTGCTGATTTTCCATAAGCGTACAGTAGATGCGGGTACCACCAATGGAACCTGCATTTATCTCGAGAATGGGGCCCGTGGTGGTCGGAATTCAAATACATGTGTGTGGGATTTTGACTACTCCTCCACTCACAGCATTACATAAGGCCTCGTTGCACCTACTATATATTTAAGGATATGCCATACATGTATACAGTAGGACTATATCTTTACGGAATGGCTCAGTGGTTAGCACTGTACTATATATATAGGGCACCATGCTGGCTCAGTGATTATCTTTGCAGCGCTTGAGTCCTGGGTCAAATCCCATCAAGGACATCTGTACGGAGTTTGTATGTTCTCCCCGTGTTTACGTGGGTTGCTCCCCACACTCCAAAGACATACTGATAGGGAATTTAGATTGTGAGCCCCAATGGGGACAGTGATGATGATGTCTGCACAGTGCTGCAAAACATGATGGTGCTATATTACACTTCATTCTTTTATGTATGCAAAAAAAAATGGTCACCAGTCAGTTTTTACTATCAGAATTTTGTCAGTGATTTTCAAATATGAAAAATTAATTTAATTAATTGCCAAGTTTCTCCTATATATTGCAATGTTAAGCAGACGATTTGGCGTGTTTTGCACTTTCATTTTTTTTCTCCCCTTCTTCCAAGGAAAATCTTTTTTTTCCATCTCTGTAGCCTTACCAGGGCTTGTTTTTGACGGGACGAGTTGTACTTTTGATTGACACTACTCATTTTACTATTTAATGTACAGGAAAACAGGTAAAAATTCCAAGTGAGGAGAAATTGCAAAATAAAATAAAAATGATCTGGCAATTGGCATTGTCTTTGTCCAGGTTAGTACAATTGTGGAGATACCAAATATGTATAGATTTTTTTTTTATTTAAATGGTGAAAAAAATTGAAATTCGTAAAAAAAAAGAAAAAGAAAAAAATTACCGGTATATTGCTTGTGTCACCATTTTCCAAGACCAGTAATGTTTTCAGTCGATGGAGCTCTGTTTTTTGCATCCTGACCTGCCATTTTTATTGATACGATATTGGGGTTGATATGATGCTTTGATTACTTCTTAATGAATTTTTTGCAATGTTATGACAGTCAAAAAAATGCAACTCTGGTCTTTAGATTTTTTTTTCTTCACAACACTTAGTGATCAGGTTAAATAAATCGTACTTTTACAAACACGGAGATACCACATATGTGTATTATTTAAACGTCTTTATTTCTTTATATTTAATGGGGGAAAAGAAGAGCGATTAACCCCTTAACCCCAAAGCTTTTTTCGGTTTAGCATTTTCGTTTTTTTTAGCTCCCCTTCTTCTCAGAGCCATAACTTTTTTATTTTTCAGTCAATACGGCCGTGTGAGGGTTTGTTTTTTGCGGGACGAGTTGTACTTTTGAATGACACCATTGGTTTTGCCATGTCGTGTACTAGAAAACTGTAAAAAAAAATTACAAGTGCGGTGAAATTGCAAAAAAAGTGCAAAAACATTTGTTTTTTTGTTTGGCTTTTTTACTAAGCTCACTAAATGATAAAACTGACCGGCCATTATGATTCTCCAGGTCATTATGAGTTCACAGACACCAAACATGTCTAGGTTCTTTAAATAAATAAATGCTCCCCACTAGGACTGACGCTCCAGTATACCCAGTTATCAAAAAGAGACCTGGCTGCATCCCGCAAAAAAATGGTAAAAAGTGTAAACAAAGAGGAAGAAAAAATAATTTTTCATTTATTTTTTCATCTTTTTTGCACTTTTTACCATTTTAGTGCATTTATTTAGTGCTGGGCTGCCCGTCTATTATAATATTTTGGGCGTCATTAATTGGCTGCGAACCAGACACGTTGCATCTCACATACCTATGTGAATGGCGTCCTACTCAAGCCCTATTAGTGTGCTTTTTTTTTTCTGCTACGCAGCCACCCCCTCCATAATTTTGGTAGGTTTGTGAGTGGCTGCTTTTATCAGTAGTTTGCAGCTGTGCTGACTCAGCCTATATAATGGAAGCCTGCTGCATCCTGCTAGTGCATGTCTTAGTAAGGCCGGCGTCACACTACCGAGTTTGATGCGAGTTAGACGCACGACTTTCTCGCATCAACACCCGGCACGGCTGCCCGCTCTCGGAGCCGAGTGTGCGGTTGCATGTATTTCTATGCAGCCGCACACTCGGGTCAGAGAGCGGGCGGCCATGCTGGGTGTTGATGCGAGAAAGTCGTGCGACTAACTCGCATCAAACTCGGTAGTGTGACGCCGGCCCAAGACTGGTTTTACACTTACCATGTTTTTTGCGGCCCGTTATTGTGGGCCTCTTTTGCGGGCTGTATCACCGCAATTTTCAAGCTCTGCCGCAATAACAGACCACAAAAAACTTGTGGATTGCCGTTTCCAATACTAAAGAAAAGTATTGGAAAGAAAAAACAGGCGTTCCGCAAAACTGGAAGTTACGGAACACCGCAAATTCCGGTTTTGAGGAAGTCATTAATTTTCTATGGGGGCCGTGTCAGTAAGCCGTGAAATATATCGCGCAAGCTCGATATTTTTTCACGGCCGCACAGCACACGGCCCTCAGTAGAATGTTTTTGCGGCCCCATAGAAATGCATTGGGGCTGCAAAAACACGGTAAGTGTAAAACCAGCCTAAGGCTACTTTCACACATCAGTTTTTTTGAATCAGGCATATCCGTCCTATTCCTGATAGGACGGATCCGGCGCTGATTTAAAAAAAACTGCTGCAACTGATCAGGTTTTTTGCCTGATCCGTCCTGACCTTTTGAACCCGGAAAAAGAAAAATTTTCTATGTTGAAAATGCAGGTACGAATGGAGAGAGAGAGAGAGAGAGAGAGACCTTGGACTCCGGATCAGTTTTCTGACGGATTTGTCAAGAAACTGGTCCGGCCCCATAGAGTTTCATTGTTTCCGGCCGCCTGAAGTGCCGATTCAGGCACTGTCAGGCGTCTCCGGAAAAAAAAAAAAAAACGTTACAGAAACCGTCTTGTCCGGCCGCCGGAATGTACAATTCCGACGGATCCGGCCAAAAACGGATGCAACGCAGGGACATCAGGCGCGATCCAGCGCTAATGTAAGTCAATGCTAAAAAAACGCATCCGGTACCGGATCCGTTTTTTTAGAAACACGCCGGATCGCGCCTGATTCAAAAAGCCTGATGTGTGAAAGTAGCCTAAGGCTGTTTCCTTTTGGTAAGTTTTTCTGAATTTTTCTATGTTTATGAAAAGCGTTTTGTATCCACGAAAATCATAACTAGAATACTCATGTGAAAAAAATGGATGTCTGAATGAGGCCTAAGTAAGCAAACTACAGTCATGGACAAAAGTTTTGAGAATGACACAAATATTAATTTTTACAAAGTCTACTGCTTCACTTTTTCTAATGGCAATTTGCATATACTCCAGAATGTTATAAAGAGTGATCAGCTTAACAGCAATTACTTGCAAAGTCAATATTTGGCTAGAAAATGAACTTTATCCCCAAAACACATTTCAACATCATTGCAGCCCTGCCTTAAAAGGACCAGCTAACCTCTTTTCAGTGATTGCTCCATTAACACAGGTGTGGGTGTTGATGAGGACATGGCTGGAGATCAATCTGTCATGATTAAGTAAGAATGACACCACTGGACACTTTAAAAGGAGGCTGGTGCTTGGCATCATTGTTTCTCTTCTGTTAACCATGGTTATCTCTAAAGAAACACGTGCAGTCATCATTGCAATGCACAAAAATGGCCTAACAGGGAAGAGTATCGCAGCTAGAAAGATTGCACCTCAGTCAACAATCTATCGCATCATCAAGAACTTCAAGGAGAGAGGTTCCATTGTTGCCAAAAGGCTCCAGGGCGCCCAAGAAAGACCAGCAAGCGCCAGGACCGTCTCTTAAAAGTGTTTCAGCTGCGGGATCGGGCTACCAGCAGTGCAGAGCTTGCTCAGGAATGGCAGCAGGTAGGTGTGAGTGCATCTGCACGCACTGTGAGGCGGAGACTCCTGGAGCAAGGCCAGGTCTCAAGGAGGGCAGCAAAGAAGCCACTTCTCTCCAGAAAAAACATCATGGACAGACTGATATTCTGCAAAAGGTAGAATCATAGAATCATAGAATGGTAGAGTTGGAAGGGACCTCCTGGGCCTTCTGGTCCAACCCCCTGCTCAAAGCAGGATTCTCTAAATCATCCCAGACAGATGTCTATCCAGCCTCTGTTTGAAGACTTCCATTGAAGGAGAACTCACCACCTCTTGTGGCAGCCTGTTCCACTCATTGATCACCCTAACTGTCAAAAAGTTTTTTCTAATATCTAATCTGTGTCTCCTCCCATTCAGTTTCATCCCATTGCTTCTAGTCTTTCCTTGTGCAAATGAGAATAAAGATAATCCTTCTACAATGTGACAGCCCTTGAGATATTTGTAGACAGCTATTAAGTCTCCTCTCAGTCTTCTTTTTTGCAAGCTAAACATTCCCAAATCCTGCAACCGTTCCTCATAGGACATGGTTTGCAGACCGGTCACCATTCTGGTGGCTCTTCTCTGAACTTGCTCCAGTTTGTTGATGTCTTTTTTAAAATGTGGTGCCCAAAACTGGACACAGTATTCCAGATGAGGTCTGACCAAAGAGGAGTAGAGGGCAATAATGACCTCACGTGATCTAGACTGTATGCTTCTGTTGATACATCCTAGAATTGCATTTGCCTTTTTTGCTGCTGCATCACACTGTTGACTCATGTTAAGTCTGTGATCAATTAGTATACCCAAGTCTTTTTCACATGTGCTGTTACTTAGCCCTATTCCTCCCATTTTGTATATGCTTTTTTCATTTTTATTGCCCAGATGTAGTACTTTGCATTTTTCCCTGTTAAAATCCATTCTGTTAGTTGCTGCCCACTTCTCCAGTTTATGTATATCTTTTTGAATCCTCTCTCTCTCTTCTCTAGTATTAGCTACCCCTCCTAGCTTTGTGTCATCAGCAAATTTGATCAGTTTACCCTCAATTCCTTCATCTAAATCATTGATAAAGATGTTGAACAATACAGGGCCCAAAACAGAGCCTTGTGGTACCCCACTTGAGACATTCTTCCAACTGGATGTGAAGCCATTTACAACCCTCTTTGGGTCCGATCACTAAGCCAGTTATGAATCCACCTAACAGTTGCCTTGTCCATTCCATACTTAGTCATTTTTTCAATAAGGATTGTGTGAGATACTTTGTCAAATGCTTTGCTGAAGTCAAGATATACTATATCTACAGCATTTCCCTGATCCACCCAGTCAGTGATTCTGTCATAGAAGGAAATTAAGTTAGTCTGACATGACTTATTAGTTACAAACCCATGCTGACTCTGTTTAATCACTTCATTCTTATCCAGGTACTTGCATACATGTTCTTTAATAATTTGTTCAAAGATCTTTCCTGGTATAGAAGTCAGACTCACCGGCCTGTAGTTCCCTGGGTCCACCTTCTTCCCCTTTTTGAAGATAGGAACAACATTTGCTCTTCTCCAGTCTTCTGGGACTTCTCCTGTTCTCCAAGAATTTTCAAAGATTATGGACAGTGGTTCAAGAATTTCTTCTGCTATCTCCTTCAGTACCCTGGGGTGTAATTCATCTGGACCTGGAGACTTGAATTCATTTATGTTAGCTAAGTGTTTCCTCACTGTCTTTCTTTTTATAGATATCCTGGATTCTTCTATTCCTTTAATAGGACAGTGAAGATCAGTTGATGTTACATTTCCTTTCTGAGAGAAAACAGATGCAAAATAGGAATTTAAAAGTTCAGCCTTCTCAACATCCTGACTTACCATTTCATCATTTTCATCCTGTAAAAATCCTATAGCATCTTTGACTTTTCTTTTACTTTTGACGTATCCCCAAAATCCTTTTTTGTTGCTTTTGACGTCACTTGCAAGCCTTAATTCATTGTCAGCTTTAGATAATCTGATTTGTGCCCTGCAGGTTCTGCAGACGGCATTATATTCTTCTTTAGATATGCCTCCCTCTTTCCATTTGATAAACATTTCTTTCTTCCTTTTTAGCATGTGTTTAAGTTATATGTTCATCCATCCTGGTTTCCTTAAATGCTTCCCATTCTTCCCTCTTTTCGGAATTGTTAACGATTGTGCTTTGAGAATCTCATTTTTCAAGATTTTCCATCCTTCCTGGACATTTTTGTCCTTAAGGATATCCAGCCATTGGATCCCTCCAATTCTCTTTCTGAGTTCCTTAAAATCTGCCTTTCTGAAATCTAACCTTGACGTCTGAGTCTTCACAGGTCTTCCTCCTCTTGTTATCCAAAATTCTAAAATAGCATGGTCACTACCTCCTAGAGTCCCAGCCACTCTTACCTCCTCCACCATTTCCTCCCTGTTTATGAGGATTAGATCCAAGGTAGCAGATCCCCTTGTTTTCTCCATTACCTTTTGGAAGATAAAGTTGTCAGCAAGAGAGGATAAGAATTTCCTGGACCTGTTAGTTTTGCCTGAGAGAGATTCCCAACAAATGTCTGGATAGTTGAAATCTCCCATGACCACTATGTCATATTTTTTTGAGAACTTGGCCATTTGATGCATAAAGAGTTCATCCATATCTTCAGCTTGCACAGGCGTCCTGTAGTAAATGCCTACAATGGTGTCCTTTCCATTGTTCTGTCCTTGTATTCTTACCCAAACAGTTTCCACAGAACTCCCAGTCTCTGAAGCGTCAATCTCTGTGCAGATATACGCTTTTCTAACATACAATGCAACACCTCCTCCTCGTTTATCAAGTCTGTTTCTTGCAAATAAGTTGTATCCTTCTAGCCTTGTATTCCAATCATGTGTATCGTCCCACCAAGTCTCAGTGATTCCAATGACATCATATTTCTTCTCCTGCGTTAGTAGCTCCAGTTCTCCTTGTTTGTTGCCCATGCTTTGTGCATTCGTATAGAAACACTTTAGTTTGTGATTGGTTTCTCTTCCTTCAATATTTTTATTATGTAAATTTTTTTTTCTTCTTTGTTCTTCCCCTTCTCTTCTAATAGCAGAAATCTCAATAGTATTTGTCAAGTGTATGGCTTTTGCTGGCGTTTTGCTTCCCTTCCCACATTGTTCTAGTTTAAAGCTCTCCTGATGAGTGTAGCAAGGCGACTTCCAAATACATGTTTTCCAGTCTTCGTAAGGTGCACCCCATCTCTAGCAAGTAGTCCATCGTATAGGTAATTCACTCCGTGATCCAGAAATCCAAATCCTTGCTGACGGCACCATCGACGTAGCCAGTTGTTCACCTGCAGAATCTTATTCCACCTCCTTGTTCCATGGCCATCCACTGGGAGGATGGAAGAGAAGACCACCTGCGCTCCCAGTTCTTTCACTTTCTTACCTAAGTTTTCAAAGTCACTGCAGATGGTTTCCAGGTCGTTTCTAGTGGTGTCATTTGTCCCCACATGTATTAGCAGGAATGGGTAGTCATTAGTGTTGAGCATTCCGATACTGCAAATATCGGGTATCGGCCGATATTAGCTGTATCGGAATTCCGATTCCGAGTTCCGATATTTTCGTCTTATCGGATACCGGAATCGGGATGTCACTGTCACTGTCACTGTCCGTCTGTCGGGTCTGTCAGGAGTCAGCGGCACTTACCTGGCAGAAGATCTCCGGCGGTCACGTCCTGGACTGCTTCATGGCCGCCATCCTCTTCTCCCCGGCGGTCACATGCAGTTTCTCGCGATAACTGCAGTGACTGCTGGGTAATCCCGGCCGTAAAGCAGTCAGTCCGATGACGTCACCGCCAGGGAAGCAGGTAATCAGCTGTGCTGCGTTGCAATGACAGGCTCTGCCTGTCATTGCGATGTAGCAGAGCTGGATCGTCGTGGGACTATCGTTACTATGGACTGCGTCGGACAGGTGGTATACTGTTGGTTTGTTTTTTTTCTTTTTTTACAGGAGATCGATGGCGTCGCAGGAATGAGTGTATAATAAAAGAAATGAAAACTGTGTTGTCTCTTTTATTTCATTAAAATACTTTTTTCTTGCTTTGTCTTTTTTTTATACATTTAATAACTTTGGGATTAATAATGGATCGGTGTCTTATTGACGCCTATCCATTATTAACCGGGCTTATTGTCACCGTGCAATCAACGGTGACATTAACCCCTTATTACCCCGCTTGCCACCGCTACAGGGCAAGTGGGAAGAGCCGGGTAAAGTGCCACAATTGGCACATCTTTTGATGCGCCAAATGTGGGGCTGCTGTAGCCTGGTATTATCAGGCTGTTGAGGGCCAAAATCCATGGGCCTTGACAGTCTTTTAATACCAGGCCGCAGCAGTCTGCATTTTACTTGGCTGGTTAACAAAAATAGGGGGGATCCCCACGCCGTTTTTTTTTCGAGGGGATCCCCTATTTTTGTTAACCAGCCAAGCTAAGCAGACTGCTGTGGCCTGGTATTATCAGGCTTGCAAGGTCCATGGATATTGGATCCTTACCAGCCTGAAAAACCAGGCCTCAGCGGTCTGCTTCATCTGGCTGGTTAACAAAAATAGGGGGGACCCCACGCCAATTTTTTTCGAGGGGATCCCCTATTTTTGTTAATCAGCCAAGATATGCAGACTGCTGTGGCCTGGTATTATCAGGCTGGCAAGGTCCATGGATCTTGGCTCCTTAACAGCCTGAAAATCCAGGCCTCAGCGGTCTGCTTCATCTGGCTGGTTAACAAAAATAGGGGGGACCCCACGCCAATTTTTTTCGAGGGGATCCCCTATTTTTGTTAATCAGCCAAGATATGCAGACTGCTGTGGCCTGGTATTATCAGGCTGGCAAGGTCCATGGATCTTGGCTCCTTAACAGCCTGAAAATCCAGGCCTCAGCGGTCTGCTTCATCTGGCTGGTTAACAAAAATAGGGGGGACCCCACGCCATTTTTTTTTCGAAGGGAACCCCTATTTTTGTTAATCAGTTCCCTCTGACGTCACTGATTGTGTCCCTGGCTGACCTGAAGTGAAAGTTAATCAATTAAGCTTTCCACTTAAGGGCCCGTCTCACATAGCGATATCGCTACCGAGATCGCTGCTGAGTCACTAGTTTTGTGACGCAGCAGCGAGCTCACCAGCGATATCGCTGTGTGTGACATTCAGCGACGATCAGCCCCCCTGCCGGGTATCGCTGATCGTCGCTGAAATGTCAGGACCTTTGATCGCTGGTTTCCCGCCTGTCACACGCAGCGATGCGTGCCTGTCAGAGGGAAACCAGCGATCAAAAAAAGGTCCTGACATTTCTGCGACGATCAGCGATACCCGGCAGGGGGGCTGATCGTCGCTGAATGTCACACACAGCGATATCGCTGGTGAGCTCGCTGCTGCGTCACAAAACTAGTGACTCAGCAGCGATCTCGGTAGCGATATCGCTATGTGAGACGGGCCCTTAAGCGATGTTACCCGCAGTGTCGCTGTCCCAGATCGCTGCCTGAGCTGCCTGTTTGGCAGCTCAGCAGCGATCATGTAGCGATACACCAGCGATCCTGACAAGTGCATATCGTTGTCGGGATCGCTGGTGTATCGTTATGTGACACCCAGCCTTTACTCTCCTGTCAGGCAGGAGAGGAGCTCATTCATTTGGGGTTTACTGTGAGGCTGCAGCATTAGCTGCGGTCCCTGCAGTAAACATTAACCCTTTCTGAAGGATTACACCGTGGGACCTGACTGTGCATGGGATAGGTAAGAATAATTTTGCTTTTTTATTTTATTTTTATTACAGGAAATGGTTTTTGCAGTAAAATAAAAGATGGTCAAAAACATGTGTCTTTATTTCATTAAAATGATTTTTAATTAAAGTGTGTGTGTTTTATTTTTATTTCATGCAATAGGATTAATAATTGATAGTTGTCTAATTGACAGCTCTCAATTATTAACCTGGCTTAAGGTCACCTTTCAATAGCAAGGTGGCTTTAACCCCATATTAACCCATTCGCCACCGCTACAGGGCAATGGGAATAGACGGGCAAAGTGCCAGAAAGGGCGAATCTAATTATAGATTTGTCTTTCCTGGGGTGTCTGGGGGCAGATGTTAGTAGCCGGGGGGGGCAAAAATAATGGTCCCTCTCTGGGCTATTATTATCTGCCCCCACTCACTGGCTTTGTCTGTCTGGTTGCGAAAATAGGGCGGGAGCCCACGCATTTTTTTTCAGCAATTTTACACCTCATATATATATATACATGTCATTGAATTTGTGACACATATATATATATATATTTATATTTGTAGTTCATACACTTCTACATAGTATAATAGCCGCTAATTCAATTGCCGGCTTTTGTGAAAATGCAGAACCCGACATGAAATGACACTTGGTGTACATAGGGTTAACCATGTCTTTTCATGTCCTTTGCTATCTAATTTGCACAAACAATTAAATCAGACTATGTGTGCAAAATTTCACACCTCTAGGGGTTAATTAAAGGTGTAAATTCGTAGCAAAAAAGTCCGTTTTTTTTACAACGAATTTACACCTTTAATTAACCCCTACAGGTGTGAAATTTTGCACACATAGTCTGATTTAATTGTTTGTGCAAATTAGATAGCAAAGGACATGAAAAGAAATGTTTAACCCTATGTACACCAAGTGTCATTTCATGTCGGGTGCTTCTGTCTTTTCACTGAAGCCGGCTTTACCCGGCAATTGAATCAAAGGATATTTTACTATGTAGAAGTGTATAAACTATACATATATGTATATATATATGTCACAATGACATGTATATATATATATATGTATTCTATGTGTGTATATTTAGTGTTTACAAGGAAAGAATGGGGTTTTTTTAGTTGCGATATTTTGTTCCCATAGACTTACATGGGACTTCCGGTATCGGTATCGGGTATCGCCGATATTTTAGTGATATCGGCGATACCATTCCGATTCCGATACTTTAGCATATCGGAAAGTATCGCTCAACTCTAGTAGTCATCTTTAGGTCTGAAGACTAGAGTCCTGATATCCTGTCAGACACATCTTTAATTTTTGCACCTGGAAGACAGCACATTTCTCTTGAGGTTATATCCGGTCTGCAGATAGCGGCCTCTGTTCCTCTCAACAGGGAATCGCCCATGACAACAACTCTCCGTTTCTTCTTCACAACAGTTTTCTTTCTCCATTCAGGAGGACTCTGAGGGCGTACAAGGTTGTTTGTGGGCAAAGTCTTATCCTGATGCATTTCTTCATCGTTCTCCTGTGTAAGAGCCTGGTATTGGTTCCTGAGCAGAATTGGTGCTGACTGCCTCCTGATCCTCCTGCTTCTCTGGGTCACATGCTTCCATTCCTCTGTTTCTTCAGTTGCACTTCGAATTTCTTCTCTTTCTGTACCATGAAGAGATAATTCTGCTCTGTCTAAGAACTCTTCACCTTCCTTAATGGTCTTCAATGTAGATAACCTCTCTTCCAGATTTTGCAACTTTTCCTCCAATAGGGACACAAGCTTGCATTTCTGGCATGTGAAGTTTGGCTTTTCCACTGGTAAGTCTATGAACATGTAGCAAGAAATGCAGCTCACCACATGGCTCCTAGCCTCTTCCATGTTCTTATTGTTCAAGAGATAATCAAGCGGTGAAATATAAGCCAAAACTCGCGCGCCTAGCTGCGCGCGGTTTACTGATGTCCTCCTTTCAGCAGCAACAGCCAAAATCCAGTGTTCCTTGAGCTCGCGGAGACTCTTCACTTATCCCAGAAGGCACTGGGAATCTGCAAATTATCTCCTCGGGACTCCTCCCCTGGTTTACTGATGTCCTCCTTTCAGCAGCAACAGCCAAAATCCAGTGTTCCTTGAGCTCGCGGAGACTCTTCACTTATCCCAGAAGGCACTGGGAATCTGCAAATTATCTCCTCGGGACTCCTCCCCTGGTTTACTGATGTCCTCCTTTCAGCAGCAGCAGCCAAAATCCAGTGTTCCTTGAGCTCGCGGAGACTCTTCACTTATCCCAGAAGGCACTGGGAATCTGCAAATTATCTCCTCGGGACTCCTCCCCTGGTTTACTGATGTCCTCCTTTCAGCAGCAGCAGCCAAAATCCAGTGTTCCTTGAGCTCGCGGAGACTCTTCACTTATCCCAGAAGGCACTGGGAATCTGCAAATTATCTCCTCGGGACTCCTCCCCTGGTTTACTGATGTCCTCCTTTCAGCAGCAGCAGCCAAAATCCAGTGTTCCTTGAGCTCGCGGAGACTCTTCACTTATCCCAGAAGGCACTGGGAATCTGCAAATTATCTCCTCGGGACTCCTCCCCTGGTTTACTGATGTCCTCCTTTCAGCAGCAACAGCCAAAATCCAGTGTTCCTTGAGCTCGCGGAGACTCTTCACTTATCCCAGAAGGCACTGTGAATCTGCAAATTATCTCCTCGGGACTCCTCCCCTGGTTTACTGATGTCCTCCTTTCAGCAGCAACAGCCAAAATCCAGTGTTCCTTGAGCTCGCGGAGACTCTTCACTTATCCCAGAAGGCACTGGGAATCTGCAAATTATCTCCTCGGGACTCCTCCCCTGGTTTACTGATGTCCTCCTTTCAGCAGCAACAGCCAAAATCCAGTGTTCCTTGAGCTCGCGGAGACTCTTCACTTATCCCAGAAGGCACTGGGAATCTGCAAATTATCTCCTCGGGACTCCTCCCCTGGTTTACTGATGTCCTCCTTTCAGCAGCAACAGCCACAGTGTTCCTTGAGCTCGCAGAGACTCTTCACTTATCCCAGAAGGCACTGGGAATCTGCAAATTATCTCCTCGGGACTCCTCCCCTGGTTTACTGATGTCCTCCTTTCAGCAGCAACAGCCAAAATCCAGTGTTCCTTGAGCTCGCGGAGACTCTTCACTTATCCCAGAAGGCACTGGGAATCTGCAAATTATCTCCTCGGGACTCCTCCCCTGGTTTACTGATGTCCTCCTTTCAGCAGCAACAGCCAAAATCCAGTGTTCCTTGAGCTCGCGGAGACTCTTCACTTATCCCAGAAGGCACTGGGAATCTGCAAATTATCTCCTCGGGACTCCTCCCCTGGTTTACTGATGTCCTCCTTTCAGCTGCAGCAGCCAAAATCCAGTGTTCCTTGAGCTCGCGGAGACTCTTCACTTATCCCAGAAGGCACTGGGAATCTGCAAATTATCTCCTCGGGACTCCTCCCCTGGTTTACTGATGTCCTCCTTTCAGCTGCAGCAGCCAAAATCCAGTGTTCCTTGAGCTCGCGGAGACTCTTCACTTATCCCAGAAGGCACTGGGAATCTGCAAATTATCTCCTCGGGACTCCTCCCCTGGTTTACTGATGTCCTCCTTTCAGCAGCAGCAGCCAAAATCCAGTGTTCCTTGAGCTCGCGGAGACTCTTCACTTATCCCAGAAGGCACTGGGAATCTGCAAATTATCTCCTCGGGACTCCTCCCTGGTTTACTGATGTCCTCCTTTCAGCAGCAACAGCCAAAATCCAGTGTTCCTTGAGTTCACGGAGACTCTTCACTTATCCCAGAAGGCACTGGGAATCTGCAAATTATCTCCTTGGGACTCCTCCCTGGTTTACTGATGTCCTCCTTTCAGCTGCAGCAGCCAAAATCCAGTGTTCCTTGAGCTCGCGGAGACTCTTCACTTATCCCAGAAGGCACTGGGAATCTGCAAATTATCTCCTCGGGACTCCTCCCCTGGTTTACTGATGTCCTCCTTTCAGCTGCAGCAGCCAAAATCCAGTGTTCCTTGAGCTCGCGGAGACTCTTCACTTATCCCAGAAGGCACTGGGAATCTGCAAATTATCTCCTCGGGACTCCTCCCCTGGTTTACTGATGTCCTCCTTTCAGCAGCAACAGCCAAAATCCAGTGTTCCTTGAGCTCGCGGACACTCTTCACTTATCCCAGAAGGCACTGGGAATCTGCAAATTATCTCCTCGGGACTCCTCCCCTGGTTTACTGATGTCCTCCTTTCAGCTGCAACAGCCAAAATCCAGTGTTCCTTGAGCTCGCGGAGACTCTTCACTTATCCCAGAAGGCACTGGGAATCTGCAAATTATCTCCTCGGGACTCCTCCCCTGGTTTACTGATGTCCTCCTTTCAGCTGCAGCAGCCAAAATCCAGTGTTCCTTGAGCTCGCGGAGACTCTTCACTTATCCCAGAAGGCACTGGGAATCTGCAAATTATCTCCTCGGGACTCCTCCCCTGGTTTTGGTACAGGCAGTGGACTGCTTAAAAGTGTTTCAGCTGCGGGATCGGGCTACCAGCAGTGCAGAGCTTGCTCAGGAATGGCAGCAGGCAGGTGTGAGTGCATCTGCACGCACTGTGAGGCGGAGATTCCTGGAGCAAGGCCAGGTCTCAAGGAGGGCAGCAAAGAAGCCACTTCTCTCCAGAAAAAACATCATGGACAGACTGATATTCTGCAAAAGGTACAGGCAGTGGACTGCTGAGGACTGGGGTAAAGTTATTTTCTCTGATGAATCCCCTTTTCGATTGTTTGGGACATCAGGAAAACGCCTCATTCAGAGAAGACAAGGTGAGCGCTACCACCAGTCTTGTCTCATGCCAACTGTTAAGCATCCTGAAACCATTCATGTGTGGGGTTGCTTCTCAGCCAAGGGAATCGGCTCTCTCACAGTGTTGCCTAAAAATACAGCCATGAATAAAGAATGGTACCAGAATGTCCTCCAAGAGCAACTTCTCCCAACCCTCCAAAAGCAGTTTGGCGATCAACAGTGCCTTTTCCAGCATGATGGAGCACCTTGCCATAAAGCAAAGGTGATAACTAAATGGCTCAGGGAACAAAACATAGAGATTTTGGGTCCATGGCCTGGAAACTCCCCAGATCTTAATCCCATTGGGAACTTGTGGTCAATCATCAAGAGACGGGTGGACAAACAAAACCCTAAAAAATTCTGACAAAATGAAAGCATTGATTGTGCAAGAATGGACTGCTGCTATCAGTCAGGATTTGGTCCAGAATTGATTGAGAGCATGCCAGGGAGAATTGCAGAGGTCCTGAAGAAGAAGGGTCAACACTGCAAATATTGACTTGCTGCATTAACTCATTCTAACTGTCAATATAAGCTTTTGTTACTCATATGTTTGCAATTATATTTCTGTCTGTGATAAAAACATCTGTCAAACACACATAAAAACCAGAGGGCAGCAGATCATGTGAAAATATAATATCTGTGTCATTCTCAAAACTTTTGGCCATGACTGTAAGTGGAATAAACAAGGAATAGAGCAAGGATTCCAATTTGGCCTGAGGTGACCTCGGCTGAATTAGTTTTAGGGGTATCCATGCCTGAGCACAAAATAATTAGTCTGTACCAGCAAACAAGTAATTATCCCACCTTTGCTCATGCAGAGATTGTATTTCATGGGGCATGTGAGGACAAATCTGTGGCACTGTGACCCTGAGAAGACAAAGCTGAGGTTTTATAGACTTATCTATAAAGCTGGACAAAGGTCAAATGAGTTAATTGCTGTCAATGTTTATTTCTATTGAGTCACCGCCGGATTATTGTCTTCAGTATTGTTAGAGCTGATAAGGGGTAAAGTGTGCATGACATAATGCCTCTCACCTAGTGACTGTCACCTGTCCCCTCCTAGATTGCATTCTTCACAGATTCCAGGGAAAATATCCCTAAATAACATTCTTCAAAAGATAAAGCCCTAAAGAGCAAATCTGCCTAGTAATAAAAAAAAATCAACCATAAAAGAAAAAAAAAGCATCTGCATAAGAGAGTACATGGAAAACAAAAATCAACCAAAATCAAGGATGTGAATAACACCTATAAATATTTGCCAATGTAAAAACTTCCTAATTCTTTAATCATGAGATAAAAACAGGAAATAAACCCCCCCTACAGAAGTTCATTAAATGACATTAACAGGAACCAGTGGAGGAACTCGATTTTTCATTAAAAATTAATCAAATTGGAAAATAATGATAATAAGGCCGGAGTCACACTAGCGAGAAATACGGACGAGTGCAATGCGAGAAAAAAATCGCATTGCACTCGGACCAATGTTAATCTATGGGCAGCTCCCAGCAGCCGATTTTTTTTTTTCTTGGCCGAGAATCGCCAATGCAATTCTATGGGGGCGAGAAAAATACAGGTTACATACAGACCACACATGTGACTTGCGAGAAATAAGCACCGGTGTCCTTCAGAAAAGCCGGCAATTCAGTGCGTTATGCTGTAAAATCACACTGACATGTTTAATAAAGAATGGAAAGAATAGATATATACACATAGAATTCATATATATATATTTATACACAGTACAGAAGTTTGGACACGTCTTCTCATTCAAAGATTTTTCTGCGTTTTTATGACTATGAAAATTGTACATTCACACTGAAGGCATCAAAACTATGAATGAACACATGTGGAATTATATACTTAACAAAAAAGTGTGAAACAACTGAAAATATGTCTTATATTCTAGGTTCTTCAAAGTAGCCACCTTTTACTTTGATGACTGCTTTGCACTCTCTTGGCATTCTCTTGATGAGCTTCAAGAGGTAGTCACCGGAAATGGTCTTCCAACAGACTTGAAGGAGTTCCCAGAGATGCTTAGCACTTGTTGGCCCTTTTGCCTTCACTCTGCGGTCCAGCTGACCCCAAACCATCTCGATTGGGTTCAGGTCTGGTGACTGTGGAGGCCAGGTCATCTGGCGTAGCACCCCATCACTCTCCTTCTTCGTCAAATAGCCCTTATACAGCCTGGAAGTGTGTTTGGGGTCATTGTCCTGTTGAGAAAAAATGATGGTCTAGCTAAACGCAAACCGGATGGAATAGCATGCCGCTGCAAGATGCTGTGGTAGCCATGCTGGTTCAGTATGCCTTCAAAGTTCAGGCCATTTGTGATTGGGTTCAACCTACTACATTGAAGGCTCTTCAGAGATTTTTGGGTTTTGCTAATTTTTATCGTAAATTTATTGGTAATTTCTCCGGTATTGTGAAACCACTGAATGATTTGACCAAAAAGGGTTCTGATGTGGTGAATTGGCCTCCTGAGGCAGTTTCTGCGTTTCAGGAACTTAAGCAGAGATTCACTTCTGCTCCTGTTCTATGGCAGCCTGATGTTTCTCTACCATTTCAGGTGGAGGTTGATGCTTCTGAAATTGGAGCAGGTGCCGTTTTGTCCCAAAGGGATCCGGAGACCTCTAAGAGTAACCCTTGTGCCTTCTTCTCTCGAAAATTTTCCCCAACTGAGCGTAATTATGACGTGGGAAATCTGGAGTTATTGGCTATGAAGTGGGCCTTTGAAGAGTGGAGACATTGGCTGGAAGGAGCCAAACATCAGGTGGTGGTCCTCACGGACCATAAGAACCTGGTTTATCTCGAATCAGCCAAGCGACTTAATCCTAGACGGGCCAGGTGGGCCTTGTTTTTCACACGTTTTAATTTTGTGGTTTCTTTTCTCCCGGGCACTAAGAATGTTAAGGCGGATGCCCTCTCGAGGAGTTTCTTTGCGGATTCTCCTGAGGTAACTGAGTCTGCTGTTAAGGGTATGCCACACTGAACAATATCGCTAACGGGATCGCTAAAAAACGTCACTATTTAGCGATCCCGTTAGCGATGTTGTTCAGTGCGGCATCTGCCAGCGACGAGCTTCCTGCTGTGATCTCGCTCGTCGCTGGAATCGTTCCGGACCCTATTTTCTCGTCGGCGCTCCCGCTGGGTAAGTATATATCGCTAGTGTGGCACCTTTTCTTAGCGATTTAGCGGTACTTTTGTACCGCTAAAGTCATTAAGAAGATCGCTAACGGCGATAGCGTCGTTAACTATATCGCTAAATGTGGCCGCACTTAGCGATATAGAAACAATCCCGCTAGCGATCGCATTAGTATGCGTCGTTATCGTGATCGCTAGCGGGATTGTTTAGTGTGGCAGTACCTTTATTCTAAAAGAGGGTGTAGTTCTTTCCGCTATCTCGCCCAATTTGAGACTGGCTCTTGAGGGATGTCAGGAGGATAAACCTGAACGCTGCCCTGTTGGGAAATTGTTTGTCCCAGACCAGTGGAGGAAGAATGTTATGTCTGACATTCATTGCTCCGCATTGGCTGGTCATCCCGGTATTTTTGGTACCAGAGATTTGGTGAGTCGGTCCTTTTGGTGGCCTACTTTGTCTCGTGACGTCAGGGACTTTGTGCAGTCCTGTGGGACTTGCTCTCGTTCCAAACCTTGCTCTTGCTCTAGTGGTTTGTTAATGTCATTACCTGTGCCCAAGAGGCCATGGACCCATATCTCTATGGATTTTATTTCCGACCTCCGTGTCTCTTAGAGAATGACCGTTATCTGGGTGATCTGTGATAGATTTTCCAAGATGATACATCTTGTGCCACTACCTAAGTTGCCTTCCTCCTCTGAATTGGTGCCTTTATTCTTTCAGCAGGTAGTTCGGCTGCACGGCATTCCAGAGAACATTGTGTCTGACAAAGGAGTCCAATTTGTTTCCAGATTTTGGAGGACATTTTGTTCTAAACTTGAAGTTCAGTTATCTTTCTCCTCTGCATTTCACCCTCAGACCAATGGACAAACTGAGAGAACAAACCAGACCTTGGAGACTTATTTGAGATGTTTTGTGTCTGCTGATCAGGATGACTGAGTCTCTTTTTTGCCTTTGGCTGAGTTTGCTCTTAATAATAGGGCTAGCTCTGCCACCTTGATGTCTCCTTTTTTCTGCAATTCTGGGTGTCATCCTCGATTTTCTTCAGGACAGGTGGAGGCTTCTGTCTGTCCGGGTGTTGACTATTGTGGAGCGAATGCAGCAGATTTGGGACCAAGTTGTGGAGAGGTTGTCTCTCTCTCAGGAGAAGGCCCAGCGGTTTGCCAACCGGCATAGGACTGATGGTCCTCATTTTAAAGTGGGGGACTTAGTTTGGTTGTCCTCAAGAAATATTCCTATGAAGGTTGCGTCTCCAAAATTTTAGCCAAGGTTCATTGGACCTTATAAAATCATGGAAATTCTTAATCCGGTTTCCTTCCGTTTGCTTCTTCCAGGGACATTTAAGATCCATAACGTACTCCACAAATCCTTATTGAAGAGGTTTGTCGAGCCAGTGGTTCCTTTGGCTGCACCTCCCGACCATGTTTTGGTTGAGGGCAATTTGGAGTATGTGGTTGAGAAGATATTGGATTCTCGTTTTGCTAGGCGGAAACTCCAGTATTCGGTTAAATGGAGAGGTTATGGTCAGGAGGACAATTCTTGGGTGTTTGCTTCGGACATCCATGCTAGGAGACTTATCCATGCCTATCACCGAGCTCATCCTGGTCGGCCTGGTTGCACACGTGAGGGTTCGGTGACCCCTCCTCAAGGGGGGGTACTGTTGGGAATGTGTTGGAGACGACTTCGGAGCTGAGGCTCCCTCCGGTGGTTGCTGAGGGTATTGAACCAATTAAGGAATGGGTGTCAGGTGGGACTGACTGGCCTGATATAAGTGAGCTGATCTCCCATGATCCTCGCCGGTAATCAATTGTTGCTTCCAGGTCTTTGTTGGAATTTCAGCTTGCTTTCCTGCTATCATTCGGATAAGTGACTTTCTGGGTTTTTTTCTGTGGTTGGATTTTCCTTGCTTTTTGCAGTCTTGCCTTGGACTTCAGCCTGGTCCCCTTTGGGGGCTTGAGCTGCCCTCTGTTCTCATTTTGTATTTGCACTTGTTCTCTGTTTCATTGATATTTTTTATTGCTGGGTAGCTGTGTGTCACACCAGAGATCTGATATAGGAGGTCGAGATTGTGTGGTCTCAGGTATTTTTGTAATCAGAAGTGCTGGTATTTTTATTAGGGTTTTTCAGGGTTGCAGACAGAATTTCTCTCCTGTACTTTACTTTCTAGACAGATTTGGGCCCCAACATTTGCTCAATCTATTTTCTGTCTGTGTTCATGTTTTCCTCTTGTCTAACCGCCATTACATGTTTGGGGGCTTCCTATTTCTTTGGGGGCTTTACTCCGGGGCAGTTAGCTTTCCTCTTTCTGTCTTCAGGTATAGCTAATTCTCCGGCTGTGCCAAGGCGTCTAGGATCACCGTAGGTACGCTCCACGGCTACTTCTAGTTGTGCGGTTAGTTTAGGGATCTGCAACCCATTAGGTTCCAGCCACTCTGGTGTCTTGCTGCTTTGGCGGTATTTTGCTCCTGTCCTCCTCAGCTACCAAATCATAACACTCTTGGTCTTCCTTTCCTGGGGCGGTCCTCATGTGAGCCAGTTTCTTTGTAGCGCGTGATGGTTTTTGCAACTGCACTTGGGGACACTTTCAAAGTTTTCCCAATTTTTCTGACTGACTGACCTTCATTTCTTAAAGTAATGATGGCCACTCGTTTTTCTTTTACTTAGCTGCTTTTTTCTTGCCATAATACACATTCTAACAGTTTATTCAGTAGGACTATCAGCTGTGTATCCACCAGACGTCTGCACAACACAACTGATGGTCCCAACCTCATTTATAAGGCCAGAAATCCCACAAATTAAACCTGACAGGGCACACCTGTGAAGTGAAAACCATTTCCGGTGACTACCTCTTGAAGCTCATCAAGAGAATGCCAAGAGTGTGCAAAGCAGTAATCAAAGCAAAAGGTGGCTACTTTGAAGAACGTAGAATATAAGACATATTTTCAGTTGTTTCACACTTTTTTGTTAAGTCTATAATTCCACATGTGTTAACTAATAGTTTTGATGCCTTCAGTGTGAATGTACAATTTTCATAGTCATGAAAATACAGAAAAATCTTTGAATGAGAAGGTGTGTCCAAACTTTTGGTCTGTACTATGTATTATCAGCGAGTGGGGGCAGATAATAATAGCCTAGGGAGGGTGCATTTATTTTGTGCCCCCCCCCTGGCTACTAACATCTGCCCCCAGCCACCCCAGAAAAGGCAAATCTATAATTAGATGTGCCCTTTCTGGCACTTATCCCATCTATTCCCATTGCCCTGTAGCGGTGGCTAATGGGTTAATAATGGGTTAAAGCCACCTTGCTATTGGAAGGTGACTTTAAGCCAGGTTAATAATTGAGAGCTGTCATTTAGACAACTCTCAATTATTAATCCTATTGTATGAAATAAAAAAAAAACATGAACACATTAATTAAAAATCATTTTAATTAAATAAACACACAGTTTTTGACCATATTTTATTTTACTGGTATTCCTTCGATTCCCTTGTTCTCCTGTAATAAAAAAAAATAATAAAACAACATTATTCTTACCTATCCGGTGCTCTGTCTGGTCCAACGCTGTAATCCTTCACAAAGGGTTAACTGGTTTACAGCAAGCAGCGCAGCTAATGCTGGCAGCTCAGCTGTAAGCCCCCGAATGAATGAGCTCTTCTCCTGGCTGACAGGAGATGAAGTGATTAGCTGGGAAGCTTAATTGATTGCTTCCCAGGCTAATCAGTTCAGGTCAGGTCAGCCGAGACACTGCACAGCATCAGTGACGTCAGAGGGAGTCCCCGGCTGACCTGAATTGAACTGATTAGCCTGGGAAGCAATCAATTAAGCTTCCCACACTAATCACTTCCTCTCCTCTCGGCCCGGAGATAAGCTCATTCATTCGGGGGCTTACAGCTGAGCAGGCAGCATTAGCTGCGCTGCTTGGCTGTAAGCCAATTAACACTTTGTGAAGGATTACAGCGTGGGACCTGACAAAGCACCAGATAGGTAAGAATAATGTTGTTTTATTATTTTTTCTTTATTACAGGAGAGCAAGGGCTTCGCACGGATTACCTATAAAATAAAAGATGGTCAAAAACTGTGTGTTTATTTCATTAAAATTATTTATTATTAATGTGTGTGTGTTTTTTTTATTTCCTTCAATAGGATTAATAATTGATAGTTGTCTCATTGACAACTCTCAATTATTAACCTGGCTTAAAGTCACCTTTCAATTGCAAGGTGGCTTTAACCCATTATTAACCCATTCGCCATCACTACAGAGCAATGGGAATAGACGGGCTAAGTGCCAGAAAGGGCGCATCTAATTATAGATTTGCCTTTTCTGGGGTGGCTGGGGGCAGATGTTAGTAGCCAGGGGGGGCACATAATAAATGCACCCTCCCTAGGCTATTATTATCTGCCCCCACTCGCTGGCTTTGTCTGGTTGAGAAAATACAGCGGGAGCCCATGCATTTTTTTTCAATGAATTTACACCTTTAATTAACCCCTACATGTCTGAATTTTTGCACACATACACTCATGTAATTGTTAGTGAAAACCATATAACAAACTACATGAAATGACATGGTTAACTGTATGTAAACCATGTGTCATTTCATGTCGGGTCTGTAATTTCACAAAAGTCGGCAATTGAATTAGCGGCTATTATACTATGTAGAAGTGCATGAACTATAAATATATATATATGTGTCACAATGACATGTGTATATATATATATATATATATATATATATATATGTATTCTATGTGTGTATATGTATTCTTTCTATTCTTTATTAAAGCTGTCAGTGTGATTTTACAGTATAGCCGGGGATGAATTGCCGGCTTTTCTAAAGGACACCGATACGATTTAATCGCAAGTCACACGTGCGGTCCGTTTGTAATCAGATTTTTCATCGCACCCATAGACTTGCATTGGCGATTGTCGACCCACAATCGGTGACAATCGCAGCATGCGGCGATTGCACTCGCACGTATAAAATGGACCACAAAAAATCTGATACTGGGAGCTGCTCCATAGATTAACATTGGTCCGACTGCAATGCGATATTTCATCGCATTGCAGTCGTCCAATTTTGTCGCCAGTGTGACCCCGGCCGAAGTGTAAGAACTGCAGCAGTCCCCATTAGTGGTCACCAATTGATTGGTGCACTCATGTGGCATCGCAATGTCAGACGAGCATCAGCAGATCTGGAGTCGACATTGCTTGAACGGCGCCGATGTGGGATGTGAGTATCTATTCTATTTTTTATTTTCTTTTAAATGGAGGACTATAGCATTGAATACTTGGCTGTCCAAGTAGTGAAAAACTCATTTAATGCAATCGTTCTGTCCACAGTGAGCATGTTGGTGGCAGCACATCCCCTCTCAAAAACAGGGTGATGTTCGGCTGATAACAATGATTTTTACACCGGCATATATGATCCATTCAGCCCATGGATGAGCGCTTTGTCCCAACGATCAGGAATAAGCTTTCTTATGAACTCGCGTGCAATTTTTTTACATTTTTGGCCCATGTCTTCACACAATGGGTCAGAGTAATCAATTGTCTGAAAGAAAAACAACTATTTTTATTACCCATTGCAACATAGCTTTTATTTTACCAGCGTAAAAAAAAAAGCTGAGCTTGAATTGGTTGAAATGGACGGCAAAGACAGTTTTGCTACAAAAGTCCCGATATCTGTAGGTGCAAATGACCAACACGGGCACACAGACCAATTTCATCATCTGTAAGATCTGTCTGATTGCATAAACCCAATTGGGTGCATCTGATTGCAAGGAACGAGACTGGCTGATGATTATTTCTGCGTCCCTAAACGCCTTATAAAAATGTCCCTGGGTGTGTTTACATGTGTGCGCTGATTTTGCTGTCACTCTCAGACTGCATACGGCCAATATCCTGGAGCAGTTTTTTTCTCATGAAGAATGAGCCAGACGTTGTTAATAAGATAAATTCTAGTTTACTTGTTCTTAAAACTATATACATGAGGTAGTAGATTAAACACTTCTTTTTTTTCTGTATTACAGAGGCACAAACATTTCGGTTGCGGAAGGTGGCACATAACCTGTTGTGGACTAATGCACAAATTAATATTCAGAAGAAAAAAGTATTATACAGCCATTCTGATATGAATTTCCATCAGGTCTATGAGATGTATGCAGTTTATATTGAGAAATCTGGAAACAAACCCGCTCTACGTATATAAAAAAAAACTAATCTAAACTGCTTTATATACACATAGCTCAGCTATTATGTCTAGTCCTCATACCCTATAAGTATGGGGGTAGACACAGACAGGAGACAAGTAAATGATGCTCAGTAGTGTGTGTGGCCTCCACATACCTGTATGACCTCACTACAATGCCTGGGCATGGTCCTGATGAGGCGACGGATGTTCTCCTAGGGCAGGGGTGGGGAACCTCAGGCCCCAAGGCCATTTACGGCCCTTGATGACCTTTATCCAGCCCCGGGGCAGATTCTCAAGGACCGCATTCTTGGGCAGGGAGCTGTATTTTGATTGCAACTAGCTCATTATTTTCTTCTTGCTCTGTTAGCACTCACACGCAGTGTTCACTACTGAAGACTGAAGGGCATGCAATGAAAGATTACGTCCTGACACCAGTGCCAGAGTCAGGATGTACTTTGTGGGCGGAGTTTGTACGGCCCCCGTAGGATGGTATAAATATCCAAATGGCCCTTGGCAGAAAAAATATTCCCCACCCCTGTCCTAGGGGATCTCCTCCCAGACCTAGATTAAAGAATCAGTCAACTCCTGGATAATCTGTGGTGCAACATGGCATTGGTGGATCGAATGAGACATGATTTTCCAGATGTGCTCTATTGGATTTAGGTCTGGGGAACGGGTAGGCCAGTCCATAGCATCAATGCCTTAATCATGCAGGAACTGCCAACACACTTCAGCCACATGAGGCCTAGTATTGTCATGCAACAGAAGGAACCCAGGGCCCAGTGCACCTGCATATGGTCTCACAATGGGTCTGAAGATCTCATCCTGGTACTAAATGGCATTCTGGGTACCTCTGGCTAGCACATAGAGGGCTGTGCGGCCCTCCAAAAGAATGCCTCCCCACACAATTCCTGACCCACTGCCAAACCGGTTATAGTGGAAGATGTTGTAGGCAGCAGAATGTTCTCCACGGTGTTTCCAGACTCTGTCTCGTCTGTCACATGTGATTAGGGTGAACCTGATCTCATCCGTGAAGAGCACAGGGTGCCAATGTTGAATCTGCCAGTCTTGGTGTTCTCTGGCAAATGCCAATCACCATGCACGGTGTTAGGCTGTAAGCAAAACACCCACTTGTGGACATCAAGCCCTCATATCACCCTCATGGAGTCTGTTTCTGATAGTTTGAGCAGACACATGGATGCTAGTGGCCTGCTGGAGATCATTTTGCAGGGCTCTGGCACTGCTCCCCCTGTTCCCCCTTGCACAAAGGAGTTGGTAGAAGTCCTGCTGCTGGGTTTTTGCCCTCCAATGGGCCCCTCTATGTCTCTTGGTGTACTGGTCTGTCTCCTGACACTCTAGACACTGTGCTGACAGCCACAAGAACCCTTCTTGCCACAGCTCGCATTGATGTGCCATCCTGGATGAGCTGCACTACCTGAGCAACTTCTGTGATTGTAGACACTGCAGCTTGCTACCCTACCTGTAGGGGTGAGAGCGATGACAAAATGCAAAAGTGACCAAAACAGCCAAAAAAGATGAGAACAGAGGAATGGTCTGTGGTCACCCCTGCAGAACCTCTCCTTTATAGGGTTTATCTTGTTAACTGCCTATCTATTTAGATGTCATCTGTTCCATTTGCACAACAGCAGGAGAAATTGATACATAATCATTGTTGATTCTTAACTGGAAAGGTGGATTTCACAGAAGTGTGATTGACTTGGAGTTACATTGTGTTGTTTAAGTGTTCCCTTTATTTTTTTTTCTGAGCAGTGTGTGTGTATATATATGTATATACACTGCTCAAAAAAATAAAGGGAGCACTCAAATAACATATCCTAGATCTGAATGAATGAAATATTCTCATTGAATACTTTGTTCTGTACAAAGTTGAATGTGCTGACAACAAAATCACACAAAAATCATCAATGGTAATCAAATTTATTAACCAATGGAGGCCTGGATTTGGAGTCACCCACAAAATTAAAGTAGAATGTAATGTCCTTAAAACAAGTCAAAATGATGCTCAGTAGTGTGTGTGGCCTCCATGTGCCTGTATGACCTCCCTGTGCCTGTATGACCTCCCTACAACGCTTAGGTATGCTCCTGATGAGGCGGCGGATTGTCTCCTGAATGATCTCCTCCCAGACCTGGACTAAAGCATCCGCCAACTCCTGAATAGTCTGTGGTGCAACGTGACATTGGTGGATGGAGCGAGACATGATGTCCCAGATGTGCTCAATCGGCTTCAGGTCTGGGGAACAGGTGGGCCAGTCCATCGCTTCAATGCCTTCATCTTGCAGGAACTGCTGACACACTCCAGCCACATGAGGTCTGGCATTGTCCTGCATTAGGAGGAACCCAGAGCCAACCACAGCGGCATATGGTTCTCACAAGGGGTCTGAGGATCTCATCTCGGTACCTAATGGCAGTCAGGCTACCTCTGGCGAGCACATGGATGGCTGTGTGGCCCTCCAAAGAAATGCCACCCCACACCATTACTGACCCACAGCCAAACCAGTCATGCTGAAGGATGTTGTAGGCAGCAGATCGCTCTCCACGGCGTCTTCAGACTCTGTCATGTCTGTCACATGTGCTCAGTGTGAACCTGCTTTCATCTGTGAAGAGCACAGGGCGCCAGTGGCAAATTTGCCAATCCTGGTGTTCTGTGGCAAATGCCAAGCATCATGCATGGTGTTGGTCTGTGAGCACAACCCCCATCTGTGGACGTCGGGCACTCAGATCATCCTCATGGAGTAGGTTTCTAACCGTTTGTGCAGACACATGCACATTTGTGGCCTGCTAGAGGTAATTTTGCAGGGCTCTGGCAGTGCTCCTCCTGTTCCTCCTTGCACAAAGGCAGAGGTAGCGGTCCTGCTGCTGGGTTGGTGCCCTCCAACAGCCCCCTCCACGTCTCCTGGTGTACGGGCCTGTCTCCTGGTAGCGCCTCCAGTCTCTGGACACTACGCTGACAGACACAGCAAACCTTCTTGCCACAGCTCGCATTGATGTGCCATCCTGGATGAGCGGTACTACCTAAGCCACTTGCATGGGTTGTAGAGTCCGTCTCATGCTACCACGAGTGTGAAAGCACAACCAACATTCAAAAGTGACCAAAACATCAGTCAGAAAGCATTGGTACTGAGATGTGGTCTGTGGTCCCCACCTGCAGAGCCACTCCTTTATTGAGTGTCTTGATAATTGGCAATAATTTCCATCTGTTTATTCCATTTGCGCAACAGCATGTGAAATTGATTGTCAATCAGTGTTGCTTCCTAAGTGGACAGTTTGATTTCACAGAAGTTTGATTTACTTGGAGTTGTAATCTGTTGTTTAAGTGTTCCCTCTTATTTTTTTGAGCAGTGTATGTATGTGTGTGTATACGTATATGTATATGTGTGTGTATATATATATATATATATATGTTATGCTCAAAAGTTTACATACCCCAGCAGAATTTTTGCTTTCTTGGCCGTTTTTCAGAGAGTATGAATGATAATACCAAACCTTTTTCTCCATTCATGGTTCATGGTTAGTGGTTGGGTGAAGCCATTTATTGTCAAACTACTGTGTTTTCTCTTTTTTAAATCATAATGACAACCCAAAACATCCAAATGACCCTGATCAAAAGTTTACATACCCTGGCAGAGGCGTAGCTAGAGGTTTAGCTCGGGGGGGGCGAAACATCTGAGCGGGCCCCTAACAGTAGGACATATCATTGGTGCAACCTGTGCGGCCGCACATGGACGCAAGAGTTAAGGGGGCCCATTTCTACCTCCAAAGAAGGTGCAATTTTGCATTTTTAGGAGCTCTTGGGCTGCAAAGGGATCATATATTGTTCTTGCACAGGGCCCCTTTCTGTCTGTGTCTGCCTGTGGCCCCTAACCAGGTAATCATGATTATAACTATGGTGGTATAAGGGAACCTCAGGAGATGACCGCCCTGTTATTGAAAATAAAAGTCTATACAAAGACCAGCACTGATATTACCGCCATATGGTGACACATAGTGGTAGATTCCAGTCCTGCAGGACATATAGAGATTACTGCACAGTTATAGATAGTGACTTACAGAGGACGTTCTTTCTGGTGGAGTCATTCACTTTTCCCGTCTTTTCCATCTGGCCCAGACCGACATGTCGACTTCTCCAGCCAGGACTCATTTGCAGTGATTACAACAAAGACACATCTGACTTCTCACATTTCCAGCACCGTTCACATGTAGAATCATGAAATCCTAGAATGTTTGAGTTGGAAGGGAGCTCCAGGGTCATCGTGTCCAACCCCCTGCTCAATGCAGCAATGCAGGATTTACTAAATCATCTCAGACAGATGTCTGTCCAGGCTCTGTGTGAAGACTTCCATTGAAGGAGAACTCACCACCTCTCGTGGCAGCCTGTTCCGCTCATTAATCAACCTGTCAAAAAGGTTTTTCTAATATCTAATCTGTATCTTCTCCCTTTCAGTTTCATCCCATTGCTTCTCGTGTTTCCATGTGCAAATGTATTCCCAACCTGCACAAACTCCTCATCCTGCTGATAACCCAAATACTGAGCCACTGCTGCCGTATGTGTCCCTAATACTGCACCTGATACCCCAATAGTGAGCCGCTGCTGCCGTATGTGTCCCTTATACTGCACCTGCTGTGTGGTACAAAAACAGCGCTACTCTTACTGCCCCACATAGTAATGCCACCACTGTGCGCCTTACATCGTAATAATGCCTCCTTTATGCTCTCTAGATGGGAAAATTGCCGCCTAGAAAATAATAATTTCCTGTGCATGTGCCCTACACATTTTGTCCCTACGTAGAAAGTAATACTCCATGTGCAACTTTGATGGTCACAATATTGAGTGCCCCTATAACAATAATGTTTAAGTGCCCACTTAACATTTAATAATGTCCCCTGAGTTTCCCATGTAGAATTCCTCTATATTCAGTATGCTGGGCCCATAGGTCCCCTATTCAGCGTATGATGATCCCACAGCTCCCCTATACACAGTATAATGATCCCACAGCTCCCCTATACACAGTATGAGCCCACAGCTCCCCTATACACAGTATGAGCCCACAGCTCCCCTATACACAGTATGATGATCTCACAGCTCCCCTATACACAGTATGATGATCCCACAGCTCCCCTATACACAGTATGATGATCCCACTGCTCCCCTATACACAGTATGATGATCCCACTGCTCCCCTATACACAGTATGATGATCGCACAGCTCCCCTATACACTGTATGATGATCTCACAGCTCCCCTATACACAGTATGATGATCCCACAGCTCCCCTATAAACCGTATGATGATCCCACAGCTCCCCTATACGCAGTATGATGATCCCACAGCTCCCCTATAAACCGTATGATGATCCCACAGCTCCCCTATACACCGTATTATGATCTCACAGCTCTCCTATACACAGTATGATGAGCCCACAGCTCCTGTACATACAGTATGATGATCCCACAGCTCCCCTATACACAGCTCCCTTATATACAGTATGATGGGCCCGCAGATCCCGTACAGACAGTATGATGTCCCCCAGAGTTCCCCTATACATATAATGATGTCTTCACTGCTCCTACAATACACAGTATTAATAGCGTTCTGACACCGTGTGGCGCCTGCACTGAGACCCTCTCTGCCGGGAGGAAAGTAACTTTATTCCTCCCAGTAGCCTTGCTCTTCCAGTCATAATAGTTGCGCTTGCACGATTTCAGCCACCGCTCTGTGTATAGAGAGCGGCTGAAACCTCACCCTGGCACTGACTGACAGCCGCCTCAGCACCGTCTGCCACCCGGTAGTTACCCTACAGGTGCCCCTATAAATAATAATGCTTCTTAAGTGCCCCCTTAATATTTAACTTAGTCCCCCTATGTATAGTTGTAATGGCCCCAGCATCGCTGATGTGAGCAGGGGGTCGTGTGATGACTCTTTCGGCTTCTCCCAATTATCTTCTATTGAGTGAAGTCAAACTTATCTAGTCGACATGTGCAAATAGCAAACGTGGTCACATGACCGCCTGATCACACCAGTGGTCTTGGGGTCTCATGACGGCAGGCGCACCCCATCATGATTTTGCGGTCTGTAGTCTCAGGGTGACTGCAGACAATTATCCCGAGCCTTTAATAACGTTATACTAATAATAATAAATTGCTTATTATTAAATTATTAAATAGAATGCAGCTCGTGGTTACTGTATTGTTATACTTGTCAGGGGGCAGACAGATGGACGTATTTCTCATGCGAGGATCACATCGCCATCCTCAGACTGACCGTCGGCCCTACACACCTGAGTGTGACAGCTGCATAGTAATCCATCACGCTCATGTCAAGAGCAGTATCGGCCAGTTCGAGGATTGCAGTGCGATCCTCGCATGAGTTATACGGCCGTCTGTCTGTACCCTTGTTTTAATAATACTGAAATATTAATCTATTATTAAAGTATTAGGCTGTGTTTCCACGGTCAGTAAGACAGGCGCTTTTGACGGAGCGGAAAGTCCGCTCTGCCCAAAGCCCCAGCCCCTTCTGAACGCGCGGTGAATCCGGATGTGCTCATTGAACACATCTGGAATCACCGCAGCGCTACATAGCCCTGTGTTATTTCCCTTGCGGCGACCGATCGTCGCTGCAAGGGAATAGGACATGCTGCGATCTGAAAAGACGCGCCGCATGTCCGTTAACGCAGGTCTTCCGCGTGCGTGTTTTAACGCATAGTGGAGACGGGATTTCTTGAAATCCCCTCCACTATGCTGTAACATCTGGACGCTGCGTGTTTGGCTCTGCACTAGCGCACAGCGTCAAACACGCAACAATTACTGACCGTGGAAACACAGCCTTAAGAAGCTCAGAAGTAAAAAAAAAGCCCCTTACCTCCCCCTGTTCCCCCCAACAGCCCATCCTCTCACATGCACCCCTCAGTGCCCTGTCCCTGCTGCCACACAATACCTCCCATCCTCTCACATTAACTCCCCTGTGCCCTAGCCCCCACAATACCTCCCATCCTCTCACATTAAGCCCCCCAGTGCCCTAGCCCTCACAATACCTCCCATCCTCTCACATTAACTCCCCTGTGCCCTAGCCCCCACAGTATCCCCATCCTCACATTCACCCCAGTGCCCTGTACCCCCACCATACCCCCATCCTGTCACATTCCCCCCACAGTGACCATGACATGCCTGAGCTGAATGAATTAAATAAATTCCATCCCCTCTTACCATGAAGCTTGCAGGCAGTGGCTGAGGCAGGAGCAGGAAGTGTCCAGTTTAATACACAGAGGGCACTAGGACCCAGTGTGGCTGAGACAACCAGAGCCTGCAGGGCAGAAAGTGAAACTACAGCTGCTGCAGGCCAGGAAGTAGCTCCTCCATGAGACAGTAGCTCCGTGCACTGCACAGACTGGCTCTGTAACCTGCCACTGTGCATGCAGAGTTTGTCAGACAGGGAAGCCGGCATTGTGCTGCTCTCTCCGACACCTCACATACTGGCCATGTCTCCCAGTGGGCCCCTGCATGTCACTGGGCCCGGGGCAACGGCCCCCTCTGCCCCCCCATAGCTACGCTACTGTACCCTGGTGATTTTGGCCTGATAACATGCAAAGAAGTTGACACAAATGGGTTTGAATGGCTACTAAAGGTAACATCCTCACCTGTGACCTGTTTGCTTGTAATCAGTGTGTGTGCATAAAAGCTGAGTGAGGTTCTGGGATCCAGACAGACTCTTGCATCTTTCATCCAGTCACTGACGTTTCTGGATTGTGAGTCATGGGGAAAGCAAAAGAATTGTCATCGGATCTATGGGAAAAGTTAGTTGAACTGTATAAAACAGGAAAGGGATACAAAAAGATATCCAGGGAACTGATAATGCCATTCAGCAGCGTTCAAACGGTGATTAGTAAATGGAAAATCAGGGGCTCTGTAAAAACAAAACCACGGTCAGGTAGACCAACAAAAATTTCGTCCACAACTGCCAGGAAAATTGTTTTATGATTCAAAGAAAATCCCACAAATAACATCAGCTGAAATACTGTACTCTCTGAAAACTTAGCACTGTGGCTGTTTCAAGGTGCACAATAAGGAGGCACTTGAAGAGAAATAGGCTGCATGGTCGCAAATGCAACAAATTATCTCGCCTACAATACGCAAAACAAGCCTCAAAACTTCTGGAACTAGGTAATTTGGAGTGATGAGACCAAAATTGAACTTTTTGGCCACAACCATAAACATTACATTTGAAGAGAGGTCAACAAGACCTATGATGAAAGGAATACCATTCCTACTGTAAAGCACGGAGGTGGATCGCTGACGTTTTGGGGATATGTGAGCTACAAAGGTGCAGGAAACTTGGTCAAAGTTGAAGGAAAGATGAATGCAGCACGTTATCATCAAATACTGGAGGCAAATTTGCAAACATCAGCCTGGAAGCTGCGCATGGGACGTACTTGAGCGTTCCAACATGACAATGATCCAAAACACAAGTCAAACCTGTCATTGGCTACAGCAGAATCAGGGTGGATTTGATTTAAATCACTAGTCAGTAAGGCTTGATTTAAATCAGTGATTTAAATCAAAGTTTCTACCTAAACTAGTTCTTGCTACTTTAACATGCAAGTAGATGAAGATTTTTAGAATCACTTTTTATATTACTTTTTTCTCCCCAGTTTAATGGGTTAATCATTCATATTTGGACACCACTGTTCTGTTGTACTTAGGAAGGAGAAAAATAATCCTGACCTTAATAACAATTTAAATAGATTTATTCAACTGAAACAATAACAACATTACAGCATAAGTTATTTGCTTAAACAAACATCCATGTTTGTTAACTAATTTGGCTAAACAAAATATATATATATATTTTAAGAAACTTAGACTGTCAGCCCAGCCGACACATGAAAAACTTAAATACTACTGTCCCTGCTGTCCTCTGTAGCTCACTCGTCGTCATCTTCATCATCATCTTCTTCTTTGTTCCTATTCATAATCTGGAAAAGAAAAACAAGCTTTCCTGCTTTATTGGGTCCCAACCGATTTCTCAATTTAGAATGAATGAGTCCAAAGAAAGAGAATATTCTTTCAACGCCTGCAGAAGAAGCTACTGCTGTTAAAAGTGAAATCATTACTTGAACAGTCTCTAAATCCAAGCGCTTAAGTGACTTCCACCAGTTTACTGGTGTGACCTTCCTTAAAATATCTTCAGCAAACATATATTTCTTGAATGGTTCCCCCTTAGCTCTGAAGTTTATTATAGTTGGCATTAAAGATGGATGATTGCTGGATACCCATGTCATGGCTAACTCCTCTTCCTCAGCACTTAGGTTTTGACCCTGATATTGGATATTGACAATATTTGCCAAAAAATGAGCTGGAGTCAGTGCTTGTCCCATTCGTTTGTTTACTGCTTGTAATTTAATTCTGTCCATGTGTAGTTCTGTTTTTAAGTGTTCACTCAGTTCCTTCCAAATTTCAACAGCATCCGCAATAAAACAGCTATTTTTCTGTATTTTGTTTAAAGCTTGAGAGATGGGTTTCAGGAAGCTCAGCATATGTTCAACATTTCTCTTAAGCCCAATGTTGAGGATTTTGGCCGTGACAGTGCCATCTATTTTATCTCGATTTTCTTCACAAAGTGTCATCAGAATAGGCCAGTTTTTGATATACTGCTCAAAACAGTCCACCACAGAGTTCCATTTAACATCTTGTGGGAGCGTTAGCTTGGTTCCACTCATCCTTTTCAGAGCTGCTGCAGCAAAATGATTATTACGGAAGTATTTAGCAATTTCAACAACATTAGCCTTTATTTCTGGAACACTTAAGTCTTTAGCTAAGAGGTGCAGCAAATGAGCACTGCAACCATATGTTATTAGCTTTGTATTCCCTCCCTGCTCTTCTAAATTTCTTCTCATCTTGGATACGTTTGCAGCATTGTCAGTGACCAAACTGCGTACTAGACATTTGAATTTTTGTTCACATGTTGTTATAGCTTTTACTGCCACTTCTTGTAAGTATTCTGCTGTGTGTGCATTTCCTGACGTATCAGTTGTTTGTGCAAGGAAGACTTTACCTTCTTCTGTTGTTATACAAGCACATACAATAGGATCATTGTGGACATTACTCCACCCATCAATACTTAGGTTAACAATTTTACCCTCCAGAGCTGTTGCACATTGCTCCATTTCTCTGTCATAAACTTGATCCAGCAGTTTCCCTGCAACATCAGCTCTGCTGGGTGGACTGTACCTTGGTCTCAGTGACTGAACCATATTAATGAAATGTGGGTTCTCAGTCAGATGGAAAGAAGAGTTTGTTGCATAAATAAACTGGGCAATTTTTTCATCAATCAACTCTTTTTCTAATCTGCTAGTTCTTATCACAAACCTATCTATGGTGGTTCCAGGAGGTAAAGGTTTTTTCTTCCTTTTGGGTGATGGTGATATGTGGCTGTGGGTGTCTGATGATGATGCTGCTGCTAATGAAGCACTATCCTGGATGGATAACTCTGAAACTGTAGAACAGGATGATGGTGATCTTGGAGGTGGATAGTTTCCAGAATCCATGAATTCCCCTAAACAAAAAAAGTCAATGCTGTTATTTTATTGTTTATACAATTTCTGCTTATTGTACACAACACAGCACTGCCCCAAAAGGAATATTTGTTTTTCTTCATAACTGTACCAAATGACAGTAACATGCAGTAATAATAAGAAATATAATTTTTCTCACACATGACAGTTCAGTCTTTAGAAATAGGATTCAATAAAAATGTTTACCAACCTGAAGATCCTGCCTGTTCAGAAGTGTTTCTTTGGTCATCTTCATCACCGCACTTCTCATGATGTTGCCTCATTCGCGCCACCAGGCCTTGCATCTCTTTGTTGCATCGTTTGCATTTTGCACGCATGCCTGCCTTACCGATAGGCGAAGGAGCTTCATTAAAATATTCCCAAACTGGGTCTCTTTTACGGCCTGCTGCCATTATAATGAAAGAATGTAATAAACCTCAGATCGTACACACAAACAGATCCAGACTTGTCTGTCTGTGGCTATGCTGCAGTATTGTGCTCAAAGTTTCACTTTCATTTTCTTGTCTGCTTGCCCTTCCTCCTCCTCACACTTAGATTCACATTCTTCTTGTGTTGTGCAGATCTATTCCAATCCAAACAATCAGAAACATATTGTCTAACTTCTTGGACTTGGCACTGAAGGGGTTGATTCTGTATTCATATAGGTTTGTAGAACAATAGGATTAAGGTCTTTTTCTCAACTCTGTTCATGTTGTAACATTTTTGCCGTGAAGAAGAGGCTGGGACCTCTGCGGAGTCAAATTCAGTTTTGAGTACTGCGTAAGTAAAGCGAGCGTCTGTGATAATATAGGAGAGAAACTGCCCACTAATCCTACAGAAACCTCTGGAAGAGCATGGCATTGTAAATGTTACACATATACAGCCTTTATTCTACTGAGTTAAACAACTCAGCTTTATCTCATGATGGAAGAACCTTTGGATGGTAAAATATTTTCCTCAAAAAGCAGTTTATTGAAAAAAATCCGATTTAAGTAAAAAAAATCCAATTTTTTTGATTTTTTTAAAAAAATCATTGATTTTTATCCACCCTGAGCAGAATCGCTCTCCACGGCGTCTCCAGACTCTGTCACATCTGTCACATGTGCTGAGTGTGAACCTGCTGCTTGCAACATCCTTCAGCATGATCAGTTTGGCAGTTGGTCAGTAATGGTGTGGGGTGGCATTTCTTTGGAGGACCACACAGCCCTCCATGTGCTCACCAGAGGTAGATTGACTGCCATTAGGTACCGAGATGAGATCCTCAGACCCCTTGGGAGACCATATGCTGGTGCGGTTGGCCCTGGGGTTCTTCCTAATACAGGACAATGCCAGACCTCATGTGACTGGAGTGTCAACAGTTCCTGCAAGATGAAGGCATTGAAGCTATGGACTGTCCTGCCCATTCACCAGACCTGAATCCGATTGAGCACATCTGGGACAGCATGTCTCGCTTCATCCACCAAAGTCACATTGCACCACAGACTGTTTAGGAGTTGGCAGATGCTTTAGTCAAGGTCTGGCAGGAGATCCCTCAGGAGACCATCCGCCACCTCATCAGGAGCATGCCCAGGAGTTGTGGGGAGGTCATACAGGCACATGGAGGCCACACACAATATTGAGCATCATTTTGACTTGTTCCACTTTCATTTTGGTGGTCTCTCTCAAATCCAGGTCTCCATTGGTTCAAAAATTTGATTTCCATTGATGATTTTTGTGTGATTATGTTGACAGCACATTCAACTTTGTACAGAACAAAGTATTCAATGAGAATATTTCATTCATTCAGATCTAGGATGTGTTATTTGAGTATTCCCTTTATTTTTTTGAGCAGTGTGTATATATATATATATATATATATATATATATATACAGTTAGGTCCATAAATATTTGGACAGAGACAACATTTATCTAATTTTGGTTCTAGACATTACCACAATGAATTTGAAACAAAACAAATCAGATGCAGTTGAAGTTCAGACTTTCAGCTTTCATTTGAGGGTATCCACATTAAAATTGGATGAAGGGTTTAGGAGTTTCAGCTCCTTAACATGTGCCACCCTGTTTTTAAAGGGACCAAAAGTAATTGGACAGATTAAATAATTGTAAATAAAATGTTCATTTCTAGTACTTGGTTGAAAACCCTTTGTTAGCAATGACTGCCTGAAGTCTTGAACTCATGGACATCACCAGACACTGTGTTTCCTTCTTTTTGATGCTCTGCCAGGCCTTCACCGCGGTGGTTTTCAGTTGTTGTTTGTTTGTGGGCCTTTCTGTCTGAAGTTTAGTCTTTAACAAGTGAAATGCATGTTCAATTGGGTTGAGATCAGGTGACTGACTTGGCCATTCAAGAATATTCCACTTCTTTGCTTTAATAAACTCCTGGGTTGCTTTGGCTTTATGTTTTGGGTCATTGTCCATCTGTAGTATGAAACGACGACCAATCAGTTTGGCTGCATTTGGCTGGATCTGAGCACACAGTATGGCTCTGAATACCTCAGAATTCATTCGGCTGTTTCTGTCCTGTGTCACATCATCAATAAACACTAGTGACCCAGTGCCACTGGCAGCCATGCATGCCCAAGCCATCACACTGCTTCCGCCATGTTTTACAGATGATGTGGTATGCTTTGGATCATGAGCTGTACCACGCCTTCGCCATACTTTTCTCTTTCCATCATTCTAGTAGAGGTTGATCTTGGTTTCATCTGTCCAAAGAATGTTCTTCCAGAACTGTGCTGGCTTTTTTAGATGTTTTTTAGCAAAGTCCAGCCTAGCCTTTTTATTCTTGATTCTTATGAGTGGCTTGCACCGTGCAGTGAACCCTCTGTATTTAATTTCATGCAGTCTTCTCTTTATGGTAGATTTGGATATTGATACGCCTACCTCCTGGAGAGTGTTGTTCACTTGGTTGGCTGTTGTGAAGGGGTTTCTCTTCACCATGGAGAGTATTCTGCGATCATCCACCACTGTTGTCTTCCGTGGGCGCCCAGGTCTTTTTGCATTGATGAGTTCACCAGTGCTTTCTTTCTTTCTCAGAATGTACCAAACTGTAGATTTTGCCACTCCTAAAGTTGTAGCAATTTCTCGGATGGGTTTTTTCTGTTTTTTGCAGCTTAAGGATAGCTTGTTTCACCTGCATGGAGAGCTCCTTTGACCGCATGTTTCCTTCACAGCTAAACCTTACAAATGCAAACACCACACCTCAAATCAACACCAGCCCTTTTATCTGCTTAATTGAGAATGATATAATGAAGGGATTGCCCACACCTGTCCATGAAATAGCCTTGGAGTCAATTGTCCAATTACTTTTGGTCCCTTTAAAAACAGGGTGGCACATGTTAAGGAGCTGAAACTCCTAAACCCTTCATCCAATTTTAATGTGGATACCCTCAAATGAAAGCTGAAAGTCTGAACTTCAACTGCATCTGATTTGTTTTGTTTCAAATTCATTGTGGTAATGTCTAGAACCAAAATTAGATAAATGTTGTCTCTGTCCAAATATTTATGGACCTAACTGTATATATATATATATATATATATATATATATATATATACATACATATACAGTCATGGCCAAAAGTTTTGAGAATGACACAAATATTATATTTTCACATGATCTGCTGCCCTCTGGTTTTTATGTGTGTTTGACAGATGTTTTTATCACAGACAGAAATATAATAATTGCAAACATATGAGTAACAAAAGCTTATATTGACAGTTAGAATGAGTTAATGCAGCAAGTCAATATTTGCAGTGTTGACCCTTCTTCTTCAGGACCTCTGCAAATCTCCTTGGCATGCTCTCAATCAACTTCTGGACCAAATCCTGACTGATAGCAGTCCATTCTTGCACAATCAATGCTTTCATTTTGTCAGAATTTTTAGGTTTTTGTTTGTCCACCCATCTCTTGATGATTGACCACAAGTTCTCAATGGGATTAAGATCTGGGGAGTTTCCAGGCCATGGACCCAAAATCTCTATGTTTTGTTCCCTGAGCCATTTAGTTATCACCTTTGCCTTATGGCAAGGTGCTCCATCATGCTGGAAAAGGCATTGTTGATCGCCAAACTACTCTTGGAGGGTTGGGAGAAGTTGCTCTTGGAGGACGTTCTGGTACCATTCTTTATTCATGGCTGTGGTTTTTGGGCAAGACTGTGAGAGAGCCGATTCCCTTGGCTGAGAAGCAACCCCACACATGAATGGTTTCAGGATGCTTAACAGTTGGCATGAGACAAGACTGGTGGTAGTGCTCACCTTGTCTTCTCCGAATGAGGCGTTTTCCTGATATCCCAAACAATCGAAAAGGGGATTCATCAGAGAAAATAACTTTACCCCAGTCCTCAGCAGTCCACTGCCTGCACCTTTTTCAGAATATCAGTCTGTCCATGATGTTTTTTCTGGAGAGAAGTGGCTTCTTTGCTGCCCTCCTTGAGACCAGGCCTTGCTCCAAGAGTCTCCGCCTCACAGTGCGTTCAGATGCACTCACACCTGCCTGCTGCCATTCCTGAGCAAGCTCTGCACTACTGGTAGCCCGATCCCGCAGCTGAAACACTTTTAAGAGACGGTCCTGGCGCTTGCTGGTCTTTCTTGGGCGCCCTGAAGCCTTTTTGATAACAATGGAACCTCTCTCCTTGAAGTTCTTGATGATGCGATAGATTGTTGACTGAGGTGCAATCTTTCTAGCTGCGATACTCTTCCCTGTTAGGCCATTTTTGTGCATTGCAATGATGACTGCACGTGTTTCTTTAGAGATAACCATGGTTAACAGAAGAGAAACAATGATGCCAAGCACCAGCCTCCTTTTAAAGTGTCCAGTGGTGTCATTCTTACTGATCACTCTTTATAACATTCTGGAGTATATGCAAATTGCCATTAGAAAAAGTGAAGCAGTAGCCTTTGTAAAAATTAATATTTGTGTCATTCTCAAAATTTTTGGCCATGACTGTATATATATATATATACACACACACATAAATATATATTCTGTGCTGTATGTGACCCAGTAATCCCTTGTAGTGTTTAGATTCCATTAATTTCTTCACACCTGACCTCTGCCAACACTGAGTTGCCTATTTGTTTCTAAAACTTTCCACCCTGTCCTAATTATTCCTTTATCCCCCCTACATTCCAGCCATTCCTTTTACATTCCAGTCCTTAATGATGTAATTTGTTACTCTCCTTCATTCCGACAACTTTTCTCTGCTTTTTGCCCACAAGGCAATCAATGTGAATGTACCAAACATCAATAGAGATCTTTATAGGAGCATTCCACACATAGTATACACCTCCCTGCTACACCTGTGAGGGTGGTTTGGATTCACTATTAACCCTATAGAGAATCCAAGTGTGATAATTAGAGATGAGCGAATTTGCCTCCGGGAGGGTCGAGTCGTATTTCGGACCACCCGACTTTCTCAAAAGTCGAGTCGAACGAAATCGGCCGACTAACGGAAAAAGCCGGAGTTCCGACTGAAACCCAGCCCGACCCCAATGCAAGTCAATGGGGAAGAAAAGTTGGCAGTGAGTGGAGGACAGTAAACACAGCTACAGTGCCCATTTCAATGCCAACGACATCAATTCTTATTACTTAAGCTTGTCAACCTTAATTTACTTTATAATAATAGTAACGCATTGAAAACTGGGGGTTATTTGGCTAAAGTTGTGGGGGGGCAGGGCTGGCTCCAGGTTTTTGTGGGCCCGGGCGAAAGAGTCTCAGTGGGCCCCTTTAACACATACCACAATTCATGATGCTCCGATACGGCAGAGAAATATACCGTATTTTTCGGACTATAAGACGCACCGGACCATAAGACGCACCCCAAATTTTCAGAAGGAAAATAGGGGAAAAAAAATAATGTGTCAAATGGGGGTCCGTCTTACAGTCTGAATTCAGCTTACCAGTGAAGGGATCAGCACAGGTAGAGGAGTGGTCACAGGGGTCGTTCGGTGGTCCAGACTGGTGCGGTGGTGGTGATCTGTGTTGCAGGGGTGCTCTGTGGGGTGGCTGTGCTCTGTGGGGTGGTTGTGCACTGTGGGGTGGCTGTGTTCTGTGGGGTGGTTGTGCTCTGGGGGGTGGTTGTGCACCGTGGGGTGGCTGTGCTCTGTGGGGTCGCAATATACTTACAAATCCCGTGGCGGTGGTCCCAATGCAGCCTCCTGTGCTCTGTGGTGCGGTGGTGTCGGGGCAGCAGCGGGGCTCTGTGCTGCGTGAGGGGCTCTGTTGGCATTTTCGCTCTTAGCCCGAAAGCCCCCCGCTGCAGCGACGCGGTGGCCTCCTGAAAGATGGCCGCCAGGGGCCTCCAGTGGCGGTCCCGATGCGTGGGGGGCTCCGCTGGCATTTCGCTCTTAGCCGGAAAGCCCCCCGCAGCTCCGCTGCTGCAACGCGTCCTGAAAGATGGCCGCCAGGGGCCTCTGGAAAGATGTCCGCCGCATACTCATTCAAATCTCGGCAACGAGATCTCTTCCCGAGATCTCGTCTCCCGAGATCTCAGGAGAAGAGCTCTCGCTGCTGAGATTTGAATGAGTATGCGGCGGCCTTCTTTCCGGAGGCCCCTGGCGGCCATCTTTCAGGACGCCACCGCGTTGCAGCAGCGGAGCTGCGGGGGGCTTTCCGGCTAAGATCGAAATGCCGACGTAGCCCCCACGCAGCACAGAGCCCCGCTGCTGCCCCGACACCACCGCACCACAGGGAGGCTGCATCGGGACCGCCGCCGCCATCAGATTTTTAGGTATGTTGCGACCATAAGACGCATCCCCATTTTCCCCAAAAATTTTTGGGGAAAAAAGTGCGTCTTATTGTCCGAAAAATACGGTAGGTATAGTACAATGCCAAATACTTCACTTCTTACATTACATGAGTGATATCTATTGTAGATTCTACAATAGCTCAAAAACCGGACAGTATAGTCCTCCATTCAGTATTATGGGCACCACATAGTGCGCCATACAGAATAATGAGCACCATATATTGCTCTATACAGAATAATGCGCCCCATATATTTCTCCAAACAGAATATTGAGCCACATATATTGCTCCATACATAATTGGTCCCATATAATGTTCTATACAGTATATGATGAGCCCCAGATATTGCTCCATACAGTATGAGTCGCATATAAAGCTCCATACAGTATATGATGGGCCCCATATATTGCTCCATAAAGAATGGGCTCCATATAATGCTCCATGCAGAATAGGCCCTATATGTGCTCCATATGATGATCCATATATAAGGGCCCTATATGATGACCCATAAATAATGAACCCCATATTATGCTCTAGTATATGATGGGTCCCATATATGATGCTCCAGTGTATGATGAGCCCCATATACACTGTGTTCCAAAGTATTATGCAAATAATATTTTCTCTGATTTTCCCAAATTACCTATATGAATTGCAGTCATTGTAATTTTCCAGTCAAATAACTATTAGAGTACAATTGAAAGGTTTTTGTACAAACTGCCTATGATAACAGTATATTTTTTAAAAAATAAAACACTCAAACTGCACTCAAAATGCATGTTCCAAATTATTATGCACAGCAGAGTTTTCAACCTTTTCATTTTAATAAAGAACAAAAAAATGGTCATTTTTGAAATTATAAGCATTAGCAGGTTATTGAAAACTGAAATCAAACAGTTTTCAACTCAAAACTTTATTCTAGGTGATGTTACATTTGCACATAGGACCCCTTGTTCGAAAGGAGCTTCTGAACTCTCTCGGCCATTGAATTTGTCAGGTTTTGGATGGTTTCTGCTTCAATTGTTTTGCATGAGGACAGAATACCCTCCCAGAGCTGTTGCTTAGATGTGAACTGCCTCCCGCCATCATAGACACTCCTTTTGATGATGCTCCAGAGGTTCTCAATGGGGTTGAGGTCAGGGAAGCATGGGGGCCACACCATAAGTTTGTCCCCTTTTATGCCCATAGCAGCCAGAGATGCAGATGTGTTATGTGCAGCATGAGACGGTGCATTATCATGTATGAAAATGATCTTGCTGAGGAATGCACGGTTCTTCTTCTTGAACCATGGCAGGAAGTGCTGTTTGAGAAACTCAACATACACTATGGAGTTCATCTTTACCCCTTCAGGGATCCTAAAGGGGCCGACAATCTCCTCTCCCATGATTCCAGCCCAAAACATTACTCCACCTCCTCCTTGTTGGCGCCGTAGCCGTGTTTGCATGGGGTGTCCATCAACCAGCCGTCCTCCACTCCATCCATCTGGACCATCGAGCGTTGCACAGCACTCATCGGTAAACAAAACAGTTTTGAAGTCAGTCTTCATGTATTGTTTGGCCCACTGGAGCCGTTTCTGCTTGTGTGCAGTGGATAGAGGACGGTCGACACGATGGCTTACGCACAGCTGCAAACCTCTGAAGGACCCTGCATCTTGTTGTTTGGGGGACGTTGGAGGCACCAGCAGCTTCAAAAACTTGTCTGCTGCTATGACAAGGCTTTTTTGCCGCTGCTCTTTTAACCTGACGTAATTGCCTGTAGGAAAGAGTCCTCAATTTTCCCTTATCAGCACGCACACGTGTGTACTGTGAATCAGCTACATACTTCTTGATTGTGCGATGATCACGATGAAGTGTCTTGGGAATGTTGATTATAGTCATGCCTTGACCTAAACACTCCACAATTTGTTGCTTTTCAGCAGCCAACATTTTTTCTTTCCCATTTTGGAAGAAAATGTAGGCTGCTTAATAATGTGGGACAGCCTTCTTAAGTAGTCTTGCCTTTCATTGGACACACCTGCCAAACTAATTAGCACAGGTGTCTGCAATTGCTTACAGTGATATAAAGAGCCCTGACACATATCACCATCAATGAGTTCAACTGACAAACAAAAAAATTCTTACCTTATCACTCCGAAACAATTTTTGCATAATAATTTGGAACACAGTGTAATGCTCCAAATATAATGGTCCCCATATATAATGCTCCATATATAATGTGCCCCATATGATGCTCCAGTATATGATGTGCTCCATGGATGATGCTGCAGTGTATGATGGGCCTATATAATGCTCCATTTATAATGGGCCCCATTTATAATGCTCCAGTGTATGATGGGCCCCATTCTTAATGCTCCAGTGTATGATGGGCCTCATATATAATGCTCCAGTGTATAATGGGCCCTATCTATGATGCTCCAGTGTATGGTGGGCCCCATATATAATTCTCCAGTGTATAAGGCTCCTAATATATTGCTCCAAACATTAAAAAAAATGAAATACCTCTCCTCGCTGGGCACTGCTCTACTCTGGACTCCTCAGCGTCGCCATCTTCCAGCTCTCTGCACTGTGACTGTTCAGGCAGAGGGCGTACAGACGTGACGTCATTGCGCTCTCTGACCTGAATGTCACTGTCAGGAAACGTGGAACACGTCACAGCGGTGGAGCAGGGAGAGGTAAGTATTGCAAGTGCTGGGGCCCTGAGCAAGCAGGGGGCATACTCATGGGCGCCGTCACTGGCACAGGGCCCCTCATAATATGCCGGTGTCTCTGACAGCGAGTGGGCCCCCCCACCTGCACAGGGCCTCGGCACTTGTCCGGGTGCGCCAGGTGCTGACGCAGGCCCTGGGGGGGGTTCAGCCCATTTAGGGAGGTGGAAAAACTGGCATATGTTGAGGTGTAGGCTGGACGTTCAGCAGCTGCAAATGGAGGAATTGGAGAAGTCGGAGGAAGAGGAGGACAAAGCGAGCCATTTTGCTGGCAACCTATGTGTCATCAGGGGAAGGTGATACAAAATCCTTTGAAACCCAGGCATGGTTCATTTTAAAGGGAATATGTCACCCTAAATTGGCGGGATATTTAAATGATGGCAGTCAGGTCAAATGGGCGGTGTTTTGGGTACTTGCCTTAACATGTTGTTCGCCGCTGTCTCCATTATTTCTGGGAATTGTAGTCGTTGCCCTACATATAACGCGCCTGCACATTGCAATCTTGAATTGCGCACGCGCAGTATGCTTTGCCCGCAGATTGCAATGCACAGGCGCGTTATATGGAGGGCAACGACTACAATTCCCAGAAATAATGGAGACAGCGGCGAACAACATGTTAAGGCAAGTACCCAAAACACCGCCCATCTGACCTGACTGCCATCATTTAAATATCCCTCCAATTTAGGGTGACAGATTCCCTTTAATGAAGGTGAGATCACCTACATTTTGGGTCGACAGCCGGGTCCTTCTTTCTGTCAGGATTGATCCAGCAGCATTGAAGACTCTTTCTGATAGCACACTAGCAGCAGGGCAAGCGAGCTCCTGTAAGGCATATTGTGCCAATTCAGGCCAGGTGTCCAGTTTACAGGCCCAGAAGTCAAAGGGGAATGAACTGTGAGGGAGAACATCGATAGGGGAGTAGAGGTAATTTTGAACCATAGTTGACAACTATTGTCTCCTGTCTTTTGCAATCGATTCAGTATTAACAGTTGTGTGAGTGGTACTCGAGAAATCAGTCCACAACATGGTCATGAAACCCCTGTCTCCAACGCCACTTCGGCTGTGTGCACCACGAACACCTCTTCCATGTTGCCCAGTACGGCTCATGGTAGAACCTGCACCGCTGCTGTGTGCTGGGAATGCCTCTAACAAACGGTTTACCAGAGTTGCTTGTTTGTTCACCAATATTAGCTCTAGGTTCTCCTGTGGCATGATGTTCTGTAATTTGCCTTTATAGCTGTAACGCTTCCCACGGCTGCGGGGCGTCGGGACATGGCATAGCTTGCCTAACTAGCCAATGCTCCCACGCCGCCAGACCATGACGACGTGAGGCAGGCGTCCCAGATGGTAAGGGAATGTGGACCCACTGGACCACAGAGGGAGACCCGGGCCTGCCCGGACTAGGGGAGGGCAGTGACCGGGATCTGTGGCAGCTGAGCATGTTGGCAAGATGGCGACCTGCAGGACTAGACAACACCGCACAACTTCAGGTATGAAGAAACATAAAGTTTACTTGAAGACAAACACAGTACATAAACAGAACATAATGCCGGGCTCCCGATTCCGCACATCAGCGAAGGGTACACGTCTCAGGATTACAGACGAGTGCAGGAGGACATCTCGGGTAGATGCAGTCCAGGGTTATCTGGCACGGGCATACTAGAACGGCCTCTCTCTCAGGCCTCAGGCGTAGCACAGGCTCAGCAGAAGAACATCAGACACCGACCTCAGACAGACTTCAGACGATGACGGGGTGTTCACGGGTTGATGCAGTCCAGGGTTATCTGGCACGGGCATACTAGGGCGGCCTCTCTCTCAGGCCTCAGGCGTAGCACAGGCTCAGCAGGAGAACATCAGACACCAGCCCAGGATGAGCGTCAGACGATGGCGGGATCATCACGGGTTGATGCAGTCCAGGGTCATCTGGCATGGGCATACTAGGGTGGCCTCCCTCTCAGGCCTCAGGCGTAGCACAGGCTCAGCAGGAGAACATCAGACACCGACCCAGGACAGACGTCATCACAGGGTAGACCACGGGGGAACCGGCAGGACATCGGAACATCAGGAACACGGACTAGATCTCAGGAACACGGACTCAGGAACACGGACTCAGGAACATGAACTGGATCTCAGGAACATCAGAACACTGGCTTCGGACTCCAGACATCTGGCAATGATCGGCAGGCTCCGGACATCAGGCAGGGAAGGATAGGATCCGGACATCTGGAAGTGGTCATCAGACATCGGACATCAGGTCGTGGTCATCAGGCTCTGGGCAAGAGGTCACGGTCCTCAGACTCCGGACATCCGGCAGCTACCTAAAAAGGAACCCAAGCGGTCTGGTGCAAGCCCCGCCGGATTGAACTGGAGCCGGCCGGGGATTGCACCAAATAACAAGCTGAGCACAGAGTAACAGAAACTCAGCACACACACCGGACTCCTCCTTCCAATATGAACTCAGGTTATATAGCAAAGCATCACAGTCACTGGCACAGGGTTCAGGACACAGAAGGACTTCAGGAACATAACACAGAGGACACAGTTCAGACATACAGGTACAGGAACCGATCCAAGATTCAGGAAAAAAAATCACAACAGGAACAGGCCTGGATATGCAGCCTCCAGGAAGGCAATCTGGATATTCTGCCCCCAGAGCTGGCGGAAACACAAGACAGGACAAAGGGTATCAGCTCTCCCAGAGCTGATCGCAATCAGAGCAGGAGCTGAACACACAAACACACATGGCTAGGTTCAGGAACTCAATGCAAAGCTCTGGCAACGCCCCACAGGGCAGGGGAACTTTATATAGGAGCTACCTCACAGCGATAGGCTGGAGCAGCAATTCTTAGCACACACCCAATCCTCATAAAAGCAGGAAAGGGTGTGGCCTGCGCACCCTATGCAAAGCCAGACACAAATCAGCACAGCAAGGACACCTGGCAATGGCTGCAACCTAAACACACGTAGTAAGTCATGCACCACTGCAGAGGACCTTGCAACCTACGGATAGCTTCTACAGCATAGCCAGGGACCGCACATTCGGGTGGTCATGCAACGCAACGGAGACACTCACGCAAGTACGGCTACGCAGCAGAGCTGGGAACTGAGAAGCATCCATACAGGTAACAGACAACAGTATCCCAGCTGGTTAGGGGAAAAGGAGCAAAGGGTTAAAGCAAAGACATGCAAAGTAATGCCAGAAAACAAAGTACAGGCAATACCGGCGTTACAATAGCGTGGATCGAGGATGCTGGCCAACCAGTAGTCATTATCATTCATAATTTTGGCAATGCGGGGGTCCCTTTTTAGGATCCGCAAGACATAATCACACATGTGGGCCAATGTTCCAGGTGTCAATGATGCACTGCCAGTGGTGGGTGGAGGAGCACTTTCTGCCAAATCTACATCCCTCCACAAACCCTGTACCTGACCTTGGCAAGTCAACATTTTCTCTTGCCCCTGAGAAGCATCCTCCTCCCCAAAATAATAATCCCCCTCATCCTCCTCCTCCTCCTCTTCTTCCTCCACCTCGTCCAGGACAGTTCCCTGAGCAGACAATGGCTGACTGTCATCAAGGCTTCCATCTTCCTCCTCCTCTTCCTCCTCCGCTGCAGATGCCTGATCCTTAATGTGCGTAAAAGTTTGTGTGTGGCCCAGCTACGCCAGGCACACATATTCCAGGAAAATGCACAAGAAGGTAACCGTGAAGCTTGATATTCATTCACGTCACTCACATTTCCCAACACACCCACTAGGGGTATAAAAGGTAGTGACATGTAGCAGTCAGGGTCATTCAAGCTTCCTGTCTTAGGACAGTGCAAGTCAGTCTGGACTTGGAGGGAGAGGAGTTCAGTCAGAGTTCAGTCTAGTTCCTGTCTCAGGACAAGACACACCGTTCAGTATCACTTCAGTCTAGTCTTGGAAGAAGTGGAGTGCAGACTAGATTCTGGCAGAGCAAGTTCATGAAGTGGAGTCTGGTTTGAGTGTAAGGAGTCACTCTAGCCCAGTCAGAACTACAAAGCCAGTACCTCAGCACAAGCTACCTGTATTCCTTGGAAAGTGGAAGGTGACTCTCGGAGCTACAGCGTGTACACAGTTTGACAGAGTTCATGTGCGCTGCTCTGGACAGGGTCTGAGAAAGGAAGGAAAGAAGGAAGGGAATCACAGGAGCTGCGACAGTGAGTGTACTGAGAACTGTTCAGTGAGCTCTGGAGAAAAGCTGACATTTTACATCATTGCTACTAGTGCTTATGTTAAGAGCAAGAGCAGGACGAGAGGCACAGTGGAGAAAGATAGAGACAAGCGCATCAGGTACCGGATTACCCGCACTAATTCACGGACACCGGGGTCCGAAGCGTTGCTAGTGCTTTACGCCTAGTAATAAGAAACACCGGAGGCCTTCCTGGACTTCAAGTCACAGAAGGTAGCCCTAAGCGCTGATACGTAAACGGAGTCAGGTAGAACAAGGACCTTGAGTGGGACGCTACAAAAGTAGGGACTCTGTTCTCACCAACTAGAAGGCTCTACCACAATGTCGGCCGGGCGTTGCAGCTATTGAACAAGCTGGAGATTAACAGAGTTAACTTGACTTCATGCAAGTTTGTACTCACATACATACAAAGTTAAAGGAGGCCTCTAACCTGCTCAGCGGTTATCCTGAATGTGCATTCTCCACCCCGACCAGCTCCCCGGGACCTGCCTGAAACATCTACAAGTAAAGGTATGGAAAGAGATTGCCTTGTGTGAGACTGCTTTATTACCTTCACCCTGCACCACCATAGACTTCCAGGGACCAGTCTCGCCTGTGGGAGACTTACCATCCAGCTGCCCCATAACATCCCCTAGGAAGATCCATATAGCAGCGCTGGTCCAATTGATCAGACACCACAGGTGGCGTCACAAACTATCTATTATTCAATCCCCTGTAAATACATCCCCCATTGCATGACCGCCAGGGCCACGGACCGAGTCCCGCTGCCAGTGACATCTCCCATAGAAATCAATGGGCTCGGTGCCGAGTACCCCATAGCCCTGGTACTTAGTGCGACTCATCTCTGGCGTCACGAACAGGATACGAAGCTTGCAAATTTGTGAGTCCTGTGTGCCTATTGAACTGTTTTGTGCAAAAAGACTGTTTGCTATTTTTGTGATTTTTGGCGCCATTTTCCGCCATTTTACCGCCATATTCGCGCCCTGAGGCGCTGGTGAAGAAGGTGGGTGTGCATTCGTGGGCGTGTACCCCCCTGTGGCGCGAAAGTTATGGCCGCCCTCTCAAAATGCTACTATAATGTGAGATCCTACCCCACTACAAGGGAGAGCCGCCTCCTCTTAATCTTCTATGCAAAAAAGAGGAAGCGCAAATCCCGCCTCCACGGAGGAGACCAGATTGTTCCTGATGGAAAACACAGTCTGGCCTGGAGAGAGATGGCAGAAGGACAAGAGCAGCTGTGTGAGGGAGCGGTGGAGTGCAGGCCCTGTTCCCCAGTAAAGCTGTTGCTTGAACCGGAGCCATCCCTAGTCCGGGACCTTCAACAAACCCTGCTGGAGATAAAGGAGGAGAATGCGGCGCTTAAAAAGTTGATCCAGCACCAGGCAGACATGGAGGAGACCGAGAGACGCTGGCGTGCCCAGACACAGCGGCTGCTGTGGGACGCAGTGCTCTCTCCTACAGGAACAACGCCATTACCTGACCTTCCTGTGTCACTGCTGAAGAAAGCTGAAGGAAAACCGGAGGCCGGCCCCAAAAGAGCTGTACCTGACCCCACCGATGGAGCGGTGGAAGAGAAGGAGGCTGAGGGAGTCCTGCCTGTTCCGGAGTGCCAGCTAGGCCAGGAGGCCGCAGCAGATTACAGTTCCCCGGTAGGAACACCGGAGGGGTCCCAGCCATCATTGCCAGAAATCGATTGGGACGCAATGCAGTATCTGGATGACGTCACTTATGCTGTAAAAGTGGAGAATGAGCAGCGACGCCGAGATCTGGATAAGCAACGCCAACAGGAGCAGAGAGAGGCGCAGCAACAGCGGCAGCGGTACCATGAAAAGTTCCTCGCTGACAAGGAGACCGTCCGGAAGAACAAAGGTACGCGACGGGAACCGCGGCGCCAGGGGTGCATAGCAGGGTTCCAGCTCCGCAAAGGCTGGGGCTTCATACATGAGCCGGGCCTATACCAAGAGATCTTTGTGAGTCGGAGAGATGTGGAGTCCCACTTACCCATCGGGCACCCTGGGAGGGATCTTGTAAACGGGGACATTGTCAGCTACACGCGGCACTGGGGGTTAAAAGGGTGGTACGCCTTAAACGTTACCCGTGTCAGCGACCCCGTCCCTGAAGCCAGTGAGGTCTTCCGTGCCACAGTACCGCAAGTCCCAGCAGCGTCATCTTTGGCGTCCGCACCAGGCCGTGCACCCACAACGCAACCTGCGACTATTTCGGCATCGCCATCTGCGACCATTCCAGCATCGCAACCTGCGACCAGTTCTGAAGCGCAATCTGAATTGTACACTGCGGCACCTTCTGCAACGCAATCTGCATTCTACTCCAGGGAGATACCCGTTAGGTCCCCAGATCAAACAAAGGATGTAGCTATGCAAACGTACATCGCAGGACATGATCTTCTTGTGATGGGTTCCCGAGGTCATTGTATACTTCGGGCCCCCAGGAATGGAAAAAGTAATAGTCATCAGCAAGAAAGAAGAAAACCAGTAGGACCCAGACAGGGGTTTACTGCAACTGAACATGTACAAAGTTTGAAGATGTTTTATGGAAAAATTTGCACTTCGTTGAAATGTTGAATGATGTTTACTTCTATGTTTATTTAAAGTAGAATACCCGGCTGGGTAAAGAGTTAAAGTATAATGTGATTTTACTTGAAAAGTGTTTTATCATGCAAAGGACTGCGTGGCTGTGGACTTTGCCAGCCCAAAAACTTTATTGTAAATAGTTCGCACTTCGGTGCCCCATCTTGGTTTTACATAAAGCCTAACTACCTCTGAAGAAAAACCCGTATGGTGTGGCCTAGAGTGAGGTCTGCAGTCAGAAGTCCTGCAGCCCACCCAGGACCCACGTGGGAGGTTTTTGGTGCGGGTCCTCCACAAGAATCTTGTCTTGTATTATGAAAGTGTTTTTGATACTTTTATATTTTTCTATGTATACAGTGTAACGTTCAAGAATTCTTACCTCCCGCAAGGGATGAGTTAAAACTATTTGATGTTATATGCAAAACAAAATGTTTTCTTTTCTCTTTTACAGCCCGGGAGTGCTGTGTTTAACCAAGGGGGGATGTGTGGCCCAGCTACGCCAGGCACACATATTCCAGGAAAATGCACAAGAAGGTAACCGTGAAGCTTGATATTCATTCACGTCACTCACATTTCCCAACACACCCACTAGGGGTATAAAAGGTAGTGACATGTAGCAGTCAGGGTCATTCAAGCTTCCTGTCTTAGGACAGTGCAAGTCAGTCTGGACTTGGAGGGAGAGGAGTTCAGTCAGAGTTCAGTCTAGTTCCTGTCTCAGGACAAGACACACCGTTCAGTATCACTTCAGTCTAGTCTTGGAAGAAGTGGAGTGCAGACTAGATTCTGGCAGAGCAAGTTCATGAAGTGGAGTCTGGTTTGAGTGTAAGGAGTCACTCTAGCCCAGTCAGAACTACAAAGCCAGTACCTCAGCACAAGCTACCTGTATTCCTTGGAAAGTGGAAGGTGACTCTCGGAGCTACAGCGTGTACACAGTTTGACAGAGTTCCTGTGCGCTGCTCTGGACAGGGTCTGAGAAAGGAAGGAAAGAAGGAAGGGAATCACAGGAGCTGCGACAGTGAGTGTACTGAGAACTGTTCAGTGAGCTCTGGAGAAAAGCTGACATTTTACATCATTGCTACTAGTGCTTATGTTAAGAGCAAGAGCAGGACGAGAGGCACAGTGGAGAAAGATAGAGACAAGCGCATCAGGTACCGGATTACCCGCACTAATTCACCGGACACTGGGGTCCGAAGCGTTGCTAGTGCTTTACGCCTAGTAATAAGAAACACCGGAGGCCTTCCTGGACTTCAAGTTACAGAAGGTAGCCCTAAGCGCTGATACGTAAACGGAGTCAGGTAGAACAAGGACCTTGAGTGGGACGCTACAAAAGTAGGGACTCTGTTCTCACCAACTAGAAGGCTCTACCACAATGTCGGCCGGGCGTTGCAGCTATTGAACAAGCTGGAGATTAACAGAGTTAACTTGACTTCATGCAAGTTTGTACTCACATACATACAAAGTTAAAGGAGGCCTCTAACCTGCTCAGCGGTTATCCTGAATGTGCATTCTCCACCCCGACCAGCTCCCCGGGACCTGCCTGAAACATCTACAAGTAAAGGTATGGAAAGAGATTGCCTTGTGTGAGACTGCTTTATTACCTTCACCCTGCACCACCATAGACTTCCAGGGACCAGTCTCGCCTGTGGGAGACTTACCATCCAGCTGCCCCATAACATCCCCTAGGAAGATCCATATAGCAGCGCTGGTCCAATTGATCAGACACCACAGGTGGCGTCACAAACTATCTATTATTCAATCCCCTGTAAATACATCCCCCATTGCATGACCGCCAGGGCCACGGACCGAGTCCCGCTGCCAGTGACATCTCCCATAGAAATCAATGGGCTCGGTGCCGAGTACCCCATAGCCCTGGTACCACCTCAGTGTGGTGCGCGTCATTTGCATGAGCAGACGCTTAAGTGGGATGCTCATGCTTATGATGGCGTCGTCTGCGCTAACCAGCCGTGTGCATTCCTCAAAACACTGAAGGACTTTACAGAGGTCTTTCAGCTTTGAACACTGCACACCCGACAACTCCATGTCTGCCCTCAAACTGCCTGCCCAAGTATCCTCCAACAAGTGCATTACAGCCTGCCTGTTGTGATTTGGTAGCTGAGGAGAGCAGGCAAAAACGGCAATACACCAGAGAGGTTGGAATCTACTGGATTGCAGTACCCTGACTAACCACCACAACTAAAGGCAGCGGTGGAGCGTACCTACGTTGGTTCTAGACGCCTCGTCACAGCCTGAGAGGTTAACTACACCTAAAGATAGAAAGAGGAAAGCTATCTGCCCCGGAGCAGACCCCCAAAGAACATAGGAAGCCCCCAAACATATAATGGCGGTTAGACAAGAGCAAATACAGACACAGACAGAAAATAGTATGAGCAAACGTTGGGGCCCAATATTCCTAGACAGAAAAGGATAGGAAGGATACTTACTGCAATCCAAAAAAAAACCTAAAAAAAGCCAACGCTACTAATTGCAAAAACACCTGAGATCACATGACCTCTACCACCTAAATTAGTTCTCTGGTGTAACAAAACAAAGCCGCAGCCACTGAAAAAACTGGAAAAGGCAAATGAACAAATAACAGTGGCTCCAGAGGAACTGAAAGGAGCCCAAGCCCCCGGGGGGGGGGGAAACCTGGCTAACCTCACAGAAATGCAGAGAAATATGCAAATGGTAAGCACAAAAACAAAAAACAGAAAATATCTTACCTGAGAGCAGGAGAAGAGGCAAGACTCAGCAAGCTTCCAAGTGAACCAGGAAACAACGTTGAGACAAGAACAATTGATCACCGGCAACCATGATGGGAGGGAACCTCCCTTATATCCAGTGTGAGACAGTGAAAGCATATGTATTGAATGGGGTGTACATTTCACCTAGGTACTTTGCTGACTGGTATAAGGGAAATGTATGGCTTTGTAAACCTAGTGGTAGAGAAAGGTCACTACACCTTCCATTCAGTACACGCTTGCAGCTCAGGCCTGAAACCACTCAGGTGTTAATTAGGAAACCAGAAGTAGGTGTCTGCGAACACAGACAGGTGAGCTCGCTTAGTCTGGATAGGAGTCCAGACACAGAAGGAGTCTCCGGGAGGTGAGCTCTCTCAGTCGGGGTGCTCGAGGTGCCCCGGACACAAGAGGAGTCTCTGCGACAGTCCATGCTGGTAATCACTGAATATAAGGAGAACTCTCTCAGTCTGGATGCTAGGTGTGCCATTCAGACACAAAGAGGAGATTCTAGGAAAACCACGCTGGTAACTACAGATTATATGTGTTGTTTTGGGGCCAGGCTGTTAGAGTCTGGACTCGGATAGAAAGGGAAATTATCTATGTGTAGTGAGTGGCTGGAGAAGCCCAGGATTTATGTTTATGACTTGGTTTTGATTATATTCTGTTTGCTGTGGACTTTAATAAAACTGGTTGCGGCCAGTTTTTACCAGAACTGCTGTCTGTGAATGGACTCTTTATGCCACTCCGTCTCCCCAAGACGGCGATCCCAGAGCTATATCCCCTGAAAAGCTTACAATTGGTGCTAGAATGTGCGTGCAGCACAGTGGCTAGAGACAGCAATAAAGGAGAAGTCTGTTGAAGCAGCAGCAGAGAAAAAAAAGTGTGTCAGGAAAAAGAAACGTCTGTTGGAGCAGTCTTAAAGAGACAGTAGCCCTAATAGACTTTGCAAAGAAAAAAAAAAAAAAAAAGTGTATGCACAGCAAAGCTGAACTTTCTGTGGAAAAGACTGTGGAGTGTGTATGTCTTGAGTGAAGACTGCCGTTGTTAAGACAGAGAAGTCTGACAGTATGGATGACAGCCTGGAGAAGCTGATTAAACAAATGGCGCAAGTTAATGTGCAACATAAGACTGCCGTTGTTGAGACAGAGAAGTCTGACAGCATGGATGACAGTTTGGAGGAGCTTGTTAAGAAACACCTGCAGAGCATGCAGCAGGCCCAGCAGAGCTGGCAGCAGCAGCAGCAGGAGACTAACCGGTTGTTATTGGAGCAGATTGCAGCTCTCAGCACCTCGTCCCCGAGTAATGTTGTAAAGGCACCTGCGTTGCCTGCAGTAAAGAAGCGGTTGGAGCCTGACGTCGGCCGTCGTGTCGGCATGGTTGAAGAGGTGATAGTGGACCGCTACACCCGAGCATGTCCTCCTGAGGTACAGCCAGAGGTCGGACAAGGAGACCACCAGGACGCCAATCGTCTGGTCAGCCTGATGGAGAGGGCCTTCGCCACCAAAGACTGCCTCCGTGACCAGCCGTCTGAGAGGTCGTCACTTCAGAGTTCCCGGACGCTGAACTCTCGCGGTAAGAGCGTTCCAGCTGTTGGGGACATGGGGTATGCTGATAAGCGGGTTCAGGCTCGAGGGGACATGTGGGTGGAAAAGTGTGATGGACAGTGTTGGAGATGTCGTGAAATTGCAGCCAACTGTCCAATAGAGGGGGAGCCTATGAATTGTGATGTTGGCAGATCCCTCTCTCTCTGCGCAGAACCTGTGTGTGTGGCCACCGCAGTAGAAGAGACTGGACCACAGGTGTTCCCGGTGGTTGTAAATGACTGCCCAGCACAGGTCCTCTTGGACTCAGAGAGTCCAGTGACTTTCGTACGTGACAGCTTGATTGATAGGGACTTCATCCCTGATAAACACCTGAGTGTGGTGTGCATCCATGGAGACACCAAAGTCTACCCAGAGACTGCCGTGGACTTGGTTCCCAAACTTGGGGAGGTTTCATGGGAAGTGGTGGTAGTGAAGAACCTGGTGCACCCCGTCATATTGGGTAATGACTTTCCCCGATCTAAGGATCTCTGGGGGAAAAATGATTCTGTTGGACAGTGTGATGAAGCTCCTACTGAGGGTGCGCAGTCCCGAGGGGCGGAACACAATGCTAGTGGGCCGTTAAACTTATGTGATAATGATGCTGATAATGATAATAATAATGATGATGATGATGATGATAATGATAATGATGATGATAATGGTGATGACCATGATAATGATGCTGATGCTGATAATGATGATGATCATGATAGTGATGATGATACTGATCATAATCATGATAGTGATACTGATAATGATGATGACCGTGATAAAGATGAAATTCCTTTGCAGGTGATGTTGGGAGACAAGGATGGTGGTTCTCGGGAACCGAGTGTCCCTGACTTACCTGTGTCCTGTGACAATTTTGAGAGTGAGCAGTGGCGAGACCCCACTCTTAAAACGGCACAGGAAAATATAAGGGTTCTAAATGAGGTTTCCCAAGAGCCTGGCTCTGAGGAGAGGTTTCCTCATGTTGCCATAAACAATAACCTGTTGTATAGGGACACTGAAGTCCAGGGAGAGGTCGTGAGCCAGCTCCTAGTACCTGAGCTATATAGAAGTATAGAGCTGGGGTTGTCACATAGTCACATACTTGAGGGACCACATGAGGGAAACCAGGGACCAGATGGTGAAGTTAATGTTGTGGATGACATGTTAACTAAGGTTCCAGATCAAGATGAGGGATTGTATAACCCTGAAAGTGAGCAGGATGTGAATGAGAATGAATTGTATAACCCTGAAAGTGAGCAGGATGCGAATGAGAATGAATTGTATAACCCTGAAAGTGAGCCGGATGTGGCTGAGAAAAAGGGGTCAGACAGGGATAGTGGTAGTGATAGTGAATCATCTGATGACGATCAAGCAACCAGTGCAAATGAGGAAGGCATGGTAGCAGAGGAGGTTGAGAGTCCTGAGAAGAAAGCTGATGCTGACCTTACAGCCGGAAAGAAGATGGCATCTGAAGATGTTTTACAGTTGGCCAATTCCCTGGCGAAGACTAAGGTGAAAGGAGGAGAGCTGAGCTTTAAAGGCAGGACTCTGAAACTGAACACAGCCCAAGTAGATGCTGTTGGAAATGTGAAGTTACCAATGTATGGTGTGGATTGGCATTATGCCAAGGACTCTGAAGGTAATACTGCAGAGGTGGAAAAAGCCATGGAAGTGGTAGACACCAAACCAGATGCCTCATCAGAAGCTGAGGTCTCAAGTGCAGCTGTGAGGAACAAGACTGAGGATGTGGGGACTGACTCTGTCCAGGAATCTGTTTCTGCCGAAGACAGCGGCGTGGACGGGTTGCGGTTCGGATCAGTAGCTGCAACTCGTGAAGCTCAGGCTGGAAGTTCGGCGCCCGGAGCCCCAGCGGTGTTCCCGAGTGACACCAAGGATCTGGATAAATCACAAGATGAGATTTTGAGACATCAGGCTGGCATTGGTGAGCTCAAGCGCACTTTCATGGAGTCTACATCGGAGCCACGTCCCAACAAATGGGAAAAGCGATGTGTCACTCCGTTGCCGCTGCAGACACACGGGAGCTCAGATAGGATGCAGAACGTGGTGGAAGAGAAGAATCCGGCGGGTTCTGAGTATACAGATGCAGCTATCAAGGAGAACTTGAAAGCCGGAATAAATGGAAATATTGGAGACCATAATGATGTGACTGAAGAGGTAGAATGTAAGACTGATGGTAGGGCTTCTGAGCATGTTCTACCAGAAGAGCCTGAAGAAGGGGCCGAAGACACAAAAGACGTCCAACAGGTACCAGATGAATTGATGACTTCTCAGAAAAAACTCCAAACTGTGATGAAGGAGTGTGATGAAAGCCATGAGCATCTTCGTGAGAAGGTCAATGAAGTAAAAGGAAGGATACAGGGAATCTTTTTGTTGCAAGAGCAAATGCTGCTCAATAAGTCTAAGGCTCTATATAAGAATGCTGTTGTCACGGTAGAACATTACAATTCAGCTGGAGACTTAGCGGATGAATTATGTGTACTGCAAAAGAAAAACGATCAGCTCCTTCTACAGTCCCAATCATTTGAACAGTGTAGCTTAAAATGGTCAGAGACCATGGCAGAGGTGCTTAAGGTCTGTGAAATAGACTTTATGAGTCAACCGATATTCAAGAAAATAGATGTGCTAAAGAGGGTTCAAGGGGAACTAGAGAAAAGTGAAAAAACCCCTATACCTTCTGTGAAAGTTGGTGACACATGAATGTGAATGAAAATGAAGTGTATAGCCCTGACAGTGAGCCAGATGTGGCTGAGAAAAAGGGGTCAGACAGGGATAGTGATAGTGAATCATCTAATGACCATAGAGCGGCCGGTGCAAATGAGGAAGGCATGGTAGCAGAGGAGGTTGAGAGACCTGAGAAGAAGGCTGGTGCTGACCTTGCAGCCAGACAGAGGATGGCATCTGAAGAGGTTTTACAGTTGGCCGGTTCCCTGGCGAAGACTAAGGTGACTGAAGTAGTAGAGTGTAGGACTGACGGTAGGGCTTCTGGGCATGTCCTGCCAGAAGAGCCTGAAGGAGGGGAACTGGAGAAAAGTGAAAAAACCCCTATACCTTCTGTGATAGTTGGTGACACATGGTCAGTGCACCAGGGACAGGAGGTGCGTGAGTTTCTGAGGAAGAGTCAGCAGAAGTGTTCTGATGTGCCGGGTCGTACTTCTCTGGCCAGGCACTATATCGAAACTGAGCCCGGCCCTAAGGTCAAGATGAAACCGTGCAGGATACCCGAGGCCCGCAGAGAGCATAGGCCTGGGAGGGTACAGGGTAGTGCGGATGCTTCAGATGAAGAGAAAGCTGATGTTGGCTATGGCTCAGGTGAAGATACAGATGACAGTAGTGAAGATGAAGCTGATGAAGGCCATGACTGGTCCAGAGTTCACTGTCTCTTTTGGATTGTTGACCAGCCCTCCGGTCTGGATGACCAGCCCTCCGGTCTGGAGAAGAGGGGGGGGATATGTGAGACAGTGAGAGTATGTGTGTTGAATGGGGTGTACATTTCACCTAGATACTTTGCTGACTGGTATAAGGGAAATGTATGGCTTTGTAAACCTAGTGGTAGAGAAAGGTCACTACACCTTACATTCAGTACACACTTGCAGCTCAGGCCTGAAACCACTCAGCTGTTAATTAGGAGACCAGAAGTATGTGTCTGCGAACACAGACAGAGAGCTCGCTTAGTCTGGACAAGGAGTCCAGGCACAAGAAGGAGTCTCCAGGAGTATGAGCTGTCTCAGTCTGGGTGCTCGATGTACCCGGACACAGGAGTAGTCTCTGTGAGAATCCATGCGGATAGTTGCTGAATAGGAGGGGAGCTCTCTCAAGTCTGGACGTTGAAGGTGCCTTCAGACACAAGGAGGAGACTCTGTGAAACTCCATGCTGGTAAATGCTGAACATATGTGTTGTTTTGGCCCAGGCTGTTAGAGTCTGGTCCCGGATAGATAGGGAAATCTATCTAAGTGTAGTAAGTGGCTGGACAAGCCCAGGTCTTATGTTTATGATTTGGTTTTGATTATGTTCTGTTTGCTGTGGACTTTAATAAAACTGGTTGCGGCCAGTTTTTACCAGAACTGCTGTCTGTGAATGAACTGTTTCCGTGCCACTCCGTCTACCCGGACGGCGATCCCAGAGCTATATCCCCTGAAAAGCTTACACTATGATTAGGCGGTGCTTGGGGAGGTGGAGCAATCGCTGCAGCCTCTGCATACAACTGGAGTCTACGGGCGAGCAACGGATGTGCGAGCACAGTCTTCGCACCTTATGGAGCAGGGCTAGTAACTCTGGATAATTATTTATGAAGCACTGCACCACCAGGTTCAAGGTGTGAGCCAGGCAAGGTATGTGTCTGAGTTTTGCCAGGGTTATGGCCGCCACAAAAATATGGCCGTTATCACTGACTACTTTGCCTGGCTCAAGATGTAGACTGCCCAGCCATGACTCAGTTTCTCGCTGCAAGTAGTCGGCCAGTACCTCCGCAGTGTGTCTGTTGTCGCCCAAAGACATCATCTTTAAAACAGCCTGCTGACGCTTATCACTAGCTGTTCGATACTGTGACACCTCGTGTGCAACACTGGCAGCTGTGGATGGAGTGCTCGTGCGACTGAGCTCTGTCGACGAGCTTTCGCTTCTGGAGGAGGAGGGTCGAACGCCTACAGCCAACTGTTGCCTATACTGTGGGCTGGGGAGCACTGTCCCACTGCCGCTGTCCCCTGTGGACCCTGCATCCACCACATTAACCCAGTGAGCAGTGATGGACATGCAATGGCCCTGGCCATGTCTACTGGCCCAAGCATCTGTTGTGAGGTGCACCTTTCCACTCACTGATTATTTGAGTGCATGGACAATGCGGTTTTTAACATGCAGGTGGAGGGCAGGGATGGCTTTTCTAGCAAAGAAGTGCCGACTGGGTAGGTCATAGCGTGGGACAGCGTAGGCCATGAGCTCTCGGAACGCTGCGCTTTCAACCAAACGGAAGGGTATCATCCCTAATGAGATCAGTTTGGCAATGTAGGCGTTCAAAGCCAGTGTACGCGGATGAGAGGATGAGTACTTTCTTGTCCTACTCAGTCTCTGCTACGGTGAGCTGGACTTGAAAGCTGCATATGGTGGAACTAGCGGTGGACATGGCGGACTGAGAGGGGGTTGGTGATGGTGGTGGTGATGGCCTAGATGCAGTCTTTCATTGGAAAACCATTGGGATTCCCTGACTGCTTTGGCCTTGCGACGACACCTCAACATTTCTTGCTTTTGGTGTGCTAACCGGTGAGCTTACAGTGGGGAAAGCGATGTAGCGTTGCTGGCTACCTTCAGTCGGAGCAGGTGCACGTGTGCTACCTGAGGTTTTGTAGTCCATCCACGCTTGCAAGTGCATGGTGTTTACATGTCTAAGCATGCAACTGGTATTCAAATTTTGGAGATTTTTCCCTCGGCTAAAGGTCTTTCCGCACTTCTTACAGATAACCTTTGACTCATCAATAGGATTTTGGTCAAAAAAGTGCCACACTGCACTCTTCCTACTATGGTAAAACTTTTCAGGGCTTGCACGCTGTGCTAATTTGACCGTCTGTCCAAGCTGTCCTGCAACTTTTTGTTTTTTTAACACGTTTTTGGACTGTTACGGGCCTGCCAGATAACTGCAGCTGCGATGTCGATGCCTGCTGCGGATCCTCCTCCTCTTCTGAGCTATTGCCAGCGGCACCCTCTTCCCCCAATGGATGCCAATCCGGGTCAACAACTGGGTCATCCATCACCTCCTCTTCAATTTCATCTGCACCTTCCTCTGTGTCACCGTGTAAGGTGGTACAGTATGCGGGAAGGGGCACCTGAGTTTCATCAGGGTCAGATTCTGGCTCAGTAGACTGCGAGGGCAATGTAGTGCTCTGGGTGAATGTACCAGCAGAATCATATAGCAGTGGCTGTGCATCAGTGCACTCCATGTCATATTAATCTTGGACTGGGGAATTCAGGATTTGACTTGATAAGTTAGGCATGGTATGTGAAAACAGCTCCAGGGAGTAATCTGAATTGTGGCCTGCCGCATCCTTCACTTTTGGTGGGGGTGAAGGTGTTGTTCCTGACCAGCAGCCTGCACTGACGACTCAGTGCTTGCAGTTTTTGAAACTTCAGAAGAGGAGGCGATAGAGCTGGAGGCTGTTTCGGCAATGTAAGCCAAAACCTGTTCCTGATGCTCCTGCTTTAAAAGCAGTTTACCTACTCCCAGAAAAGGGAGCCTTCCAGGCCTTCTGGAGCCAGACGAGGCCGCAGGCTCAACACCTTCTGCCTTAGGTGCTATTGTGCTTTTGGCACTACCAGCAGATGCACCCCCACCACCATCAGTACCAGCTGGCCCCCCACTCCCACGTCCACGGCCTCTTCCACCATACTTCCTCATGTTTGGGAAAATGTACCAAAAATACCAGCAGATATATGGTACTTTATGAGGAGCGTACAGCTGTATACGGTGTAGGGGAAAATTCAAATCTCCGTATATATTTCCGGAGTCACACACACACGCTCTCTCAGTATTGATTTGACCGTAACACAAAAAGCAGAAAAACGGTACTGTATCAGAAGCGTACAGCTGTATACAGTGTAGGGGAAAATTGTATTATCCGTATATATTTCCGGAGTCACACACAGACGCTCACTCAGTATGGATTTGACCGTAATACAAAAAGCAGAAAAACAATACTGTATCAGAAGCGTACAGCTGTATACAGTGTAGGGGAAAATTGAAATCTCCGTATATATTTCTGGAGTCACACACAGACGCTCACTCAGTATGGATTTGACTGTAATACAAAAAGTAGAAAAACGGTACTGTATCAGAAGCGTACAGCTGTATACAGTGTAGGGGAAAATTTAAATCTCCATATATTTTTCTGGAGTCAGACACAGACGCTCACTCAGTATGGATTTGACCGTAATACAAAAAGCAGAAAAACAGTACTGTATCAGAAGCGTACAGCTGTATACAGTGTAGGGGAAAATTGAAATCTCCGTATATATTTCCGGAGTCACACACAGACGCTCACTCAGTATGGATTTGACCGTAATACACAAAGCAGAAAAACGGTACCGTATCAGAAGCAGACAGCTGTATACAGTCTAGGGGAAAATTGACATCTCCGTATATATTTCCGGAGTCACACACAGACACTCACTCAGTATGGATTTGACCGTAATACAAAAAGCAGAAAAACGGTACTGTATCAGAAGCATACAGCTGTATACAGTGTAGGGGAAAATTGAAATCTCCATATATATTTCCGGAGACACACACAGATTGTCAGCATGTATTTGTCCTTGATACCAGCTGGTACACGGTAGTGTGTGAGGAGCGTACAGCTCTATACGGTGTGGGAAAAAATGAACGGTTGGTAACTGTGCAGAAAAAAAGAATAAAAGTATTAGTGCTGTGTAAAAAGCAGTCTGCACAGCAGTGTACACACAGCAATACAGCTATCAGGCAGCCTAATAACCAGCGCTGCTGCACAATGAAAATCCTCCCCTGTCACTGCACACTAACTGTACAGCACAATTGCTATCAGCACAAGCACAGAAGAACTTCTCTTTCCAGCCCTAACTCTCTCCCTACTTATAAACAGCTTCAGCAACCTCTCCCTACTGTTAAGATCGGCAGAAGTAAAATGGAGGTCGACGGTCAGGGCTTTTATAGACACTATGACGCCCCCAAAGCAAGCCAATCACTGCCATGCCCTTCTCTAAGATGGTGGTGGTTGCTGCCCATGTCATCTTGTTGCCCACAGTGTACGTCCTTGCTCATTGGCTGAAAAAATACACCTGCAAGCATTCTGGGAAATCCGACTTTGGCGCTTGTTATGCCGACCGCATGGCCGACTTCACGCTATGGTCAAGTTGCGATCGGCGAAACTCGACTTTGGCGAAAGTCGGCGACTTATGAATCTGACCGACCTGTTTCGCTCAACTCTAGTGATAATGTTTAATATATTTCCAAATGTCCTTTTAGTTCATGATTTGAGAACTGGATCCCATACACACTAGATAAGTCACCTAAATCAACTGATTTTGGAGGAATCAGATGGACATGTAATATACCTACGAGTGTGTGTGTCTCTTATTTCACTGGACAGAATATATTGGGAAGAGAAAATATGGCTAACTTGAATTTCAATTCCTGATCCTTTTGTTCTTCACCCCCAGATGTGCCTGGCAGCAGCACACTTCCTCCCCTAATTCCAAACACACACACTCTACCAAACTGAGAGTGCTGTGCATGGAGGGGGACAACTGAGATCCCTGAGCTTCTGGTTAATGCCTGGCTCCATGTTTAGAATCTTTTCTGTTCATTTTGTTCTATGTACATCAATAGATAGTACAATAGTTAAAGGGAATGTATCATCAAAAAATGACCTATTATTAAAATCATGTTTTTATGCTAGATGTATGTTTGAGGAGGAGAGGAGAGCTGTGACATGACCTATTGTGAATGGTGGATCCTATGTTATCTAGTTACCTTTTATTTTAATCCTGTCCGTGATGATAATGAGTCTACTGAAAAGTGTTCTGTACTGAACAGGATATACAAGTCTAGTATAATGCTTAGTATCCAAAGTAAAAATGGAAAGTTTTCTAGTTTTTTATATAGATAGTGTTATGCTTTTACATATACTGTTGTGCGAATGAGGCTTTCATGCTCTTGTGGAGACCTGGCATTGTCACAACTTGGTCCAGCCACTGAAGATTGGAAAGTGGCAGAAGATGAAGCATTTGTTAACTATGATATATGGGTGTGGAGATTTTTACAAATAGGTTCCTGCACTTTGGACAACTATTAGTGATGAGCAAACGTGTTAACTGAGCATGCTCGTGTGCTAACCGAGTGTCTTCGGCGTGCTCGAAAAATATGTACGAGTCCCTGCGGCTGCATGGCTCACGACTGTTAAACAGCTGCAACATATGCAGGGATTACCTAACAAACAGGCAGACGCAGGGACCCGAGCACGACGAAGACACTTGTTAGCACACACGCATGCTCGAATAACAGTTTATCCCAGAACATTAGCTCATCTTCACTAATAGTTGCCTTACAGCTAGAGACTGGAAGGCAGTAGACTGTCTGATTTCTTGGGAATGAGATGGATTCTCCACGAGAGACCAGGCGTTGTCACTTACAACTTATATCCTCTGTCATTTAGCATCAGCCAAATAGTAAGAGATCTTGATAGCACAGACAAGTTATGGCAATGGCGAGATGCCCACATTACACTCTACATTAAACATATTTGGAAAACTAGTTTTTCTTGTCCAGATGCCAGTAAAGGTATGCGAGGAAATGGAAAGAACTCCAATCATAGCCTGATGTCCTACGCAGATGTTGTTACCTTGCTTCTAATTGACCTCCTTTTGCTTAGGGTTCATGTAATCTGCCCACAAAGTGCTAAAAAGAAATTGTCACCATTCACATCAGTACTTGCCCACAATGGGGATCATAATTTAATTTCCATATCTCACACAAGCATAGAAAGAACAGCTACCCTGGAAGACAATTAACTTATCAGTGAGGAAACTGGAGAACCTGGATGAAGCCAACAGGAACTGAGATAGGACATGCAAACTTCATGTGCTTTCTTGACTTTCCAGATCTCCCCACAACTACAGTAAATTGAGCAACATTGGAAAAGCCTACCCATTTAGGAAGAGAGGAAAGACGCATTTCAGACAACCTCCGATGCCCTGTCGGTACTGCAGCTTAGCTGTAGTCACAGATCACAGCTCTGCTCCAATGGAACTGAGCTAGAAAACAGCTAAGCGCTGAGAAAAAGCAAGTAAACGGCATGTACTGAAGCTAATATAATTTTTGAGCTCATAACTGGACTTTAGAATTAAAATTTGCCTTTATTGTAATATTCAGTATATATATATTATGACAATACATGGCATAGTGCCCATATTATACCAGTCATTGTAGTAATTTGTAACAAAAATGATGGTAAAATAATATTAGCCAAGGTGTAGAAAACGGCTAGCCATTGCATGTGTAAAATGGTAAAAATTATTATTTTATATAATTTCCGGCCATCTTTCCTTAAATAAAATAACAGGCGTGATATAAAGAACAGCACAGATGACTGCCACGTGCGCTTTTGCTACTTCTGCTCCCTTCAAGGTCTCACAGCATGACACAAAGTATATGCAAGTATATGTTGATTTTGCTGCAGAAATGTTTTACATATTTCACTCTTTGCATCGCAAAAAATTTGAAATTAGTCTGGAAAATTAGCAACATAAATTTGCATGCTTTAGATGTGAAATTCGCAATTCTGGTCATTCATTTACCCTGGAGATTTTCTACGCGATGTGTGGATCAATTTTGGAAAATCGTCTGCAAAATCTGGAGAATGTGTGACTTATCTGACCCCTCTGAACATATAGTAAGACTATGAGCACCTGTTGACAGTTTGCAGCATATTCTGCTCTAAAAACCAGTGTTAGTAGGAAAAAAACGCTGTTTTTGACATATTTCTACTTGTGCTTTTTCCCCATTCACTTTAAAGGGTAAAAATGCTGCAAAAACGCAGAAAGAATTGACACACTGCAGATTTGGAAAAAATATTTTTTGATGGTTCTAATGCAGAAGGCAAAAATTAAGCAGCGTGTGCATGAGATTTCAGAATTTGCATTCACTTTGCTAATACTATAGAGTGCAGTGTTTTTATTCTTAAAAAAAATGCCAGAAAAAAACAGTGTGTGAACAAGCCCTAAGAGTGATTAGAAGCTACATCATATATTAGTAAATATCAGTCTATGATTCTAGACTTTCTCCTTCATGCGAAAAAGTAATTCTACCCAGCGACATGGATAGCGACTAGTTATCCGTCCGTTCGCTGAGTGTCAGGTTCTGTAAATCCATTGCAGATGTCTGAGTCAATCACAACAGAGACGTGCAGAGGAAACTGCCCACAACCAAAGCGATCTGCTGCAATGTACAGTCATGGCCAAAAGTTTTGAGAATGACACAAATATTATATTTTCACATGATCTGCTGCCCTCTGGTTTTTATGTGTGTGTTTGACAGATGTTTTTATCACAGACAGAAATATAATTGCAAACATATGAGTAACAAAAGCTTATATTGACAGTTAGAATGAGTTAATGCAGCAAGTCAATATTTGCAGTGTTGACCCTTCTTCTTCAGGACCTCTGCAATTCTCCCTGGCATGCTCTCAATCAACTTCTGGACCAAATCCTGACTGATAGCAGTCCATTCTTGCACAATCAATGCTTTCATTTTGTCAGAATTTTTAGGTTTTTGTTTGTCCACCCGTCTCTTGATGATTGACCACAAGTTCTCAATGGGATTAAGATCTGGGGAGTTTCCAGCCCAAAATCTCTATGTTTTGTTCCCTGAGCCATTTAGTTATCACCTTTGCTTTATGGCAAGGTGTTCCATCATGCTGGAAAAGGCATTGTTGATCGCCAAACTGCTCTTGGAGGGTTGGGAGAAGTTGTCTTGGGGACTTTGGACCATTTTATTCAGGGTGGTTTTTAGGCAAGGTGAGGAAATCGATTCCCTTGGCTGAAAGCAACCCCCCACATGAATGGTTTCAGGGTTTAAAATTGGCTGAGACAAGATTGGTGGAGCGCTCACCTTGCTTTTCCGAATGAGGGGTTTTTGATGTCCCAAACAATCGAAAAGGGGGTTATCAGAGAAAATAAATTTACCCCGTCCTCAGCAGTACCGCCCGTACCCTTTTGCGAATATCGTCTGTCCATATGTTTTTTTTTGGGGGAAGTGGCTTCTTTTCTGCCCTCCTTGAACCCGGGCCCTTTCTCCCCGGTCTCCGCCTCACAGTCGTGCAGATGCACCACACCGCCCGTGCCATTCCCGAGCAAGCTTAAAACGCTGGTGCCCCATCCGCACGAAACACTTTTAAGAGACGTCCTGGCGCTTGTGGGCTTTCTTGGGCGCCCTGAAGCCTTTTTGGCAACAAGGAACCTCTCTCCTTGAAGTTCTTTATGATGCGATAGATTGTTGACGGGTGCAAATTTTTTAGCTGCGATACCTTTTCCCCCCCTTTGGCATTTTTTTGCATTGCAATGATGACGCACATGTTTTTTTGAGATAACATGGGTTAACAGAAAAGGGAAAAAATGTGCCAAGCACCCGCCTCCTTTTAAAATGCCCTAGTGTTTCTACTTAATCATGACAGATTATCCCCCCATTCCCCTTCCC
>JARQOD010000001.1:37561910-37605006 GCA_033576555.1 Oophaga sylvatica
ACCTCTACACAAAGAATAAGAGGCATTATAACCTGTATATGAAAAGTATAATACAGCAGTGTATATACACTCTATATACCGCACACGATATGTATGACCCTGTATACACCATATACTACACTTGTAAGGTTCTTTGTCTCTGTTGACATGTTCCTTGAAACTCAGTTTTCCGTCGGCCATTTTGCTTTCTGTCTTTCTGCAGCTCTTGCCCTTAGTTAATATGGAGTTTCCAGTTTTCATGTTCCCGCCCTGATTCTTCCCTCTTGCTTCTTAAGCAGCCTCAGCTGAACAATCAGTGCTCCTGAATCAAGTCTCAGTCAGTCTGTGACCTGACTTCTGGAAACCTTGGACTTGTACTCCAGCTATTCCCTACTGAGGAACCTTGGAACACTTTTGGACTCTGGAAACCTGCTGTTTGGTGAATCCATGTTTGCAGAGGAATTACGGTACAGAGAAGAGATCCTGAACCTGCTTTGGAGATTTATTGTAGTGCTTGAAGTTACTCTGGCCTGCTGTGTCTCCTGTCGCTGTTCCTGCAAACTGTGTGAACTTTTCAGCATGCTTGTATGAAGTAATACAAGTCATTTCATATCAACCTGTGTCTCCTGTGTTTTCCTCGCACCCAAGCACAAGACGCTATAGGAACTGTACACTGTACATGACAAGATTCAGGAGCCAATGTTTAGTGTCTGCTGGGTCTGGGAAAGCCGTGTCTGCTGTGACTGTGGATATCAGATGTCCGTTTAATACCTTATGTGATGACAGTGGTTGTGACTTCTCACAACCATTCCAGGTGAGCGCATTCCCTTAAAATTTTACTCTGGAGTGTTACCACAGGTAAACACTATTGTTTTTTTTTTTTTTTCCTTTCCTCTTCTCCTTCCAGCACTTCTGCCTTAAAAGATCTGGAAGATGGAGGCCCGCATAAAGGAACTTTTCTGAGTGACTGATACAATCCTTTCAGATGTACAGACTTTAAAAACCCGTTTTGCAAGCCTACAGGACCTCACTAATCATAATTTGCAAGTGTTTGGACAGACTACCCAGGAATTGCGAGCCAGGATTGAGGCTCTAGAGGAACGAGCCCAGACTCCTGCCATAACCCCGAGTTCTGGGATCCCCAAATTACCTCCTTTTCGTTTTGGCGGTGAACGTGAGAAATTCAGGGGATTTATTAATCAATGCAATTTATTTTTCTCTGCACATGCTTCACAATTTCCCACTGAACGATCCAAAGTGCTTACTATAATCATGTTGCTTACCAATAAGGCTTTGATGTGGGCAAACCCTCTGATTGAGACTGAGGATGATTGTTTGAATCACCTTGATGCTTTTATTTCAGCCATGGGGTAGGTGTTTGATGACCCCAATCGAGGTGCAACAGCTGAAGCAGCCATGTTAACTTTGCGCCAAGGTAAGCGTTCAGTAGCCGAATATGCCCTGGATTTCAGGAGATGGGCTCTTGATACCACTTGGGACACTTTCGCTAAAAAATCTATTTTTCGGAAAGGGTTGTCTCCACTGATTAAGGATGAACTTGCTCGTGCCGACCCTCCCACTGCGTTAGGTGACTTTATTAACTATTGTATCCGTATTGATGCTCGTCTGACTGAACGCAGACAAGAGAGATGGTTCGAAAATAATCGCACTAACCTTTTATTGCCTCCCTCCTCAGCTAGGGAACCTTTGAGTAGGATCACAAGGGAACCAGAACCTGAACCCATGCAGGTGGACTCTTTACAAAGACGGGTTAGTGATGCACGCAAAGAACATCGTATAAAGGAAAATCTATGTTTCTACTGTGGTAAGTCAGGGCACTTCATTATAAACTGCCCCAGCCGTTCTCGTAAGACTACTGCAGCAGTCATTCACTGTGAGTGTTGCGAGAGGAGCTCTGTCATGTCCGAGCCTCAGGCTCCAGAGAGATCTGCTGCAAGAGATTTTGATTTCTGGGACTTAAACTCTGTTAGTTCTGGGGACGATGACGGTATAAACACTGCAATTTTTCAAGTTTCCTCAGCGGTGTCCCAGCTGAGTTATAAAAGAAACAGTTCTCATTGCTTCCTTTCCATCAAACTCTGGGTTGACTCAGTCTGGGTGTCTAGCTCTGCTATGATCGACTCAGGAGCAAGTGGAAATTTTATGGATATCTCCTTTGCTCTGAAACAGGGATACGTTCAGTGAAGAAGGCTACTCCAGTACAGATGGAGACTGTGGATGGCTCTCTACTGACTTCTGGACCAGTGGATCAAGAAACAGAGCCTTTGAGGGTCCTTATGGGTAAAGATCATCAGGAGAAAATGTCTTTTTTGCTTATCTCTTCTCCCCACTTTCCCATTATTCTAGGGCTACCATGGCTGCAGGCGCAGAATCCTACGATTAACTGGGAGACCAAGGAATTACACTTTCCGGAGAAACAGATGAGTCAAGGAGTTTCAGCTTGCTCTGTTCCTAAAGGAACCATGTCAGTCCCTGAACTACCAGCTGTATACCAGGACTATGTGGATTTATGTGACAAGAAGAACGCTGATCAGCTTCCTCCTCACCGTCCATATGATTGTCCAATTGAATTATTGCCTGGAGCCGAAATACCTTTTGGTAAGATCTACCCCCTAGCGGGGCCCGAGCTAAAAGCTTTGAAGGATTATATAGACGAAAATTTAGCCAAGGGCTTCATACGCCCCTCTTTATCTCCCGCAGGTGCACCCATCTTCTTTGTGAAGAAGAAAGATGGATCTCTGAGACCCTGCATAGACTATAGGGAACTCAATAAGGTTACTATTAGAAACCGTTATCCATTGCCTTTAATCCCTGAGTTGCTGGAGAGAGTGCGGGCATGCCAAAATTTTCTCTAAACTGGATCTCCGTGGGGCCTATAACTTGGTTCGTATTAGACCTGGGGATGAATGGAAGACTGCTTTCAGGTCACGCTATGGACACTTTGAATATCTAGTTATGCCTTTTGGTCTGAGTACCGCCCCAGCCACTTTCCAACACTTCGTGAATGATATCTTCAGGGATCTCCTAGATACATTTGTGGTGATTTATCTGGATGATATTCTAATTTTTTCTAACTCCACAGAGGAACATCATGGACATGTGAGAATGGTCTTAGAACGCCTAAGACAAAACCATCTCTACATCAAACTTGAAAAATGTGAATTCCATAGGACCGAAATTCAATTTCTGGGGTATGTACTATCTACGCAAGGGATTAGTATGGATGGAAGAAAGACCCAAGCCATCAAGGATTGGCCAATTCCTAGAAATGTGAAGGAGGTGCAGCGTTTCATCGGGTTTGCCAACTTCTATAGACGTTTCATTAAGAATTTTTCTGAGGTAGTGTCACCTATCACCCAACTTACCCGGAAACAGTCTAGGTTCTCCTGGACCCCGCAAGCTCAGGAAGCATTTTCCTGTTTAAAGGATAAATTTACCACCGCACCTATCTTAGTACATCCCAACCCCGAGCTTGCCTTCATAATAGAGGTGGATGCTTCAGACTGTGCCGTTGGAGCTATACTCTCTCAGAGAACAGGTGAGAAGAATGTCTTGCATCCCTGTGCCTTCTTTTCCCAGCAATTGTCTTCGGCTGAGAGGAACTACGATGTGGGCAATAGAGAATTGTTGGCCATTATTGCCGCCTTCAAGGAATGGAGACACCTTCTTCAGGGTGCTGCACAGCAAATAGTCGTCCTGACAGACCATCGTAACCTTGAATTTATCAGGTCGGCTAAGTGCCTGACTCCTCGCCAGGCTCGCTGGAATCTTTTCCTAAACCAATTTAATTTTGTCATTTCTTATAGACCAGGATCGCGCAATGGAAAGGCTGATGCACTCTCTAGGATTCATTCAGCAGAGACACGTCCACTTACTCCTCCTAAGACTATTCTTCCTGACTCTAGATTCCTGGGAGTGATTCATAATCAAGACCTACTTAAGGACATCAAGGAAGCATACCATGCGGATTCTTTGTTGGCTCAACCCCCAAGGGACGTAAGTCTTGTCTTTAAGAATGGTGTGTGGATTCAGGGACAACGTCTGTATATACCTGAAACAGTCAGATTGAGAGTATTGCAACTCATCCACGATTCCAAGATAGCCGGGCATAGGGAATTCTAAAGACACAAGAATTTCTTTCTCGTTTCTTTTGGTGGCCACCTTTACGGAAAGATGTCTTAAAACTATGTCACTTCTGTGAAGTCTGTGCAAGATGCAAACACCTCGCTCCTCACCAACTGGTCTTTGGCAACCTCTTCCCACCCCGTCCCGCCCGTGGGGATCCATTTCTATGGACTTCATTGTGGGATTACCAACCTTCTCAAGGGAAGAACACCATTTAGTGGTGGTTGACCGTCTAACAAAGGCAGCTCTTTTTTATCCCTTGTGTCGGCTTACCACTGCAAAACAGACATCAGACTTGATGATTAAGAAGGTTGTTTCGCTTACATGGAGTACCGGATGAGGTCATTTCGGATCGAGGGTGCAATTCATTCAAGGTTTTGGCAAAATTTCTGTGCAGCATGGACATTAAAGTAAACCTTTCTTCTGCTTTTCATCCCAGACTAATGGACAGACAGAAACGAACCAATCAGACCCTGGAGCAGTATCTCCGCCTGTTTTATCTGCCACCTACAGGATGATTGGGTGGATCTACTTCCACTGGCTGAGTTCACTTATAACAACTCTCAGAGCGCCTCCACTAAGCAGTCTCCTTTTTACTCCAATCTAGGTTATCATCCTAACATTCTTCTCGATTTCCCATTAGATACGCCCTTGCCGGCAGTGGCTGAAAGAATCACTTCTTTACAAAAGAATATGGATCTTTTAAAGGAAAATCTAGAATTGGCTCAGGAAAGTACAAGAAAGCAGCAGATAAATTTCGAAACTGTCACCAGCTTTCAGGTAGGAGATTTGTCTGGCTGTCAACCAGAAATCTTAAATTAAAGATTCCATCGTCTAAATTGGGACATAAGTACATTGACCTTATAAGATCAATAAGATTATAAGTGCTGTTGCTTGTCGTCTTCAACTGCCCAAACTATGAGAATCCACCCTGTCTTTCATGTATCCCTATACTAAAGGCTTGCAACACCAATACGTTTCCTGACGTTCTTCTCCTTGCCCTGACCCAGTGCTGGTCGATGGTCAGGAAGAATTTATGGTGGGAAGGATTCTAGATTCCAGGTTGTACGAAATCAGTTGCAATATTTGATTAAAAGGCAGGGCTACCCAGTGGAGGGACAACTCATGGGAAACCAGTCAATAATGTAAATGTCCTCGCCTGCTCCGCCAGTTTCATCAGATGGTACCCTGACAAGCCTGGTCTGAGGTCTCCGGAGGTTGTTCCCTAAGGGGGGAGGTAATTGTGAAGGTTCTTTGTCTCTGTTGAACATGTTCCTTGAAACTCAGTTTTTCCGTTCGGCCATTTTGCTTTTGTCTTTCTGCAGCTCTTGCCCTCAGTTTAATATGGAGTTTCCAGTTTTCATGTTCCCGCCCTGATTCTTCCCTCTTGCTTCTTAAGCAGCCTCAGCTGAACAATCAGTGCTCCTGAATCAAGCCTAGTCAGTCTGTTGACCTGAATTCTGAAACCTTGGACTTGTTCTCCAGCTATTTCCCTACTGAGGAACCTTGGAACACTTTTGGATCTGGAAACCTGCTGTTTGGTGAATCCATGTTTGCAGAGGAATTACGGTACAGAGAAGAGATCCTGAAACCTGCTTTGGAGATTATTGTTTGTGCTTGAAGTTACTCTGGCTGCTGTGTCTTCCTGTCGCTGTTCCTGCAAACTTGTGGAACTTTTCAGCATGCTTGTATGAAGTAATACAACGATACAGCGTTGATCCAGGGGACTAGTCTGATTGCGTATGTGGAGTTGGGAAGGAATTTTTTTCCCAATGTGAAGCATACTGTTTGCCACTTGGGTTTTTTTGCCTTCCTCTGGATCACATTGTTAGGGCAGGTTAGGATAGGATATGGTTGAACTAGATGGACTTTAAAGTCTTCCTTCAACCTTAATAACTATGTTAACTATGTTTACTATGTTAAGTCATTTCATATCAACCTGTGTCTCCTGTGTTTTCCTCGCACCCAAGCACAAGACGCTATAGGAACTGTACACTTACAGACAAAACTCTATATACCGCACACGATGTGTATGACCCTGTATACACCATATACACCATTATATAACTCTTATTTTGAAGCAAAAAAAAAACAAAACAGGAACAAATACAATACTTAAAATAAAGAAAAGTAAAGTTAAAAATCAACAAACTTACTGGTATTTCAAAGGGAATTATGGGCCTGCTTTTGGCTAATGAGATGGTAATTGTTCGGTTCCATTATTTTGTCACTGCTAGTCGTAACAAGTGAAGCAATTTTTCTCTTTCTGAATTCATTATTTCCTAGGGATTCCAAATTTGCTATTGTAAAATACCAATATATATACACCGCTACAAAAAACAATATACCGCAATAAACTGCCACACAGAGACATACAGCCTGCATGCCCTCACGCAGCCTTCCAATCCAAAAACATTTCTCCTCATCAGGCATTTATTGGCGCAATCGCTTTTAGTCAGGCTCAAATGGTGTGGTGCGAGAGTCCCTAATAGCAGGTAAATGTCCCCATAGGCACATTGGTCCCAATAGGCAGGTAAATGTCCCAATAGGCAGCATTGGGCCCCAATAGGCACATATTCCTCAATAGGCAGCATAGGTCCCCAATTAGGCAGCATAGTCCCCAATAGGCAGCTTTTGTCCCAAAACAGCATAGGTCCCAATGGCACCATAGGTCCCCAATACAAGCTATGTCTCAATGGAGGAAAAAAAGTCCCAATAGAAACATAGCCCCCCAAAAGCCCGCAAGTCCCCAAAGGCCCATACCCCCCAAAAAGGGGGGAAAAAAGCCCCCAAAAGCAGATGGCCCAAAAAACGCACATTTTTTTCAATGGGGGGGTAAATGTCCTAATGGGGGGGGAAATGTCCCAATAGGCGCTTATCCCCAAAACAGCTTTTGTCCGAAAAAGGCGCTTTTAAAAAATTTCCCCCCCCGGGGTCAATAAAGTGTATCGAAAACGTAGTAGTCCCCAGTGGGGGAAATTAAATTTCCCCCTAGTACTAGTAATCCCCCAAAAGGGGGAGCATAACCCCCCCTAGGCGCAAAATTTCCCCCCTGGGGGAGCGAGTAGCCCCCCAAAAGGGGACATAGCCCCCCCCAAAAGGGACAATGCACCCCAAAAACCCCCCCTAGAAAAATAGCCCCCCCAAAAACACTATATCCCCAAAAACAGCATAACCCCCCAAAAAACCCATATAACCCCCCCTACCAGCAAAAATCCCCCATAAGCACATAGCCCCCCAAAAGGCCCCGCATAATCCCCCATCCCCCCTAGTCCCCCAAAAGGCCCATATTCCCCCATAAGCAGTTTTCCCCCCAAAAGGGGGGCAAAATCCCCATAGTCGCTTTTCCCCCCCAACCAGCATAACCCCAAAAATCCGCATAATCCCCAAGCCACCCAAACCCCCCCTACCAAAACATATTTCCCCCTTTTGCCACCCTTTTTCCCCCCAAAACCCGCAAAATCCCCCTTAAAAGCATAACCCCCAAAAAGGCAGCATAACCCCCCCAAAAACCCAGAACCCCCCTACCCCGCAGAAGCCCCCAAAAGGGAGCAGAAAAACCCCCATGCCACAAACCCCCCCTACCCCCAGCCCCCCTAGCCAGCAAAACCCCCCCTACCCCCATAGTCCCCCTAAGCAGCAAATTTTCCCCCAAAACCCCCGCAAGTCCCCCAAGCACATAACCCCCATAAGCAAAAGAACCCCCATAGCCAAAAGAATCCCACATACCAAAACAAAATCCCCCAAAAAGCCAAAACCCCCATAGCCACATAGCCCCCACACCAGAAAAAGACCCCCAAAAACACAAATCCCCCTTTCCAGCTTTTCCCCCCAAAAGGAAAATCCCCATACCACGGGGAATTTTCCCCCTCCAAAAATCCCCCATGGGGAGCAGAACCCCCCCTACCCCCGCATAGTCCCCCTTACCAGCATAATCCCCCCAACCGCATAACCCCCCTAGGGAGCAGAAACCCCCATACCAGCAAAACCCCCCCAAAAAAGCAAAACCCCCCCTAGGCAAAAGAACCCCCCCTACCACAGAACCCCCCCTACCCCGGATACCCCCCAAAAACCCCCAGAAACCCCCATAGCCAGCTAGTCCCCCATAGCCAGCATAACCCCCCCTAGGCGGGGAAACCCCCCTACCAGCATAGTCCCCCTTTTGGAGAAAACCCCCCAAAAAGCATAGTCCCCCAAGGCACAGAATCCCCCATACCAGCTAATCCCCCATGGGGGCAGAATCCCCATAGCCCGCAAACCCCCTCCCCAAACCCCCCCAACCAGCTAGTCCCCATAAGAAAATAGCCCCCCCCGAACATAATCCCCCATTGGGGACAAATTTTCCCCCCTTTTGCACAGAACCCCCCCCACCCCGCATAATCCCCCAAAAGCCACAAAACCCCCATAGCACAGAACCCCCATGGGGACAAAATCCCCCATGGCCCCCAAATCCACCATACCCCATAGTCCCCCCAAAGGCGGGGAGAACCCCCAAAAGGGAGCAAATCCCCCATACCCCCATAGTTTCCCCCCTTTTGCCATTAATCCCCCTACCGCATAATCCCCCATAGCCAGCGAATCCCCCTTTGGCACATAATCCCCTTTTTTAAAAAAAAAAGGGACAAAACCCCCCCTACCCCGCAAAACCCCCCCTAGCCAGCAGAATCCCCCAACCAAAAAGAATCCCCCATACCACATAGCCCCCCCTGCAGCATAGCCCCCCCCTGGGGAGCAGAACCCCCCTAGCCAGCAGAACCCCCCCTAGCCAGCATAGCCCCCCCCACCCCGCATATTCCCCCCCTAACCCCATAATCCCCCTAGCCACATAGCCCCCCAAAACCCCCCCTTTTTCCCCCCTAAGCACCCCCAACCCCCCAAAAAAACCCCCGTCCCTCTTTTGGCACGGGGAATTTCCCCCAAAACCCGAACCCCCCCTAGCCCCAGAAAAATTCCCCATAGCCAGCAGAATCCCCCATAGCCAGGAAAAATTCCCCATACCAGCAAATTCCCCATACCCGAAAAATCTCCTTTCCAGCAAAACCCCCATGGGGACATAACCCCCCAGGCACAGAATCCCCCATGCCACATAATCCACCATAGGCACAAAATCCCCCAACCCAAGGGGAATTTCCCCCCTAGGCGGAACCCCCCTGGGGAGCGAATCCCCCAAACCCCGCGAACCCCCCCCTAGCCACTTTTGTTCCCCCAAAACCCGATATTTTCCCCCCTAGCGGGGATTTCCCCCATACCAGATGGCCCCCCCTAGCCACAATTTACGCATAAGCAGCATAACCCCCCCTACCGCATATCCCCCCATAGGGGAGCAAATCCCCCCTACCCGCAAAACCCCCCCACCACATAGCCCCCAAAACGCCAATCCCCCATAGCCCCCTACCCCCCCTACCAGCATAACCCCCCTAGCACAAAATCCCCCAAAAAGCAGCAAAATTTTTTCCTTTTCCCAGAAAAACCCCAACATAGCCAGCATCCCCCCCAAAAGCAGCATAACCCCCATAGCCAGCTTAGCCCCAAAATCCCCCAGCATAGATCCCCAAACACATTCCCCCATAGCCACCTTTAGTCCCCCATAACCAAGAACCCCCCAAAAAGCCACAAAACCCCCCCATAGCCAGCATAATCCCCCATAGGCAGCAAAACCCCCCCATAGGCACAAATCCCCCATCCCCACATAGTCCCCCCATAAAAAAGCATAGCCCCCAAGGCAGTTTTAATCCCCAGGGGCAAAAACCCCCCCATACCAGATAATCCCCCATACCACAAAACCCCCATAGCAGCAAACCCCCCCATAGGAAGGGGGAATCCCCCATGGCAGCAGAATCCCCATGGCCCCACAAATCCCCCTTAGCCACATAGCCCCCGGGGGCAGAAAAAACCCCCATAGCCAGAAAAACCCCCCATAGCCCATAGTCCCCCTAGCCGGATATTCCCCACATAAGCACAAAACCCCCCATAAAAGCATAGCCCCCTTTTAAGCCGCATAGTTTCGCATAAGCCCCCTAAACCCCCTTTTAAGCAAGTCCCCCTTAGGCACCAAAAAACCCATACCAGCAGAATCCCCCATCCCCAAGCATACCCCCTGACGGGGTTTTTTTCGAAAAAACTTTTGCCCCTCCAGTCATCCAAATTTTTTTAAGGGAGCAGGGGGTGGACCAATAAAAAATTGACCCCAGACAAAGGTTTTTTAAATTTTAGACACACTAAAAAATTGGTATTAAAAGCCCGATCTAAGCAAATTCCTGTCTTTATTAGCAAAAAAGGGTTTTTTGGGAAAAAAACAAACAGGTTCCCCCAGGGGGGGAAAGCTTTTTTTAAATTAACCCCCCCGGGGCCAACCCCAAAATTGGGCCCATGCCCCCAGACAGATTTGATGTTTTTCTTCAATTTTAAATTTCTTTGGGGGTTTTTATCAATTTTTGATCCAACTTGTCCTCAGAAGTGGGTTTAAAACCTTGGGTAAATTTTTCTCGGGAAAGTTTTGGGGATACTGGTGCTATCTTTAAAAAAAAGTTTGATATAACCCCTGCGATAAAGGGGAAAAAAACTTGTTGTTTTTGGCACAGAATAAGGCAGGCACACAAAAAATAAATACATATATATAAAAAAAATTAAAAGAATTTAGAAATGGACATATTCCCTTTTAAAATTGGGGGATATTAAATTTCCCCTTTTTTAAAAAGAAAAACAGGGAAAAAAATTTTTTTTGTTTGGGGTCTACCACCCCCTGATTAATTAAAAGTCCTTTCCCCTTTGGAGGCTGTATCGCGGGGGAAATTTTCTGCGTGGGCTCAGTTTTACATCAAAAGAAAAAACCAATAGGGGTGAAAATTTAAAATTAAAGTTCAGCCTTGTAACACTCCTTAAAAGGGGCTGGCCCCAAACCCTTTTTAAAATTTTTTCCGGGAAACTGATGAAAACCTCTAAGGGGAAACCCCGGGGTGGGGTGGGTCAAAAGCTGGCTCAACTTACTGAAGCTTTTTTTTTTTTGATATACTATTTTTACTCGACAAGGAAAATTTATTTTCCCCAAAAGGATGCAGAAAACCCCCCAAAATGGTGGAAAAAAAATGTAAGCATGTAAAAAAGTAGGAAAGTATATTTCCCCTTTCCCCCCCCCCCTAAACACAAATTTTCCCTTGACGGGGTAAAACCCTTTTAGACTGCCCCTTGTGGGGAGAGGGGAGGTGGATTTCTTCACCCCACCTCAGGAGGCCCCCTTTTTGGGGGCCCCCCAGGCAGCTTAGCCCCCACTTTTGGGTTTAAAACATGGAGTTCTCCCATCGTCCCAAAAAAAATTCTCTTGATTGAAAAACTCATAGGGGGTTTTCCCCAAAAAGGGTCAGGCGGGGTTTAAAATTTTTTCCATACCCCCCAAAAATTTAAAATTTTCATCTCTTCCTAAAAAAAAAAGGTACCTGGGGGGTCCCCAGCCTTGGTTAAATTTTCCCCGATATGGGAAAACGCAACATGGGGTTATCAACCCCATCGGGGGGTGGAATAAGTTCCCCCAGGGAACAACTGGTACATCGAGGGGGCCGTCACCCCAAGGAAAATTTGGTTTTTTTGGATCACGGAGTAAAATTCCTATACAGGGCTAATTGTTTGAGATGGGGTGCCCCCTTACGAAAAGGGGAAAAAAGGGGTTTTGGAAAATGCCCCCCAAATTTTATCGGAAAAAGCTTTAAAAAATAGAAAAATGGGGAAGGGGGAAAAAAAAACCCCAACCCCAAAAACCATAAAATTAAAAAATTTCTATTAAAAATTTCTGCTATTAAAGTAAAAAGGGGAAACAAAGACAAAAAAAATTTCAAAATTTTAAAAAAATTTTTAAGGGGGAGAAACCAATCTCAAACTAAAGGGTTTCAAAACCAAAAGCACAAAGAAAAGGGAACAAACAAGGAGAACTGGGTTTTTTTTACAAAGCAGGAAAAGAAAAAATTTTTTTTGGAAAACACTGAGACTTGGGGGGACGATACAAATGTTGGAAAAAAAAGGCCCCAAAGGTTTCAACTTTTTTGAAAAAAACAACTTAAAAAAGGGAGGAGGTGTTGCATTGTATGTTAAAAAAGCGTTATCGGGACAGAGTTTCGCTTCAGAGACGGGGGTTTTCTGTAAAAATTTTTTTGGGGGTTTAAGAATACAAGGACAAAAAAAGGAAAAAGGACACCATTTTTGGCATTTACTACGGCCCCGCCTGTGCAAAAAAGATATGGGGGGAATCTTTATGCAAAAAAAGGGCCAAAGGGGTTTCCCCAAAAAAAAATATGAATGGGGGTCGGGGGAGATTTTCAACTATCCAGACATTTTTGGGAAAAATCTCTCTCACAAAAAAAAAGGGGCCCAAAAATTTTTACCTTTTCTCTTGGGGGACAACTTTATTTCCAAAAAAAAAAGGGAGAAAAAAGGGGGATCTCCCCCCTTGGATCTAATCCTCATAAAGGGGGAGGAAATGGTGGAGGGTAAGGGGGGCTGGGACTCTAGGAGGAATGCCAAAAGTTTTTTGGGGTTTTGGATAAAAAGGGGGGAAAACCCTTTTTGAAGACTCAGACGTCAAGGGGTTAAAATTTAAAAAAGGAATTTTAAGGAACTCAGAAAGAAAATTTGGGGGGGATCCAATGGGGGGAATCCTTAAGGACAAAAAGGCCCGGGGAAGGGGGGAAAATTTTTAAAAAAATAAAAATTCTCAAAGAAAAATCTTAAACCCCTTCCCCAAAAAGGGGGAAAAGGGGAAGTTTAAGGAAACCCCCGGATGGATGAACAAGAACTTAAACATGCAAAAAGGAAAAGAAAGAAATGTTTATCAAATGGAAAGAGGGGGAAAAAACAAAAAAAGGGGAAAAAAATGCCGTCGAAAAAACCCCTGGGGGGAAAAAACAGATTATCTAAAGCTGACAATAATTTTAAGGGTTTTGCAAGTGCGTCAAAACCCAAAAAAAAGGATTTTGGGGATAGCAAAATAAAAGAAAAGTCAAAGATGCTATGGGTTTTTTTAAGGAAAAAAAATGAAAAATTGGTAATGGGGATGTTGAAAGGGGCCTAAATTTTTTTTAAATTTTCCTATTTTGCATCTGTTTTCTTAAAAAAGGAAATGTAACAAAAACTGATTTTAAAATGTCCTTTAAAAAGGAATAGAAGAATCCGGGAAAAACTATAAAAAAAAGGGGACAGTGAGGAAAAACTTTTTTTTAACTTAAATGAATTCAAGCTCCAGGCCAAAATAAATTCCCCCCCGGTTTTACAAGGGGAATAGAAAAAATTTTCTTAACCCCACTGTCCATAATCTTTAAAATTTCCCCTTGGGGAGAAGGGGAGAACCCCCAAAGATTGGAGAAGAGCAAATTTGTTAAAAATTTTTAAAAAAGGGGAAAAAAAGGGGTGGACCAGGGAATACAGGGGGTTTTGATTCGACTTCTATACCGGGGAAAATTTTTTTGAAAAAATTTTTTTAAAGAAATTTTGCAAGTCCGGGGTAAAAATAAAATGATTAAACAGAGTCAGCTTTTTTTAAAATAAAAATCATGTCAGACAAAATTAAAATTTTTTCTATGACAGAATCACTGACTGGGTGGATCGGGAAATTTTTTTGTAGAAATAGATATTGACTTCAGAAAGCATTTGAAAAAAGTATCTCAAAAAATCCTTTTTGAAAAAATGACTAATTTTGGAAAGGGGCAAGGCAACTGTTGGGGTTCCTTTTCGGGGTTAGTGATGGAAAACCCAAAAAAAGGGTTTTTTAAAGGCTGCAACCCGTTGGAAAAAAATTTTCCCAAATGGGGTAAAAGGGGTTTTTTGGGGGCCCTTTTATTGTTAAAAACTTTACAAATGTTTTTGATAAAAGGGAAATTTAGGGTAAACTAAAAAAAAATTTCCCCGATGACAAAAAGCTAGGGGGGTACTAATACTAGAAAAGATAGAGAGGGGAAATTAAAAAAAAATTTTTACATAAACGGGGGCAGGGGGAAAACAACTAACAGAAGGGGTTTTTTAAAAGGGAAAAAAAAAAAAAAGTACTACATCGGGGGAAAAAAAAATAAAAAAAAATATACAAAATGGGGGAAAAAGGGGGTTAAAATAACAGAAAAATTAAAAACCCCTTTGGGGAAAATAATTGATACAGACTTAAAAATGAGTCAACAGGGTTTCAGCAGAAAAAAGGCAATGCAATTCTAGGATGTTTAAAAAGAACTTTTTTTAAATTTTCGTGGGGTTTATTATTCCTTACCCTTTTTGGTCAAACCCCATCGGAAAAACTGTGCCTTTTTTGGGGGCCCCTTTTTTAAAAAAAACATCAACAAATGGAGAAAAATTCAAGAAGACCACCAAAAATGGTGACCTTGGGCTGCAAACTTTTCTTGGGGAAGGTTTTTTCGATTTGGGAATGTTTAGCTTGAAAAAAGGGGAAAAAAAAGAGGAGACTTAATAGCTGTCTAAAAATTTTTTAAAAGGGGTGTACATTGTAAAAAGGACATTTTTTATTCTCTTTTTCACAAGGAAAGACTAAAAGGAAAGGGGTTTTAAAATAAAGGGGGAAAAAGGAACAAATTTGATTTTTTAAAAAAAAATTTTTTTACAGTTGGGGGGATAAAAGAGGGAAAAAGGCTCCCCCAAAGGTGGGGGTTTTCCTTCAAGGGGAATTTTTCAAACAGAGGCTGGATAGACATCTGTCGGGGTGTTTTTAAAAACCTCCCCTTTAGCGGGGGGTTTGGCCCCCAAAAACCCAGGGAAGGCCCCCCTTTCCCAAATCTACCTTTTTTTATTCTATGACCAAAATTTTCTACCACCAAACAGGCCTGTTGGAGGAATCCTTTGAAGCCCCCCACCCTTCGAAAAAAAATGTTCAACTCCTGATTCTTTTTCACCCCCCGAGCCGCTTTTTAATTTTTGTGGGGCTACATAGTTTTTCCATCTCCCAGAATTTTGGGGGATATAATAAAACATTTTCCCCTATCAAACTCACAGACCCCCCTTTCTCGGCTAGGTTTCATATCGGGCCATTTTTTTTGGAGAGTCTTCTTTTTTTGGGGCCCCCCAGTTCCTCAACTACCCCCGGAAAAAAGCACCCCGGGGCTAAAATTGATAACCTTTGGGGCCTCGTGTAGTATGTTTATCCATTCTACATTGAATTGGTTTTTGTTTTTTTGGGTTATAGGGAAAAAAACCTTTTCAAAAATTGTTTGGGGGGTTTTATATTCAAGGGGCCCCCCCCTTGGAACTCCTGGTTCCCCCCCCAAAATGAAAAACTTGGGATCTTCCCCCAAACCAAGGTTTAGTTGCCCCTTGGCCCCCCTTTTTTTCTGATTGTTAAATGAAGTGGATTTTTTCGGTTTTTGGTTACTAGGGTCCCCCCCAGGGCATTTTTTTTAAATTGCTTGGGGAATTTTTCCCACCAAGTGCATTCCCCCCCCAAGTTGGGGGGTTTTTGGACCTAAGTCGCCCATCCCCAAAACCCAGTGTATGGAACTTTTTTGGGGAAGGGGTTGGGTCAGTAAGGGGGGCTTTTAGGGGTCTCTTTTTTCTTACAAAAAACCCCTTTCTCAAAGTGCCCAGAAAGGGCCCTTTTTCAGAGTTTTCAGGGGAGTAAAAAGGTATAATTGTCTGTATGAAAAATTAAAAATTCCCCGGGCCCCCTATTTTTACCTTTTTCCCCCTAACTGAGGAATTTAGGCGGGCACCCACTGCCAGGGTTTTCCCTTTTGGGGACCCCTAAGCAGACAGGATTATGGTGGGGTTCCCGGGAAAAAGGCATGATTTTTCCGATGAGCGTTTGGAGCTGCACGAAAAAAAATCCTACTGATTTTGTTTTTTTTAACTTTTTTTCTAACCTATTCGATCCAGAGATTTTTTTTGGGGGAAAAATTTGGGAAAAAAAAACCCCCTTCCCTTTTCCCGGGGTAGGAAAATTTGGAAAATTTTTCATCTTTTTCTGTTGTAACTTTTTGGGGGGGGGGGTGGGTTTTTTTTTTTATATCCCCTTAAACATATGTATCCCCATTTATCTCCCCATCTTCTTTGGGGCATCTTTGATAATATTTTCCCAAAAAATGCGGTGAGGGGGTTTCCATTTTTAAATTTAAAATTTCCCCTTTTAGGCCCCCAAACCCCCAATTTTAATTGATTAGCTCTACCTTTTTACATCGGGGTTTTTCAATTTTTTAAAGGCTTGCCATTTTCTTTGGGGATCCACAGCCCGTTGGGGTTTAAAAACCCCGTCTGCCCCCTGTTCCATTTTCCCCCCCCCTGACCAAATAACAGTTGTCATTCCCCGGCCTTTTTGGCTTTGGAATGGGGTTTTTGGGGAAGGGGAATCAAAATCCTCTTACAACTTGGGTTTTTTTGAAAGCCCAATGTTTTTGGGGTTTTCCCTTTTTACCCAGAAAAAGTTAGCAAACCCATGAACGTAGGACAAACAAAAAGCAGAAAGGATATATTTCAACAGCTTAGGGGGTTTTGACCAGTCGTTTTTTTTTTCAGGGAAGGCCCCGAACCGGTGCTCTTTTCCCCCAAAATTCAGAGCGGTTGGGGTGGGGAGGATCACGGGGGACCTTTAAAAATGGGGGGTTGGGGGCAGTCTTTTTCCCCAAAACTTTTTTCATACACCAGGGGCCCAGGGGGAAAAAATTGTTCATGTATCACCTTGGTTTTTTGGGGAGAAGCGACACCCCTAGAGTGGGTTTTTTGTCAACTTTTAAGCTCTAGCTTTAAGGGGTATTGGAGGTAAATATAAAGGGTTTTACTAGGTCCCTATCACTCCCCCCTTTTTAGAAAGATATGATTTTTTTCCCAGAAGTGTTGTGGGGATCATATCCTTTTTTTAAAATTTTAACCTTTGTCATAATAAAAAAATTTTATTATTTGGAGGTTCAGTCCAAAAAACATTTTTCCCCTTGTAAAGGGGGGATCTATCAGTCTCTGGATTTTTCCTCTATGCATGGGGTTTTAAAAACAACTGCAGACGACGGTAAAAGGGTGCCCCCACTTCCCCTGAAGAGAAAAAGGGGATACAAAAAGCTTCCATCGGAAAAAGGAATCCAAACCCCTAAAATGGTTTTCGATACCAAATTTTTGCCCGTTCATCAATAGTGATGTAAGGGGCCCCCCAAAGCCCCTTTTGATGCTTTTATCTGGGGCGGGATTTTTTTGGGAAAAAAATGTACAAAAAATTAAAAAAAGGGTTTTAGGTGGTTCCCCCCAAATACAGATTTTTTATTCCACTATCCTCCGTGGGGGTGCCAAAAAAACTGTCACTCTTTCCAAAAAGGGGCCTTCCGGGGAACACTAAATCTACTGGCTTCCTGGGCCTTGTTTTTCCTTTTAACCCCCGTATTCCATGCTGCCTCCTCCCATAGTTAAAAAACCCCCGTCCCCTGTCTAGTTATACATATAAATACTTTTCAAAACTTTTTCTTAAGAAATGTTACAAGGGTAAATTTTTTTCCCCCCAAATTAACATTTTACATTTTACTATGTACAAAAAAACAAATCTAAAAAAAAAGGTTTTTTGAGTATAAAAAACCAACGTTTTTTTGGTCCATTTTGGGTCTCAGCCTTTTTTTCCCGGGGGACCCCGTCAATACCCCCCCAAAAAGGGAAATCTTTAAGCTCCGGGGAATTTAGGTTTTTTAGGGGCCCCCATAGGTTTTCCCCCAAACCTTCCCCTGAGAAAATTTTGATGTCATTTCCCCCCCCCCGCAAAAAAGGGAAAAAAGGTTTTTCAGTTTAGGGGGTTTTACCCGGGAAAAGGTTCTGACCCCCTGTAAAAAATAACACACACGAACACATACCTTCCACCTTTTGGTAGGTTTTACATCATCGCAGAAAATTGGGGGAAAAAAAAGAGGGCTTCCCCCTGTGTGTGTGTGTTTGCGGGGTTCCCCTATTTTTACCTGTTTTGCACATTTGTGGGACAGATTTGTGAAAAATTTTTGGGGAAACCCCGGAAAGGGGGGGGGGCCCTCCTTAGGAAAAAGGCATTTGCCCCTGACAAAATTTTACCCTATGCGGCACGAGAAACCCACCCCAAGGGCTTTTTCGTGCCCTTACCACCCCTCTCCATGGTCCCCGGCTCCGCTTGGGGACCAAAATCTGTATTTTGTTTTATACAGTTTTTATAGGCTTGTCCCCTTGGGCGATGAAAATACATGAGACACCGGTTTTTGATATAGAAAGTTTGTATTACTTAAAACAATTTTTGGAAAAATTAGTCACCCATTTTTCAGACACAGAAGCAGGGGACACAGCGGGGCCGATTTTAAAAAAAGCCAGCAATCACTCTCCCAACATTTTTGGGGTCTTTTTCCCTGTTACCGAAAGGGCCTTTTCAAACGGGGGGCTTTAAAAGCAGGTTCAAGTCCCCCCAATGCTTCAGATTTTTCCCGTAGGAATACCCGGGGTACAAGGCCCAAAGGGGTTCGGGGTCGGGGCCCCGGGGTTTTGCAGGCGATTTTGAAGAAATGATTGTCACTGTGGCTTTTAAAAAAAACAAAGGAGGGGATCAGGGGGGAAACCCCTGAAAGCTGGAAACCCCCTATTTTACTGGGGGGAAGATAGCTGCTAAACAAGACAGAAAAAAAATGGCTGCCCGAACAAAACTGAGTTTCAGGAACATGTACACAGCCCCTTCATTACTCCCCCTTAGGACAACCCCCCGGTGACCCCAAACCCGGTTTTGGGTACCTTGTTTTAAAGACGGAGCAAGGAGGACATTAACGTTTGACTGGTTCCCAAAAAGTTGTCCCCACTGGGTTGCCCTGCCATTTAATCAAATTTTAATTTTTTTTATACAACCCCGGGAAAAAAAAATCCTTTCCACCACAAATTCTTCCTGACCATCGACTTTCACTGGGTCGGGCAAAGAAGAACGTTCCCCGGGAAAATTTTGGGGGTTTTTCAGCCTTTAGTAAACATGAAAAAGGGGGGGTTCCCCTTTTTTCTGGGAAAATTTAAGGGGGACAAAAAAACGGCAATTATAATTTTTTTGATTTTTTAAGGGGCCCCAAGTACTTATTTTCCCAACTTAGACGATGGGTTTTCCTTAATTAAGGGTTTTTGGGGTTCACCAACCAAGTTTCCTACCTTGAAACTGGTGCAGGTTTTTGAAATTTATCTTGCCCCTTTTTTTTACCTTTCCTGAGGATTCCAGATTCCCCCCTTTTGAAGATCCCCTTTTTTCTTAAAGACGTGATTCTTTCCCCCCACTGCTGGTAAAGGCGTTTCTATGGGGAAATTGGGTAGAATGTTTGGTGATAACCCCCGTTAAGAAAAAGGAAAAGCTTAGTTGGGGGCCCCTCTGAGATTTTTTTAAGAGAAATCGCTAATGGAAGTTTTAACCACCCCAAAAATCCGTAGGTGGCAGATAAAAAACGGAGATACTGCTCCAGGGTTTTTTTGGTTCGTTCGGTCTGTCCATTAGGCTGGGGGGGAAAAAAAGAAGAAAGGTTTAAAATTTTTGTCCAAGCTGCTCAAAAATTTTTTTCCCAAAACCCCGAAGTGAAAAATTCAAACCCCCCATCCGAAAAAAAAACCCCATCCGGTTTTTCCCCTGTAACGAAACACTTTTTTTAAACATCAAATCTGATGTCCGGTTTTTAGTGGGTAAAACCCCACAAGGGATTAAAAAAAGTGCCTTTTTTAACGGGGGAAAAACCAAAACCCTGAATGGGGGGTTTTTTCCCCGAGATTGGGGGAAATCCACAATGAAGGGGCCCTAGAAATGGATCCCACGGGGGGACGGGGGTGGGAAGAGGCCCCCCCCGCCCCTTTTGGGAGGGGCGAGGTGTTTTGCATCTTGCACAAAATTTTAAATTTAAGTGAATATTTTTTAAAAATTCTTCCTGCAAGTGGGCCCCCCAAAAAAAACGAGAAAGGAATTCTTGTTTTTTTGAATTCCTCTATTCCCGCTATTTTGGGAAAACGTGAATGAGTTGCAAAAACCCAATCGGGGCTTTTTCCCGGAATATACAGGCTTTGTCCCTAAATTCCCCACACCATTTTTAAAAGACAAAACTTACGCCCCTTTGGGGGGGGTTTCCCCAAAAAGGAATCCGCAGGTATCCCCTTTTATGCCCTTTTAGTTGGTCTTGATTATGAATCACTCCTGGAATCTAAAAATCGGGAAGAAAGTCTTAGGAGGAGTTTTTGGGGCGTGTCCCCTGCTGTTTTAAACCTAGATTTTTCATCAGCCTTTCCTTTTCGCATCCTGGTCTATAAGAAAGAAAAATTTTTAAAAATTGGTTTTTTAAAAAAAAAAAAATTTCCCCCGACCCCGGGGGGAGTCAGGCCCCTTAGCCGCCCCTGATAAATTCAAAGGTTCGATGGTCTGTCAGGCGATATTTGCTTTAGCCCCCGAAAAGGTTTTCCCCTTTTTTTTTTAAGGGGGAAAAAAAGGCCAAAAACTCTCAAATTCCCAAAACGTGGGGTTCCCCCAGGGGGAAACAACTGCGGGGGAAAAAAGGCCCCAGGGAGGGAAGCTTCTTCCCCCCCTGTTCTCTGGGGAAAATTTTGGGGTCCAACGGCCCCAGCCCGAAGCACCCCCCTCTATTATGAAGGCAAGCTCGGGGGGGGATGTACTGGGAAAGGGTTTTTCAGGGGGGTTAAAATTTTTCTTTTAGACGGGGAAAGTTTCCCCGGCTTGGGGGGGCCCGGGAAACCAGATTTTTCCGGGAAAATTGGGGGATAGGGGCCAACCCTCAAGAAATTCCAAAAAAATTTATAGAATTTGGGGAAAAACCCCATGAAGCCCCCGTACCCCCCTTACATTTTTTGGGCTTCCCCAACCTTGATGGCGGGGGTTTTTCCTTCCTCCAACAAATTTTCCTTTTAGACAGTCTACCCCGAAAATTAAATTTTCGGTCCTAGGGGAATTTTACACTTTTCAATTTTTAGGGGAAAGATGATTTTGCCCCTTGACGTTCCAAACCATTTCACATGTCCTTTATGTTCCTTGGGGGGTTTTTAAAAAAATTTTAAAAATTACCAAATAAATCACCAAATGTACCCCAGGAGATCCCCTGAAAATGTCTTTTTACCAAGTTTTGGGGAAAAGGGCTGGGGCGGTATCAAAAACCAAAAAAAAAACCCTGATATTCAAAGTGTCCATAGCGTGACCTGAATCAGTTTTCCCCTTTATCCCCGGGGCAAATTTGGGCCCCAATTTAAAGGCCCCCGAAGATCTAGTTTAGAAAAAAATTTTTTGGCTTTTTGCCCTCTTAAAAAACTCAGGGTTTAAAGGGGGAAAGGATAACGGTTTTTAAATTTTAACCTTTTTGGGGGTTCCCATAATTACGCAGGGTCTCAAAAGATCCATCTTTTTTTTTACAAAAAAGAGGGGTGCCCCCGCAAGATGAAAAGGGGCGTATGAAGCCCTTGATAGATTTTCCCCCATGTAATCCTTTAAAAGCTTAGCTCGGGCCCGCCAGGGGGGAAAATTAACCCCAAAATGTATCCGCCCCCCGGCAATAATTAATTGGACAATCATATGGACGGTGAGGGGAAGCTGGTCAGCGGTTTTTTTTGTTTTCATAAAAACCCCATAGTCCTGGGGTACAAAATGGTAGTTCAGGGGGTGAATGGTTCCTTTAGGAAAAAAACAACTGGGGGAATTTTTTGGCCATCTGTTTTTTTTGGAAAAAAGTAAAATTCCTTGGGGTCCCAGTTAATGGTTGGGGGTTTGAGCCGGGGGCCATGGTTAGCCTAGAATAATGGGGGAAAAGGGGGAAAAGAGATAACATTTTAAAAGGCCCTTTTCTTTTTTTTTTTTTTTCCCATGAGAACCCCAAAGGCTCTGTTTCCCCTCCCCCGGTCAAAGGTTTTGCAGGGGCCATCCCCCTTTCCCCCTGTACTGGATAGCCTTTTTTTACTGAACGGATCCCCGGGGTTTAACAAAAAGGGACATCCCTTTTAAAAATTTCCCCCGGCCCCCCAGGCTCATAGCAAGGGGAGACACCCAAGCTGAGTCAACCCAATTTTTTTTGGGAAAGAAAGCAATGAAATTTTTTTCTTTTAACTCAGCTGGGAAAACCGTAGGGGGAAATTGAAAAATGGCAGCGTTTACACAGTCAACGTCCTCCCAAAGGAAAGGGGTTTTTTCCCCGGAAAAAAAAGTCGTTTTGCAGAAAATCTTGGGGGGCCCGAGGGGCGGAACCCCACAGATTTTTTTTTCCCCCCTTTGCAACATCACAGTGAATGAGTGCTGCTTTTTTCTTACGGGGAAGGTGGGATTTTAATGAAAAGCCCTGGGGTTTCCCCCAAAGAAACTAGATTTTCCCAAAAAAATTTCCTTTTTGTCCCCCACTAACCCGTTGTAAAAAATCTACCTGCTTTTGGGTTTTTGGTTCAAAAGGGTTCCCCCTTAAAACCCACTCAAGGGGCCCCTTTGGGAGGAAGGTAGGAAAAGGTTTTTTGCGATTGCTTTTTTAACCCCCTCTCTTGCCTGGTTCACGACAAGGGGCAATACGGATGCAGGGTTAAAAAGTAAAACCAAGCAGGGGAGGGGGGGGCACGACAAGGTTTCATCCTTAATCAGTGGAAAAAAACCCCCCTTTGAAAAATAGATTTTTTGGCGGAAAAATTTTCCCGGTGGGGTCAAGGGTCCATCTCCTGAAAAACCAAAAAGGATATTCAGCAACCCCGTGCTTACCTTGGGGGAAATAACATGGCTGCTTCACTGTTTTACCCGGGGTTGGGGGGATCAAACCCCCCGCCCATGGCTGAAAAAAAGCTTTTAAAGGGGTTTTTAAAAATCATCCTCCGCTCAATCAAGGGGGGTTTTTCCCATTCAAAGCCCCTTTTGGTAAAAAAACATAATTTTTGTAAGCACCTTAAATCGTTCAGGGGAAATTTTGGGCATGGGGAAAAAAAAAAAGATTTTTATTATTAATAAATCCCCCCAAATTTTTTCACGTCCCGCCAAAACGGGAAAAAGGGGGAAAAATTGGGGGAATTTTCCCGAAAATCGGGGGGACGGCAGGAGCCGGGACCGCTCCCCCAGAGCCCAAACCCCGGTCGAAATCCTGGGGGGGTCTGGGGCCCAAAAACTTGCAAAAATTTGATTATTGGTCCCCTAGGCTTGCAAAAAGGGGCTTTTTATTCTGCCAAAAAATGCAAAAGGTATTTTCAGTCCCCCCCGCAAAGTTTTCCTTTTTTCGGGCCCCCTTTTTCCAGCTTTTTAAAACAGGGGGACTGGAAGGAGAGGAGGAAAAAAAAAAAAACAAAAAGTGTTTCCCCGTTTAACCCCGCGAAGAAAAAAAAAAAAAAATTAAGGGGGCTGCTCACCTAAAAAGGTTGGAGAATTTCCCAACCCTGTCCCCACAGAAAGTTAAACCCAAAGGACATCTGATATCCACATTTTCAGAAGACAAAAAAAAAAAAAAAAAAAAAAAATTTTTTTTTCCCGTGGTAAAAACGCAGAAAAAAAAAAAAAAAAAAAAGGAATTGCTAAAACCGGAAGGGTTTTGGGAAGTCCCACCACTGTCTTTTACAAAAAAGTACAAGGGGCATCCGATACCCAAATTTTTCGCGGGGCACAGCCTTTCCAAAACCCCCGGGGCCAACTTTTGGGGGTTCAAAAAACTTTTTTGTGTTAGTACATTTCATATAGCGTCTTTTGTTTGGGTTTTCGATAAAAAAACATAAAAACCCGGTTTGAAAATAGAAAGTCTTTATTATTTAAAAAATTGGGGGAAAAAAAAGTCACCCCCTTTTGGGGAAAACAGAAGCGGGAAAACCCCTCCCCCGGCCCCGAGTAATCTAAGTCAGCAATCACTCTCCAAAACCCCGGTTTTAGGATCTTCTTCTTTTTAAAACCTAATCCATGAAAAAGTGGGTCTTTCAAAAAAACGGGGGTTAAAAAGCCCCCAAAAATTTTCCCCAAAAAATTTCCCCAGTAAAATAGCTGGGGTACAAGGTCCAATTCAGGAGTAAAGGGCAATTTTTATGCAGGCTGGGGTTCTAAAAATTTTTCCCCCACTGGGGGTTCTTAAAAAAACAAAAGGAAGAATCGGGGGAACATGAAAACGGGGAAATCCATATTGATGAGGGCAAGATAGCGGGGAGAAAAACAAAAAGTAAAAGGGGTGCGAAAAAAAAATGAGTTTCAGGAAAATGTAAAAAACCCTTTTCAAGATTTTCCGTTCTTTTCCCCCCGGGTTTGGGCCCCAGTCAGAGCCTGAAAAGGAGACTAAAAACTAGGATTTGCTTTTATTCTTACCTTTTTTTAGTGGGGGGTGTCTCAAGGTTTTTTTTCCCTTTCCTCCTTTGCCTTCCTCATACTGGTCTGCTTCCATTCCCCTTTAATCCGCTGGATTTTTGGAATTATGTATCCTTACCCCTGGGGATTGGAGACCTTTTCCCTTTGGGGTGGCAAGGGGTTCCCCGGGTTGTTTAATGAGATGTTCATCTTGGGTGTGTTGGGGGTTGGGGGCCCCCCTTTAAAAGTTCAAAAAGGCCATCAACTCCACCTCTTTTGTGGGACAAAAAAAAGGGGTGGTACTAGTTTGTTTTTCCCCCTTTTGCGTGACTAGGTTTTTTACAGTGTGGAAAATTTTTTCCTGGGGCCGATGCGCTTGACCAATAAAGGGAAAAAAAAAACCAAGAAACATTTTTAAAAAAATGTAAAAAATTATTTATTTCCATAAGGGGGATACAAAAAATTTTTTGAAAAATTTTTTAAATTTTAATTCCCCCTTTAAAAAATTTTTTTAAAATTCCCCCCTTAAAAAAAAGCTGAAATTCCTTTTTATTTTTTTCCATTTCCCCCTCTCCTCCCCAACCTCACGAATTTTCCGGGGTTTATTTTAACATTAAGCCCCCGGGTTCAAAAAATTTTTGCAGGGGAAAAAAAACACATCTTTTTAAGGGGTTTCTTCCGTTTTAAAAGACTAGCGAGGACAATTCAGAAAAAAAAAAAATACCCCACCCCTTTTTTAAAAAAAAATCGACAATTATGAACTTAAATTTATATTCCCCAAAATCAGGTTTTTTAAAATTTTGGGCCAAAAATTTTAAATTTCTTGGTTTTTTCTCAACTTTTTATTTAAAAGGGAAAAAAGATTAAAAAAAATTTTTCTTCCTTGTTTCTTCTCACTTGCAACTGCCTTTACAAAAATCATTTCAATGCAGGTTATGCCTGCCTCTCTATAACAACTTGGGTAAACCCCTTTATACATTCAATTTCCATTTTGCTTTTTTTTACACTTAATCATAATGAACTTTGGAAATTACGGGAAAACCCTGTATCAAAAAAAAATTTTTTTCAAGGTTTTTGATCCAAAAATGTAAAAAAAAATTTTAAAACTACCACTTATCAAACAATCAAAAAAAGTCTACTGGGTAAACACCTTAAAAACCCTTATTTTTTTACTACCCCCTTAGTTTTGTGAAAACCCCGTCCGCCGGGGCTTTAGTTATTTTATTCCCCTTTATTCTGGTTTAAAATTTAAAAGTACCACCAAAAAGGGCTATTCTTTAAAAATGTGTGTTTTTTTTAAAGATAGCCCATGAAAAAACCCCTTTCTTGCACCTTTTATTTTTGGGGTTTTTTGGGGTTTTTGCAAAAAATTTGATTAAATTTTAAACTCCAACGGGGGACCCACCTCTCATTCGTTTTTTCTTTTAAAATTTTTCACTTCCCCCACAGAATCTGCACCCCCTAAAGGACAAAGGGGCCTCATTCACTTTTGGGGGCTATGTTTTCCCCATAAATTTTTGGGGGAACCTTTCTATATCTTTGGTACCTTTTCCAAAGATCTTTCAAAACCTAAGGGGCCCCCTTTTAAATTTTTGGTTTTTTTTTTGTTTTTAAACCTTTTTAAAATTGCACACCTCATTCAAGCATTAAAGGAGCCCCAAAATCAGTCTTTTTCTGTCAAAACCACCACAGTTTTTTCAAAACTACTCTGTAATTTTCCCCGTCGGGGAAACCCCCCCCTCCTTTAAACCTTTTTCCCCGGCCCGGGGCTCACTAACCCACACCCCAAAGCACCACCCAAAAAAGGGGGGTTTTTTTGTTTTTTAAAAAAGGCACATGATGAAAGGGGAAAAAACTTTTTTTCCCGCACCAACAGGGGGGTTAAAAGTCCCCAAGACGGCGCGATCAAACCCGGCGTCACTTAAAAGGCACCCCCCGTCAATGCAGAGTCCCCCTCGATAAGACAAAAAAAAGAGCCCCCCTCTATTTTTCCCTTCCCTAACGTGGTTTTGGGGCTTTACCCCAAAATTTTACCGGGGCACTCTAAAAAACAAGATCCCCCTCGAAAAAGCTGAAAAACCGGGGGTTCCAAAAGAGGGGTCCCGTGTTAGACAAAGATTTTTCCCCCTTTTGGGGCACTTTCCAGCGAAGAGCCCCCCTCAATTCGTCTCCAAAGGGGAAATTTTGGGTTTAAGGGCCCCCCTACCCCATTTTCTCAAGATACTAAAAAATTTTGGGGCACTTTCAAACTGTCAAGGGAGGAAGTTTAAAACCCCTTTTTAAAAAATAAAACATCTACAGTAAAAGGGAGACAGTTTTTCCCCAAACAGAGTACAGTGCCCTGGAGGAAAAAGGAAAAAAGGGGCACGGAGTACGCGCGGGGGCCCGACTCACTCGGCCCCGACAGGGGGTTTTGGGACGTGGACAGGGTCCCCCCGTCTAAAACCCTCGATGGTCACTCACCCAGACCCCCACAAAAAACGACAGGGGCCCACAGTGACTGACACACAGGCCCCAATGGGAAAAAATAAATATATGCCCCCCCCTTACCGTGCCGGGGGGGGGGTGGCAGTCCTCAAATTCAGTCCCCCGCGGGTACCCCGGGAAACTATGAGCGGGTCGGCAAGTTGCGAGCCCCCGGGAAAACCCCAAGTTGGGGGCCCCCAAATTAAGGGGGGTTTCGTTTTAAACATTGTCCCCCAGTCCTCCAAATTAGATTATGACAAAGGGGGGAAAATCAAGAATTTTGTCAGACACAAGGTGGTTCAAACTTAGAAAAACGCTCAAGAATGGGTTTTATGCACCCCTCCAGCAAAATCCTGCTTTTAGCAAAAAACGGGATTTTTTAGACAAACCAAAAAGGTTTAAAACCCTGTGGGGTAAGCTATATTCAACTAATATCCGGGGCCCCCCCTGAAAGGGGGGGCCCCCAAACCCCCATACCAGCAAAAAACCCCCCTTCCACATAACCCCCCTTTCCAGCATAGTCCCCCATAGCCAGATAGTTCCCCCAAGCAGCCCCAATCCCCCTAGCCAAAAATAGTTTTCCCCCAGCCAGCATAGTTCCCCTTAAAAACATAACCCCCCCAGCCACATAGTCCCCCCCCAGCGCAGAATTCCCATAGCCAAAAAATCCCCCTAGCCAGCAGAATTCCCCATAGCCCAAATCCCCCCTACCACAGAATTCCCCATCCCGAAAAAATTTCCCCCTGCCACAAACCTCCATAGCCACAAATCCCCCCAAAGGGGCCCTAACCCCCCTAGGCAGCATAATCCCCATGGGGGCAAATCCCCCAAGCCGCGAATCCCCCCTGGGGGCAGAACCCCCCAAGGGGACAGAATCCCCCTAGCCACAAACCCCCAACCACAACCCCCATACCAGCAAGTTCCCAAAACTAACCCCCATAGCCACATACCCCCCTAACATAGTTTCGCTAAGCAGCTAATCCCCATAGCCAAAGCCCCCCCAAGGGGACAGAATACCCCATAGCCAGCAGAACCCCCATACCGCATAGTCCTGACGGGGTCGTTCTCAAAAACTCGCCCCCCATCACTCCAAATTTAAAATTGGGCATGGGGCACCAATCAAGAATGAGTCAGACACAAGGGTTCAAACTTAGAGCACACCCAAAAGGTACTATGCACCATCCCGAAGTCCCGTCTTTATAGATACAGGGTTAATAGACTAACAAAAAGAAACCCACGTGGGGTAAGCTATATTCTCTAATATCCCCCCGCCCTGTTGGGCCCTGTCTCCAGACAATTTGATGTCGTCTTAAAGGTTAAAAAGCATTGTGGTCGTCATCAATGGTTTTATCCCAAATTCGTCTCCAGAAGTAGGTGTTGATCTGGGGCAATGTCTCGGGGGGAGATTTGGGGGATACTGGTGCTACTTTGAAAAAGTTTCGAATAACATGCGAGGAAGGGGGAAAAAACTGTTGTTTTCAAGGGACGAATAAGGCAAGCACACAAACATATAAACATATTATAAGAAATATAAGAAAAAAAATGGACATATGACATTGACTTTTGGAATTAAATTTCCTTTGCAATTCAATCTGGGCAAACTGTTTTTTTTTACATCTACCATCTCGTTAATTTGCCTTCCTCAGGGGGTATCGCAGGGGAAAATTTTCGTGGGCCTAGTTCTACTCTATGTAACATCAAAGGGGGATATTTCATTTAAAGTTCAGCTTTAACACCCTTGAGTGTTGGGCCCCCAAACCTTGTGAATTTCCCCAAGCTGTAAAAAAAGTCTCAGAGGAACAGGTGTAGGGGGGGTCGTGCTGTCTTCTTAGTGAAGCATTGTTATATTTGAATTTTTTTCACCCCCACAAGGAAAAAATTTTTTTCAAAATGGAGGGGGAAAAACAAAATGGTGCAAAGCACATGTAAGCGTATAAAAAAGGAAATATATTTACCTTGACAGTCCCCCAAACACACAATCCCCCAACCGCATAGTCCCCCCCCACCCCCATAAAACCCCCAAAGGGGGCATAATCCCCCTACAGCAGAATTCTCCATACCACAAACCCCATAGGCCCCATAGTCCCCCATAACACATAAACCCCATAGCCGCATAGTCCCCCTACCCCCCAGTCCCCCAAGCCACAGAACCCCCAAGCCCCATAATCCCCCCCTAGGCCAAAACCCCCTAGCCGCATATCCCCATACCACAGAAAACCCCCCTATCCAGCATAACCCCCATAGTCAGCAAATCCCCCTGCCGGATAGTCCCCCATACCACAGAACCCCCTGCCCTAACCCCCTAGCCACATAATCCCCCAAGGCAATAATCCCCCCCTAGCCAGCATAATCCCCCATACCACATAGTCCCCCCCTAAGACATAGCCCCCAACAGCCCCAACCCCCTAGGCAGATAATCCCCCATAGGCGCAAATCCCCCTAGGGGGCAGAATCCCCCAAGGCAGCAAAAACCCCCTAGCCCCAAAAATCCCCCTAGCAAAAAGAATCCCCCTACCAGAATCCCCCATAGCCATCAATCCCCCCCCAGGGGGCAAACCCCCCTACCACAGAATCCCCCTAGCCAGCAATCCCCCCTACCAGCGAATCCCCCTAGCCAGCATAATCCCCCATAGCAGCAGAACCCCCATAGCCACAGAAATCTCCCTAGCCGCAAATCCCCCTCCCATAGTCCCCCTAAGCAGCTATCCCCCATACCAGCGAACCCCTAGCCGCAAATCCCCCTAGCCAGCATAGTCCCCTAACAGCAAACCCCCATAAAACCCGCATAGTCCCCGATACCAGCTTGTTCCCCATAAGCAGCTAATCCCCCTACCACTATCCCCATAGCAGCAGAATTTTCCCCTACCACAAATTTCCCCTGCCCCCAAAATTTCCCCCTAGCCACAGAATCCCCCAAAACCCGCAGATTTTTCCCCCTGGCCACAGAATCCCCAAGCCCCAAATCCCCCCTAGCAGCAGAATTCCCCTAGCCGCAAATCCCCATACCCCCAAATTTCCCCAACCACAAACCCCCATACCGCAATTTCCCCATGGCCAGCAGAAAACCCCCAACCAGCAAATCCCCCCCCAGGCAGAGAATTCCCCATAGCCACAAATCCCCCATAGCCACAGAACCCCCCCACCAATAGTCCCCAAAACGCCCCAACCCCCCTAGCCGCAAAGTCCCCCCTAGCCGCAGAAAACCCCCTCCACAAATCCCCCATAGCCAGCAAGTCCCCCCCAAGCAGCTAACCCCCCCACCGCATGTCCCCCAAACGATAATCCCCCACCAGCTATCCCCCAAGCACAGAATTCCCCATAGCCAAATCCCCCTAGGGGGCAGAATCCCCCATACCACAGAATCTCCCATAGCCACAGAATCCCCCTTTCCCCCCATAGTCCCCCCAAAGCAGCTATCCCCCATGCCACAGAAAACCCCCTACCGATCCCCCGCCAGCATAGTCCCCCATAACAGCATAATCCCCCATACCCCATGTCCCCGAACCCCCATAGTTCCCTAGGGAGCAAATCCCCATGCCAGCTAGCCCCCATAGGCAAAGAATTCCCCATACAGCAGAAAATTTCCCCTAGCCCAGAATTCCCCTAGCCAAAATCCCCTACCAGCAGATTTTCCCCCCGGCCACAAATCCCCATACCACAGAATCCCCAAGCAGCAGAATTCCCCCTACCAGCAAATCCCCCAACCCGCAAATCCCCCCTAGCCACAATTTCCCCTGGCCGCAAACCCCATACCAGCGAATCCCCAAGGCACAGAATTCCCCAAGCCAGCAAATCCCCCATAGCCCGCAGAACCCCCCCACCAGCATAACCCCCCCTAAGCGATAACCCCCTAGCCAGCATAGTTCCCCCCCCTAGGCCAAATTCCCCCTAGCCCCCCAGAATTTCCCTAGCCACAAAACTCCCATAGCCCAGATTTCCCCCCGGGCCGCAAATCCCCCTAGCCGCAAATCCCCCATAGGCACAGAATTTTCCCAGGGGCCGAGAATCCCCCTAGCCAGCGAATCCCCATCCCCATAGTCCCCCCTGCACATAACCCCCTAGCCAGCATAGTCCCCCCCACCACATATTCCCCCCCAAGCAGCAAATCCCCCATAACCACATAGTCCCCCATAGGCAGCAGAATCCCCCCTAGCCACAGAATCCCCCATAGCCAGCAGAATCCCCCATAGCCAGCATAGTCCCCCACAGCCGGGCCCGGCGTTAAAAAAAAAAAAAAAATGCTAGTACTCACCTATCTCCCCCGCTGCTCTGAAGAAGCGCGCTCTGGACTCCGTCTTCTCCTGCACAGGTGGCCTGACGTCATCAGGCGCGCAGGCGGCGTGATGACGATCACGTCGTCTGTGCTGCATATGGAAGGCCGCAAGCCTTCCTCACTCACCCGCGATTAAAGGGCCCGCCAGCACTGAACTGTCAGATCAATGTCAGCGGGGCCGGTTCTTTAACTGTGCGCCCCCACTTCTAGGGGGGGCAGCTGCCCCCCCCATGCCCCTAGGTGGGTACGCCCATGCAGCTATAGCATAATCAATAAGATTCTGGAATTACGGTATATATATATCCAAAGATCTCTCAAATCTAAAGATGATGAACCCTGACTTTAGAAATGCAACAGGATTCAGTTTGAAGAGGACCTGTATCCAGGTATCACAAGTTTTTGCTTTTATTTAAGTATTGTTTTGTGTTTTCCAAGGGAAAAGAGGAAAAAGCCACTGACAGACACTCCTTGCAGCTGCTTATCTCCCCTAAAAACAAGAGAATGGAGAATTGAAATTCCTACTACTGGTGATGTCAGAAAATAGTCGGGTGGCGTCCCATGTTTATTAGACGGTCAGCTGGTCTTGTCAACTTTTATCCACGGCTAGTTTCACACTAATTCAAGTCTCTCCACTAAGCACTATGTTGGGATTTCTGTAAAACCCAGTTTTTTTCGGAATTCTGACAGAAACCCCAACATAGTGCTTAGTGGAGAACCCTTTGTTACTGTGAACCTAACCTAAGGTGTAGTGAATTTACAAATTCTATTCAGTTTGAAGGTCAAACTCCTATTAAAACAAAAGAGCTCCCCACTAGAAAACAAGGGAAGACAACATCTACTCCTATCAAGAGGACATGGGATGGATTAAATTGCCACGGAAAAATGAGAAGTGGAGAGAAGTTTTATGACCCGCAAGGAGAGACCCACAAAGACATGAACAAACTAAGGCTGGAGTCACACACAACGTATAAAAAAATCGGTCCGTATTTAATGGACGAGAATTGCACAAAACTTCCCTGAACAGTGATCCGTAAGTCATCCGTGTGCAATGCGAGGATGTGACTTCCTCGCATGAAAATATCTGTGTGTCATCCGTATGGCATCAGTACGGCGAGATTTTCTCGAGGGCTTGGAAAACCGACATATAATGGATCCAAATGATAGTTTTTTAAATCACAAAACAAAGAATACCTATACACACATAGAATACATATACAGTACAGACCAAAAGTTTGGACACACCTTCTCATTCAAAGATTTTTCTGTATTTTCATGACTATGAAAATTGTAGAATCACACTGAAGGCATCAAAACTATGAATTAACACATGTGGAATTATATACTTAACAAAAAAGTGTGCAACAACTGAAAATATGTCTTATATTCTAGGTTCTTCAAAGTAGCCACCTTTTGCTTTGATTACTGCTTTGCACGCAGAAAAGGTGAACGGATGGACTCTACATGCCTGGTTCCCACCGTGAAGCATGGAGGTGGAGGTGTGATGGTGTGGGGGTGCTTTGCTGGTGACACTGTTGGGGATTTATTCAAAATTGAAGGCTTACTGAACCAGCATGGCTACCACAGCATCTTGCAACAGTATGCTATTCCATCCGGTTTGCGTTTAGTTGGACCATCATTTATTTTTCAACAGGGCAATGACCCCAAACACACCTCCAGGCTGTGTAAGGGCTATTTGACCAAGAAGGAGAGTGTTGGGGTGCTACACCAGATGACCTGGCCTCCACAGTCACCAGACCTGAACTCAATCGAGATGGTTTGGGGTGAGCTGGACCGCTCACCGCTTCAATTTTGAATAAATCCCCAACAGTGTCACCAGCAAAGCACCCCCCCACCATCACACCACCTCCTCCATGCTTCACAGTGGGAACTAGGCATGTAGAGTCCATCCGTTCACCTTTTCTGCGTGCAAAGCAGTAATCAAAGCAAAAGGTGGCTACTTTGAAGAACCTAGAATATAAGAACATTTAGGTCCTGATTCATCATTTGCAGTGCCATTTTGTTTTTGTCTTGTCTTTCTTTTGAACTAGCAGAATTTGTGCAAATATATATATATGTATATGTACAGTACAGACCAAAATTTTGGACACACCTCATTTAAAGATTTTTCTGTATTTTCATGACTATGAAAATTGTAAATTCACACTGAAGGCATCAAAACTATGAATTAACACATGTGAAATTATATACTTAAAAAAGTGTGTAACAACTGAAATTATGTCTTATATTCTAGGTTCTTCAAAGTAGCCACCTTTTGCTTTGACTGCTTTGCACACTCTTGGCATTCTCTTGATGAGCTTCAAGAGGTAGTCACCGGAAATGGTTTTCACTTCACGGGTGTGCCCTGTCAGGTTTAATAAGTGGGATTTCTGGCCTTATAAATGGGGTTGGGACCATCAGTTGTGTTGTGCAGAAGTCTGGTGGATGCACAGCTGATAGTCCTACTGAATAGACTGTTAGAATGTGTATTATGGCAAGAAAAAAGCAGCTAAGTAAAGAAAAATGAGTGGCCATCATTACTTTAAGAAATGAAGGTCAGTCAGTCCGAAAAATTGGGAAAATTTTGAAAGCGTCCCCAAGTGCAGTTGCAAATACTATCAAGCGCTACAAAGAAACTGACTCACATGAGGACCGCCCTAGGAAAGGAAGACCAAGAGTCACCGCTGCTTCTGAGGATAAGTTTATCCGAGTCACCAGCCTCAGAAATCGCAGGTTTACAGCAGCTCAGATAAGAGACCAGGTCAATGCCACACAGAGTTCTAGCAGCAGACACATCTCTACAACAACTGTTAAGAGGAGACTTTGTGCAGCAGGCCTTCATGGTAAAATAGCTGCTAGGAAACCACTGCTAAGGACAGGCAACAAGCAGAAGAGACTTGTTTGGGCTAAAGAACACAAGGAATGGACATTAGACCATGGAAATCTGTGCTTTGGTCTGATGAGTTCAAATTTGAGATCTTTGGTTCCAACCACCGTGTCTTTGTGCGACGCAGAAAAGGTGAACGGATGGACTCTACATGCCTGGTTCCCACCGTGAAGCATGGAGGAGGAGGTGTGATGGTGTGGGGGTGCTTTGCTGGTGACACTGTTGGGGATTTATTCAAAATTGAAGGCATACTGAACCAGCATGGCTACCACAGCATCTTGCAGCGGCATGCTATTCCATCCGGTTTGCATTTAGTTGGACCATCATTTATTTTTCAACAGGACAATAACCCCAAACACACCTCCAGGCTGTGTAAGGGGTATTTGACCAATAAGGAGAGTGATGGGGTGCTATGCCAGATGACCTGGCCTCCACAGTCATCAGACCTGAACCCAATCGAGATGGTTTGGGGTGAGCTGGACCGCAGAGTGAAGGCAAAAGGGCCAACAAGTGCTAAACATCTCTGGGAACTCCTTCAAGATTGTTAGAAGACCATTTCTGGTGACTACCTCTTGAAGTTCATCAAGAGAATGGCAAGAGTGTGCAAAGCAGTAATCAAAGCAAAAGGTGGCTATTTTGAAGAACCTAGCATATAACACATATTTTCAGTTGTTTCACACTTTTTTGTTAAGTATATTCAGGTCACTTCAGGTCAGCCGGAAACTCTGCACAGCATCTGTGACATCAGAAGGAGTCCCCGGCTGACCTGAAGTGAACTGAATAGCATGGGAATCAATCAATTAAGCTTCCCACACTAATCAGTTCATCTCCTATCAGCCGGGGAGGCTGCGGGGTTTTACAGCAGGGCTGGTCGCATTAGCATCGGTCCCTGCTGTAAACCTGTTAACCCCTTCAGAGGGATTGCAGCGTGGGACCTGACTGAACGCTGGAGAGGTAAGGATATTGTTGCTTTTTTATTTTATTTTTATTACAGGAGAACAAGGGATTCAGAAGGATTACCAGTGCAATAAAATATGGTCAAAAACTGTGTCATTATTTCATTAAAATAATTTTTAATTAATGTGTGTGTGTTTTTTTAACAATTTCCTACAATAGGATTAATAATGGAGAGTTGTCTAATTGACAACTCTCCATTATTAACCCGGCTTAATGTCACCTTTCAATAGCAAGGTGGCATTAACCCATTAGCCACCGCTAAAGGCAATGGGAATAGACGGGCTAAGTGCCAGAAAAGGCGCATCTAATAATAGATGTGCCTTTTCTGGGGTGGCTGGGGGCAGATGTTAGTAGCCAGGGGGGGGGTACAAAAACAATGCTCCCTCCCTAGGCTATTATTATCTGTCTTTAGTCACTGGCTTTCCCTGTCTGGCGGATAAAATACCGCGGGAGTCCACACATTTTTTTCAATGAATTTACACATTAAATTAACACCTACATGTATGACATTTTGCACACATACACTCATATAATTGTTAATCAAAACCATATATCAAACTACATGAAATGAAATGGTTTACTGTATGTAAACCATGTGTCATTTCATGTCGGGTTCTGTAATGATTTTACAGAAGCCGGCAATTAAATTACAGGCTATTATACTATGTAGAAGTGTATGAACTATAAATATAAATACATATATATATGTATGTGTGTCACAAAAACTTGTATATATATATATATATATATATATATATATATATATATATGTGTATTCTATGTGTGTATATGTATTCTTTCCATTCTTTATTAAACCTGTCAGTGTGATTTTACAGTATAGCGCACTGAATTGCCAGCTTTTCTAAAGGACGCCGGTGCGTATTTCTCGCAAGTCACACATCTGGTCTGTGTGTAATCCGTATTTTTCTCGCCCCCATAGACTTGCATTGGCGATTCTCGGCTGATATACGGTGCAAATCGCAGCATGCTGCGATTTCACTCGCACGTATAAAACGGCCGAGAAAAAATCGGATGATGGAGCTGCCCCATAGATTAACATTGGTCCGAGTGCAATGCAATTTTTTCTCGCATTGCAGTCGTCCATATTTCTCGCTAGTGTGACTCCGGCCTAAAAACAAAAATTGTGAGTATATACTGGTAAGTCCCTAACAGAAATTCGATAAGACATCCAAAATCATTTGCTACACTAATAGCTAAAATACTGCTTTGTGGTACATATATTACTTTAGTTTATTCTGTATATACATTTTTGTGATGATAATATAGGAAAGCGAAAAGACAAAAATTGGTACGGATTTGTATCAGTTCATTAACCCAAGAGGAACTGCTACCGATAACCAGGTGAGTTCCAAAATCTAAAGTCCAAAACAGAAAAAAGGACTTCAACACAGGAACATAAAAGAAATCCAGAACTGTGGAGCTGCCACTTCAAGAACCAGGAAAAGTAGTAATGTGTAATGATGGGCGGATCCATGGATGTTCAGGGCCATCGTGTTCGGCCAAACTTTTTAAAAAAGTTCGGTTCTGGTACCCAAATGGTACCAGAACCCAAATCAAATGAATAGGGGGTCCCAAACATCCACTGTTCCTGGTAACTGCCATTTCTTAATTACATTTTGAACTGAGGAAGGGCAACTTGAAAACGCCTTGCTATCTTCTTATAGCCTTCTCCTGCTTTGTGGGCCTCCACCATTTTCAGAGTGCTGTCAGCTCCTTAGAAGAGCATATGGCTGATGTTTTTTGGCACAGGATTAGAGGACGCTGGGTTTTTATAAAGGTGTGAAATTTGTATCACCTGTCCTTTCCTAACAATGATAGCGAACAAGCTGTAACCCTAACAGGCTAATTAAGGTCTGAAAGCTTGATCAAGGTTATCCGATGACACAAATCTCTAAGGGTGCACAAACTTTTGCATCTGACCATTTTCCTTTTTGTAATATTTTAAAATGTAAAACACGAAAAATGTACGGTATATATTTTTTGCCTAAAATATAAAGCAAATGTGTCATCTTTAACTTCAGATCTTTTAGAGATCATTTCATCTTCAACTTGCTTAACTGTTCCCAATAACAGTAATTTTGACCATCGGTGCCCAAACTGTTAAATGCCACTGTATACGTACAGTGTATGTGTATATAGACAAAAATTGGAATAGCACGCCAGAAGCAAAAAAGTGCGTGCAAGGCTTCCAAGACTAGTATCCAGTTGTAGGATAATCCAAAGCATAAAATGCATTCAATTCCTGGAGTGCTGCCTGCTTTTTATGCTTTAGTGAGTGTGTATAGATAACTCTCTGAAAGAGTAACAGTCTTACCATGGAAAACGTGCAAAGTTATTTTTTGCTAATACAACATGTACCGTAAGCTACCATAATTTTTCATGATGATGATAATTTCTATAAAGCGCTTTGATGATGATGATGTGATGATAGCTTATTTTTTATTTCTGTTGCTTACTTATATAGCGCTAAGTTTTATGTATGTGCCTATAGCCTTCATCGTTAACACACACAATAACAACCACAATGTAATTTGCTAGGCCAATATGTTGTATTCTACTTGCTTTTAATTTTGCCCAGGACCACAATTTGTCTGAAACCGTCTCTGCGTGTAGGGTATGTTCCTAAATTGCCGCAAAAAGAATTATGTCCCGCAGTTAAAATAGTCATCACTAGTCTTCTGCCTGTAGACATACAACGAATACTGAAACTTTACTGAACAGAGATTTCTTGATACCTTGAAAAAAAGATTTAGGCTGGGATCCAGGGCCGGCCCGAACGTATAGGCGAACTAGGCGGCCGCCTAGGGCGCCGACCCTAAGGGGGCGCCAGAGAAAAAATAGAAAAAATTATAAAAAATCTTTTCAAAAGGCAAAAAGTTTTAGGGATGGAAAGAAAAGTGTACATACATTTTTTTTACCATAAATTTAAAAGTAAAACCGTTGAGCTTCAATTTACGCACGGAAAAGAGGCGCTAAACTACGGACGTGAGTCGTTTGCATCGTCTGCTGACAGGTGTTTGATCCCGCGCGTTTATTTTGCTCCTAAGTTTTCAAATGTTGGCAAAGCAAAGAAATCCACCAAAAATGCACACACTACACTAAGGGGGCGCCCGAGAGAAAAAAATACGTATATTTAATAGTAGGGGCGCAACAAAATAGTTTCGCCTAGGGCACCGTAATCTCTTGGGCCGGCCCTGCTGGGATCACACTTGCAAGAAACTCGCACGATTCTCTCGCATCAATACCCGGCACTGCCGCCGGCCCTCGGACCGGAGTGTGCGGCTGCATAGAAATACATGTAGCCGCAGTTCCGGGTATTGATGCGAGAGACTCGTACGAGAATCATGCAAATTTCTTGCAAGTGTGATCCCGGCCTTAGCAGGAAGCTCTAAATAATCTGAGTGATACTGCCAAACTGGATATTCTGCTTCGGCAATCTATGGCTTCAACTTTTACTTTTAAAATGATTTGTCTAGGTTAAATCTACCTAACCTGTAATCAATAATGCATAATTTAATGTCTCTATTGCTAAAGTTAGTCACATTAGATGATTGCCAAACCTCATGACTTAATAGGGTTTGTATGATGGTGGTAATTATGGGGGCTGCCTTGCGCTTCCTAAATGTCAGAAGGAAATGCGTCAGATTTCAAAAATTTGGCCTGGTCATTAAGGTCAAAATTGGCTCTGTCACTAAGGGATTAAAGTGCTTTTCTGATTTGGACAATTACAATGGCCATTGTGCCGTCAAATAAAAGGATGATTTTCACATGGCTAATAAAAAATCATTGCACCTAACGAATGAACGTTTTTTTTTTTGTGCGTTATTGCCAACCTGGTTGTATGCCTAATAGTCAAGAATGATCAACCCGCCTAAGGCCGGTTTCACACGTCAGTGTCTCCGGTACGTGTAGTGACAGTTTTCTCACTTACCAGAGACACTGACACACGTAGACCCAGTAAAATGAATGTGTCTATGCACATGTCAGCGTGTTTTCACGGACCGTGTGTCCATGTGCAAAACACGGAGATATGTCAGTGTATGTGGGAGCGCACGGTCTGCAAAACGTGCTGCACACGGAGTTCACATTGTCCTCCGTGTGCACAGACGGCCGCAGGGGAAGAAGCGCCTGTGGTGCTGAAGCTCCCTGTCATTCTTCTCTCCTGCTCTGCCGGCAACAGCAAGCAGGAGAGAATGACTGAAAGAAAACCCAATGTGGAGTCCTCCTTAGTTTTTGAACCAACCTGGCAAAACTATACAGGTTCGGGCTGCTATTCTCAGGCTGGTAAGGGGCCATGAACATGGGCCCCCCCAGCCTAAAAACAGCAGCTCGCAGCTGCCCAGAAAAGGCGCATCTATTAGATGCGGCTATTCTGGAGCTTTGTCGGGTTCATCCCACTTTCCCTGTAGTGGTGGCAAGTGGGTTTAATAAGGGGTTAATGTCACCTTTCTATTGTCTTTCTTTCTACTGTCATTTTCCCACGGTGCTAAGGTCACAGGAGTTCAGCTGTCAGCGAGCACAGACTCAGTGACGTCAGCCCCAGTAACTGAGCCTGTGCGTGCTGCTTCCATTCATTCCCCAGTAGTTTACAGTCGGAGCGGCTGCATTAGCAGCGCTCCGGCTGTAAACTGATTAACCCCCCGAGATGGATTGCTCCATGGGACTTGACTGTACACCGGACAGGTATGGGTATATTGTTTGTTTATTTTTTTTTACTTTTTATCCAGGAGATCGAAGGATTCGCTATGGGATTAGGAGTATAATAAAGATTTTAAAACTGTGTAGTGTATTCTTTCATTAAAATACTTTCTTGTTATTGTGTGTGTCTTTATTTAACCCTTGAATAATTCTAGGGTTAGTAATGAAAAGGTGTCTTATTGACACCTCTTCATTACTAAGCCAGGCTTAATGTCACCTTACAATAGAAAGGTGACATTAACCCCTTATTAACCCCACTTGCCACCACTACAGGGCAAGTGGGAAGAACCCGACAAAGATCCAGAATAGGCGAATCTAATAGATGCGCCTTTTCTGGGCAGCTGCGGGCTGCTGTTTTTAGGCTTGGGGTGGGCCAATATTCATGGCCCCTTTCCAGCCTGAGAATAGCAGCCTGCACCTGTATTGTTTTGCCGGGTTGGTTCAAAAACTAAGGGGGACTCCACGTCGGGTTTTCTTTCTTTCATTTTACTGTAGCCGCTTCTTCCCTGGAGGCCGTCCGTGTGGTACTGATGCGGCACACGTGTGCCACATGGATTTAGCACGTATTTACACCGACACCGATATCTCAGTTACCGGAAATATCTGGACCTGTGAGATCGGCCTATAGCAGCATAAGGGATTGTTCATAAGTAACATTTTTTCCTTCTATTTTTTTCATATAGAAAAACATTTCAGTGGAACAGCAAAACTGATTCATTCACAACGTGTGTTTTATTTCATTGTGATCTTTGACCTGTAGTGCATTTCTAAAAAAATAAAATGCAACAATTTTTTCTGTCTTTTCCTGCAGTTTTTCCATTTGGAGATCAAAACGGGTTAGAATAAAAAAAAAGCCTGCAACAAAATGTATCAGTGGTTACAGTGGTTAGCACGGTTACTTTGCAGCACTGGAAGCCAGGATTAAAATACCAAGGATTTTGAGGGTTTCCTTCTGTAATCCAAAAATATTCTAAGGCCGCTTTCACACGTTCAGTGTTTGGTCAGTATTTTACATCAGTATTTACAGTATTGGAACCATCAGAGGAAAAGTATAATAGAAACATGTCAACACTTCTGTATTTATTACCCCTTCCTGGTTTTGGCTTACACATACTGATGTGAAATACTGACCAATTACTGAAAGTGTGAATGTGGACTAATAGGGAATTTAGATTGTGATCACCAATGATTGATGATAATGTCTGTAAAGCACTACCGAATATCATTGCGATGTATAACTAAGTAAAATTAAAAAAAGCTCCAAAAATGCACATAATTTCTGTAAATTTTTCATAGAAAAAAATGTATCAAAAAGATATGTTCGGGCATATACGTTAGGCCCCGATTCATCATTTGTGTTTTTTTTTTTAAATAATTTTCATTTTTGTCTTGTGGTACTAATTGCTATTTTTGCCACCAAATTCATCAAAATGGTGTACGTGATTTATGAATTTGGCTTAAAGTAAAAAATTGGCTTTCTTCCTGTCTTGAACTGGTTTTGTGACTTTTTTTGGAGCCAAAAGCCTCATGTTTGAGAGAAAAAAAGTCACATAAATTGTGGAAATTGGCAAACTCAAAAAACACACCAGGGGGTTACTGGAGTGACGTTGCTCCAAATTTTGCAACTTTTTAAAAAGTGGCAGTTGATGATTCAGGTGAAAATATCTGGAATCACCAGAATCCGTTCCATAAAGCTGAAAACAAAAAAGAAAAACAGGCGAGTACATATAAAATAGACTTAAAAAAGGTGAAAATAGAATAATGACTTGGGTGCAAAGAAAAGAAATTAGACAAAAACGTGTGTAAAGGCAATCAAAAAACACTATAAAAAGGGATCAAATGTTGTATGTGCCAATATTAACTACAGTTCAGTGCGCAAAAAAAACCATGAATGGAACAATAAAAAAGTTACAGGCCTTAGAAAATGCTGAGTCAAAATAAGTAGTAAAACTTAGTAATAATAAAAGTTTGCTACCGCAGTATTCATATTGGCCTAAGAAACATGTTAATAGGAATTTTTTACTGTGTAATAAATGCTGAAAAAATGAAACCCCAAAAAACAATGGTGGATTTTTTTTTCACCATGTCACACCACTTGGAATTTTTATTTTGCTGCTTTTCAGTACAATAGATGGTAAAATGAATAAAAACTACAACACATCCTGCAAAAAAAAAAAAACAAGCTCTCATATGGCTATTTTTACAGGAAATTAAAAAAGTTATGGCTCTTGGAAGAAGGAGAAGAGAAAGCAAAGATCTAAAATAATCCAACCCTGAATGGTTTAATATGTCATATGAAAACTAGTTTTCCAAACTGGATAATATGGAAAATGTCAGTCAGTTCTAATCAACTGTCCATATCTGTCACTCTGGCTCGGACTGGCCCACGGGAGAACTGGCCCCCTGTGCAAGAGTGGCCACCACCCTCTCCTTGTTGAAAAGTGGGGCCCTGGAGTTATTGGTGGGTCCTTGGCAACCCACTCCGACACTACTATCACTTAGTGCCCACTTACAATCTCACAATCTACTTTTAGCATCAGGTTTTTCTCAGTGCGGACGTCCATTCCTCGCAGGAGGCACACAATTCTTCCTTCACTTTTTCTGCTCCAGTTAGACAATGTTGATCACATGCTGCAGTGACTTGTGTACATCTGACGATCCAGCTTTCCGAGTCATAAGCTTTTTCACATGATTTCCTGTGTCATATGATATGATTAATAATTGCCAGCTTACACTTGCATTGTTTGTCGTACCGCGCTATGTATGCACAATGACGGCTGGTACAGCTGTGACTTGGACTTGTGTTCACAGCAACACTGCAAAAAAAAAAAGTAAAATCTGCAAGAAAAAGTAGTAGCCCCCCCATCTACAGCATTATAAGGGTTAAACAATGAAAAATTCCACTACAGCCATTTGGGTGAAAATGTTGAGTTAAGGCCCCCATACAGATTAGACTAAAGTTAGCCAAAACCATCAATATCAGCAAGATCGTGAGGCAGTCTGATGTGAATGGGGACCTCCTGAGTCTCTCCCGACAGATGATGTCGGGGAGAGAAGGATCTGGCCTGTTGAATTTCCAACATCCGATCCTTTTATCCTCCCCTGGGATAAGTCCCTACCATATGATTCTGGCAGCGGCTCTCAGAGAACAAAGGAGCGCTCGGCCGAGGGTTTCTGTATATGGGAAAGTCGGGCGAGATAGCTGTCTACCAAATGATCGCTCACTTGACAGCTATCTAATGTGTATGGGGACCCTAAAGGGTATGCCACACTAAACAAGAACGCTAACGAGATCGCTAAAAAACATCACTATTTAGCGATCTCGTTAGTGACGTTGTTGTGTGTGGCATGTAGCAACGACGTGGCCCCTGCTGTGATCTCGCTGATCGTTCACTAGCGTTCTGGACCGTATTTTTATCGTTGGTGTCCCGCTGGTGAGCGCTATATCGCTGTGTCTGGCACCTTTTGTTAA
>JARQOD010000001.1:37605106-37645705 GCA_033576555.1 Oophaga sylvatica
CCTGGCGGCAGCAGCTGTAGTTTCACTTTCTGCCCTGCAGGCTCTGGTTGTCTCAGTCACACTGGGTCCTAGTGCCCTCTGTGTGCAGACACTGGACACTTCCTGCTCCTGCCTCAGCCACTGCCTGCAAGCTTCATGGTAAGAGGGGATGGAATTTATTAAATTCATTCTGCTCAGGCATGTCATGGTCACTGTGGGGGAATGTGAGAGGATGGGGGTACAGTGGGGGAGGGGTACAGGGCACTGGGGTGAATGTAAGAGGATGGGGGTATTGTGGGGGCTAGGGCACTGGGGGGGTTAATGTGAGAGGATGGGGGTATTGTGGGGGAGGGGTACAGGGCACTGGGGTGAATGTAAGAGGATGGGGGTATTGTGGGGGCTAGGGCACTGGGGGGGTTAATGTGAGAGGATGGGGTATTGTGGGGGCTAGGGCACTGGGGGGGTTAATGTGAGAGGATGGGGTATTGTGGGGGAGGGGTACAGGGCACTGGGGTAAATGTAAGAGTATGGGGTATTGTGGGGGCTAGGGCACTGGGGGGGTTAATAAGAGAGGATGGGGATATTGTGGGGGCTGGCGCACAGGGGTTGATGTGAGAGGATGGGGTATTGTGAGGGAGGGGGGACAGGTCACTGGGGTTGAATGTAAGATGATAAGGGTATTGTGGGAACTGAAGTGGGGAGGGGCAACAGAGCACTGAGGGGTGCATGTGAGAGGATGGGGGTATTGTGGCGTCAGTGGGACAGAACACTAAGGGGTGCATGTGAGATGATGGGCTGTTGGGGTATGGGTGGGGGACAGGGGAGGTAGGGGACTTTTTTTTTACTTGTGAGCGCCTTAATACTTTAATAATAGATTAATATTTCAGTATTATTAAACAAGGGCATAGACAGATGGCCGTTTAACTCATGCGAGGATCGCACTGCAATCCTCGGACTTGCTGGTACCGCTCCTGACATGAGCGCGACTGCCATGTATAATATATGGTATATACACCTTAGTGTCGCATACACTGCTGTATTATACAATATACAACAGTTCTAATGCTCCATACCTAATATGCAGGATAATGTACAGTGTATATGATGTAACGTGTATAAGATGCGACATTGGCTTGCCCCCCCTAGTTTTGATCCTGGGTACGCCCATGCTTGGGTCCGAAACCCTTCCAAGCGACGAGATACTGCAAACTCCCTCTATACCGTCTAGAATTTAGGATGCGGGAAATTTCATATTCCCCGTCCTCCACCACCGGGGGAACAGTGGCAGCGGCGTCTCCATTCAACACATCAGCTCTTTTCAACAGAGAAACATGAAACACCGGATTAATCTTCCAGGAGGTAGGAACCTCCAACCTAACAGCAGATTGGTTAACAACCTGAAGCACCTTAAAGGGCCCTACAAACTTGGGACCCAATTTTTTAGAAGGAATCCTCAACCGCAGATTCTTAGAGGACAACCAAACCATGTCACCAATAGCAAACAAAACCTCTTGCCGTTTCCTATCAAAGTACCTTTTAGATTTTCTGTTAGCCTCCTGAAGATTACCACGCACATCCGTCCAAACTCTCTCCAAATCACCGGAAAAATTCTCCTCTTCAGGCACGGCCGATACCAATTTGGAGAATGACCCAAACTACGGATGTCTCCCAGTACAACAAAAAAAAGGCGAACAACCAGCAGAAGAGGATGTATGATTGTTAAGAGCAAATTCAGCAAGTGGCAGAAACTCAGACTACCCCTCTTGATTGTCTGCCACAAAACAACGCAAGAACTGCTCAACATCCTGGTTTTTCCTTTCTGTCTGGCCATTAGACTCAGGATGATATCCGGATGAAAACGACAAATGAACTCCCAACCTGTCACAAAAGGCGCGCCAAAAACGAGCCACGAACTGAGGTCCCCTATCAGAAACAATGTCAGTATGAACGCCATGTAGTCTGACAATTTCCTTGACAAAGGCCTTAGCGAGAGTCTTAGCGCAGGGCAGTTTGATGAAAGGAACCAAGTGACACATCTTGCTAAAACGGTCCACGACCACCCAGATGACAGTGAAACCCTCAGAGGGGGGAAGGTCAGTAATAAAGTCCATAGCCAAATGTGTCCAAGGTGCACTAGGGATCTCCAGAGGGCAAAGCAACCCCGCAGCAGGAGTATGTGAAGACTTAGATCTAGCACACACAGTGCATTGACGCACCCACTTAATGACTTCCTTCTGTCATCCATTTGTCCCGCGACGGGTCTAGCTCTGCTACATCTAGAGGGCAGGCTGCATTGTTGCATGATGCGAATATACTGCCTGCCATCCAGCAGAGACAGTGAGCTGTGCATGATTGCGGAGCTCAGTGTCTTGCGGTGAACTTCTTTCACCTCACTGACAACAACACGAGCATGAGAAAGTTCTCACTCACCCTGCCGTCAGAGAGGTCCTGGGAGTTCACAGCCAATTAACTCAGTTCAACTCACTAACGTCAGCGCAAGTGCCTTTAGAACTTTTACCATGGCACTCACGCTGATGTCAGTAAGTTGAAATGAGTTAGTTGACTGTGATTTCCCAGGACCTTTCTGACTGCATCAAATATGAGAAATTTGGATGGATGCACCTTTGCTGGGAGGACTGAGAGCTGATGTTTTTAGTCTGTGATGTGGCCAATATCCAGGGCCGGCGTCAGCACCCGGCACACCCGGGCAAGTGCCGGGGCCCTGAGCAGGCGGGGGGCCCACTCGCAGTCTGGCACCCCCGCGCCCGTTAGCGGAGGAGAGCGGTGTCAGCGCCGCCACTGGGCCCCCCCCGCTTGCTCAGGGCCCCGGCATCAGCTGGCACAATACTTACCTCTCCGTGCCTCCGCTGCCGCAGCTCCGGGCTCCAGGGGGCGCCGGCACTTCCTCTCACAGCCGGCCGCTGAATGACGTCATCATTCAGCGGCCGGCTGTGGCACAGAGCGCGGGGACGCCGGACAGGTAAGACGTGTGTGTGTGTGTCTCTGTGTGTATGTAGTGCGGTGCTTTGTGTGTGTATGTATGTGTGTGTGTGTATGTGTGTGTGTATGTATGTGAGAGAGTGCTTGTGTACTGTCTGTGTGTGAAGATGGGCAGGCATTGCTGATAATGGGGAGGCATTGATGATGATGGGGAGAAGATGATAATGGGCAGGCATTGATGATAATGGGCAGGCATTGATGATGGGGAGAAGATGATGATGGGCAGGCATTGATGATGATGGGGAGGAGATGATGATAATGGGCAGGCATTGATGATAATGGGCAGGCATTGATGATGGGGAGAAGATGATGATGGGGAGGAGATGATGATGATGGGCAGGCATTGATGATGATGGGGAGATGATGATGGGCAGGCATTGCTGATAATGGGGAGGCATTGATGATGATGGGGAGAAGATGATGATAATGGGCAGGCATTGATGATAATGGGCAGGCATTGATGATGGGGAGAAGATGATGATGGGGAGGAGATGATGATGATGGGCAGGCATTGATGATAATGGGGAGGCCATGATGATGATGGGGAGGCAATGATGATGATAAGGAGGCAATGATGATGATGGGGAGACAATCATGATGAGTCTTTCCACAGCGCCCTTTCCTGAGCCGTAACAGTGCAGAACGCAGTACAGCGCAGAGGAGAGCTCCATATTTTGTATGGAGCATTATATGGGGACCAGTATCCTGTATGGAGCATTATATGGGGACCAGTATCCTGTATGTATGCGCTGTGAGGATTTGGCGGTTTTTGAGCTATTGTACAATTTACAATAGATATCAGTCATGTAATGGAAGAAGTGAAGTATTTGGCGTTGTACTGTACCTATATTTCTCTGCTGTATCTGTGCATCATGAATCGTGGTTTGTGTTAAAGGGGCCCACTGAGGCTCTTTCGCCCGGGGCCCATAAAAACCTGGAGCCGGCCCTGCCAATATCTATGGCCACTTCCTAGCCTATTAATATCAGCCCTAGCCTATGCTGGTTATTAATTATAAGGGGACCCTACATCATTTTTTTGTAGGGTCCCCATTTTAATAACGAGTAAAGGCTTAGCATACAGCTGAGTGCTGATATTAATAGCCTATGAACCTCCATGGATATTACCCCCTTCCCAAGCTATAAACATCGGCCCCCAGCCATCTGCTTTCCCTCTGCTGGTTATGAAAATTACGCTGGCGCTCACGCCATTTTTTTCAGAAAAATAATCATTTATTAGTTAAATGCATGTACTGTAAGCTGCACAGGCACTATACTAATTATATATGTCACTAACATCTTTATAGCTATTCTACATGTATCTATTCTATTCTAACCTGTCACGCTGTAATTTTACCATATGCGGCAGATGAATTGCCGTGTTTTCATGGATCTATCTATCAATTCATATGTGTATTGGAGAAGATTTCCTTGGAAAAATATGTGTAAATGACATAGACAACTACCGTATATACTCGCGTATAAGCCGAGATTTTCAGCCCATTTTTTAAGGCTGAAAGTCCCCCTCTTGGCTTATACGCGAGTCATATACCGTGGGTCGGTGGGGGAGCGGGGGTGTCAGATCATACTTACCCCTCCTCCGGCGCGTCTCTGCAGCCCCCCTGCTTCTCCCACGTTCTCAGGCTCCTTCCTGCAGTGGTCACTGGTACCGCTCATTAAAGTCATGAATATGCACATATTCATGACTTTAATGAGCGGTACCACGTGACCGCTGTAGGAAGGAAGAGCTGCGGAGACCGCGGGAGAAGAACAGGGGCTGTAGAGACGCGCCAGCGGGAGGGTGAGTATATGCCATATTTACCTGTCCTCGTACCACCGCTGCGCTCTGCTCTCTCCTCGCGTCCTATAGCTGTGAATGTTCAGGCAGAGGGCGCAATGACGTAGTTAGTACACCACGCCCTCTGCCTGAGCGCTCCCTGACAAGAGGACCCGGAAGACAGCGGCGCGCAGCGGTGGACCGGGACAGGTAAATATCTTAGGTGCCAGGGCCCTGAGCGAGCGGTGACACCGGCACCTGGCCCCCAGTGACGAGAGGTATGTCATTTTTTTTTTAGTTGCAGCAGCAGCAGTGGCAGCATAAGGGACCTATACTATGGGGCATAATCTATGGAGCATATGGGGCATAATCTGTGGAGCATATGGGGCATAATCTGTGGAGCGTATGGGGCATAATCTGTGGAGCATATGGGGTATAATCTGTGGAACATATGGGGCATAATCTGTGGAACATATGGGGCATAATCTGTGGAGCATATGGGGCATAATCTGTGGAGCATATGGGGCATAATCTGTGGAACATATGGGGCATAATCTGTGGAACATATGGGGCATAATCTGTGGAGCATATGGGGCATAATCTGTGGAGCATATGGGGCATAATCTGTGGAGCATATGGGGCTTAATCTGTGGAACATATGGGGCATAATCTGTGGGGCATATGGGGCATAATCTGTGGAGCATATGGGGCATAATCTGTGGAACATATGGGGCATAATCTGTGGAGCATATGGGGCATAATCTGTGGAGCATATGGGGCATAATCTGTGGAGCATATGGGGCTTAATCTGTGGAACATATGGGGCATAATCTGGGGAACATGGGGCATAATCTGTGGAGCATATGGGGCATAATCTGTGGAGCATATAGGGCATAATCTATGGAGCATATGGGGCATAATCTATGGAGCATATGGGGCATAATCTGTGGAGCATATGGGGCATAATCTATGGAGCATGTGGGGCATAATCTATGGGCATAATCTATGGAGCATATGGGGAATAATCTATGGAGCATATGGAGCATAATCTGTGGAGCATATGGGGCATAATCTATGGAGCATATGGGGCATAATCTGTGGAGCATATTGGACCTATACTATGGGGCATAATCTATGGGGCATAATCTGAGGAGCATATGGGGCATAATCTATGGGACATTTTATGGGGGCATAATCTATGGAGCACCATATGGAGGCATAATCTATGGAGCATCTTATGGGGCCATTATTAACGTTTATGGAACTTTATATGGGGAGTATTTTGTATGGAGCATCTTATGGGGCCCATCATGAACTGTATGGAGCATTATATGGGGCTCCTAATTCAATATGGATATTCAAAAACATTTAACCTACTGATGTCTCAATTAATTTTACTTTTATTGGTATCTATTTTTATTTTTGTAATTTACCAGTAGCTGCTGCATTTTCCATCCTAGGCTTATACGCGAGTCAATAAATTTTCCCAGTTTTTTGTGGCAAAATTAGAGGGGTCGGCTTATACACGGGTCGGCTTATACATGAGTATATACGTACTTATGTAAAAGCTCAGTTAAATCACATTGCAATCGGATAGCAATCGCATGACATTCTGATGTCAATCGGATGCTAGGTATGAAAAATCATATTGTACTCACATGAAAATTGCATGGCACTTGCATGACACTAGTCCTTATTTTCTGAACCGAAATTGGAACTTTTTTCACGGTGATGTGTATGAGTCCTTAGATTGTGTGTTTGGGTGCTATATTAAATTAATTTGATTTCCTTTGGTGCTAAAGAAGTTATCGACCCTTTCTATTCTTGTCAGAAACGTGCAATTCCATTTTCAGCTGTTTCTGTTTGAGTTGGTTGAGATCATCTGAACCTTTGTCCTGCCAACAGACATCTAATGTGTATAGGTGGCTTAAGAGTGATAGACAAGTCTTCTGAAAATGTTTGTAATCTCTAAAGTATAGCTAGACGCACATCTAGTACATCATACAGTTATCATGTAAAAAGTTAATAAAAAAATGATAGAATCTGTAAGAAGCCTCAAACATAGATTTGACCTACAGACCTACTATTCTAACTCAGGATGCATCAGAATTCACATCACTATACAGGTGAAACTACAGCTGTCCTTGATGATTTCTTATTAAGTTCTTAATGTCAAAAAAGTAATTATATGTTGAAGATGTCATAATGACACGTTATACAGACATTCCCGTGCATGTCGCCTCTTTATTAAGATTCCTTTTGGGGCTGATTCACCTTATAGTTATGAAATAGTGCTGTACAACTCTAAATGGATTGACGTGCTAACATATAACTAATTCTTCTGTATGCTCACAGGCACCAGTGAGTGTAAGAATAGCAGATGCTACCAATCTGGAAAGTCTACACGTATATCATCATTTATAAAGGAACCTTTATAAAATGTGTCATTCATCTTGTATGACATACAAACCCCATCGACTAACGTGAGTGTGAACAGAAGGCTTGAAACATTGTAAATGTCAGAATCTCAGTGAACGTGGTGTGAGTGTAACCTGACATATATTTATATGGAGATTTTTGCTTTTCTCCTTACTTTTACATACTGTGAGAAGGACTGTGAAGACGTAATGATTAGTGTGTAATATACTCACATGAGTCAGAAGCTCCAGCAAATTTGGAAAACCTCCACTAACTAATGAAATGTAAATGATTAACTACTAAACACAACAATTGGTTTGCAGAGATTTTGGTTACTGTGATTAAGTCTGTGCACACGTTGCGGATTCCTAGCGGTTTTGCCGCGGTTTTTCGCAGCGGAAATGCCGCGAAACCGCGGCAAAACCGCTTACACAATACAACTCATTATGGCCTATGGGATTCCACAATGCTGTGCACATGCTGCGGGTTTTTCCGCGGCGGAATCGCATCGCGGAAGAATCCGCAGCATGCTCATTCTTTTTTTGCGGAACCGCGGCGATTCCGCCGCCATAGGGATGCATTGAATCGATTACTTTCCGCATGTGGCTGTGCCCACCATGCGCAAAGTGAGCGGTTCATGTGCGGATGGTACCCAGGGTCTGGAGGAGAGGAGACTCTCCTTCAGACCCTGGGTACCATATCCATGTAAAAACAATAATTAAAATAAAAAATAGTGATATTCTCACCTTCCGGCGGCCCCCGCAGCTTTCCCGCCTCTCAGCGACGCTCCCGGCCAATCCCGTTCCCAGTAATGCATTGCGAGAATCACCCCAGATGACGTAGCGGTCTCGCGTGATGCTACGTTATCGGGTGATTGTCGCAAAGGACGCCTGGGAACGGGATTGGCCGGGAGCGTCGCTGAGAGGCGGGAAAGCTGCGGGGGCCGCCGGAAGGTGAGAATATCATTATTTATTATTTTTTTTATTATTTTTACATTAGATCTTTTTACTATTGATGCGACATAGGCGGCATCAATAGTAAAAAGTTGGTCACACTTGTCAAACACTTGTTTGACTCGTGTGACCAACCTGTCAGATCGCTTGTAAAACGCTAGCATTCTGCAAGCTAATTACGCTTGCAAAACGCTAGTTTTTAGCGGAATACGCATACCTATAATATGCGTATTTCCCGCGTCAGGGAGGTGCGGAATTGCCGCGGAAATTTCCATGGCAATTCCGCAACGTGTGCACATAGCCTTAGAGACACAGGTTAATTATTGAAGCAATAGTTTCTTAGCATTTGAAAAAAAAATTACTAATTAGACACGGAGCAGTTTGTAAAAACTTTTTTTCAGGTTATTGTTCTCCTCACTGGGGCCAAACTCGGAACTGTTACTTTACATACTCACACACCAATATCGCAGTCTCCCCTGTTTCTGGTGACAAACTCTCTGACCTAGACCCTGCTTCTCCACCAGTTCTTTCCACTCTTGTGTTCCCTCCAAAGCTTTGGTACAATTGAACCATGCTTCAGGCCCATGCCACATAAACTCACTCTGACAGTAAGGAACCCTTTCCACCTGGTGTACCACCCATCTTACTGTCCACCCTACTAAATCAAGTTTAGGATTAGAATACTAGGCTATACCCAAGATGTTCAGGTCTTTTATTCCCCAAAGCACTGTGGATTACTTTGCTAACTTACCATCTGCTCCATAACACGTTCCATCAATCACTTGACAAAGCCACCATATTGCTTCCTTTTCCAATGCACTCTTTCAGAAGTCGGTATTTTTCACGTATGCAAAAAATCAGTGTTCTGGATCTGTTTGTCGTCATTGTTTGCTCAGTGTGTCATCAATATTTTTCACAGATGGATAAGTAAATAACAAAGCATCTCCTATCATTTGCAATTTTAAACAGACAGTATACAGATGGTACATCTGTGTGCTATCGGTTTTATTCACAGACCCATAGACTTGTATTGGCACTTTTCATCCATGTTGCCAGAAAAAAATGGACACGAGTTTACACACGGTCCGTGTAAAAACATGGATATGTGAACAGCCCCATAGACTATAATGGGCATGTGTTGTATCTGTGAAAAACATGGATAAAACACGTACTGTATGTGCAACACGAACGTCTAAAGGATTCCTTTGTAACGTGGCGTGGGATGGTAGCTGTGGGCGAGGTACTTGTCTTCCACACCCCAGCAAAATACATGAAGATGGGCTCCTGGCTGGGTGTGTACGCTTTGCCTATGGGCACGTTGCGCCCTTATAGGCCACATGATGTTGGTTAATTTTGCTGGCAAGAACCGGATATTAAACAGTTCATTGAGGGAGACCACGGCTCAAAAATAAACAGTTTTTTTAACTTTACTTTAATTGTGATGGGGACTATGTACAATACATAGCGGGTACATAACTTCAGGAACATTTTCACGGGGCATCTTCAAACATAATCCCTCTACTTTTTTCAATGCTTACTTTTCTGCCCCAAGTTCCTCTGTCTTCACCAAAACCCAGCACAGTACTACAGTCCAGTAAGCGAAAGTCCTGTCCTCAATCCACGCTTCCACGTCTTTTTTCCCTTTGGGGAGTTAGCTGGCCACTATAGCTATTACTTAGCTTCTCTGCTTGCTGAAGCATTGGAACACCTGCCTGGGGCACTCTCTTAGGCCGGGGTCACACTTGTGAGTGCAATGCGAGACACTTGCGCGAGTCTCTCGCATAAATACCCGGCACTGCCGCCGGCACTCGGGACCGGAGTGTGCGGCTGCATGTATTTCTATGCAGCTGAATGCTTCTGTCTGAGTGCCAGCAGCAGTGCCGGGTACTTATGTGAGAGACTCGCGCGAGTTTCTCGCATTGCACTCACAAGTGTGACCTCGCCTTAGTCTCACACTCGCTGTTCCATCCTGGCCCATTACCTCTTCGTCTGGTGAACTCTGGGCCGTACTGCCTTATTCCAGGACCCATCTCCTTTTATCACTTTTTCTTCCTTTACTCCGGAACTTGCTATCCACTACCCCTGTCTCCACTCATGTCAGGGACACTCACGTCATGCAGCTCTGCTGACTAGACAGACTTTAGGTCTGCTTCTCTTGTACTCAGGGCCCTAACTGACTTTTTAACAGGAAACTGTCTCTGTCCCTGCACCTTATCCCTTCCCACTAGTGGCTAGTCACAATCATTAACCCCAACTCTCCCTACTGTTGGTCAAACTACAATGCCGTCATGAAAAAAGCATGTGACAATACACATTACACATCATAACAATATGAGTGTCTTCAAGGGGGAACATGGAAAGTATGTCCATCTCTTTACATCTTAGGCAGGTGATTTTCTTTCTTAGATCATAAACTCCCAACCTCCAATTCACAGAAACTCCAGTTTTCGCCACTTATCTGCATAGACTGAAGCTTGCTCCTACTGGCAACCAGGTCCTAGCCTATAAGTTGTACAGACCACTAGCTTTCAACTATCACATAACACATGACAAACGGTATTTACGAGTCATGTGAGCTTTCTTTTAATAAACCTATTAGCCCCCCTTACCTTGTTTCTGCAAATAAACAAATCACACCTGAATGTTGGATTTAATTGGCCATAGCAGCCTTTTATTAACAAATATATAACATACATTGTAAATATCCTTATACAGTAGACGGATGTTCCACGAAACCCCATACCTATAAAGACCCAGGACTAGTATGACCATCTCGGCCCAGATCGCATGTAACCTCCAGCCGCTATGCACCAGCTCAGAGGCACCTATTAACAAGCTGACCAATAAACTTAAGCCAATATCCACAGGCGCTCCAAACCCTTCCCAGGGATTTAACACCAGTCACCTCTTAATTCCACCTGGGGGCCAGAACCTCCCGAGGTCCCACCCCACCAATCTGCCATTAACCAAATCCACCAACTTCGAGAACCTCCCTCCCTATGCCATAAATTTAAATGTTTTGCAACCCTCAAACATTTATGTCCTTCCATACTTTCAATCCTTCTTCAATTTCTTATTGCATTGCTAGGCATCACATGTCTATGCCCACTGCATTTAAGTAAACCCCTTCCTTATACCAAAACTCATCTTCACCCATTTCCAACCCCACATGGCGTAACGCCACAGCCCCCGTCCCTTACCATAAACTGTGTCACTGCCCTATTTACTTTTTCATTATTCCTTGTTCACACCCTCTATTGAACTAGCTCCACGCCAATATTTCCAAGGAACAATATTCAACCAAATTGTAAGAACCTTAGGAAACATTGCCCACAGTCTGAGCAAATTGAATTCAATAGCCTTAATTGACTCCCTACACGGTCTCTTACCTAAATCATTACCCCCCGCAAATGCAGTACCAGTATGTTTGGAGCCCGGTCCAGCTTGACAAAGAGAAGAAATTCTGAGAGAAATTGCTTCCACACCATTCCCTGCTTCCCAATCCACTGGAGGGTAGCATCCTCCCTTGATAATGCCATCTCGAACCCCGCCGGCCGCCCGCAAAGCTGCCCAGAACACAAAAGAGTGACCCATGATTCACACGAGCAGGTGACTCCCATCTGTGGAAATAAAAACATTAGTACAACTGCATAAACCAATAACAACTTAAAAACCACCCTGGAACTTAAAGTGAATCTGTCACCCTAAATTGGCGGATATTTAAATGATGGCAGTCAGGTCAGATGGGCGGTGTTTTGGGTACTTGCCTTAACATGTTGTTCACCGCTGTCTCCATTATTTCTGGGAATTGTAGTCGTTGCCCTCCATATAACGCGCCAGCGCATTGCAATCTTGAATTGCGCACGCGCAGTATGCTTTGCCCGCAGATTGCAATGCGCAGGCGCGTTATATGGTGGGCAACGACTACAATTCCCAGAAATAATGGAGACATCGGCGAAAAACATGTTAAGGCAAGTACCCAAAACACCGCCCATCTGACCTGACTGCCATCATTTAAATATCCCGCCAATTTAGGGTGGTAGATTCCCTTTAATACATCTATAACCAAGTCAGACATACATAAGCCCTAAACTTTGCAGACTCCCACCGCCCAGTTTTCTTCACCAACTCGTCCCTAGCCCCCTCTTGGCGGCCTCCATGGCAGCTCCGATCCTAACAGAATGTCCACTATAATCCTTAGACGGAATGCCCCCTAAATCCAGGCAACACTTAAAAACAAATAAAAATTAAAAACTTGATAGAAAGGAACCATTTTCATGCACCAACAAGGGGGAATTAGACCCCACCAAGCCCTAAACAAATATCACTATTCACTAAGGCAACTAACTGGACACAACTTTGATCCTGCCATCATGAAAAGCACCACTTTGCAACCCTTCCTTGTCTGATCCTTTTTGAAGAATGGATAAACACCTCTATCCTGTCACTATACCATTCCATGTCCTCTCTCAAAGGCCCCTTTTTTAAAATCTAAACAGGCTAACTAACTCACCTAAGCGTAATGCCCCAAAAAGGCCAATGAAAAAGCCATGAGTAACAACAATTCATATGAAACCGGTCGCCACCAATCCATCAATTTCCGCCCTTTTGTCATCCTTTTAGCGCTTGAAAAAAAACAAAAATGCTTTTGTCTCACCCCTAAGCCCCAATACCCTAAAGCCGAATGCTAAACCCGCCATAAAACTATTATTCTTTGACACCAACCACCCTTTTTCCAAAATAGTGACCTACTAACAATAACAATAAACTCTCCTCCACCATTTTCCCTAAAGATATTTTTCAATCTTCCCACAATTTTCTTGTTGCTCCTGCCTGAGGTGCCAAATTCCGAAACCGACTCTACTGTAAATGAGATAGAGAATGAGATAGAGAATCAACTATTGGATTTTTACAACCCGGCCTAAACTCCCCCATCACCCACATATTCACTGACGAACTGCTACAACACCAACTGCTGCAAAACCCTCACCACTGGTGAAGATCAAACTGATAAAGAATTGATTGTTGACATCACACCCTCGTTATTACAATGCAATAGAATACGAATTTTACCACACGCGGAACGATCTAGAAACCAAAAAACAAAAAGCAATTTCTGAATTACTGGTTTTTGTTCATTCTGTCTCCCAAAAATCAGAATAGAACGCGATCAAAAAATGTCATGTGCCCGAAAATTGTACCAATAAAAACGTCAGCTCGTCCAGCAAAAAATAAGCCATAACATGATTCTATGGGCCAAAATATGAAAAAATTATAGATCTCAAAGTATGGTGATGCAAAAACTAGTTTTCGCAATAAAAAGCGTCTATTAGTGTGTGACAGCTGACAAACATAAAAACCCGATATAAAACTGGTACCTCTGTAATCACACCGACCCAAAGAATAAAATCGCCTAATCACTTATACCGCACGAGGAACGGTGTAAAAAATAAACAAAACCAATTCTTCACGTGCTGTTGATTTTTTTCATTCTGCCTCCCAAATATCGCAGGAAGGCTCGGCGCCTATTTATCCTGCACTCTGCACTGAGTGCTTACACCGAGGTTTCCGTGTAAATCTCTGAAATACGTGATTCAGACAGGACCCCCGAGGGAAGATTCCCTATAATGAGGCAGATGTTGGCACTGTGGATGCCATCTGACCTGTGATCCGGCGGTGTCCGTCTTTTTAGGATTGCATAAAAGTGCCGTCGGCCACAATTTTGTGCACTTCTGAAAAGGACACCACGGAACAGAGTCCAGAATAAATCTGCTGCCTCATGATAGTGAATGGATCCCTCGGGGATTTCATTTGTCACGTCACTCGGAGATTTAGATGTAAAGCCCAAAGTTAGTGCTCAGCGCAGAGCGCTGGATAACTGTGATCCCAAACGTTATGTAAAATGTTCCCAATAAAAGTTTCATCTCAATTCACAAAAAAGCAAGTCCCCACTCAGGTCTGTCATCTGTTAACAGAAATATAGTGAGCTTCCACGTTACTGGTAGTACAAAGGCTCTGGTAAAGCTAAATGGCTCCTCACCCACCAAAAGAAATTCAGCAAATTCTCCGCTCCCAAATCCAAAAACCCCCTCCCTTCAGAGCCCCAGTGTGCCTAAACAACATTTAGCACCCACATGTTTGGCATTTCTTTAGTGATGAGAGCCCGCCTAATTTACAGGTGCCTCCAGAAGCATGAGTTGGGCATAATGTACTGGTGACTGTAACGTACTGGTCACTACAGCGTACTGCAGGGGCGGACAGATCATTGGTGCAACCTGTGTGGCCACACAGGGGCCCAGAAGCATAGGGGGCCCATTTCTACCTCCAGAGTAGGTGCAATTTAGCATTTTTAGGAGCTCTTGGGCTGCAAAGGGCCCATATATTGTTCTGCACAGGGGCCTATTTCTGTCTGTGTCCGCCAGTGGCTTACTGGTCACTACAACGGCAGTTTGCAATTTTCGCTCGGCAACATCCATTGATGCCTGTTTTTGGAAAACACCCATGGAGTCAAAATCGTCACTACATCTGTGGATAAATTCCCAAAGAGTTATAATTTCCAAAATGTGGTCACTTGAGGGGGGATTCTGCTTTTCTAGCACTTAGGGGCTCTTTATATGGAATCCGCAAACTAGTATAGGAAAATCTGTGCAATACGAGGCAAATAGCTCTCCGTCCCTCCCGAGTCACTCCGTATGGCAAAGTAGACCTGTACAGCCACATATGGGGTATTTCTACATTAAGCAGAAATTGTGCGAAAAATTCTGGTGCCCTTTTTACCCTTTACCTTGAGAATTAATGGCTACACAGCTTGTGGTAAAAAATTTTTTTTCTTCACTGCCCAATGGTATAAAAGTTTGTGACACACCTGTGGTGTCAATATAATCAGTGCACCCCTAGATGAATTCATTGAGAGGATTAATTGGTAAAATGGGGTCACTTATGGGGGGTTCTGCTGTTCTGGCACCTCAGGGACTCTGCCAATGTAACATGGCACCCTCAAACAAGTGCAGCTAAATGTGCATTGTAATATGGCACTACTTCCCTTCTGAGCTTTGCACTGTGCCTCAAAAGTAGTTTTCGACCACATATGAGGTATCGGAGAACTCAGAAGAAATTGCACAACAAACTTTGGGGTCCATTTTCTCCTTTTGCCCTTGTGAAAATACAAAATTTGTAGCTAAAAAAGATTTTTGTTGGAAAAATTTGATTTTTTTTTATTTTCACGGCTTAATGTTAAACTTCTTTGAAGCGTCTTGGAGTTCAAGGTGCTCAATGCACATCTAGATAAGGTCCCAAAGGGGTCTAGTTTCCAAAATGGTGTCACTTGTTGGGTTTCCACTGTTTAGGCACATCAGGGGCTCTCCAATCGTGACACGGCAACCACTAATTATTGTAGCATATTTTACATTCAAAAAGTCAAATGGCGCTCCTCCCTTCCAAGCCCTGCCGTGCACCCAAACAGTTGTTTTCCTACACATATTGGGTATCTGTGCACTCAGGAGAAATTGCACAACAAATTGTATGGAGAAATTTCTCTTGTTACCCTTATGAAAATGCAAAATTTGGAGCTAAAAAGGTGGGTTAAAGGTGCTCAATACACATGTTTAGGCACATCACGGGCTCTCCAAACATGACATGGCGTCCGTTAATTATGCCAGCAAATTTTACATTCAAAAAGTGAAATCGCGCTCTTTCCCTTCCGAGCCCTGCCGTTTGCCCAAACAGTAGATATCCCTCACATATGGGGTATCGGCATGCTCAGGAGAAATTGCACAACAAAAGGTCCATTTTCTCCTGTTACCTTTGTGAAAGTAAAAAAAATTAGGACTAAAGGAATATTTTTGTGAAAGAAAAATAAATGTTTATTTTTTTTTTTCACATTCCAAAAATTCCTGTGAAGCACCTGAAGGGTTAATAAACTTCTTGAATGTGGTTTTGAGTACCTTGAGGGGTGCAGTTTTTAGAATGGTGTCACTTGTGGGTATTTTCTGACCCTTCAAAGTCACTTCAAATGTGAGGTGGTCCCTAAAAAAATGGTTTTGCAAATTTTGTTGTATAAATGAGAAAGCGCTGGTCAAACTTTTAACCCTTATAATTTCCTAGCAAAAAAAATGTTTCCAAAATTGTGCTGATGTAAAGTAGACATGTAGGAAATGTTGTTTATTAACTATTTTGTGTGATATGACTCTATGATTTAAGGGCATAAATTTTTGCCAAATTTCTGTTTTTTTTCACAAATAAATGCAAGTCATATCAAAATTTTTTTACCACTACCCTAAAGTACAACATGTCACGAGAAAACATTCTCAGAATCACCGGGATCTATTGAAGCGTTCCAGTGTGATGACCTCATAAAGTGACCGTGGTCAGAATTGTAAAAATTGACCTGGTCAGATCCAGTATGATCCTTATTTAAAGAGTTACTAAAACTTTATTTATTTTTTTTTTGTCTTTTTAATTCTTAGCATATTGATGAGGGTCCTGACACCCTGAATGATTGCTCAAAAAATCCCCATGAAGTGCACAGCTTAGGAGACAGGAGCGCACAGTGCAGACTTTCTAATGAATCCGAAGCAGCAGCACCTCTCATTTACTCCAGATGTCTGATATGTCCAAACAAGGGAAGCGTGAAGTGGATGCTGATTGGCCGCAGGCTATGCGTGACATAGCAATGTCACATGAGCCCCAGAAGAGCCACTGCTGACCCCACTGCAATGTTGCTGATACTGGAGGTGACTATAGATGCTATTATTTTACTTGTTAGAAACATATGATTGAGAAAGGGCATTCCAAGTAATGACCTTGAACCTCGTTCTGACTATCTGTTTGCCTAGCCCCTTTACTCTGATCCTTTATCTTTCTGGTATTCTGACCTTGGACGGTGACCTAACTACACCTTTGTCTTTCCCCTTTATTTAAACAATGTGCTCTCTTGGTATCTGACCCCAGAATGTTGAGCACCCTGTCTCACTGCTTGTCCATGAGTAGTGAATAGCGTCACAATAACAGTGTCACATGAACCCCAAGAGAGGCACTCCCTACAACACTGGAATGGCGCCGATACTGGATGTGATTATAGGTTGCAATTATTTTACTGATGGGAGACATATGGATTGAGAAGGGCGTTGTCCAAGTAATTGACAACCCCTTTAATAGCCAACTTAAACGGGCCGAGCGTACTTCAATATACACAGAACGATCGTTAACACAATTATTGCATGCTCATATAACATCATTGTTCTCCGCAGTACAAGCCACATGCCACGTGTCGCTGAGAACAATAATGATGATTTTGAAGCTTAAAGATTAACTGTCTTTTTTATTTTTATGTCATAAATCAATAGTACACATGAAAAGAAGCAACTTTGTAATATATCTTATCAAAGAAATTTGCTTCTGTCTCCTCCTGGACTGATCTTTGACTCACAATTCTTGGGAAAAATCTGCATTCAGTGAATTCAAATTTCCACCTTATTGAGATAGGAGATGACAGTTGCTTCTCATAATATTCTATGGAGAGGGGAGGAAGGAGGAGATAGAGGCAGACACAGACATTCTGCTGCAAGATCTCCTGAAATGACAGTTACAGTTATCCATAGAACTTTATGATCACCAACTGCCTTCTCGCATCTCAGTAATGGAAAAAATCTGCATTCACTGTAGACACATTTTTGCCCTTGAATTGAGAATTTTTAGAATGAATGATCAATCCACAAGAAAAAGAGGCAGCTTTCTCTGATAAGATGTTTTACAAAGTTTCGTATTTGATCTATGGAAAAAATGGGCGAGGGCATGACGCCACAGCTCTTTTAATTCAATACGAGCTGTGGTGTTTCATACTCCAGAAATATCACTCCAGTCCCCTACTGGAGTTAGGTTTTTTGGCATAGCCCACAGAGGTACATGCCACTCGTCGGACGCTCCAGATTCATGAAGAGGCATGCACCATCACGCCTCATCATCAAAGTGGCATGAACAACGCCGGTCTTTATAAATCGGGCTCTTAATCTTTATTTATCCCATACTGAGAAAGTTAACAAAGAAAAATAAACAAAAAAACTTTACCAGAATTGTAGTTTTTCGTTTCCCCAAAAAATGTGCAGAAAAATACCAGTGAAAACAAGATATCACACCAAACCTAAGCCCTTCATATAGCACTGCTGACTGAAAAGTGTTAAACTTATGTGTTAGGGAGACCAACTAGGGAATCACACAGATAACACCTCTGTTACTAATTTGTCAGGGAACAACACTCCATTGCCTCCAGTCGTCAGGATAATTACAAAATTGGCTGACGAGTAATGGACGAGGTCGCCGCTGCTTCCACTACTAGGTCAGTTATTGGGGAACTCACACTGAGCGTGTAGTATATATACACCTCCGATTCCAACGCATTGAATATACAGTATATACAGTTGAAACCAGAAGTTAACATACACTATGAAAAAAGACACAAATGGTAATTGACAGATTTATGGCTCTTGCCTGTCACGATCCATTTTTGGATCTGTGGCAGATCTGGCTTTTCTTATTAAAACTTTTTTTCTTTCAGGCCATTGGGGGTTAATGTCTGTTTTTCCCCCGGTGGCCTACTGGTGTAATAGCATTACTGCAGTGTTGCTGGGTCAGCTGATGTAGGTGGTGACCACTCCCACCATCCTTTATAGAGTGACCTGATGCATCAGCTGACTGTGATACAGGTCCTTCTGGAGACCAACCAAGCAGGAGAAGGAGCTTGCTGAGTGCAGTGGTGCTTCAGCTGTTACCTTGATCTGGTGACTGTATCCTGCTGTGTGGAGCTTTGCAGCAGAAAGCTAAGTGTGGTGTTTTTGTTGCCTTTACCCTTTGTTGTCTATTCCTTTCCTTTGTGTTTCATTAGTGCAGTGGTGTGGCTAGTGCTCTCACTGGCCTGCTCACTACCTAGGGATTAGCGCAGGGCTTGTGAGGGTTTTAGGTATCCTGCTCGGCGACGGGGTGAAAGAACCTGTTTAGGGACTATAGGGAGATCAGGACACATACTTAGGTGAGTGCACGAGGTGTCCATTTCCCTTGTTGCAGGGCCCACCGTTGTTAAAATTTCCCCGGTGTTCCCTTGTTTGTTGTGTCGTCCGTTGACCTTTCTTGGGGTCGTGTCACGCCGCTTGGGTCACTTTGTGACATTATCACCAACCGTCACAATTTTTTTTCTGGAGAGCCATGGCCCAAATGCAGGCCTTTGCCCAACTGCTTCAGATCCTCACCGATGAGCTTAAGGTGCTGCGGGGTGAGGTGGTGCAGCAGTTGGTGGGGTTCTGGGCCTCGGCCCAGGTGCAGGTCAACCAGAACCCAAGATATCTCTCCCTGACAGGTTTTCTGGAGGGAGAGATACATTTTTCGCTTTTCAGGAGGCCTGTAAATTATACTTCAGGCTCCGCCCCCATTCATCAGGGAGTGAGGAACAGCATGTGTGGATTATTGTCTCCCTTCTCAAGGGTGATCCCCAATCCTGGGCATTCTCCCTGCCGACTGATTCACCATCTTTTCGGTCGGTGGACGTTTTTTTTTGTGGCTCTGGTGTATGGAGATCCTGATGGCGTGTCCCTGGCGGAATCCCGACTCAGTAAAATCAAGCAGGGTGGCCGGCCGGCTGAGGAGTACTGCTTAGAGTTCAGGAGGTGGGCCACTGACACACAGTGGAATGACCCTGCCCCTAGGAGTCATTTTGTGCAGGGTCTGTCTCCAAGGTTGCAGGATACTCTGGTGCAGTACGCCGCCCTCAGGTCATTGAAGGCCGCCATGTTCCTTGTCATCCGGGTGGATAGACGCTTGAGGGAGAGGCATACACCAAATGTGCCCCCTGTAGTCCTTGCTAGGGAGGAGGACACACCTGAGCAGGCAGACGAACCCATGCAGGTGGGAGGAGTTGGTTCCCAATAGGGTTGCCTGCGGTTCGCCATGGTGTGGGGGGCATGTTTTTACTGTGGGCAGACTGGTCATTTGATCGGGGTCTGGCCAGCTCGCGCCAAAATACCTGTACCATCTAAGAAGCCGCGTCCCTCTGGTCGTGTGGAGGGAGGCGACCAGGGAGTGTATATTTCATCCATTTTTTCCCCTCAGTGTACCCTGTCTGCTGAAGTGGTGGTTGGCGGGGTAACTGAGGGTATACCAGTGCTTGTGGACAGTGGAGCAGGTGTCAATCTAGTGGATGCTCACTTTGTCTAAACTCTTGGCCTGAGGTGTAGGACGCTAGAAAAACCCCTAAGTGTTCAGGCCATTGACTCTGTCCCATTCAGCCAGGGGAAGGTGACCCAAGTCGTAGATGATATACACCTGCGTATAGGGACTCATCATGAAGAGTCCCTGTCGTGCTACGTCTTGGAGGGTATGCCAACTCCCATCGTCTTAGGCCACCCTTGGTTGAAAAAACACAATCTGGTCATAGATTGGCGGTCCAGGGAAGTGGTCAGCTGAGATCAGTCGTGTGAGGATTGTTGCCCGGGGGCTACTGTCTCTGCCGTCTTTCTACAACCGTCCCCTTCTTCTCTGGTGGGGGCAGCAGAGGTGCTGCCAGGGAGTAGAGGCAAGTCTCAACTCTCACCACTAGCTAACCCTGAGAGTCAGAGTCCTCTTAGGAGGAGAGGTCAGGGGAGAGTGGTTGTTCCCTCTGAGCTTTGTGGGGGTGTAAGTGTGGTGACACAGGGGGACGCCTCTGTTGTCGGTTCCTCGAAGAGTTCACCATCTTGTGGCAAACGTGTGTGTGGCAATAAATGTTCAGGTCCAGACCTGTGTGTGAGTGAGTACGTGATCCAGTGGAAGCATGCTGCTGGGCTCTGGAGTTCCAGGGTGATCGGGCCGTATCAGGTGTGTGCCATTCTCAGCCCAGGGACTTTCCAGCTGGAGTTACACCCCGTAATGCAGATACACAACTCATTCGCCAGGTTGGCGCTCTGGAGATTTGTGGCACCTCCAGAGCCTACGTTGTTGTCATTACCATCTAGCTGCGTTTGCCATAAACCTGAGGGTCAGGTTACCGCCAGGGTGAACTCTGGTGGATCAAGGCATCCTCACCGTAGGTTGTTTTCTGGTGAGGTCTGGTGTTGAGGGTCCAGAGGCCCCTCATTGAAAGGGGGGGTACTGTCACGATCCATTTTTGGAGCTGTGGCAGATCTGGCTTTTCTTATTAAAACCTTTTTTCTTTCAGGCCATCGGGGGTTAATGTGTTTTTCCCCCGGTGGCCTGCTGGTGTAATAGCATTACTGCAGTGTTGCTGGGTCAGCTGATGTAGGTGGTGACCACTCCCACCATCCTTTATAGAGTCACCTGATGCATCAGCTGACTGTTGGTGATACAGGTCCTTCTGGAGACCAACCAAGCAGGAGAAGGAGCTTGCTGAGTGAAGTGGTTCTTCAGCTATTATCTTGATCTGATGACTGTATCCTGCTGTGTGGAGCTTTGGCGCAGAAAGCTAAGTGTGGTGTTTTTGTTGCCTTTACCCTTTGTTGTCTGTTCCTTTCCTTTGTGTTTCATTAGTGCAGACGTGTGACTAGTGCTCTCACTGGCCTGCTCCCTACTTTGGGATTAGCGCAGGGCTTGTGAGGGTTTTAGGTATCCTGCTCGGCGATGGGGTGAAAGAACCTGTATAGGGACGATAGGGAGATCAGGGCACATACTTTGGTGAGTGCAGGAGGTGTCCATTTCCCTTGTTCCCTATCGCAGGGCCCACCATTGTTAAAGTTTCCCCGGTGTTCCCTTGTTTGTTGTTTTGTCCATTGTCACGCCGCTTGGGTCACTTCGTGATGTTGCCTCCCTTAGGGTGTGTTTCCACGATCAGGATTCCTTCAGTAAATGCTGCGTGTTTGACGCTGTGCGCTGGGCAGTTACGGTAACACTTCTAAATCAATATAGGTCAGAAGCATGACGATATGTATGCCATGTTTCCTGTCTATGGATAGATAAAATTGTGATAGGAAACATGGCAGTAATATCTCCCGCCTGGGAACTCCAGGGGTAAAAATATTATAGAAGTTGGGAATCCCATAATTTGTTAAAGACTCTGCCACATCCCATGACCAGCCCTGTTGTGAAAACAGGACCGTCAGCACAGCTAATGTTGTGGTGCTCAGGTAGGATCCCAAACCTTTGTGAAAATAGTAAGAAAACCTGGCACACACCTTGTTGATGCTGTGAAAAATTTAATATGTAGTACATACATAAGTAGACGTTTCGGTCGTGATGACCTTCATCAATGTACTAGATAAAAGAAATATATCAACACGGTGTGTGCCAGGTTTTTCTTCCTATCAGCCCTGTTGTAAGTTATAGGAGGGGTGTGACTGGTGTTAATAAAAACAAATGCCAAACTATAGTCTTTATCAGCCCTGGAAGACACAGTGCGCTGTGGTTCTGTTTGTTATCCCTCAAAAAGCGAAATGCTCCCCTTCGTAAAAGTTTTAGTACATTTCTTCTGTTTATATTTTTTATTTTATGTAACTTTTTAGATTGTAGTGTTTTGCACATTTTGTAATGTCTTTGTATATTTTTAAAAACACGGTCTACTTTTTGGATTAAATATATAAAACTTTAATAGCTCCGTTCCTCTTGTTCCATTAACCACAATCCTGAAGTAATGCTTCATTTGTAATGAGTGGCCAAACGGTCTTTACAAACAATTGGTTGTGGCAGCTAGTTTTATTGTTATTGTTGAGTTTGGCAGTGACCTTACCAGGGTGTATATAGACAACCAACTCCTCCAGCTCCAAAGTCAGGCACCATGAAACTTATACTGGCATCCCTGATAGTCACAGGCAAGTATATATAGGAGAGGGGAGTGACCAACACCGAACAGCTGCGACCATTAACCTAGAAAGCACTTAGAAGCTTTCAACTGAACATTTTAACCCCTGCACTGCAAGCAGAAACCTGCACCATTTGAGATGATGGTGAGGTGCTTCTGATCAGTGCAGGAGTGCAGGAAATCAGACACTGTTGCCTTCTGGCACCTCTCTGTGGCGGTTAGCCCATGACACCAGTATTTCACTCTTGCCTTTGTTGGAAAGGCTATACACAGGTAGGGCGCAGGCCTCCCTGTGATGTTGACCTTTCATCATATTGATATGGAAGACCTTCTACTTCTTCCTGGCAAGGTCAATGGTGATCACATAATTCACATCATTGAGGCGCTGATGCACAAGGTATGGACCTGAAATTTGTTCTGGGTCATTGGGACTAGGACCTACACCTCTTCTTACCCACTTCATACACCTGCTCATAGGCATTCCGGTCATACCACAGCTTGTTTGGCTTGAGCCTGCACCATATTCTCATGCTGACTATGCATTTTATTTCAGAGGTCTTGCATTAAAGGACATGAACTGAGTACCCTCATCAGTAAGCATCTCCCTGGGAAATTCTACTCTAGAAAATATGGCCAATAGGGCATCTGCCACCTTATCGGCCCTAATTGAAGACAGAGCCACTGTCTCCGGGTACCAGGCAGCATAGTCTACTACAATAAGGATGAAACATCTTCCAGATCTGCTGGGGATGGACAGCAACCCAACGATGTCCACAGCAATCCTCTGTAAAAGCTACTCTATCACAGCCAAAGGGTTGGGAGCTTTGGCACCACACCCTGACTTCCCCTCTCTTTGACACTTGATACAGGATCGGTATTAGTTTGCAACATCTATCCCCATTTTGGGCTAATAGAAGTGGTGGGACAGCCAGGCCTTGGTTTTGCTGACCCCCTTCTGTCCAGTTAATGGAATTTCATTATCAATCAGCAGCAACTCCTCATAACTGTCTTTCCCTCAGCCACTCCTGTTGGGGATTACAGGGAACAGTCTACCAGTACAACCTCCACTGGTCCCAGAATACCCTCTCCTTATCGGACTCGGTGATCAGCTTCTCTGCGAGGTCCCAAAGCACTTCTAGACTAGCACAACACCTTCCCCTCATCTCGACAGGCTGTGGATAACACATTCCCAATATCCTAACAGTCTATGGGTACCACTTTCCCATAATCCTGACAGGCTATGGGTTCCACTTTCCCATCCTCCCTTAATACCTCAGGAGCAGTGCTAATCATGGGGTAGCTACCACTGGCCATGTCACTGTCCGTCATAACACTGGCAAGCTGAATGGGACCACCTTCTTCATGGTCCTCATGCTTGTCCCCATCGCCCATAGCACTGATTCTTACGCCTTTGAGAGGATCCTCAGCAGCATCATGAAATGGCTGTGTTCTCCTGTACAATGAGACACATTAACATCATGCATATTATTGAAATTCACATTATCAACATCTGAATCACATGAAGTACCAGATCTGGAAGGGTTGCCAGAGATGTATTGAGTGACCAACTGTCCCAGATCGATCCCCAATAAAACATTTGCAGGGAGGTTCTGGGCCACCCCACACATACCTCAACTCCCACTTGGCGCCCCAGTCTAGGAAAACCCGGGCCATCAGTAGAGATTGGTGAACACCTCCAATCCCGGTTACAATCTGGGTCTTCCTAGGGACAAGTTCTTCAGTGGATACCAATTCAGTGCGGATGAGGGTTTTTTCTCAACCGGTTTCCTTGAGCTCCACAGTCAAAGTATCGCCCACAGTAACTGACTGTAAGTTGTTACAGGTCCTCCCAGGCCCAGTGCTGAAAGATGGGGCCAGACCCCAAGAGGAACAGCTGGCAGGGGCATTGGTTGTCAGTCTACCCCCTTTAAAGCTGGAGATGGCTGACTACCACACCTCACACATCTGGTTGGCCACATAGGTAAGGTCAATATGTGAAGCCTTAGAGGCCTTCTTTGGCCCACAGTCCCTCATGATCTGTCGCATCTTCACAGGGCAAAGCTTAAAAAAATTGGTCCTTCACCATCAGATTCTTCAATTCCTCAAAACGTGGTCCCTGCATCCACTGCTCATAGTTGGTTCTGAGCCCATCCACCACATCACCGTAGCTGTCTTGAGGTCCACGTTAAAGGATCTGGAACGTTTTGTGGTACACTTTAGGAGTCATCTAATATTTTCTTATTAGGAGCTGTTTGATGGCCTCATAGTTTCCATCTTGTTCTCAAGAGAGTGGTGAACACCTCCAGAGCTTTGCCTCATAGCCCCGGGGTTAAATATTGAGTCCACCGGTCATCAGGCAAGTGATACTGTCTGCAGACCTTTTCAAACCCTCTCAAAAATGTGTGCAGAGCTCCGTCCTTTTCCATGACAGGAAAATGCTCGGTAAGGATATAAAGGTGTTGGCATTACTGGAGTTACTGTTCGGGGGGGTTAATTTCTCCTTCTGGATTCATTGTAATGCTGGTGCTCTCTGTCAGCCTCTTGGTATTTCTGAATCAGCTTCAGTCATCCCTCGCGATCGTCTGCATCAAGTTCCAGTAGGGCCAACTGCAGGTGGAGGTCCACGCTACCCATGTTGCAGATGTGGCTTGCATCTGTAGTGGGCCCTTGCTCTTCTCCCCTTCATCAGGGCTGGGGTAATGGACTTGTTCCAAGTCTTGTTGCACCAGCTCAGTGAACATTTGCTGCCTGTCTCTATCAGTGGGGTCAATCTGTCTCATTGCACAGATGGCAGCAAGAACCACCTTTTAATCCTATATTTTAGGCCTGCCGGAAAGTGGCTAAACTTTTGCACTTAACCTACAAGAAACAAAATGAGCAAAAAACCCTGCTGTAACTAAATAAGTAACAAGCAAATGGAGCGCCCACCAGGGCCGGGGGGTACTCAGTATCGGGCCAGGTCTTAAGGGGATGTGTCACGGCAGCAGTGACCCGGTCTGTGGCCTTTGGCGTCCAATGAAAATGATGATAGGGGGATGATAAAGTTTATGAAAGAGAGTTTGTGACACCACCTGCGGTATTCGGCAATAAAGATGTTAGCCGACGCTGCTTCAGAGTCCGCTGGGGCTGATGGTGATGCAGCAGAGTTGTTACAGCTCTCCACAGGTAGAGCTAGGCCCCAGGGCAGCTGTATGTGTAAGAGATGATGATGGTGGTTATAGTGCAGGGCAGATGACGCAGCAAATAATTCTGAGCACACAGCAGGGTGCAGTCTTTTCAGTTTACTCACATTTTGAGGTGCAGACCAGGACACTGAGTACAGATGGCAATGGAGATCCAGGCAGCCTGGAAGCAACTTAGGATCCACTAAGCCAGATGGGTTGGAGGCCTCCTTTCTGCTCTGTCCTATGAGGTCCTTGCCGCCTAAAGCTATGCTTGGTAATCTGTTTCTTACTGTCCTGTGGTCCTTGCAGGCAGGCAGCTTGAGCCTATTGCAGGTGTCGCTCCACTATGGCGGCTCCGGGCTCTGATCTGCTGCTGTGCCTTCAGGCGCATGATAGGGTCAGGAGGCCTGCAGTGTCCTCCGGATTTGGCTGCTGGGACTGTTGTTCCTGTGCAGCCACGGACTCCAACGTCCGTTTCAAGCGCTCTGCCCTGGGGTGAGCTTGGTCACAGCTCCAATCTCCAAGGTTCCCTAAACTTCTCCTTTCCTTTCTCTTTACTCTGGTCTTGGGACAAGCTCCTCAAAGCTCCTGTCCCTTGTACAAACTATCACAGACTGCAACTAACTAACTCCACCTCCAGCCCATAACTTATAGGAAAGCTCCCCTGAAACTGGGTTTAGAGCTCCCCCTCTGGTCTGGAGTAGGAAAAGTGTTGGATGTTGGTATTACCTGGCTAAGGGACCCCTCCTTGCTTCCAGGCATGTCATCACCCCCCTGTGAGGGAGGCAATGCCACTGTGGCAACTGGACTCCTGGGGTGCCACACAAGTGCATTTAAATAACTCAGGGTTCTTAGTAATACTGTTTTTGATCAAAAATAGCATAAAAGCCGTCTCACCATCGTCAAGGTGCCCTGATCGGGACGGTCCTACGCTGTCTAATATTTAAATCCTTACCGTGTGTCAGAGTTGACCTCAGTGCAGGGCGGCTCCAGGTTTTTATGGGCCCCGGGCGAAAGAGCCTCAGTGGGCCCCTTTAACACAGACCACGATTCATGATGCACAGATACAGCAGAGAAATATGGGTATAGCACAACGCCAAACACTTCTCTTCTTCCATTACATGAGTGATATCTATTGTAAATTGTACAATAGCTCAAAAACCGCGAAATCCTCACAGCGCACAGAACAGACTGGACAGTACAGTCCTCCATACAATATTATGGGCACCACAGTCTCCCCCTCATCACCCATATAATACCCCATGCAGGATGTCATCCCCCATATAATGCTCCATACAGAATACTGGACCCAAAATAATGCTCCATACAGAATACTGGACCCAATATAATGCTGCATACAGGATACTGGTCCCCATATAATGCTCCATACAAAATATGGAGCTCTCCTCTGCGCTGTACTGCGTTCTGCACTGTTACGGCTCAGGAAAGGGCGCTGTGGAAAGACTCCTCATCATCATCATTGAGTCCTTAACATCATCATTGCCTGCCCATCATCATCATCGCCTCCCCATCATCATTTATCGCCTCCCCATCATCATCAATGCCTCCCCATTATCATCAATGCCTGCCCATCATCATCATCGCCTCCTCATCATCAATGCCTGCCCATCATCATCAATGCCTGCCCATCATCATCTTCTCCCCATCATCAATGCCTGCCCATTATCATCAATACCTGCCCATTATCATCATCTTCTCCCCATCATCATCAATGCCTGCCCATCATCATCTTCTCCCCATCATCAATGCCTGCCCATTATCATCATCTTCTCCCCATCATCATCAATGCCTCCCCATTATCAGCAATGCCTGCCCTGGGCTGCCCATCATCACACACAGACAGCACATAAGCACTCTCTCACATACATACACACACACACACACACACACACACAAAGCACTGCACTACATAGACACAGACACACACAGAGACACGTCTTACCTGTCCTGCGTCCCCGCTCTCTGTCACAGCCGGCCGCTGAATGATGATGTCATTCAGCGGCACTGCTGTGAGAGGAAGCGCCGACGCCCCCTGGAGCCCGGAGCTGCAGCAGCGGAGGCACGGGAGAGGTAAGTATTGGGCCAGCTGATGCCGGGGCCCTGAGCAGGCGGGGGCGGGTGGCGGCGCTGACACCGCTCTCCTCCGCTAACGGGCGGGGGGTGCCAGACTGCGAGTGGGCCCCCCAGCCTGCTCAGGGCCCCGGCACTTGCCCGGTGTGGCCGGGTGCTGACGCCGGCCCTGCCTCAGTGTGTGAATAAGGGCAGACAAAAGGACCGGGTCCCAATCATGGACACCAGTCTGGGGAAGCTTTTAAATGTGATTACCAGCTCAGAAAAGGGAGGCCACACCCCTGCTTGCACAAAATGCAAAAATACAAAAAAAAACCACAAAAATTGAGCTTGGATTAAGTTGATATACATGCAACACATAAACGCATGTTCACATTGGCCATAAAGCACACAAAAGCTACAAGAAACAAAATGAGCAAAAAACCCTGCTGTAACTAAATAAATAAAAAGCAAGTGCATTTAAATAACTCAGGGTTTTTAGTGATACTGTTTTTGATCTAAAATAGCATAAAAGCCAACCCACCGTCGTCAAGGTGCCCTGATCGGGACAGTCCTACACTGTCTAATATTTAAAACCTTACCATGTGTCACACTTTGACCTCAATGTGTGAATAAGGGCAGACAAAAGGACCGGGTCCCAATCATTGACACCGGTCTGGGGAAGCTTTTAAATGTGATTACCAGCTCAGAAAAGGGAGGCCATGCCTCCGCTTGCACAGAATGCAAAAAAAAAAAGCACAAAAATTGAGCAAAACAGTATTACTAAGAACCCTGAGTTATTTAAATGCTCTTGCTTTTTACTTATTTAGTTACAGCAGTGTTTTTGCTCATTTTGTTTCTTGTAGGTTTTGTGCGCTTTATGGCCAATGTGAACATGCGTTTATGTGCTTCCATGTATACCAACTTAATCCAAGCTCAATTTTTGTGTTTTTTTTTTAAACTTTTGCACTTGTATCTCTTTCCAGTTAACAAACACAAGATCTGTTACCTGCTAATATGAATTCTTGTCATTTTATAGACAAATAAAAAGGCATCGCCTCTTGTAATTACATGCTACACCCGCTCTGTTTAGTTAATGGTTGAATACTTTTGGGATGAGTGTCCCTTACACTGCTTTTGATGCAGTCATACTTAATACACCATGATAAATATTGGAGTGTTTGGGAGGATCTTTGTAGCAGGTGTCATCTGTTACCACCTATAGTCAGGGTCATTATTATTGACTGATTGTCTGTCTATAGTCAAAGTTTGGAACAAAAGACTGATGGCCAGTGGTTGCCATTCTAATTTACATATAAATAATTATACTAACATTCAGTCCACAAGGATTATTCCTTTGTTGGACTTTACGCAAGTAACATTCCTCAGTGCTCTAAAAAATGCTCAATTTTTTGTTACCCATACATTTTGCTATAAAAAGACTTAGATTTTCAAGTGCTCTAAAAGAGACCCAAGTTTTTAGGTACACCTACACACTTCTCATCATGGGTGTAAATGTGTAGCCCTGGTGTGAAGGCACACACAGTACCCTGGAGGATGTGCGGAGAGGTAACAGTTTAATGCTCAATAAACATTCACTCCACCACACACTTGGACACACCCATAGGGTATGTAGCCAGTAGTCAGTTTCCTGTCGTCAGACAGGCCAGTTCAGTCTGTGAGAGCAGTCTGTGCAGGAGGGAAGAAGAGTTAGCAGCAGAAACTTCAGTCTCCTGTCCCAAGGACAGTGAAGTTCAGTCGACGTGCTCCTGAACTAGAAGAATACTGAGCATCTGTTAGTGAGCTCCAAGGAAGAAGCAAGAAGGGACTGACTTGCATTACCTTAGGAAGTGTGGAGTGCTTATGCTACAAGCGCGAACAGGGCGAAGGGCGCAGTGGAAGAAGATATAGCGGTGCATTAAGGATTGGACTATCCTGCACATTGTTACCGGTCACTGGGGACCGAAGTGTCACTACAGCTTTAGGCGTAGTGGTAGAAAAACCAGAGTCTTACTGGACCTTAGGTCGCAGAAAGCAGCCCTTGGAGTGTCAGTACTTAGCAGGGGTCAGGTGGAATAGGAACTTTGAGTCAGTGCACGACAAGAGCAAGAACCTAGTTCCATCACTGGAAGACTCCGACCACAAAACTGACCGGGCAGTACAGCTAGGAGTTAGCTGGAGAAATCGGAGTGAACTTAGCTCTATGCAGGTTGGACTCATAATATTGGAAGTAAAGGAGGCCCCTAACCTGTTCAGCTGTTATCTCGAAGCACATCCTCCACCCGACCAGCCTCCCTGGGACCTGCCTTATCATCTGACAAGTAAAAGGTATGGAAAGACGCTGGATGGTGTGAGGCTGATTTATTTATCTGCACCCGACATCATTAATTCCATAGACTTTGAGGGACCAGTCCCACCTGTAGGGGACCCGACATCTAGCTGCCACACCATCCCCTCAGAGATCTACAGCAGCGCTGGTCTTAGTGATCAGAGAACTACAGGTGGCGTCACGAACTGTTATACACCTATCCCCTGTAAATATTCCCCCCAACATACGCCTGACCGCCAGGGCCACAGACCGAGCCACCGCTACCTGTGACAACCCCATAGACTTCCATGGGCTCGGCTCTGAGTACCCCATTGCTCTGGTAACCCACAATTGTGGTGCGGGTCACAACAAAAACTTGGCGTCACGAACAGGATGCGAAACTCGCAAAATTGCGAGCCCTGTGTGCCTGTGGAGGTGTTTTTGTGAAAAAGGACTGTTTGCTATTTTTGGCGCTAAAATCCGCCATTTTGCCGCCAAATTCGCGCCCTCAGGCGCTGGAGAAGAAGGTGGGCGTGGATTCGTGGGCGTGTGCCCCCCTGTGGCGCGAAGAGAATGCCTGCCCTCTCAAAGTGCTATTACAATATGCGATCCTGCCCTACAGCAAAGGAGGTCCGCCTCCTCTTCACCTTCCCTGCGAAGAGGAGGAGACGCAAACCCCGCCTCCACGGAAGAGACCGGACGGCTCTGGTAGAAGAAGAGAGACTGTTCTGGAACATGATGAAGGCAGGACGTGTGCAGCCGAGCAGGGAAGCGGTGGAAGGCAGGCCCCGTTCCCCAGCCAAGCTGCCACTAGAACCAGAACCATCTGTGGTCCTGCACCTGCAGCAAGCCTTGCTGGAGATTGGAGAGGAAAATGCAAGGTTAAAGAAGATGATCTTGCAACAACCTGGCATGGAGGAGATCGAGAGACGCCGGCGTAACCAGATACAGCGGCGGCTGTGGGACGCGGTGCTCTCTCCCCTCGACGACCCTCCACGATTTGAATTACCAAAACTTCTGCTGCCCAAGGCTAAGGAGCAACCGGAGGCTACTCCCAAAAGGACCGACCCTGATCCTACCGATGGAGCGGTGGAAGCGAAGGAGGTTGAGGAGGTACCGCCAGTTCCGGAACGCTCGCCCGGCCAGGAGGCCGCAGCAGATGATCGATCCCCGGTAGGGACACCGGAGGGTCCTGTCCATCATTACCAGACGTCGACTGGGATGAGATGGCGCGCCTGGATGACGTCGCCTACGCCGCCCAGTGGGAACGTGAGTGGCAGCGTCGCGAAGAGGAACAGCGACGCCGGCAGGAGGAAGAGCGGGAAGTGCAGCGGAATCGGCAGCGGCAGTACGAGCAGCTGATTGCGGATAAGGAAAGTGTCCGCCGGGAAAAAGGTACTCTAAGGGAACCGCGGCGGCAGGGGTGTGTGACAGAGTTCCAGCTCCGGAAGGGCTGGGGCTTCATTAGAGAACCGGGCCTCTACCCAGGGGTCTTTGTCAGTCGCAGGGACGTAGAATCCCACCTGCCCATCGGCCATCCCGGGAGGGACCTAATCAATGGGGACATAGTAACCTATACACGGCACTGGGGTATGAAAGGATGGTATGCCTTAAATGTCGCAGTCGTCAGAGACCCCGTCCCCGACGCAGGTAACGTCACCATTGCCAGCGCGTCACAGTCCCGAGCTCCCGCTGCACCAGGCCGTGCCCCGGCATCGCCCCATGAACGTACGTCACAGTTGGAAGCGCCCCCTGCATATTCTACTCTGCCAGTGCCTCGTACCAAGACACAAGCTACGACTCATTCCAAATCGCAATTTGCACCGCCGGATATAGCGGCACCAACAGCGACACCTTCGGAGATACCGCTTGCGTCCTACATGATGGAGTCACCCGATGGGACCGTAGTGAGGATGAAAACAGTCGCTACTCAGACTTGGATAGCAGGTCACGACCTATTTGTCATGTGCTCTAAAGAGCATCGCATTGTTCCAGCCCCCGGGATGGAAAGTGTAACTGAAGTTAGCAAGAAAATGTGAAGAACGGTAGGACCCAGACAGGGTTTGCCGCAACTAAGAAGATGTAAAAAGTTTTTGATAAAAGAAATAATTGCTGTTTTGCACTTTATTGCTATGTATAGTGTTTACATAGTTTTATATATAATGAGTAGAATGCCCGGCTGGGTACAAGAATGAAAAATTGAAAAAGTTGATTGCATAGTTTTACATATAGAATGCCCTGGTTGGGTAAATACCGTGAGAAGTATAATGTGAGTTTCAGAAGTTACCAATATGTGTCTTTTATTATGTCATGGACTTTGAGGTTGAGGACTGTGCCAGCCCAGAACTTATCCTGTACATAGTTGTGCTTCGGTGCATTATATTGGTTTTACATGAAACCACAGCACAATTATTACCTCTGAATATAAAACCCGTGTGGTGTGGCACTGAGCGAGGTCTGCAGCCAGAAGTCCTGCAGCCCACCCAGGACCCACGTTGAAGGTTTGGTGCGGGTCCTTCACAAGAATATTGTTGATATGATATATTTATGGAAAGTATGTTTTGTATTTTTCTATGTCTAATGTTTGAATGCAACGTTTTAAGAAATTCTTACCTCCCGGATGGGAAGAGTTTAATGTTTATTGTTAATACAAAACAAAATGTCTTCTTGTATTTCACAGCCCGGGAGTGCTGTATTTTACCATGGGGGAATGTGTAGCCCTGGTGTGAAGGCACACACAGTACCCTGGAGGATGTGCGGAGAGGTAACAGTTTAATGCTCAATAAACATTCACTCCACCACACACTTGGACACACCCATAGGGTATGTAGCCAGTAGTCAGTTTCCTGTCGTCAGACAGGCCAGTTCAGTCTGTGAGAGCAGTCTGTGCAGGAGGGAAGAAGAGTTAGCAGCAGAAACTTCAGTCTCCTGTCCCAAGGACAGTGAAGTTCAGTCGACGTGCTCCTGAACTAGAAGAATACTGAGCATCTGTTAGTGAGCTCCAAGGAAGAAGCAAGAAGGGACTGACTTGCATTACCTTAGGAAGTGTGGAGTGCTTATGCTACAAGCGCGAACAGGGCGAAGGGCGCAGTGGAAGAAGATATAGCGTGCATTAAGGATTGGACTATCCTGCACATTGTTACCGGTCACTGGGGACCGAAGTGTCACTACAGCTTTAGGCGTAGTGGTAGAAAAACCAGAGTCTTACTGGACCTTAGGTCGCAGAAAGCAGCCCTTGGAGTGTCAGTACGTAGCAGGGGTCAGGTGGAATAGGAACTTTGAGTCAGTGCACGGACAAGAGCAGAACCTAGTTCCATCACTGGAAGACTCCGACCACAAAACTGACCGGGCAGTACAGCTAAGGAGTTAGCTGGAGAAATCGGAGTGAACTTAGCTCTATGCAGGTTGGACTCATAATACTGGAAGTAAAGGAGGCCCCTAACCTGTTCAGCTGTTATCTCGAAGCACATCCTCCACCCGACCAACCTCCCTGGGACCTGCCTTATCATCTGACAAGTAAAAGGTATGGAAAGACGCTGGATGGTGTGAGGCAGATTTATTTATCTGCACCCGACATCATTAATTCCATAGACTTTGAGGGACCAGTCCCACCTGTAGGGGACCCGACATCTAGCTGCCACACCATCCCCTCAGAGATCTACAGCAGCGCTGGTCTTAGTGATCAGAGAACTACAGGTGGCGTCACGAACTGTTATACACCTATCCCCTGTAAATATTCCCCCCAACATACGCCTGACCGCCAGGGCCACAGACCGAGCCACCGCTACCTGTGACAACCCCATAGACTTCCATGGGCTCGGCTCTGAGTACCCCATTGCTCTGGTAACCCACAATTGTGGTGCGGGTCACAACATAAATCTTCTATCATGGCCTGCAGCGTCTCTGGACTTGTCTCCCATACAGCACTCGTTGCCGAGATCTCAATCTGCGCATGTGCCGCCTCCATCGGCCATTTTCCCAGAGGCCACAGCATTGCAGCAATGGATGTGCAGGAGCTCCGGGCTTTCACAAAATGTTAGCGGAGCCCCTGCACCACCGAGCGCCACTGAATGCTGCCGCACCAGTCTGGGATGGGAGTCATATCGTCGCCCTGCCACGTTGGACCACGGAACACCCCTCTTCCCAGCTCAGGGCCAGAAGAATCGCCCGACTCCTGCTGCAGCCACACTCCTGGTAAGTACATCCGGACTATAAGACGCACCCCCATTTTGCCTCCCAAATTTTTTGGGAAAAAAGTGCGTCTTATAGTCCAAAAAATACGGTAGATTAAAAATATAATTTTTCCATTCTTTGCAGTTGGGGTTTGGGTTTGGGTTAGAGTTGGGGTTAGAATTGTTTTTTTTTTCAAAAGTAAAAAAAAAAAAAAGATGACAATATGACAGCTAGTGTTGAGCGCAAGTGCTCGCTACTTGAGTTTCCATCGGGTCCTTGGGTATGCACGGAGCACCGTGGATCCCCACATGTGTTTTTTGGTCTCTAACAGCCACAAAACATATGGGGCAGGGTCTTGAGCATGTCACTCAAGCACCCGCAATATTCAGTCCATACCTGAGCACCCGAAGCAAACTGGAGTAGCGAGCACTTGCGCTCAACACTAATGACAACATATTCAATATGATGACCTAATGTTATCAAATTCTGTGACATACCTGTGGGTTCAAAATGCTTACTATACCCCTGGATACAATCCATGAGGGGTGTGGTTTCCAAAATGGGGTCACTTGTGGGGGGTTTTCCACTGTTTAGGCACATCAGGGGCTCTCCAGACGTGACATGGAGTTCCCTAATTATTGCAGCAAATTTTACATTCAAAAAGTCAAATGGCGCTCCTTCCCTTCCGAGCCCTGCCGTGCGCCCAAACAGTAGTTGTCCTACACATATGAGGTATCGGCATGCTCAGGAGAAATTGCACAACAAATTGTAAAAAATTAAATGTTAATTTTTTTCCTTCCATATTGCTTCAGTTCTTGTGAACTAACTGAAGGGTTAATAAACTTCTTGAATATGGTTTACAGCACCTTGAGGGGTCCAGTTTTTAGAATGGTGTCACTTTTTGGCATTTTCTGTCATATAGCCCCAAAGTCCAAAAAAATAATTTTGTAAATTGTGTTGGAAAAATGAGAAATTTCTGGTCAACTCGGCGCCCAATCAGAGCCAACATCACTGTCCCTGCCTTCGGACAAATCGAACATGAAGAAGAAGTCCAGGCTGCAGCTGATCTCCGACTTCCTCTTCATGCTCAATTCCACAGGAGGTGGAATCAGCAAAGTGTCATCAGCAAAGCACCCCCACACCATCACACCACCTTCTCCATGCTTCACGGTGGGAACTAGGCATGTAAAGTCCAGCCCTTCACCTTTTCTGCGTGCAAAGCAATAATCAAAGCAAAAAGGTGGCTACTTTGAAGAACCTAGAATATTAGACTATTTTCAGCTGTTTCACACTTTTTTGTAAAGTGTAATGTGTAATTCCACATGTGTTAATTCATAGTTTTGATGCCTTCAGTGTGATTCTACAATTTTCACAGTCATGAAAATGCAGAAAAAATCTTTGAATGGGAAGGTGTGTCCAAACTTTTGGTCTGTACTGTATGTCACTCAAGAGAGAAGGCTTGCAAATCAGTTCACACATTCCCTCCAAGCTAATGGAGCGTTATGTTTCTGATTAATACCATGTGTTTTCATCTTCTGTCTTCGTTACAAGAAGAGTTTTTTTTTCTGTTTAGCAGCACACTTTATATGACAATTCATTCACACAATGTATCATGTGCATGTTTGATTACTTTCCATGTATGCCTAAAGGATGAAAGTATATCTAAGCCATAGATAGAGCAGCGATCTCTAACGCTTGTAACTGATCCAGTATTAAAAAAAAAAAAAAAAACCAAATCAGATCTGTTATAAACAGAGCAAAAATGGACGCAAGATAGAAGCCGAAGAAAAAAATTAAAATTTATTTTTTTGAATGGATCTGTCTTTACAAGAAACACGGAGCAATGTAAGGGCAGGTGCAGTGACCGTTTTCTCTCTATGGGCTCATACCCATTTGTGAAAAAAAAAAACGGTCCGTTTTCTGGATGGAAAAAGCGATCCGAATATATGCAATTGTCATGCGATTTATATGCGATTTTTAATCGCTCCATCTGTTTTCCATCAGTTTTCCATCTGTATGCAATGCGATTTTAACGAGTTTTACATAAGCAGTTATCTCTATGTAAAAAGTCATGTAAAAATCACATTTGAAAAAAAAAATGTACACTAAAAGCAAATAATTATATATATATATATATATATATACAGTACAGACCAAAAGTTTGGACACACCTCATTCAAAGATTTTTCTGTATTTTCATGACTATGAAAATTGTAGAATCACACTGAAGGCATCAAAACTATGAATTAACACATGTGGAATTATACATTACACTTTACAAAAAAGTGTGAAACAACTGAAAATATGTCTTATATTCTAGGTTCTTCAAAGTAGCCACCTTTTGCTTTGATGACTGCTTTGCAAACAGAAAAGGTGAACGGATGGACTCTACATGCCTGGTTCCCACCGTGAAGCATGGAGGAGGTGGTGTGATGGTGTGGGGGTGCTTTGCTGGTGACACTGTTGGGGATTTATTCAAATTGAAGTGGTGAGCGGTCCAGCTCACCCCAAACCATCTGGATTGGGTTCAGGTCTGGTGACTGTGGAGGCCAGGTCATCTGGCGTAGCACCCCATCACTCTCCTTCTTGGTCAAATAACCCTTACACAGTCTGGAGGTGTGTTTGGGGTCATTGTCCTCTTGAAAATAAATGATGGTCCAACTAAATGCAAACCGGATGGAATAGCATGCAGATGCAAGATGCTGTGGTAGCCATGCTGGTTCAGTATGCCTTCAATTTTGAATAAATCCCCAACTGTGTCACCAGCAAAGCACCCCACACATCACACCACCTCCTCCATGCTTCACGCTGGGAACCAGGCATGTAGAGTCCATCCGTTCACCTTTTCTGCGTGCAAAGCAGTAATCAAAGCAAAAGGTGGCTACTTTGAAGAACCTAGAATATAAGACATATTTTCAGTTGTTTCACACTTTTTTGTAAAGTGTAATGTATAATTCCACATGTGTTAATTCATGGTTTTGATGCCTTCATTGTGATTCTACAATTTTCATAGTCATAAAAATACAGAAATATCGTTGAATGAGAAGGTGTGTCCAAACTTTTGGTCTGTACTGTATATATAGGTCATACACTTCTACATAGTATAATAGCCGCTAATTCATCCCGGCTATACTGTAAAATCACACTGACAGCTTTAATAAAGAATGGACAGAATACATATACACACATAGAATACATATATATTTATATGTCATTGTGACACATATATATATATATATATTTATAGTTCATACACTTCTACATAGTATAATAGCCGTTAATTCAATTGCCGGCTTTTGTGAAATCACAGACCCGACATGAAATGACACATGGTTTACATACAGTTAACCATGTCATTTCATGTAGTTTGATATCTGTTTTTCACTAACAATTACATGAGTGGCTGTGTGCAAAATTTCACACCTGTAGGGGTTAATGAAAGGTGTAAATTCGTTGACAAAAAATGCGTGGGCTCCCGCCCTATTTTCTCAACCAGACAGACAAAGCCAGCGAGTGGAGGAAGATAATTATAGCCTAGGGAGGGTGCATTTATTTTGTGCCCCCCTGGCTACTAACATCTACCCCCAGCCACCCCAGAAAAGGCAAATCTATAATTAGATTCGCCCTTTCTGGCACTTTGCCGGTCTATTCCCATTGCCCTGTAGCGGTGGCGAATGGGTTAATAATGGGTTAAAGCCACCTTGCTATTGAAAGGTGAGTGTAAGCCAGGTTAATGATTGAGAGCTGTCAATTAGACAACTATCAATTATTAATCCTATTATATGAAATGGTTAAAAAATACACACACATTAATGAAAAATCATTTTAATGAAATAAACACACAGTTTTTGACCATATTTTATTTTACTGTCAATCCTCGATTCCCTTGATGTACTGTAAGAAAAATAAAATAAAAAAGCAACATTATTCTTACCTATCCGGCGATCTGTCAAGTCTCACGCTGTAATCCTTCACAAAGGGTTAACTAGCTTTGAGCCAAGCAGCGCAAGTAATGCTACCTGCTCAGCTGAAAGCTCCTGAATGAATGACTTCCTCTCCCAGCGACAGGAGAGGATGTGATTACTGTGTGAAGCTTCATTGATAGCTTCCCACAGAAATCAGTTCACTTCAGGTCAGCGGGGACTCCCTCTGACGTCACTGATGCTGTCCGTTTTTTTATCGCATCCATTGACTTGCATTAGCGATTATCATGCTCAAATCGCTGCAAATCGCAGCATGTTGCGATTTTTTTCTCAAACCGATTTCGGCTGAGAAAAAAAATCGCAAATGAGATGTCACCTATTGAATAACATTGGTCCGATTTTTTTATCGGCTTGCAATCGTCCGTTTTCGTCGCCAGTGAGTATGAGCCCTATCAGAGAAAATCAGTCAGATTATGCTAATCAGAGTGAGATATGATTTTCTCGGAAGTAGAGAGAAAAAAAAGTTTCTCCATTATGTCAGTCTGAGAAAATAAGTCTGCACTCAGATATCATCAGATTCTCGGATGCAAATCGTGCATGATTTCATTTTGTTCCCTGTGCCACTCAGTCCGTTGAAAAAATTGGACATGTGTACAGCCCCATAGAATAACATTGGCACGACTGCTATCTATCAAAACCATGAACAGCACTTGTGCGATTAAAACGTTAGTCTGCACCTATTGTTTAAATAATGTATATAGTGACTATGCCACTCCTAGGGTATATAGGTGCTCAGATAGGGCTCCACTTGTAAAAATCCATGTAATAAAGAATCCGGCACTCTTGGGTAGATAATGTAGAAAAATCTTTAATTGTGTTGTCCAATATATAGGGTGTAAGGTGGAGTTGGGCTGTAGTAGTTGCGCTCAGCGTGTAATGTATGTAGTACAGTTCATATAGCGTCTTGTGCTTGGGTGCGATGAAAACACAGGAGTCACAGGTTTGATATAGAAAAGTCCTGTATTACTTCATACAAGTTGGCAGAAATAGTCACACAGTTTGCAGACACAGAAACAGGAGACACAGCAGGCCAGAGTAATCCAAGCTCAGCAATCACTCTCCAATACAGATTCAGGATCTTCTTCTCTGTTACCGTAAGTCCATGCAAACGTGGGTCTTTCAAAGAGCAGGGTTCAGAGTCCACAAGTGCTTCAGAGTTCCTCAGTAGGAATAGCTGGAGTACATAGTCCAAGGCTTACAGGAGTCAAGTCACAGGTTCACTGCAGGCTAGATTCTGAAGCACTGATTGCTCAGCTGTGGCCCGCTTAAAGTACTGCCACACTAAAAAATCCCGCTAGCGATCACGATAAACGACGCATACTAATGCGATCGCTAGCGGGATTGTTTCTATATCGCAAGTGCGGCCACATTAGCGATATAGTAACGACGCTATCGCCGTAGCGACTTCTTAAACGACTTTAGCGGTACAAAAGTACCGCTAAATCGCTAAGAAAAGGTGCCACACTAGCGATAATACTTACCCAGCGGGAGCCCGACGAGAAAAATAGGGTCCGGAACGATTCCACGACGAGCGAGATCACAGCAGGAAGCTCGTCGCTGCAGATCCGCACTGAACAACACGCTAACGGGAATCGCTAAATAGTGACGTTTTTTAGCGATCCCTTTGCGATATATGTTCAGTGTGGCATACCTTTAGAACAAAGGAGAGAATCAGGGCGGAACATGCAAGCTGGAAACTCCCCTTTTGACTGAGGGCAAGATAGCTGCAGCAAGACAGAAAGTAAAATGGCTGACGAACAAACTGAGTTTCAGGAATATATACTAGAACCTACATTACTCCCCCCTTAAGGACAACCCCCGGATGACCTCAGACCAGGGTTGTGTGGGTCCTCTGATGAAACTGACGGGGCAAGCGAGGAGCATTAACGTTATTGACCGGTTCCCATGAGTTGTCCTCCACTGGTAGCCCTGCCATTTAATCAGATATTGTAACTGATTTCTATACAACCTGGAATCTTTAAAATCCTTTCCACCGCAAATTCT
>JARQOD010000001.1:37645805-37741352 GCA_033576555.1 Oophaga sylvatica
TAAATACAAACTTACCCCAGTCCTTTCGGGGGAAAATTTTAAAGGGTGGCACACACCCATCCACATTCCTGATTCATTAAGAGGTATTTTGGGCGGGGAAAAAATTCCGGGGCTTAAAAATAAAAGGCCATTAAATCTATCTTATTGTTTTTCCAGTGTAACTACAAATGTTAGCCCTGGTCTTTTCAGAAAGGGGCGTTTCCTGGAAAATCCCTTCCAAATAACCATTGGAAGCGTTCATTTCTTTTTCTAATTGCATTTCAATAACACTCTGGGCCTTGAAGTAAGCTTAGCTCGGGGTTTTTGCAGTTTTTCGGATTTTTAAATTTGATTTTTTTGGGGTCTTTTTTCCCTGGGAACCACTTCTGGGAAGATTATTCACAAGTGGAAAAATTTTAAAGTTTGTCAACTATCTTTCTCAATTTAAAATGGGGGTTTCCCAAAATGATTGCAAAATTGCCTTGCACCCTTCCAAGATCGTGGGCTGAAACCAGGACATCAATGTCTGACGCTCCGGGGCTTTGACCTGGGTTTTGTGTTTTGCCTTTTCTTGGGTGTTTGGGCACCATGAAAATTTGGGAGAAGTTTGATTCCTACGAAAACCGTTCCAAATTGTCGGGGGCCCGCCCTTAAAGCGCTTTGGGGCTTTGTTTTTTGTGACCCAGGGGGTCTGAAGAAGTTTGATCTAGTGTTGCTTTCTCAGCCCCCCCTACAACCATTATCTCTTCCTTTTTTGGGACCCACCCTTTTTTAGGGTGTTTAAAGGGGGCAGCCTGGGAACGCCTGCCAAAGCCTACACAAGCTGTTCAGGGAGGCCGGGGGTAACTTTAAACCCCTGCAGTGATTTTTGGCTAGAGAAGAGATCTGTGGCTTTAATGTAGGAAGTTTTTATAAATACTGTACAAAAAAGTCTGTTTGTGGGTTCCCCTGGCACAAGGCAAAATAGTAAAGGACAGTGACACAAAACTTTATGGCCGAGCCAGAGATCCTGTTTGTTTGTTTGTTTTTTCTTGCCCTGTTACATGCTGGTAACGTTATCCGGACGTCATTTTCGCTTTGGACGTTCGCCCTCGAGAGCTATTTTTAGAGTAAACCTTCAGTCACACAAGCAGTCATATGATTCAGTCCGTGGGTTGTATGTATCCATGCACACGCAGTGCTCCAGGCTTCTGCAACCGCCGTCCCCAGAATGGACCCGTACCAGCCGGAGCTTGGGAGTCAGTGGGTACACTTTCCTGTGGAGGAGAAAAGTGCATGATGTTTGTTAATGTTTTGTGCTTTGCATGTGTTTGCAGCCGACCTTCTGGCATTGAGCCTACTGCAGCTTCCTTACACAAAGCTGTGCTGAAGGTTGTCTTCTCAGGAGACAGTGATTAGCATCTGGGCTACTTGGGTTTATGACGGTGCTATATGTGCTATACTGCTTTTATTCTTTTGATTTATACACTGAATTTCTGCATAAGCTTAAAAAAATAATCACAATTAATTTAGACCACGGTGAGATATTGAATGATCTGGTCGTAAGGAAAAATATTCTTATGGTGAAGGACTTCAATATTCTGATGAATGTGACTAATTCTTGGCTGTATCATTAGGACTCCCATTTTTATTTTTGGCCTAGTTGGTGACCGTAATGATTCTCTGAATAAGGGTCATGGTGTCAAGTTTGGTAGCTCACCTCAGTTGACCCAATGGGCCACTATGCATAGAGGGGGCTAGATAGTTTGGAGATGAGACTTTCTCGCTCTCTGATGAATGAAGCCCCCCTATGTTCAGGGTGATGGGCCTTAATGACTACTGTTAGCTAGTGCCCTTCTTTTGCACCAACCTGCAGATTAAGGCTAAGTGCACACGTTCAGGAATTTTTGCGTTTTTTTCGCGGTTTTTCCGCGGTAAAAACGCAATAAAAACGCAAGCATTAAGCATCCTATACATGTTAATTGATTCCGCATGTTTTGGCCACATGTTGCGTTTTTTTCCGCGGAAAAAATAGCAACATGTTCATTAATTTTGCGGAATGTAAGCGGTTCATGTGCGGTGGTACCCAGGGTCTGGAGGAGAGGAGACTCTCCTCCAGGCCCTGGGTACCATATCCCTGGTAAAACAATAATTAAAATAATAAATAATGACATTCTCACCTTCCGGCGGCCCCCGCAGCCTTCCCGCCTTCAGCGACGCTCCCGGCAACTCCGGTTCCAGGAGTGCTTTGCGAGAATCACCCAGATGGCGTAGCGGTCTCGCGAGATGCTACGTCATCGGTGTGATTTGTCGCAAAGCACTCCTGGGACCGGAGTTGCCGGGAGCGTCGCTGAGAGGCGGGAAGCTGCGGGGGCCGCCGGAAGGTGAGAATATCATTATTTATTATTTTTTTTATTATTTTTACATTAGATCTTTTTACTATTGATGCGGCATAGGCGGCATCAATAGTAAAAAGTTGGTCACACGTGTCAAACACTATGTGTGACTCGTGTGATCAACCTGTCAATCAGTTTTCCAAGCGATGCTACAGATCGCTAGGAAAACGCTAGCATTCTGCAAGATAATTACGCTTGCAAAACGCTATTATTCTGGCGGGAATACGCTTATAAAAAACGTGCGTATTTCCCGCGGGAGAAGTGCGGGATTGCCGCGGAAATTTCCGCGGCAATTCCGCAACGTGTGAACTTAGCCTTACAGTCCCCCAACCACACAATGGTCATTTTATCGGGTATCCAAATGGCAAGTGCTGATCATTGGTAAGAATGACTGAAGGACCCCAAAATGATGTATTGATACTAAACCAGGTAACATTACTCCTTATAACCCATCACATGTTGACGTTTACCTTGGACTGAAGGGTCCCTTTTACGCTGCCAATGCACTTTCAATAAGTTTTGGCCGACTGCTTGTTTGGGCAGCAGCAATTCCTCCAACCCTTCCCTTATATACATATATGCTTGGTGTTGTATTGGGGAGAATGGTATATGCTGCAAGACACTCGGTGGTATGTCATCTGAAAATGAGAACGTCACATACCGAAGTCCAACATTTTACATCCTTGTTTTTGGGGAGAATTGGGAGACAAGCAGACACTTGTGTTCAAGGCCTCTGGTTTTCTTTATGTAAAAATGTTGTATAATTATTGGAAACAAATATCTAGGTCCTCCTCCTCCTGCTCCCTAACTGGAATGTTCTGTAACTTGATATTGCTGTTGTGGCGCCCCCTGCTGTTTCTGTGATTCCCCTTCAGACTATCCACCTAATGTGCAGGTGTCACGTGTGCTCTGTAGCTCCCACTGACCGGCTGCATAGTTACCACGTGCTGGGACCTTCCATGCGTTTTCGTAGAATTTTGAAGTGTAAATGTACACGGTGAAATGATTGTGTTGGCTGAACGGCCCTGTGCCTGGGCTCACGTGGCCGGGCGGCTGACTCCACACAACAGCTGCTTAATCCTTCACTCTGACAGCCCACATTCCTGGAAAAGCAATCCGCAGCGCCTCTGTGCGCTTGCACCAGCGTTGCCTGCTCCGCTCCTCTCAGATAATGAGCCTGCTCATTGCCAGAAAGAAAAACGCATTCATGTTGTATAGCAACGACGAAATGGACAGCATTCCTATCCAGCCCATGTGGAACTACGTATGCCAGCCTTGGGCTACTTTCACACATCAGGTTTTTTCCGTCAGGCATGATCCGGCTATTTTTAGAAAAACCGGATCTGGCGAAAACTGCCGCCGGATCCGTTTTTTTCTCATTGACTTGTATTGGCGCTGGATCGCGCCGCATGACCTTTCGTTTTTTCCTGATTGGGCTAAAATTTTAATTCCGGCGTCTGGAAAAAAGTCTTCATTAACGTTTTTTGTATGCGGCGAAAAATCGGACAGCGCCAGATGCGGCGCTTCCGGCTTTTTGCTACAATGGAAGTCTATGGGCGCCGGAACCGGAAACCGGATCCGGTTTTTAAGTCTGAGCATGCTCAGATCGAATTGGCCAGCCCCCAGGAAACAGATCATCGTTTGGGAACCTCCCATGGGTGTTTTTAAAAACCGGATCCGTCATAAAACGGATTAAAAAAAATTAACGAAACAGATGGAAAACTGATGAAACGGATCCGTTTTTTGCTGGATCCACTAGACGGATCCGACGGAAAAAACGGAACCGTTTAATCAGTTTTCCTCAATTTACGCCGGAACCAGCACGATGCCGGACCCTGCCTGGTGAAAAAACCTGATGTATGAAAGTAGCCTTAGTTAGACAAAGTACCTTGCAGCGCAATCCTTGTGACATGCTAGGTCCATCAAAATCGTTGTGAATCTGTCAGTTCTTGTGGCTTTGCTGTAATTAGAAGCCATAATGGTTTGATGATGTGAGCAGAGCCCTGAGTCTTATCGGAGGCCAGTTCTCTGGATCATCCATCGGCTGATTTTTATTTATTTTTGCCAAGGAAATTGTCACCTATTCATGACATATTTGTGCCCATAGCTAGAGTATGGATAGAGCTTAAAAGGTGAGCACACTTCATGTAATATAGAGCATGGTTTTTCTGGGCAATTAGTTCTTGACCTTGGACGTTGCCATGTACATGCTGGCCGCATTCAGAGAATCTGGAAGTTAAAGCCCACCCATACACATTATGTGGCACCGCCATCTTCCCCGACTCCCTATGAATGGGGGGGAACAGTCGGCCGAGCACCTGTGTTCTCTGACAATTGCTGCCAGACTCAACTTATGGGGGCTGAACTCCCGGATTTCCAGCAGACCACCCTTTTGGTTCTTTAATAGGCTGGATGCTTCTTTCCCTCTGGTATGTGGTCTTGGCTGACTTTACTTCCAGAGCTGTGCATAGCTGATCACTTGTATGTCTGCAGATCGTAGCGGTGTTGTCCCCCACCGTACACATGTAACTGTACACTGGATGTTTCTCTGACACAAGGTCTTTAGGGACAGGCTTTTGCCAGTAGCGGCCATTACAGGTGGTGTCTGCGCACTCTCTGATCTGTTTCTCTGTGCCTCGCCATATTTATAGTTTCGTGCTGGACTTTCCTGGCTTATCCTGAAGCTGATCTGTCAGGTTTTTTCTTTCCATCCCTTCCCTCCTGCTGGTAATAGGGAGGCCCCTCTCCTCTTTGTGACAGCTGTACAATGTCCGTGTGAGATCCCTGACCTAAGGAAAACTTTGTTGGCTCATGGTGTTCGTGAGCACGGCCCAGTTATCCTATAGGGATGATTTGGGGGCTGGCACGCTGCACTGCTGGCGGCCTCCATCCTCCCCCCTCCCATTGCATTGCCGGCTGTGCACCGCTCGGCACATCAGCATGCAGCATGTCAGCTGCTGGATGACGGCCCTGATCCAGATACTAAGTGTTTGCTTCCGAAACTACACTCCTTGAGTCATGGTAAGGTGATGGCGCGGGAACCTACAGTATATTTTGGGCAGGGGAGTGGATTTACCTGTGCAGTTAATGCAGTTGTCGTCACTGGGACTGTAGAAAACCTGTCAGGGTGTTCTTTATGGAAAGAATCTGCCTAGTCATCCAGCAAGCATTCACTGCTCGCAGTCTGTAGATTTTATGATGTCCGGATGCGGTTGTGAGTCAGCACAAGTATATTGCAATGGCGGATAAAAAAACCTATATTGAGCAGAGGTATTGACTAGTCTTAGCAGCATATTACCACGCTATCTCATCAGCTTCAGTATTCAGGCATCCGCAAAGTTCATGCAAAGCCTAATAGTTCTGCGCTCAGATGCAGAACTGTGATGACAGGATCGGGTCCAGATGGAGCACTTATCAGGGGACAATGGTGTCTGTCACTGGGCAGTCCTCGCCTCTTGTTTAGGGACATGCCTCCAGCTATTGGAAGACATGTATTACGTTTTTTTTTTTTTCTGATTTGCACATCTCCCTGTGCATATGTCTATTAAACTGGAAGCTGATGCATTATTGCATTTTTTTTCCAGCTGCATATGCATCTAGAACATGGGGGAGGAGAGGGATGAAAATTTGGATTTTTTCTTTAACCTCTTCCCGACCAGTGACGCAGCGTGTGCGTCATGAAGACCTGTGCCTTCGCGACCTGTTACGCAGCATATTCGTCATTGTGGGATCGCGTTCCTGCGGGTCGGGTGACCGGGTCACTGAAAGGTCACCCAACCCGCAGGTACAGGAGGACTTGTATTTCACCCCGGGGGGGTGGCTTTGCCCCCCGTGGCTACTATTGCTCTGATTGGCTGTTGAAAGTGAAACAGCCAATCAAAGCAATTGTAATATTTCACCAATGAAACTCGGTGAAATATTACAAACCAGCCATGGCCAATGCTGCAATATCATCGGCCATGGCTGGAGACCGCGATCTGCGCCCGCCACCGACTGATGGCGGCGATCTGCCGCCGGCATCAGTCTTTCCTGCCCTCCGCTCCCCTCCATCCTGTCCTCAGCTCCGCACGCGGCCCGATCTCACCCCCCCCCCCCCCCCACCCGGCACCTCCCGAGTCCCAGTGTCCGTCCTTCTTCCCCCATGGGCGCCGCCATCTTCCAAAATGATCAAAATAAAAAAATAATAAACACTCCCCCCCCCTTTATCACCCCAATAGGTAGGGGAAATAAAGAAAATATATTTTTATTTTTCCACTAGAATTAAGGTTGGGATTAGGGTTAGGTGGTTAGGGTTATGGTTAGGGTTGGGATTAGGGTTAGGGGTGTGTTGAGGTTAGGGGTGTGTTGGGGTTAGGGTTGGAGTTAGAATTGAGGGGTTTCCACTGTTTAGGCGCATCAGGGGCTCTCCAAACGCAACATGGCGCCACCATTGATTCCAGCCAATTTAGCATTCAAAAAGTCAAACGGTGATCCCTCCCTTCCGAGCCCCGACGTGTGCCCAAACAGTGGTTTACCCCAACATATGGGGCATCAGCGTACTCAAGAAAAATTGCACAACAACTTTGGGGGTCTAATTTCTCCTGTTACCCTTGGAAAAATAAGTTCCTTGGAGGGTCTAGTTTCCAAAATGGGGTCACTTGTGGGGAGTTTCTACTGTTTAGGCACATTAGGGGCTCTCCAAACGCGACATGGCGCCTGCAGACTATTCCATCAAAGTCTGCATTTCATAACGTCACTACTTCCCTTCCGAGCCCCGACATGTGCCCACTGGGTAGGGTTGAGCATTCCGATACTTCCGATACCTGAAATCCAATGTAAGTCTATGAGAACAAAATATCGGAAGTAAATATCGGAAGTACTTCCGATATTTTGTTCCCATAGACTTACATTGGATTTCAGGTATCGGAAGTATCGGAATGCTCAACCCTAGTGCCCAGTGGTTCCCCCCCCACTTATGGGGTACCAGCGTACTCAGGAGAAATTGGACCCCAAAAGTTGTTGTCCTGTTACCCTTGTGAAAATAAAAAATTGCGGGCTAAAAAATTATTTGAGGGAAAAAAAAGGATTTTTTTATTTTCACCGCTCTGCGTTATAAACTTCTGTGAAGCACTTGGGGTTCAAAGTGCTCACCACACATCTAGATAAGTTCCCTGGGGGTCTAGTTTCCAAAATGGGGTCACTTGTGGGGGTTTCCACTGTTTAGGCGCATCAGAGGCTCTCCAAACGCGACATGGCGTCCAATCTCAATTCCAGCCAATTTTGGTTTGAAAAAGTCAAACGGTGCTCCTTCCCTTACGAGCTCTGCCGTGTGCCCAAAGAGTGGTTTCCCCCCACATATGGGTATTGGCGTACTCAGGAGAAATTGCACAACAACTTTATCTGTCCATTTTCCCTTTTACCCTTGTGAAAATAAAAAAAAAGTTTGTAAAAAATCATTTTTGTGACTAAAAAGTTAAATATAATTTTTTTCCTTCCACGTTGCTTCAGCTCCTGTGAAGCACCTGAAGGGTTAATAAACTTCTTGAATGTGGTTTTGAGTACCTTGAGGGGTGCAGTTTTTAGAATGGTGTCACTTTTGGGTATTTTCTGCCATATAGACCCCTCAAAGTGACTTCAAATGTGAGGTGGTCCCTAAAAAAAAATGGCTTTGTAAATTTTGTTGTAAAAATGAGAAATCGCTGGTTAACTTTTAACCCTGAGGGTGAGTTTCCACGGTCAGGAAACGCTGCGTGTTTGGCGCTGTGCGCTGGCGCAGCGCCAAACACGCAGCGTCCAGATGTTACAGCATAGTGGAGGGGATTTCAAGGAATCCCGTCTCCACCATGCGTAACAATACGCAGGTGGCAAACCTGCGTAAACGGACATGCGGCGCGTCTTTTTAGACCGCAGCATGTCCTCGCGTATTGCGGCGACGGTGCGTCGCCGCAACAGAATTAACACAGGGCTACGTAGCCCTGCGCTCTTTCCGGAGGTGTCCTGAACACCTCCGGAAAGATCGCGCGTCATAAAGGGGGCGGGGCTTAGACGGAGCGGAATTTCCGCTCCGTCCAAAGCGCTATGGTTCCGGACCGTGGAACCATAGCCTTATAATTTCCTAACAAAAAAACATTTTGGTTATAAAATTGTGCTGATGTAAAGTAGACATGTGGGAAATGTTATTTCTTAACTATTTTGTGTGACATATTTCTCTGTTTTAAGGGAATAAAAATTCAAAGTATGAATTTTGCAAAATTTTCAAAATTTTTGCCATATTTGCATTTTTTTCAAAAATAAACGTAAATTATATCGAAGAAATTTTACCTCTATCATGAAGTACAATATGTCACGAGAAAACAATCTCAGAATCGCGAAGATCCGTTGAAGCGTTCCAGAGTTATAACCTCATAAAGAGACAGTGGTCAGAATTGTAAAAATTGGCCCGGTCATTAACGTGCAAACCACCCTTGGTGGTGAAGGTGTTAAGGTCAAAAATTGTACTACTACGTCAACCTAGAAGTGCGCACACACCGGCCGTCGCCTTTATGCCTACGGCTGGCACCTGAGCACTGCTATGTTGACTGCGTAGTGTGGTGCCTGGGTTGGCGTGCGCGCGTACCGCACTACGGCACCATTTGATTGAAAAATTCTACTACAACTTCAATATGGCAGCGTGCACGTGCCGGCCATCTCCACTATCCCCATGTCCTGTGCCTGCGCACTATGTTGACATAGCACATTCAGTACAATGGCGCTGGATTCTGCTTGTGCGCATACCGTGACATCGGTACCATTTTATTGAAGACCCAGAATAAATGTACCAATAAAATTGTAGGACGTGTTCAATAGCTAGTGTATGTATATTGGTGCCTGCATACACTGTGTAATAGGGCCCCCGTGTGCTTATTTATTTTTCTATGGTATATACAGTCATGGCCGAAAGTTTTGAGAATGACACAAATATTAATATTTTCACATGATCTGCTGCCCTCTGGTTTTTATGTGTTTGACAGATGTTTTATCACAGACAGAAATATAATTGCAAACATATGAGTAACAAAAGCTTATATTGACAGTTAGAATGAGTTAATGCAGCAAGTGAATATTTGCAGTGTTGATCCTTCTTCTTCAGGACCTCTGCAATTCTCCCTGGCATGCTCTCAATCAATTTCTGGACCAAATCCTGACTGATAGCAGTCCATTCTTGCACAATCAATGCTTTCATTTTGTCTGAATTTTTAGGTTTTTGTTTGTCCACCCGTCTCTTGATGATTGACCACAAGTTCTCAATGGGATTAAGATCTGGGGAGTTTCCAGGCCATGGACCCAAAATCTCTGTTTTGTTCCCTGAGCCATTTAGTTATCACCTTTGCTATATGGCAAGGTGCTCCATCATGCTGGAAAAGGCATTGTTGATTGCCAAACTGCTCTTGGAGGGTTGGGAGAAGTTGCTCTTGGAAGACATTCTGGTACCATTCTTTATTCATGACTGTGTTTTTAGGCAAGACTGTGAGAGAGCCGATTCCCTTGGCTGAGAAGCAACCCCACACATGAATGGTTTCAGGATGCTTAACAGTTGGCATGAGACAAGACTGGTGGTAGCGCTCACCTTGTCTTCTCCGAATGAGGCGTTTTCCTGATGTCCCAAACAATCGAAAAGGGGATTCATCAGAGAAAATAACTTTACCCCAGTCCTCAGCAGTCCACTGCCTGTACCTTTTGCAGAATATCAGTCTGTCCATGATGTTTTTTCTGGAGAGAAGTGGCTTCTTTGCTGCCCTCCTTGAGACCAGGCCTTGCTCCAAGAGTCTCTGCCTCACAGTGCGTGCAGATGCACTCACACCTGCCTGCTGCCATTCCTGAGCACGCTCTGCACTGCTGGTAGCCCGATCCCGCAGCTGAAACACTTTTAAGAGATGGTCCTGGCGCTTGCTGGTCTTTCTTGGGCGCCCTGGAGCCTTTTTGGCAACAATGGAACCTCTCTCCTTGAAGTTCTTGATGATGCGATAGATTGTTGACTGAGGTGCAATCTTTCTAGCTGCGATACTCTTCCCTGTTAGGCCATTTTTGTGCATTGCAATGATGACTGCACGTGTTTCTTTAGAGATAACCATGGTTAACAGAAGAGAAACAATGATGCCAAGCACCAGCCTCCTTTTAAAGTGTCCAGTGGTGTCATTCTTACTTAATCATGACAGATTGATCTCCAGCCATGTCCTCATCAACACCCACACCTGTGTTAATGGAGCAATCACTGAAAAGAGGTTAGCTGGTCCTTTTAAGGCAGGGCTGCAATGATGTTGAAATGTGTTTTGGGGGATAAAGTTCATTTTCTAGCCAAATATTGACTTTGCAAGTAATTGCTGTTAAGCTGATCACTCTTTATAACATTCTGGAGTATATGCAAATTGCCATTAGAAAAAGTGAAGCAGTAGACTTTGTAAAAATTAATATTTGTGTCATTCTCAAAACTTTTGGCCATGGCTGTAGTGAAGGCAGAATGATTACATTTTAAAATCTAATTTTCTTAAATATACAAAGTGATGCGTGACATTCCAGATTTTTAGCGGTCCATTCATGGAAACCCACTATGGTCAACACAATCCCCATCTTCCCCATTTAAGCACCAGTAGTCTTAAGGGTATGCCACACTAAGCGAGATCGCTAGCGAGATCGCTACTGCGTCACCATTTATGACGCAGTAGCGATCTCGTTAGCGACTTAGCTGTGTGTGACATGTAGCAGCGATGTGACCCCCGCTGAGATGTCGCTGATCACTTATGAACGTTCTGAGCCGTTTTTTGGTCGTTGGTGTCCCGCTGGTGAGCCTGAATCGCTGAGTGTGACACCCTTTATGAACGACTTCACCAGCGTCGCAGGTGGGACTAGGTTTTCCCAACGACCGCAGAGGTCGTTATACAGATCGCTGATGAGATGTGTTTGGAATCACAGATCGCTGATGAGATGTGTTTGGAATCTAACTAGCGATCACATAGCGATCGCACTAGCGATCTCGCCAGGTTAAGTCGCTGTCGTGATCACTGGTGCGATCGCTAAGTGTGGCAGTGCCTTTACCTTTTTCTTGGGAACTGTGGGGATATCTGGCTTGCTCATTGCCAGCACTGATCCTAAAATTTTTTAATTTTTTATTTTTTTTTCCTTTCTAAAAGAGCTCTGGAATTGAAACATTAGTGGAAGAGCTCTGCTCCAAGCTGAAAGATCTCCAGAGTAGCCAAGGTGACCAGCTGACCACAAGTAAAGGTAAACCTCTCCCCTTTTCCATCCTGACATGCTGTATAACTTTCTTTAGCTAAAAGTAAATAATATGAAATGGGACAACTTGGGATAACCACAAAGGAATCTCTATATTGACCATTTTGATTAAGCTGGTATGTTGTACTTATCTGACAGATTGTGATCAGCATCAAACACTTTGCATTGGTCTGATTTAGTAGTGAAGTCCTCCAGTGCAAAATCCAGACTAGCCATGTTGTATTGAATCGTCTGATTTACTAAATTGTCAATCCATGTCACCTGCATATTAAAGAAAAACAAACTGATAGTTTTCCTAATCACAAATCTGTGCCATGTGTACACGGTTATTGGCTAGCATTGAGTTGGGTTTTACAAACTTCTGTAAAGTTGCAATTTTAATGGTGGCTTCAGAAGCCGGTCATAGAATTGATATGTACATGTAGGCAATGCCTCATAAAATCTTGATTGAAGATGAAATATTATAATGGTTTCCACCCGTCAGTAAGTTGACGTAGCATTGATCTTCTAGGGTTGCATAGCTAAATTACCAGGTTTCTCCTTCCTAATGAAGTGTATTCATACATTTTTTTTTTTCATAGAAGAGAATGACAAGAAAGTAGATGGATCACTGTCACCAGAAGCCACTTCATCTCCAGCAAGAAAGGATCAGGCAGAAATGTAAGTGATTCTGTGTTGCTCACAAGCCCTTAAAAGGGAGCACATGTTAAAGTCTTGCACAAAACTTGTCAGATGAAATGGTGAAGGTGTTTTGGTAGCGAGTTATTCTGGCTCTTACATGCCAGGGTCTGTGCATCTGTCCTGTATAGATATTACCGATCTCGCTTGTGTTCGATGTAAATTGGCCAATCTGTAACACTTGCATGGCAAAAGATTGTCATCCACAGAATGATTGATAGCTTTCTGATCGGTGGGGGAGTGTAACTGCTGGGACCTGCAGAATGGGGCACATTTATCAGTGTTAAAATGGAGCTGCAGTGCTCATTCTCCAACCATCACTCCATTCCCAATGGGAACAAATGGAGTGGTGGTCAGGAATCTGACCGGTTTATTCATTTTAGTTCTCTGTATCGTGTATAGCGCCATTTATTTTCCTATAGTGCCACAGCTATTTACAGACCTAATCACTTTACCACTGGGGCTCACAATCTAAATTCTCCATTCTGTGACATCCTACCACACTCCAAACACAAAATAAAAACCACTAGCAGAAGGTCTTGGTGGGATTCAAACCCAGGACTCCCAGCACTGTCTAGCAACCACAATGACCTGCCACTATGTTTTGTCTGTGCGGGTCCCTTGGTTAGACCCCAACCGATCAGGAAACTATCCTCCTTTTACTGGACTTCCTTTTTAGGCTATGTTCACAAAGTTGTGCTTTTTTTTTTTTTTTAATACACAAATTTTCAGCTGCGATTTCACAGTACCAGCAAAGTCTGAGATTTCAGGAATTTCATGTACACGGCTTGTTTTTTTGTCTTCTGTAATTTGTGCAAAACTTTTGCGTTTTGTGGAATGGAGCAGGTTTCTTCTTTCAGCGTTTTTTCAGCATATTTCGCCCATTGACAGCTATGGGTGGTGCAGGAAACTCCGGTATCATTTCGGTGCCAAAACCTGATATCTTATTCAACTTCATCAGGTTTTGGCACCAAAAACTGATACCTGAGTTTTTTGCATCACCCATAGCATTAGCTGTAGATATCTAGATGGCTGTAGATATCTAGATGGCTGTAGATATCTAGATGGCTGTAGATATCTACATCTCTCTACGTTCTGCCGACTCCTCACTCGCACTTATTTCTGGGTGATGCCAATATCAGTAGAAGCCTGTAACCTATCAATATGCTTTTGCAGTTCAGTCCCTGAATCTTGTCTGTTTTATGTTCCCATTAGGTACTATGAAGCTTTTCCACCTCTTTCAGAAAAGCCAATCTGCCTGCAAGAAATAATGACCGTATGGAACAAGGCAAAAATCTGCTCTTATTCTAGCTCTTCCTCTTCTTCCACGGCCCCACAAACAAGCACCGAAACTCCATCACCAAAGAATTGCCACAGCGAAAGTGAAGCGGTAATGACCCAGAAGAACAACACAGCTTCTAACACTGTACAGGGAAGGAACCAACAGAGAAAAGGCAAGAACGAGAAAGAGAACAAGTTTAGCAATGGCGCAGCCGACGAGAAAACAATATGGCAAAAACTGTGAGGCATAAGTCAAACGGAAAGAACCGCCCTCGATCCTGGTCATCCGGCTCAAGCGAAGCAGGATCAAGTTCAAGCGGTAATCGGGGCGAAACGAAAACTAGATTAATCAAAGTAAGACATAAAGTTAGGGAGGTCCGGAACAAAAAGGGGAAAACTGGTCCAAAGGTGCCATCAAAAAACAGCGAGAGAAAAACCGTGTCAGCGGGAAGCGGAGTGGTGCCTGTGAAGCCACTCTGTAAGAAAGTAAACGTCAAGGAAGAGAGTATGCATATAAAGAAATGGATAATGAAGGAAGTGATGTCTTTAAAGAGAGGAGAAATAAAACTGCATTTCGAGAGGAGCCCTTGTGGTACACGGAGCCCATAACTGAGTACTTCATTCCTCTCAACAGTAAAAGTAAATTGGAAACGACGTACCGAAAAAACCGCGGTTGGTATAACGCGTCGGAAGAGATAGAAGAGTTGTCGGAGTTTGTTAAAGACCTTCATCTAAACCACAATATCCATGAAACATACCTCGCAGCAGGTACCTTCATCGAGGGCCACTTTGTAGAAATGCCTGCCATCATAACCAAGACGAGTGATCACACAGGGACCTCAAGCTGTTCTCTCCTGGAGGACAATTATTTGGATGATGTTCATCCTGCAGAACTCACACACTTCTATGAAGTGGAAATTGATCAATCCATGTTGGATCCAGGTGCCTCAGAGAAAACAAAAGGAGAAAGCCGAATCTTGAATATGATTCGGCAAAAAAGCAACCTAAAAAGCGATCTTGAGGCCGAATCTTGCAAAGTGTTAGACGGCAAGGAGCCGCAAGGGGAGAGTGCAATATGGACAGAGTCAACCAGTTCTATTGGTGCTGAAGGCTTTTTCTTGCAAGATCATAGTAGACTAGCTCAATTTTGGGAGTCCTGTTCACCTTCAAGTTCAGCTGATGCAGACGGGGAGAGTTTGGGTGGGGACTCCCCAAGTACGTTCTCCCCTTTTTACGACAGCACAAATCTCCATACACACATGCAGGCAGGCAATCAAGATTTATTTTTTGATGGAAATAACTCTTATTTTTCAGTGTTTGAAGTGCAATGCAGTAATTCTGTATTCTCCATGCCCAGCGAGAGGGTGTTCAACGAGAAAGGTAAAGCGGAGTCTTCTTCCAGCACGAACGGGTTTGGGAAAACTCAGTCGCGATTACTCATATGGACCAAAAATAGTGCCTTCGATGATAACGAACAGTGTTCGAACATTTCTACTAGAACGTGCAGTCCATGGTCGCATTCGGAGGGAACCCGCTCCGACACAGAGGCTCTCAACAGTTACCTTGAAGATTACGCTCAGTTGAACGCAGAAGATACCACTTACATTATCCCCACAGTTAGTTTAAGTTTCCAAGATGACATCCCCGGTGTAAACACGCAAAGTTCATACAGGACTTTAGGAGATGAACCTGTGCCGGTATCAGGCAAGAAATCCAAGTTAGAGTCACTTTGCGGCATTCAGCTAGAACAGGAAAACGAAGTAATATCCGACACTACAGAGATCGATCCCGACAGCGGCATTCGTCAGCCTGGATACAGCTCAGGAGACCTCAAAGATTTATGGACAAATGTTGAAGAAGATCCACTCTTTCCTCTCAATGTAAACTCATTTAGTTCTCACAATGCAAATGAGGCAGAGGAAGCAAACTTTCAAGAGCCCAGAAAGGCTGTTCAGAGATCCGAATACCATCTTTGGGAAAGTCAAAGGCACCCTTCCGAAAAGCGAGCATTTCTCACTTGCGACTCATCGAAGGTCGACAGCGGAGACTATATGACTCCCTCAAAACCCTGGGATATTAACCACGCAAAAGAGAATTCGTTCATTCTCGGAGGAGTTTACGGGGAGTTTGGAAGCTTTAATGGTGAGGATGAGTGGGCTGTGGTGCCGCAGGGTCCAGCTAAAGCGACGAGCTTACTGGACTGTGCTGCCTCGGATGTTGTTACAATAGCCGGTACTGATGTGTTCATGACCCCAGGGAATAGCATTGCTCCTGGGCATCGCCAGCTATGGAGACCATTTGTTTCTTTTGAAGAAAATGAGCAAAATGGAGATAAAGGCTCAAGCAAGGTTTTTCTTTTATATTGCACGAGGATCTGCTCAGCACATGTGATAATTTTCGGATGGAGGAGCCAGGCGTGGGCTACTCATTCTCTTCTTTTGATTTGAACAGTAGATTTTCTCAAGTCCTTCATGTCGAATGCTCCTTTGAACCTGGTAATATTGTCAGCAGTAGTCCTACTTCTAAAACAAAAGCGCTGTGCTCTGATCCGGAGGGCGACATTGGCCACCCGAGGATTTGTGGCGTGGAAAGGACTCAGTATAGATCCATAAGAATTTCTCCGCGTACTCACTTCCGCCCAATTTCTGCATCCGAGCTGTCTCCGGGTGTCGGGAGCGAGTCCGACTTTGAATCTGAGAAAGATGAGGTGGCGGCACCTACACTTTCCGAAGGCGAGGTGTTTGAAGATCCACAGGACGATCTCAAACCTCTTGAGGAAGATGCGGAGAAGGAAAGTAATTTTTTCGGAAAGTCTGAGCTAGAATCTGGAAAGTTTCTCCCTAGGCTACAAAAGTCGGGCATGGAAAAAAGTGCTCAAACTTCTTTGGATGGTCAAGAAGAAGCCTGTGCTGTATTGCCTGAGGAGGACCAGGATAACTTGGACTTTAGGATTATCGAGTCGTGTGAAAGTGATGTGATGGCGAACTCCAAAGAAAGCTGCCAGATTGTGGAGTTGAAAAGCAAAGCGGATGTTAAGGAAAGCCTTAATACTAGAGGCACTCTTGCATTGGAAGAAGAGATGGGTGAGGTAGGTACATGATTTTTTACAATATGTTAAATATTGTGTACTAGCTAGACGTGACGGAGTCTGGGTAGAAGAGAACTGAGCATTAGTGAAGTTTTACCGTAACGTGGGGATGGCAGTGGGCCTCTCAGTGTGGTCACTAATGTTTTGAAGCAGAATGATGTAGTACCCAGTCTTGGGATGTTCATTTTTTTTATTTTTTTAACGTCTTGAGGTTTGTGAGTCAGCTGGGATGCCTTTTCAGACTTTATATACCAAAAGATGAGATTAATCTGCAGGTTAACTATGCATTCAGACATTCGTACATATCTGCCTGAGATCTGGTGCTCGGACTGGTCATGGCTCTTCCCACCAAAGTGAGACTGCTTCATATATTTCTTTCAAGCTGTTACGCTCTGGTTGGGAGGCATGTGACCAGTCCGTGCATTATTGACTGTTTTTTTTTTTTTTTTTTTTTTTTCTTTTTTTACTGCACACTGAGCTCACCTCTTTTTCCCCACACATGGCTGATTTCATCAGCCATGTGCTTTTATGCTGTGGATGAAGTAGTGCTGCGGCTGTTGACCAGTTAAGTCCCGCTGTCCATCCCTAATGGCGGGATTTAACACGTGTCAGGTGCACGTCATTCATCACACCCACAGGTGCCCTGGTCACGTGATCACCAGGTGCCAATGGCTTGTCAGAACAGCCAGGGGTCTGTTAAAGACCCCTGTATCTGTCAATACAATACTCCTGTGAACGCCGGCTCATGGCGTGATTGCTGCTATACATAGCAGGGCTGTGGAGTCTAAACCAAATCTCATATTTCCCTGACTCCGACTCCACATCACTGATCACTACTGATCATGTACATAAAGTGCAGCGCAGACTCATCTCCACTAAAAGCCGAGATCCTCAGATCAGGAGCAGCACAGACATTTATAGGACATTTCCTGAATTCTTATGAAAAAATTTACAGCACATCCTGTATTGTACTACTGTATCCAATTTATAATATGTTATCAGTCTGTCCATTTTATACCAACCCCACCAAAATAGACTCTGACTCCACAGCTCTGCATAGTAGCGCTGAAGCCCTGCTCTGTACAGCACAAGCGATGATCTCGCAGCTTCAAGTCTCCTAAAGGGACTAATAAATAATGTTAAAGCTAAAATCTCCTCCTTTTGCCCCATTGAAAGTAAAAAAAAAAAAATGAAAAAAAAATGCACATTTGGTAACACTGCCTTCGTAAAAGTCCAATCTATCAAAATATAAATGATTCAGATCAGTTAACAGCATAATCAAAACTCCAGAAGTACGTTGTGTTTTTTTTTTGCCAGCCACAACATTGCAATAAAAAGTGATCAAAGCATCGAATCTACTCCAAAATGGTAGCCATAAAAATGTCGACTCGTGGCGCAAAAAACGAGCCATTACAATGTTACAAGTCTCGAAACGTACTTGGAATTTTTTTTTCCTGCAGTCCAGTTCATCACATGATAAAAATGAATGGTGTCATTCAAAAGTACAACTCATTCTGCAAAAAACAAACTCTCATATGCTTATGAGGAAGGAAAAATAAGAAGTTATGGCTCTTAAAATAAGGAGATGGCAAAGACTTAACAAAAACAAATGGAAAATTGCATCGTCATGAAGGGGTTAAACTGATCAGTAAATTTAACAAAAGCATCCAGCTACAGTCGGTGTTTTGTTTTTTTTCCTTCCCTGTACATCCATGCTTCATGGTTGACGATGGACATATGAGGCTGTTGTGTTGTAGTCAGGAGACCCTTCTCTGCCATCCTGTGCATCACAGACCACGAAACACTGGTGTGTGAAACCGGCCTTTCCCATGGCAAATCGGTTGTATTATGGCACGTCGCAATACTGAGGGAGAGGAGTATTGTTCATCAGTGTTAAGATCACCTCTTGTTAATTCCTTTCCACTAACACCAGGGCTGTGGAGTCATTAAGCAAAACCATCGACTCCTCAGTTTTCCTGACTTCCGACTCCCACTACAGCCCTGCCTCACTACTGAGCATGTATATAAAGTGCAGCACAGATTCATGTCGGCTAAATGCCGAGGTCCTTGGATCAGGAACCGAACAGACATTTATAGGACATTTCACAACTTTCCCAAATTCTTATGAAAACATTTACATCACTTCCTGCATTGTACTACTGTACCCAATTTATTATATATCTTAGAAGTCGGTCCATTTTATACCAACTCCACCAAAATGGGCTCCGACTCCAGAGCCCTGATTAATACTAGGGTTTATTTGTATTCCAGAGCAAATACCCATAAAATTAATGCACTTTATTTTTTTTATTCCAGTATCCTTCTCTGAGCATCAACCTACAGGGCATAAATGCTGTTAACGAAAAGCAGTGCTGGTGGCAGAAGGCCCTGTACTCTCCATTAATCCCTGGATCCTGCTGTGACCGTAAGGAAATCTGTTAAACTTTGCTAATGGTGGTTGTGACTGGTGCGTGATGGTGTCCGGCCGTCTGAATGCCTCTAGTCCGTAGATGACTCTTTTATGGATCCTTATACACAAACAGTAATACACTTTCACGAGTGTCTCTGGTTTGTTGTAGACCGTCATTTTAATTGATCTTTCAGCTGCAGATGGAAGGAAGAGAGCCACAGTCATTACTAGTGGGTAGGCGGAGCCCAGATAGGATTGACACCTCAGATTAAAAAGTGTTGACCGGCCCCTCCAGCTCAGGCTCCTCCTACTCAGCTCTCCAGTTTTCAATTTGAGGTCTCAGAGGATAGTCGCTGCTGGAAGCAGCTCCTCAGAAGATTTTATTATTTTTTATCGGACAAGAGACTTGGATCACCAAATGTGGTCTAGAGGTCTCAGGAGTCTCAGCGCTGCTAGACTCCCACCTCTCCCTTGGTGGATCTGTATTACCCTAATGGTGGTCCCTGCAGAAACCTGCCGGCCCGGGGGGATGAGGATGGCTTCCCTGGGGGGGGGCGCAAACCGCGCTGCAGGGGTCACTGCGTCCCCCGCCCTGGGGGGAAGCATGGGCATAGCGCCAGAAACCCCTGGGGGTCCCTGTGGCGCTTCGGCTGGTGAGTACCTCACATTTTTACCTCACATTTTTATTAATGTGTGTGTGAGTGTTTAAGCGACTGCTGCGGCAGCCGCTGTACATTACATGTCGGTGACTGTGTTTTTTGTCCGTAGGTGGATGCCTGCAGGACATAGGAGAGGAGTGCGCGCCTTTTTATTTGAATTTTCGCGCCGCTCTGAGCGCACGCTTTACTGCAGTCTCCATTTCCGGCTTCCCTCATGGAGCACACGGAGGCACAGCGCGGCGGCCATTAAAGAAGCAGGCTGAAAGCTTCTTCTGGCTCTTCTCCCTCCTCCCCTCCCGGCAAGATGTTACACTGTTACCAGCTGGGTGAGTCGCTTCTAGCCCGCTGGCAGAAGCTTAACCCCTTCACCCCCACAGCGCGGGCGCCTTCTGGGGCACTAATGAGTGACAGACTGCGCTGTCCTGCGGCTGTTATCGCATAAGGGGCTCGCACACTCTTTTCAATAATAATAAAGAGGTTGTGGGGAGTCTGCGATTTTAATACTGCCACTATACGTTCCCACTAACGATCCTGATAACGACGCATACTAATGCGATCGTTTGTGTGATCATTTTTTAATGTCGCTAGTAGCTGCCAATCTGGGCGACAGCGCAATTTTTAGCGATCTTGTGGAACGTTTTTCTGTTAGTGTGGCATAAAAAGCTGTCCTGCAGCTGCTGCCTTATAAGAGGCACTTGGGGCTCGCACAACTTTTTCATTATCAAGGTTGTGGGGAGTCTGCTACTTTAACCCCTTCTTAGGCGGTTAACTATTAATGCTGGGGTAGCTCTCTCTTTAAGAGCTTTAACCCTTCAGCGATTGTTTTTTCTTTAAGAAACACACTGTTCTAGTTACTGACTGGTTTAACCTGCCATATACTGTGCAAGGACATGTCAGATGCGGACTATCTGACACGCAGACCCCGACAGCGTCATGCGCAGCGGTCGGAGGTTCCAGTGGTGTCAAAATGGAGGCCCTCGCTAGTTTCTATGATGGCCTGTCTGACCTTCTAGGTTATGGAGTGTCAGCTAGATCCTCTCAAGGAAGCGACACAAATCGGTGCCTTCCTTCTCGCGTAGCGAAGATGTCCGTTTCGGACAAGGAGGATCGGCAGGGACACTCTGCCTCTCTCATGGACCGTACTATTGGAGCCATGAGGGCGTTAGTTACCAGAGAGAGGTAACTAGGCGTCCTGGTAAGTCGGCCCGGATGTTTCAGGAGTCGCATAGGTCGCGACGGCTTTACAATCTGTATCCGTTTTCTACGGAGTTGATTGTTAATTGGATCTCCTGAAGTGAATGTCCCTTTATCCTGGTAAAGGAAGGCGAGGACCTGCTGGACAGAAAAATGGAGATGGCAACAATATCCATCTGCGAGGCCGCGGGTCATGGATTCAGTATTAAGGATCTATGTGTACTTGTAAAGTTTACCTGAGCCGTTTGGACCGTCTACGGACGGCGTGACAAGATGGATCCCCTCTATCGAGATAGATGGGCTTTTCAAGTTGAAGGATTCTGCGTCACTGCTATCCAGGGCGCAATCCTCGGCAGTCACAGTCAGAAGAGCACTGTGGCTTAGACATGGGGACGCGGTTTCCAAGCAGGGTTTGCTATCTTTAGCTTACAAAGTGGTCAGCTATTTGAATCTGACCTCACAGAGCTGATTTCTGAGGCAAAAGAAACAGCTTTACCGCAGCGCAGAGCTGTAACTTCTGCGTCTGGCAGGACTAGTGCCGGTAGTTGTCGGCGGTCCTTTCGGTCCAGGGGATGATCCGGTCAACCCTCTGGGGGTTTGGGTCGTTCCTCTCTTTTTTAAAAAAAAAAAAAGGAATTTCTCAGAAATTCCGCATACCCTGGAAACAGAACTTCCATTAAGACAGAAGCTGGCAAAAAACCCGCTAAAGCGGTCTGACGTCTGGGTCTCACTCGAGCGCTCTCGAGTGGAGGGTCGTTTACTCCAATTCAAACCGACTTGGGTTTCCCGTGTGTCGGACGCCTGGGTAACACAGGTTGTGTTGGCAGGCTACTTCATAGAGTTTCTTTCTCGACCCCCGGACAGGTTTTGCCAATCTCGCATTCCGTCAGAGCCGAGCTATTTGCCGCTCTACTACGAGAGGTCGATTCCCTTCTGCAGAAGGGTGTGGTGATACCGGTTCCGCAGAGGACGGGGAAGAGGATTCTTATTCCAACCTCTTTGTGGTCCCCAAAAAGGAGGACAAATTTCGCCCTATTTTGGATTTCAAAGATTGAATCGGCATGTTTACATCCCGAAAATTCCGCATGGAGTCGCTTCGCTCCGTTGTGGCAGCCCTGTCGCAGAACGTCTTTTTGGTCAATCGACATTCGCGACATTTATTTGCATGTTCCTGTCGGAAGGGCTCACCGGCGCTTCCTTCGTTTTGCCATAGGTCAGGACCATTGCCAGTTTGTGGCTCTGCCATTCGGCTTGGCCTCGGTGCCCAGAGTTTTTACAAAAATTCTAGCGCCCCTCATTGCAATTCTTCGAAGACAGGGGGTTACGATTTCCCTACCTGGACGACCTTCTGATTGTGGCGTCCTCAAAGGAGGAGGCGGGGACGGCTCGCAATCTATCCCTTCAGCTCCTGGAGGATTTCGGGTGGCTGGTCAATTGGGAGAAGTCGTCTCTGGAAGTCAATCCTGTTTTTGGGATGCATTTCGACACTGTACGGACGGTGGTGTCCCTTCCTCCAGACAAGCGGGCATGTCTCTTTCGACATGTACAGATTATGAGGTCTACGGCAGCAATGTCCTTACGGAAGTGTATGCGCCTTCTGGGTTTGACGTCCATGGAGGCACTTCCGTTTGCCCAATTTCATTCCAGGGCCCTCCAAAGGCTCATTCTGAGTCGTTGGGATCGATCGCAAGCTTCTCTGAATTGCAGCGTCATCATCTCTCACAGGGTGCGAGAATCCCTAGGATGGTGGTTACGTCCAGGAGCGTTATTCCTGGGGAAATCTTTCCTCCCTCCGAGGTGGTCGGTCATAACCACCGATGCCAGCCTGACGGGCTGGGGGGGGTGTCTGGAACGATCTTTGGATCCAGGGAGTATGGTCATCGGAAGAGTCTGTTCTACCGATCAACATCCTGGAGTTGAGGGCAATTTTTTCCTTTGCCTACAACACTGGACGGTCCCTTTAAGCGGTCTACCAGTCCGAGTGCAGACAGACAACGCGACGACGTTGCGTATATCAACCACCAAGGCGGGACAAGGAGCTCCAGCCTCATGATGGAGGTGTCTCGGATCCTGCTATGGGCCGAGACCAAGGTTCCAGCCATCTCTGCGATCACATTCCAGGAGTCCAGAATACCACGGCGGACTTCCTCAGTCGCGAGAAGATAGATCCTGGAGAATGGAGTCTTCATCCAAAAATTTTTGCGCTGCTGTGCTTCCGTTGGGGAACTCCCCAAGTGGATTTGATGGCATCCAGGTTCAAATGCCAAACTACCGACCTTCATGTCCAGGTACAAGGACCTGAAGGCTGTGGCGGTGGTTGCTCTGGTGGCTCCGTGGGACCATTTCGAGCTAGTCTATGTGTTTCCGCCGATATCTTCCTCTGGTGCTGCGTCGGATCAGACTGGAAGAGAATTCCGGCTATGTTGATAGCCCCGGATTGGCCAAGGAGGACGTGGTTCTCGACACTGGTGTCGTTTTTGGCGGCACCGCCATTCCCACTTCCTCCTCGCCCGGACCTGTTAACCCAGGGGCCCGTTCGTCATCCGGACTTGAAGTCTCTGCGTTTGACGGCGTGGCTCTTGAGACCGAAACCTTGACCCGTAGAGGTTTTTCAGCCGAAGTCATTGCCACTCTGCGAGCTGCCAGAGGTCCGGCTACTACTAAGATTTATCACAAGACTTGGTCTTTTCGTGGTTTCGGGTTCTTCAAGGAATCCGAGGATTTTTTTCCATTCCCAATTTGTTGGCTTTGCTACAGTACGGGCTGGACAAAAGGTTTGGCAGTTAGCACTCTGAAAGGTCAGGTTTCTGCCCTGTCTTTGCTATTTCGGAAGGCTATCGCCTCGCGTAGGGACGTACGTTCCTTTTTTCGCGGAGTAACACGTCAGTTTCCACTGCGGAAGGCGCCTGTGTCTCCTTGGCGGCTCAACCTTGTCTTGGAGGCTCTTCAGCATATACCTTTTGAGCCTATGGGTTCTGCTAGCTTTTCTTTAATTTCTTGGAAGGTTACCTTCTTAGTGGCGGTAACCTCTTTAAGAAGGGTTTCTGAGTTGGCAGCTTTTTCCTGCTCGCCTCCTTTCCTGGAGTTTTACCCGGATCGAGTAGTGCTTCGCACACGGGGCGATTTTCTACCTAAGGTGGTGTCGCAATTTCATGTTAACCAGGATATTGTGTTGCCCTCGCTTTGCCCGGGCCCAGGGAATGCAAAGGAACGGAACTTGCACAAATTGGATTTAGTGCGGGTCTTGAAGTTCTATTTTGTCTATTACTCAAGGTTTTCGAAAGTCAGATTCCCTGTTTGTGATTACAGCAGGTCGTAGGCGTGATCAACGAGTTTTCAAGGACTCTATAGCTCGTTGGATTCGGTCGGCCATTTTGGAGGCTTACCGTCTTAATGGCGAACCTTGCCCGATTAAGATTCGAGCTCGCTCCATCGAGGGCTGTGACTTCATCGTGGGCCTTTCATCAAGGGCTTCGGCAGCTCAGCTCTGCCGAGCGGCGACCTGGCGTTTCGTCCACACATTTACAAAGTTTTATAAGGTGGACGTCAGTGCTTCCGCTGATGCGGCCTTAGGACGTAGGGTCCTGCAGGCAGCGGTAATTTAAAGTTTTTAGTTAACTTGTATTTGGCGCCTGTGGCGCATTTATCTAGGTTGTTGGGTTTCTGCCTATTTTGGTTTTTTCCCACCCTAATTTTTGGACTGCTTTGGGACGTCCCACTAGTAATGACTGTGGCTCTCTTCCTTCCATCTGCAGCTGAAAGACGGATTTTGGTAAGAACTTACCTGTAAAATCCTTTTCAGCGAAGGAAGGAAGAGAGACACAGCTCCCTCCCATGGCAGAAGTGTGTTGTTGTATTTACAGATGCAGCGTGACCCTTCTCTGATAGCGATTATCTGGACTGAGGTCGACGCGCTACGGCTCTGTTCCAGCATTGCCAGCTTATCGCAGTAGTCAGGTTCAGTGAGTAGTACCTGTAACTGTGTGATTTTTTTTTTTTTGCCGAATGCATGCATAACCTGTACTCTTATGTTTTTTCTCTGAAGTCCTTCAGAAGGGGTTATGTTGCTTCGCTGGTGATATTGTTCTTCCTTAAGCTTGGGTACGACTGAAGAGCTGAGTAGGAGGAGCCCGAGCTGGAGGGGCCGGTCAACACTCTTTTTAATCTGAGGTGTCAATCCTATCTGGGCTCCGCCTACCCACTAGTAATGACTGTGTCTCTCTTCCTTCGCTGAAAAGGATTTTACAGGTAAGTTCTTACCAAAATCCGTCTTTTAAGAAATGAGTTAAAAAATTAAAAAAAAAATTAGACAAAGGCACAACGTGTGTATGTATATTATGTAGCTGTATGTTTTGCATTACTATTTTCTTATTGTCCTCTGCTCTCTAATCAGATGTGAAGGAAGAAAGCTGTGTAGATCATAAAGGTGGGAAGGACATCCCCTGCGCTGCTTGGCATCCTCTTGAGATTGAGAAAGTAGGTAATGTGGTTTTCAGACTTGTTTTTTAGTTTCTATCATATACACCCCATTCTAGACATAATATACCCCTAGGAGGACATGGTATCGGTATATACCCCACTGCAAATTACCAGTCTTGTTCCATGTCAAATATTTAAGGCAGAACTATAGAATATGCAGGACTCGCCATCGCTGGAGATGTGGTTGGGATTCCCATTCATGTGCTGTAACCACCTCCTCACTGACGGCAGCATGGGATGGGGCCCCGTTATCAATAAGATGGAGGTACCATGACCGTGTGTGAGATGGGAATGGCCTAAAATAATTCTCCTGGGGAATGCTGCTGTTAGAGTAACACGGCATCCCCTGCTATCAGTTGGCAATCGCTTATGTGACTTACCAGAAGATAGGCTGATGCGGGTCCATAGCTGCCCATGTCTACCCCTTCCCACATTTATAAGTCAGTGTCAAATTGGTTTAGCAGCGTACGAACTTAAAGGGAACCTGTCACCCCATTTTTCGACCATCAGCTGTAGCCAACTCCATCAGGGGCTTATCTACAGCATTCTGTAATGCTGTAGATAAGCCCCCGATGTCACCTGAAAGAAGAAAAACAAGTTATATTATACTCACCCAGGGGCGGTCCGCTGTCCGGTCCGATGGGCGTCGCGGTCCGGCGCCTCCCATCTTCTAGCAAAGCCCTCCTCTTAGCTTCCCATCGCGGCGCAGGCGCACTGCTCTGCCCTGGTGAGGGCAGAGTACTGCAGTGCGCAGGCGCCTGACCTCTCTGACCTTTCCCGGCTCCTGCGCACTGCAGTACTCTGCCCTCACCAGGGCAGAGCAGTGCGCCGGAGCCGCGACGGGAAGCTAAGAAGAGGGCTTTGCTAGAAGATGGGAGGCACCGGACCCGACGCCCATCGGACCGGACGGCGGACCGCCCCTGGGTGAGTATAATATAACTTGTTTTTCTTCTTTCAGGTGACATCGGGGGCTTATCTACAGCATTATAGAATGCTGTAGATAAGCCCCTGATGGCCTTGGCTACAGCTGATGGTCGAAAAATGGGGTGACAGATTCCCTTTATAGGGTTATCCTCAATGACTCTTCAGGAGTGCGCCACTCACCAGCCTCCTGTACTCCTCATTCCCCCTGGGGGTGGTACGCTCTTGACGATGGATAGTTTGGCCAGTAACATGACTAAGCCTTTTGACTCGCACCGTATGCCGCAAGCAGAGGCAATATTGGAGGAGCACAGGGAGGCTGCGCCGACCAACGTCAGCGCAGCACTATACCAGCAAGAGCTTGCAAGCTTGCGCCTCACCTAGAAACCGGCCACCTCTGAGACTTCTCGCTTGCAGGGTGATCTACAAACTTCAGCATTAATACTTGCAAGAATGCATTATATTAATGCGGCGAATTGGAAAGAAATTTAACCCCTTCGTGACCTTTGATGTGTTTTTACACCAAAGGTTATGTCCCTGCCTTTTATGCGGTCTCTAATGCTGAGCCTGCATTTTTCCTCGCACTTCATGGACGATTTAATAAAGTGCCTCAACAGCTGTGGATTAAGTCCCACTGTCAATCTCACCTATCGGTGCCACTGCACGTGATTATGACAGCCGGGGGGGTCTGCAGAGGACCCCCCCGTACCTGTTATTGTGATACTTCAGTGCATTGTCAACAAAAACGCAAAAAAAAATCGCAAGGGGTTAGAAGCAAGTTACTTGATATGAGAAAACCCCTTTAAATGTATAACCTAATGATTATAATGTCCGTTCAGCACACACACATAGAATTATGTAGTTACTATAGTATGCCAGGAGTGGATGATCAGTGCAAAATGGGTCCTGATTATGGAGTAGTTATCACTACCTCCTGCTGAAGCCTCTGCCGGGTAAATGTAGTATTACATAGGAACCCTCCAAATAAATGGCTGCTCATACATTGATACAGATTACACTTGGGGACCCAACACGTCACTTGCATTTTTGGTTTTCTCCCACTTGTGGTGTTGTGTGGTTTTTGCAACAAATTCAACTTTTGCCAATATTAGCCATGAATTTTGTACAAAAAAAATTATGCCAACGTCCTGAAACCTGCACAAAAATTTGGCTTGCATAAAATCATTTAAAGGGTTTTTCCTATGAACAAAATTACATTTCAATAAACAGATATTGGAATAACTAGTAGTTCCACAATTGGATGGGTTTTAAAGAAATTGTTCCTGTGCTGAGATAATCTTATAAATGTGCCCCTGCTGTGTACTGTGTAATGACCGTGTCTGACCGTACAGGAACATGGTCTGATCATACACAGCTCCTGGGCAGGGGAGGAAGAGAAGGGTATACAGATATTACAGCACAGGATCACATCTGATTGCAATTGAATCCGCAAAACCAAAACCAATAAGAAACCGGCCAACACATTTAGTTTTAAAGGGGAACAAATATTAAAAATAGACCAAAAAAAAAGTAGTAATGAGTCGAGCCCTTAGCTGCCGCACCACACCTGGTGATATTTCAGCCAGCTCCTCCAAACTTTTCATTTCACAATGCCGATGATGAATGTGCACTTACACTAATTTCATTTAAAAAAAAAAATGTTTTTATTCTCTTTTGTAGACATCTGCATGTAACAAAGCGAAAATCACCATTGACTTCAGTGGTGCGGTAACATCCAGCTGCTTCAGGAAGAAGATCTACTCAAGCGACAGTTCAAGCTCCGATACGGCTTCCGAGGGCGGACACGACTGGGCCGATATATGCCGAGAGGAACTTTTCTCTCGCACTCAGCTGTGAACAAGCGTCTTAAGATCGGAGCGCTGAGGAGAGATTCGCCCTCACTTGTCTGTTTCCTCTGGAGCCTGTTTAGTTACCACTTTAGATGTTTGTGTGCTTTTTATTTTATTTTTTCCCTTTTCTTGCAGTATAGGTAGGGTAACAATCTTTTCTTTTTCTTTTTTTTTTTTAATTCACATTTCTTTTTGTTTTCATTTTCTGACAAGCTGGTATACTTTGCTTAGTGTAGCTAGATTAAATTGTGTTGTCAGATGAAGAATGGATGTGTATGTAGAAATCCTGCATCCAGTTTGTAAACCCTCTAGGATTTTTTTTTTTTTTTTTAACGCTCTTCTAACTTTTTTTTTTTTTTCCCCCTTTTAGGAGCTGTAGTTAGATCTGCCACCTACAGCTACTTCTGCCATTTGGAGACTTCTAGAGTCTTTGGCGATTTTTATTCTCTTAAAAACCTAGGAGATAAATAAGTAACACTGTAATCGATCAGTGCCTTTCTGAATGCAGGAGAGTAGCATGAATGACTTGCCCAGTTTTCATTTGAGAAAATTATTTAAAAAAAAAAAAAAAAAAGTAAACTGTATCTTAAGTAGAAGCAATGAGATTGTGCTTTAGAGACTTAAAGAATACTGTGTTTTTTATCTTGGAATATTTTGCGCCCACTAACGGAGGAGAAAATGATTTCATATTATTGCTAATGGCATGAGCCCAAGGTATTTTTGGAACGTTTGTGTGCAATGGGAAGAACAAAGATTGTTTACCACTGATTTTTTTTTTTTTTTTTTTTAATTCGCTTTTGTATTGCGTTGGCTAATGCCTGGTCGTAGATATCATAGTACTGCACTGAAAGCACAGATTGTCCAGTAATCTAGTGATATTTGAAAATAAATATAATTGGATTATAAGATTATATAAAAAAAGAAAATGTTATCATATTTATTTATTTTTTTTTTTTAAATCAAACTTTTCTCACTGTTTTCACCAAAAATTATGGCAAAAATTTAGTACGTCTTGGCGTTTTTGTTTTTTTTTTTCAAATATGCCAGCCTCGACAACTTTCTGTGAGGAGTTTTGCTGAGACAGGATGCGGCCAAGCAAAGTCTTCATAATTTACACCACAGAAGTGGACTGAATTTAGGGCAGACATAATCTACTCCAGTCTGACTAGAGGACGTTTCTTACGGCGGTGCACAGTAGCTGAAAGATGTGCCAAATTAAGGGCACATCTTGCTTAAGCCCGCTGTTCATCACAACTGGTGTGCAAAATGCCAGTCTTCGTTGGTCTTATAAAGTAAAAAAAAAAGTTGGCTTGCTTCAGAGTTGAACAACAGAGTGGATCTACATTGAAACTGGCACCCAAAAGTAGAACATGCTTTGATGGCAATTTTAAAGTTCTTGTAGTCAGAAGTCCCGACAAGGTTGGGAGCATTTTGGATTTGTTGCATTATGGTTCTGGATACAGCGACGATCCAAGACCATAATGGTGAATCGCATCCCCTTTTTACTGGGGTGCTTAGGATGGAAAGGCTGTTTACCAGTCAATTTAAAAAAAAAAAAAAAATGGCTTCTCCCACGTACTAGGACATGGCCTGAAATCCTGCAGTTGGTGCCACTGGCTTTTATTTTTGTTGTTTTTGTCCTTGTTGCTGTTAATTAGTCTAGCATAGAAGTGTTGTATTTGAAAGGATGTAATGGGCAAGTATGTGAGCGTGATGGTGAATAACATGTTTTGTGTATTTTTATTTCCCCCAAAAGTGTGGCTGAAATAACAATTTGATCTATATATAATTTTGTTAACACTCTGCACACTTGTCAGCGTGATCGTTCAGATTTATCCAACTCTTTGTGCTTCTAACGCTTTTATGCAGATTGTTCCAAGCACAGTAAGAGCAATAGTTAAAAAATAAAAACTTTACCAAAAGAAACCTATAAAAAGGCATGCACCGAACTCTAGGAAATGCAAAGAGCTTATCATTGCTTTGGGACGATGGTGTAACCATAAAGCCAATATGAATTGTGATAGGGACGGTATTGACATTTGTCACAAGGTATTGTCCTTTTGCGATATGGGGTTTGATTTTTTTTTTTTTTTTTTTTTCTTTTTTCTTTCAATTATTATTTTGGAAACCCTGATGTTGGAATTGTGACTTCTTTAGTCAGGTTATCACACAGAGGATATGATGCAGCTTGCAAAAGTGGGAAAGAAACCCAAACCGGAAGTGTAAATAGTCATAGCGTTTCTTCTGGATGGACATATGATTCCCAGTGATATTGGCCTGACTGATCTGGTCTTAACCTAATCCCTTTCCATCTTTTCGTTTTTTTTTTCTGAAAATTGGAACTGTAAGCATTCATATTGTTCCCTCTTACACCTTCCTACGGACTCCATCTAAACTGGAGTCCTAGAGCACAATTTTTCCATAATTTTTTTTCGGTTCCTAGCGTCCCTTCTCTAAGGGGTGCTTTTGCACCATTATTTGAACAGAATTTTTTTTTTTCCCTTCTCCCTTATCCTCTTTCAGACTTGGAATTTCTTGAGCTTCCTGAAAGGGTTAACTAAAACCTGCACTGAAAATAGTGACACGAAAGCCTGGCAGTTTTTTTTTATTTTTCTTTTGCCAGGGGCACATGTAAGCTAGTGAGAGCACCTGCCGCTATCGAGGGCTCTGCTCCATAAACCTGTCATCAGTTGTACATTGATGCTCATCACACCTTGTTCTACATGACAGTCCCCCTCCCATAGCTACTATGGCACAGTGCCGATTCAGCTCATTTAGGGGCTGAGACGTCACTTAAGACCAAGGCAATAATCCATAGTTTGTTTACTGACATTTACCTTCATACTTAGTCACGTAATAGGTGTGTTTTTTTTTTTTTTTTTGTTTTTTATAAATCTCCTGACCTGGGGTTGTGTTTTTTGTTTTCCTTTTCCCGTCCTCCACTCTTCAGAGACACTTCTAGATTTCTTTCCGTAATATTTTTCTTCTTTCAAAGTTAGCAAACCGCTGAACGCACTGTGGTATGAAGCGCGTTGCATATCCATCGCACTGAAAACATCAGTTTCCCATTTCTGGGATGAGATTCTGTTTTTACATCTCTACTGTGTGTTTTTTTTTTTTTTTTTTTTCTTCCCCTCTCTTCTTTCTCCCCTCAAGTGGTTGTATTGTTCTGATTTTCATGTACACCAAGAGTAACTTTTTGTTTTCTTGTGAACTTATTTAACACCCAATAAAGAGACAAAAAGCCTTGTTATCTGTGAGTGATTTCACGCCAATCGCCATTGTAAAAAGATGAGGGCTGTTCAGATTAATGTCGTTGATTATCGATTCATGGGATGGGTCCTCAATAAGAGATTGACAAGAGTTCCACTGGTCAGCCCTCCTACCAATCTGCTGTTTACGAGTGGCCATCACTGGAGCCAAGATCAGGAGAGGAGATTTGACACACCTATGAAAAGTTTTGGCACTGGCAAAATATGAACAGCTGCTCAGTAGTTTTGTGGGTGCAAGGTTGTGGTCTCCCCCCACCACATACAGATTGGTCATCAGTGACATCTTTTGGAATGCAATTGTGACAGAGTGCATATTTCCTCCAAATAGTATGCAAAAACAGCAGAAGTTTTATAAATTATCCTCAAGAAATTCACGTAGGGCTGTAGTGACTATTTATTCGGTCTCTCATGACCGCATCACGAGAGAGGGGATCTGCCCTTCAGGGACAGGAAACCTACAGCCCAAAAACGGGCGGCACCTCTCCAACACATCAGTTTGTTTCCTGTCCCTGATGGGAACCCTTTACTTACAGACATAGCTGTGTAAGGATGGAAGAATCGGCGGAACCCAGGCCTGGCCAGTAGGTTCAGGCAGTGGGGATATACCCTACCTCTGCTGGTGCAGGGTCCTTGGAAATGCCACAGTGGGTCGAGGCTGGACTGCACGACAGTTAGCGATGCATGTGAAGCAGTGTTCGGAGGATTAGTTCCGGATTGTCAGTGCCGGAAGAAGGTTAGTATGCCCCTGCAGATACTGTGTGGTATCTGGCGGGGTGCTGGGATGTATCCTGGGGCTGGGCTGTCCGGTGGCTCAGCTGGTGACGCGTCCTGGGCGGGCCTTGTGACGCGGCCGGGGTCGCTATGGTGACACATCGGGGCAGAGCCTGGGGCACGTCCCAGTTGCCGGCTGGATGATGTGGCAAGGGCGCTGCAGACGCGCGTGCGGCAGGGACCGCCTGGCTACACCTGGGGTCCAGGGGGCACCCAGGTCCAATGCGTGCCGTGACCGGTGGCTCAGTCATACGTTGCCAGGAGGTGGGGCGGTCGCATTGCGCCGGGGGGCATGGCAGTTCTGGGGGAGGAAGAGGCGCCGGGAGATGGAGTCAAGCGAGCAGCAGGAGCCAGGTACACCCTGCACAGCAACATCAGCCCGTTCACAGGCCCCGTGCAGCCCGGCGAAAGACCCGTGACAATACAGGTGATGGCTAGGCAGGTGAAAGTCGGAATTCAACAGAAAGGTCCATCCGCAGAATCTCCTCTAGAGTGGATGAGTCAGCAGCATTGGCTGAGATTTGCCCCCCTCGTAATCCGGTACCTACCCGTTGCAACACTGGTAAGTGATCTCTGTAAAAGTTCTCTCAGTGATTTATTCTTCCCCCTATTTCTCATCCTGCCAGGGAAAGAAGTATACAGGGAAGTCAAGACACAAGGAATGTGCCCTTTGCAGGTCCCCCTTGCCGGACTCCTGTCAGTGTCAGCCCTCTGTCCAGCAGATGGTAGTGGAGGAGACGCCTAACTTTGCCACGAGCCTAAAAGAAATTATTAGAGCGGAAGTGAGGGAGTCCATGTTGTCCTTATCCCAAGGAGAGTACCCAAAGGGGAAAGGAGTTACACTCCACTATTGACTGTATTGGAGATGAGGACTCTTCCGGATCATCTCCTTCAGCATCTTCAGGAGATGACTCTGGCCGCTTTTGTTTCCCCATAGACCATGTTGATAAATTAGTAAAAGCTGTCAGGAGCACTATGGGGATAGTAGAGTTTAGGCCGGAACGTTACGTTCAGAAAGTCATGTTTGGGATGCTAGACCAAAGGAAGCACAGGTCCTTCCCCTTAAATGAAAACATCCATTCCTGTTACAGCGGGAGTGGAAAAGGCCAGAGAAGAGTGGCTCCCTTCCTCTGGCATTTAAGAGAAGATTCCCCTTTGAGGACCCTGCAGCAAACACTTGAGATAAAGCCCCAAAACTTGATGCTGCAGTGGCAAAGGCATCAAAAAAATCCTTGTTGCCCTTTGAGGACCCTCTATAAAAGAAGGCGGTCTCGTTTCTTAAGGTGGCATGGGAAATGTCGGCAGGAGCCTTAAGGCCAGCTATGTAATCTACACGTACGGCCAGGTCAATGATGATCTGGTTAGATCAGCTAGAGACTCTGTTAAAAGATAGGAGCCTTAGGGGAGCCTCGTGGGAGACTATTCTAAGCACCTTGCCAGTAATTCAAGGTACCGCAGAGTTTTTGTCTGATACCTCTGCGGACTCTGTCAGGATGGCGGCTAGAGCAGCAGCCCTTTCAAACGCAGCTCGGAGAGCATTATGGCTGAAATGCTGGCCTGGGGGTATTCAGGGACAGATCTAGACTGTGTTCCATTCCATGTGAGGGGAATTACCTCTTTGGACCGGTCCTGTATGAGCGTCTGGAGAAGGCAGAGGATGATGAAAAGAAATTCCCCAGTCTATCGACCCCTTCCTACAGGTGTTTCTTCGGTAGAAGCAAATTTAGTCGTAGGAATCTTTCCAGGGACTGAGCCAAGTGGGATGAGAAGAAAAGAGGTACAGTGTTCATGTTTGGGGGCTCCTCACGAGAGTAAGAAACCATCCCAATGACTACCGACCCCAGTAGGGAGTAGGCTGGCGGTCTTCTACCTGGCCTGGTCTGAAATTACCAATAGTGACTGGTTGTGTAGCCTGATATCATCAGGGTTGAAATTAGAGTTTTCTTGTATCCCACTGGACAGGTTCATGGTAACCCCTTCCTGTTCATCCCACCTTGGAGCAAAGAGCCCTGGAGGATAAAGGTCATGAAAATATTGCATAAAGCAGTCCTGGTTACGGTTCCTGGGACAGAAAGGGGTAAGGGGTTTTACCCCCCCCCCCCCTCCACTTTCTGATTTGGAAACCGGATGGCTCCTTCAGGACAATCTTTAACCTTAGGGCTCTAAATGGGTTTTTGGTAATACGTCCCTTCAAAATGGAATCTATTGGATCAGCAATAAAGTATGTGCCTATTCACACAGATCATCAGCAGTTCCTTAGGATGGCAGTAGTCATAGGGGACTTGGCTAGGCATTTCCAATTTAGAGCTCTCCCCTTTGGTCTTGCCGTGGCCCTTAGCATTGCGTTTCTACAAAGGTAGTTGCCGAGGTCATGGCCCACCTGTGTGAAACCAACGTCCTGATTATTCCTTACCTGGATGATTTTCTTATTGTAGGCAGATCAGCAGATCATTGCTTAGGTAAAGAGGATATTGTCCACTCTGTAACTCTTGGGGTGGCTACTGAACATTAAAAAATCTCAGCTACAACCCTTAAGGGTGCAGCAGTTTCTGGGGCTTATTCTGGACTCGGAGGCTGGAGTGTTGTCTGCCGCCTGATAAATTGGTTCACCTTTGGCACCAAGTAATGAGAGCATCAAACAATCCCACTATGTCCCTTAGGAGGGCGATGTCCCTGTTGGGGTCGCTTATCTCCTGCATCCCAGCGGTCCAGTGGGCACAGTTTCATACAAGAACCTTACAGTGGGATGTGTTTAATGATAGGGCCCTTAGGGGGTACCTGCAGGGACTGGTGACCTTGTCCCTTCTATACATTCCCTATGATGGTGGTTAGACCGGGATAACCTTTCCAGGGCGGTTCCCTGGGAAAATCACATAACTCGGGTGATCACCACAGATGACAGGATGGGGGGCACATATGGAGGAGGTCGTAGTCCAGGGCCTATGGGGATATTGGTTAGATAGTTCTTCTAATAAGGATTTGATGGCAGTGGAGCTTGCGGTAAAGAGGCTCCTTATATCCCTACAGGGTCATCATGTCAGGATCCTCTCTGACAATCAGGTTGCTGTGACCGACATCAACCACCAAGGTGTAACTTGGTCCAGACCCCTAATGGAAGTGGCAGAGCGGCTGTTCAAAGTAGCAGAGGAACATTTTCCGTCTGACGGTTCTGCACATTTTCCGCCCCCAGAAGAAGCTGACGGCGAAACGCGCGTCGGGGTGGGTGGACTCCATCATGGCACTCTATCAGGTATATTTTAAACCATTTCTTTCTCAAGGTCGCTATCACTGCGGTATCTAATGGCACTTTGATGCACTTTATGTACTCCTTGTAATACTATTGCACTGAGCCGGTTCTCTTTTATATGCATTCTATGGTCCTAATCATTAGATTTGTTCGTGCACATTGCTGTCATTAGGACATATGTAGACTTCAGCTGGCACTTAGACTGATACTAGTGCACTGCACCAGTATATATGTGCACTGCGCTAAACCGTTTCTCTTTTATATGCATTCTGTGGTCGTAATCATTAGATTTGTCCGTACACACTGTTGTTATTAGGACACATGTGGACTTTCGCTGGCACTTAGACTGATTCAATCCTGGAGTGCTTTAGGATTTTCTGTAGCTTATGATATATGACCTATTGATATATTTTGATACCTATGATATTGATTACCTGACAGAGCTTTAACTAATATGGCGTCCTCATTGGGACATTCTGTTTTTCTGTTTTTCATTTTCTGTTTTTAATAATTGGAAATAAAAATTCAATTTTATTAGGATCACTTCGTTTCTGATGTTTATATGCATCATTGTGTTTTTTTTTTTTTTTACATAAGAGTAAAGGACAACATCAGGGCAGACTTTTTAAGCCCAACCTACTAAGGCAGGGAGAATGGACGTTGAAAAGTGCCATCTTCGACCAAATTGTGCAGATGTGGGCTCAGCCAGACATACAGTCATGGCCAAAAGTTTTGAGAATGACACAAATATTATATTTTCACATGATCTGCTGCCCTCTGGTTTTTATGTGTGTTTGACAGATGTTTTTATCACAGACAGAAATATAATTGCAAACATATAAGTAACAAAAGCTTATATTGACAGAATGAGTTAATGCAGCAAGTCAATATTTGCAGTGTTGACCCTTCTTCTTCAGGACCTCTGCAATTCTCCCTGGCATGCTCTCAATCAACTTCTGGACAAAATCCTGAGTGATAGCAGTCCATTCTTGCACAATCAATGCTTTCATTTTTCAGAATTTTTAGGTTTTTGTTTGTCCACCCGTCTCTTGATGATTGACCACAAGTTCTCAATGGGATTAAGATCTGGGGAGTTTCCAGGCCATGGACCCAAAATCTCTGTTTTGTTCCCTGAGCCATTTAGTTATCACCTTTGCTTTATGGCAAGGTGCTCCATCATGCTGGAAAAGGCATTGTTGATCGCCAAACTGCTCTTGGAGGGTTGGGAGAAGTTGCTCTTGGAGGACATTCTGGTACCATTCTTTATTCATGGCTGTGGTTTTAGGCAAGACTGTGAGAGAGCCGATTCCCTTGGCTGAGAAGCAACCCCACACATGAATGGTTTCAGGGTGCTTAACAGTTGGCATGAGACAAGACTGGTGGTAGCGCTCACCTTGTCTTCTCCGAATGAGGCGTTTTACTGATGTCCCAAACAATCGAAAAGGGGATTCATCAGAGAAAATAACTTTACCCCAGTCCTCAGCAGTCCACTGCCTGTACCTTTTGCAGAATATCAGTCTGTCCATGATGTTTTTTCTGGAGAGGAGTGGCTTCTTTGCTGCCCTCCTTGAGACCAGGCCTTGCTCCAAGAGTCTCCGCCTCACAGTGCATGCAGATGCACTCACACCTGCCTGCTGCCATTCCTGAGCAAGCTCTGCACTGCTGGTAGCCCGATCCCGCAGCTGAAACACTTTTAAGAGACGGTCCTGGCGCTTGCTGGTCTTTCTTGGGCGCCCTGAAGCCTTTCTGACAACAATGTAACCTCTCTCCTTGAAGTTCTTGATGATGCGATAGATTGTTGACTGAGGTGCAATCTTTCTAGCTGCGATACTCTTCCCTGTTTTTGTGCATTGCAATGATGACTGCAGGTGTTTCTTTAGAGATAACCATGGTTAACAGAAGAGAAACAATGCTGCCAAGCACCAGCCTCCTTTTAAAGTGTCCAGTGGTGGCATTCTTACTTAATCATGACAGATTGATCTCCAGCCATGTCCTCATCAACACCCACACCTGTGTTAATGGAGCAATCACTGAAAAGAGGTTAGCTGGTCCTTTTAAGGCAGGGCTGCAATGATGTTGAAATGTGTTTTGGTGGATAAAGTTCATTTTCTAGCCAAATATTGACTTTGCAAGTAATTGCTGTTAAGCTGATCACTCTTTATAACATTCTGGAGTATATGCAAATTGCCATTAGAAAAAGTGAAGCAGTAGACTTTGTAAAAATTAATATTTGTGTCATTCTCAAAACTTTTGGCCAAGACTGTAGACCTCTTTAGCACTAGGAAGAACAGAAAAGTGAGGAGGTTCTGTTCGCTTAACCCCAGAGAAAAGCCACTGGTGGTAGATGCCTTCTTAATAAAGTGGGACTTCAACCTGAGTTATGCCTTCCCCTCTTAGCCCTTTTACCTCTCGTGGTAAGGAAGATCAGGGAGAACAGGGCAAGAATTAGTGATAGTCCCTTTTTGGCCCAGGAGTGCGTGGTTCTCGTGGCTAAGGACCTTGTCGGTCTCCAATCCGTGGGTACTACTGGAGCATCCAGATCTCCTCTCCCAGGGGCCAGTCTACTATCCACGAGTGCCGGGGCTTCACCTGACAGCGTGGAATTTGAGAGGTCGTTACTGAGGGATAAAGGTTTTTCCCCCAATTTGATAGCCACTCTCCTAAAAAGTAGGAAAGTGGTTACGACCAAGATCTACGCCAGGACCTGGAAGAAATATCTAGCTAACTCAGGATTTAGAGTCGGGGAGAGGTCCCAATAGGTCAAATTCTAGAGTTCCTTCAAAAAGGTCTGGAAATGGGTCTTTCCACAAGTACCCTTAAGGTCCAAGTTTCAGCCCTGGGGACCTTTAGATATCGCGGGTAATTACTGGGTTGCCAGGTTTATGAAAGCATCAAGTAGATCTAGGCCCATCCTTAAAGAATTATGCTATGGGACTTAACTTTGTTCTCACAGCTATGACAGATCGCTCATTTGAGCCTATTGTCTCACCTATCATAAAGGTGCTCTCCCTTAAGGTAGCCTTCTTAGTCGCGTTAATACTGGCTCAGAGGGTGTGTGATATCCAGGCTCTTTCTAGACTCCCTCCATATACCCAGTTCCTGGATGACAGGGTGGTACTTAGGCCAGATCCATCTTGCTTGCCCAAAGTAGCCTCCAAATTCCATAGGTCGCAGGAAATAGTTCTCCCTTCCTTCCTCCCCAATCCTAGAAACTAGAAAGAGATAAAGCTTCATACTCTAGATTTTAGGAGGTGCCTGTTCAAGTATTTATCTGTCATTAATCCTTGGAAGACCGATAATTTCTTGTTCATGTCTTCCAAGGGGCCCGAAAGGGTCTTAGAGTGTCAAAGACTACTTTCAGCAGCAGATGAAGGAAGGGAGACACACTAGTCATTACTAGTGGGTAGGCGGAGCCCACATAGGATAGAACACCTCAGATTAAAAAGAGTGTTGACCGGCCCCTCCAGCTTGGGCTCCTCCTACTCCAGCTCTCCAGTCTAAAATTTGAGGTCACAGAGGATAGTCGCTGCTGAAGCAGCTCCTCAGATTTTTTATTTTTATCGGACAGGGACTTGGACCCCCGTGGTCTTGAGGTCTCAGGGGTCTCAGCGCTGCTGGACCCCCACCTCTCCCTTGGCGGATCTGTATTACCCTGTAAGGTGGTCCCTGCAGAACCCTGCCGGCCCTGGGGGATGAGGATTGCTTCCCTGGCGGGGACGCAAACCGCGCTTCTGGGGTCACTGCGTTCCCCGCCCTGGGGGGAAGCTACGGGCACAGCGCCACAAATCCCTGGGGGTCCCTGTGGCGCTCAGCTGGGTGTGTACTCAACATTTTATTGATGTGTTTGAGTGCTTCAGCGGCTGCTGCGGCAGCCGCTGTTACAGTTTTCAGTGTGGTGATTGTGTCCTTTTGTCCGCAGGTGGATGCCTGCAGGACATGGGAGCGGGGAGCAGAGTGAGTCGCGCGCCATTTTTTGAGCCGGCGGGGGGCGTGGCTTCATGTTTTCCCATCTTTCGCGGGCAGGAAGCGCTCTGAGCGGCGCTTTACCCTGCCTCTTCTCTTCCGGCTCCTCTCCTCAAGCGCGGCGGCCATTACTGACGGCCTCCTCGGGCTCCTCTCTCTCTCTCCGCTCCCCCCGACCAACTGAAAGGAACAAACTGCACCGCGGCCAGCTGGGTGAGTCTCTTCTACCTTTCTGAGGGCAGAAGCTTGACCCCTTCACCCCCACAGCGCAGGGCACCTTTCTGAAGGTGCTGCCAACTGAACGCTCCTACGATCACAATAACGACGCATACTAATGCATTCGTTTTTTTGTGATCGTTTTAATGTCGCTAGTAGCTGCCACAGTGGGCGATCTCATTGACGACGCATAAGTGGTTAGGTTAGCGATCTATTTAGCGACTTGGGCGGTTATTGCGATGTACAAATCAGCGCAATATGTTAGCGATCTCGTAGGCTTTCTTATTTAATGTGGCACATTGTCCTGCAGCTGCTACCTCATAAGAGGCACCTGGGGCTCGCACACCCTTTTCATTAAACAAGGGTTGTGGGGAGTCTGCGACATTAACCCCTTCTTTGGCGGTTAACCCTTTATTGGGAGACAGCTGGGGTAGCTCTCTCTTTAAGAGCTTTAACCCTTCAGCATTCGTTTTCCCTTTGAAAACCACACTGTTCTAGTTGCTGACAGGTTTTGACCTGCCATATACTGTGTGAGGCATGTCAGATCAGGGTCCAGGAGGTGCGGACCGTCTCCCAGATCCGCTACAGGATCAGTCTCGCGTATCTGACACGCAGACCTCGACGGCGTCAAGCGCAGCGGTCGGAGGTGTCAGTGATGTCAAGATGGAGGCCCTCGCTCGTTCTATTGATGGCCTGTCTGAACTTATAGGTCATTGGGTGTCAGCTAGATCCTCTCATGGCAGGAAGCGACACAGGCCGGTGCCATCTTCCCCGCGTAGCGACTCGGAGATTTCGGGCATGGAGGGTTCCCCTTCAAGCTCGGATGGGGAGATGTCCGATTCGGATAAGGAGGATCGGCAGGGACACTCTGCCTCTCTTTTGAGCCGTACAGAGGCTTTTATTGGAGCCATGAGGGAGGCGTTACAGTTACCGGAGGAGGTAACTAGACGTCCTGGTAAGTCGGCTCGGATGTTTCAGGAGTCGCATAGGTCGCGATCAGCATTACCATCTCTGGATGAGCTTAATGGGGCAGTGGAGAAGGAACGCCTGTGTCCAGATAAACGTTTTCAGGGGACACGGTTTTTTGAAACGCTGTATCCGTGTACTACGGAGTTGATTGATAATTGGATTCCTTCTCCTGAAGTGGATGTCCCTTTATCCCAGCTTAGCAAATCCTCATTACTTCCTGTTAAAGGGAAGGCGAGTTTGCAGGATCCGCTGGACAGAAAAACGGAGATGGCAGCGAAATCCATCTACGAGGCCGCGGGTCATGGATTCAGAGCAGTGCTAGGATCCATGTGTGCTTGTAAAGCTTCCCTGAGCTGGTTAGACCGTCTACGGACGGCGTGGCAAGATGGATCCCCACTATCCGAGGTAGAGGGGCTTTTCAAGTCATTGGAGGATGCTGCCCGATATGGCAGTGATGCAGGTTTGGATGCTGCCTCAATGCTGTCCAGGGCACAATCCTCGGCGATCACAGTCAGGAGAGCACTGTGGCTTAGACAGTGGACCGGAGACGCGGTTTCCAAGCAAGGTTTGCTTTCTTTAGCTTACAAGGGTGGTCAGCTATTTGGATCTGACCTCACGGAGCTGATTGCCAAGGCAAAGGCAAAAGAAACGGCTTTACCGCAGCGAAGAGCTGTGACTTCTGCGTCTGGCAGGCATAGTGCCGGTAGTCGGCGGTCCTTTCGGTCCAGGGGACGGTTCGGTCAGCACTCTTGGGGATCGGGTCGTCCCTCTTTTTCAGGAAAAAAGAACGCTCAGAAATCCCGCACTCCCTGAAAATAGAGCTTCCGCCAAGACAAGCGGGAAGCTGACAAAAAGCCCGCTAAGGCGGACTGACGCCAGGGTCTCACTCGAGGGCTCTCGAGTGGGAGGTCGCCTGCTCCAATTCGAACCGACTTGGACTTCCCGCGTGTCGGACGCCTGTGTGACGCGGGTTGTGTCAGCAGGCTACTTCATAGAGTTTCTTTCTCGACCTCCAGACAGTTTTTGTCAATCCCGCATTCCGTCAGAGCCCGAGCTATTTGCCGCTCTACTGCGGGAGGTCGATTCCCTTCTGCAGAAGGGTGTGGTGGTACCAGTTCCACCGGAGGACAGGGGAAGAGGGTTTTATTCCAACCTCTTTGTGGTCCCCAAAAAGGAGGACAAATTTCGCCCCATTCTGGATCTCAAAAGATTGAATCGGCATGTCCGCACCCGGAAATTCCGCATGGAGTCACTTCGCTCCGTTGTGGCGGCCTTGTCGCAAAACGATTTTTTGGTGTCAATCGACATTCGCGACGCTTATTTGCATGTCCCCATCGGAAGGGCCCACCAGCGCTTCCTTCGTTTTGCCATAGGTCAGGACCATTACCAGTTTGTGGCCCTGCCATTCGGGTTCGCCTCAGCACCCAGAGTTTTTACAAAAATTCTGGCTCCTCTCATGGCGATTCTGCGAAGACAGGGGGTTACAATTCTTCCCTATCTGGACGACCTTTTGATTGTGGCGTCCTCAAAGGAGGAGGCGGTGACGGCTCGCAATCTATCCCTTCAGCTCCTGGAGGACTTCGGGTGGCTGGTCAATTGGGAGAAGTCGTCTCTGGAACCGTCGAAGTCAATCCTGTTTTTGGGAATGCATTACGACACGGTACGAGCAGTGGTGTCTCTGCCTCCAGACAAGCAAGCGAGTCTTCTTCGTCATGTGCAGGTTATGAAGTCTGCGACAGCAATGTCCCTTCGAAGGTGTATGCGCCTTCTGGGTTTGATGGTGGCGTCAATGGAAGCAATTCCGTTTGCCCAATTTCATTCCAGGGCTCTCCAAATGCTCATCTTGAACCGTTGCGATCGATCGCAGTTTTCACTGGATTGCAGTGTCATCATCTCCCACAGGGTGAGAGAGTCTCTAGAATGGTGGTTACGTCCGGAAGCGTTATCCCTGGGGAAGTCCTTCCTTCCTCCGAGGTGGTCGATCATAACCACTGATGCCAGCCTGACAGGCTGGGGGGGCGTCTGGAACGATCTCTGGATTCAGGGAGTATGGTCGTTGGAAGAGTCTGTCCTGCCGATCAACATCCTGGAATTGAGGGCAATTTTCCTTTGCCTCCAACACTGGACGGTCCCTTTAAGCGGTCTACCAGTCCGAGTGCAGACAGACAACGCGACGGCGGTCGCGTATATCAACCATCAAGGTGGGATGAGGAGCTTCAGGCTCATGATGTAAGTGTCTCGAATTTTGGTATGGGCCGAGGCCAGAGTGCCAGCCATCTCTGCGATTCACATTCCAGGAGTTCAGAATATCACAGCGGACTTCCTCAGTTGCGAAAAGATGGATCCCGGAGAATGGAGTCTTCATCCGGAAATTTTTGCACTGCTGTGCTCCCGTTGGGGAACTCCCCAAGTGGATTTGATGGCATCCAGGTTCAATGCCAAGTTACCGACGTTCATGTCCAGGTACAAGGACCCGAAGGCTGTGGCGGTGGATGCTCTGGTGGCTCCTTGGGACCAATTCTAGCTAATCTATGTGTTCCCGCCGATATCCTTACTTCCTCTGGTGTTGCGTCGGATCAGACTGGAGAGAGTCCCGGCTATGCTGATAGCCCCAGATTGGCCAAGGAGGACGTGGTTCTCGACACTGGTGTCGCTTTCTTCAGCGCCTCCACTTCCACTCCCTCTTCGCCCGGACCTGTTAACTCAAGGGCCCGTTCGTCACCCGGACCTGAAGTCTCTGCGTTTGACGGCGTGGCTCTTGAGACCGAAATCTTGACCCGTCAAGGTTTTTCAGCCGAAGTCATTGCCACTCTGCGAGCTGCCAGAGGTCCGGCTACTACTAGAATTTATCACAAGACTTGGGAAGCCTTCTTTCAGCTGCAGATGAAGGAAGGGAGACACACTAGACATTACTAGTGGGTAGGCGGAGCCCAGATGAGATAGACACCTCAGATTAAAAAGAGTGTTGACCGGCCCCTCCAGCTCGGGCTCCTCCTACTCAGCTCTCCAGTTTACAATTTGAGGTCTCAGAGGATAGTCGCTGCTGGAAGCAGCTCCTCAGAAGATTTTATTATTTTTTATCGGACAAGAGACTTGGATCACCAAATGTGGTCTAGAGTTCTCAGGGGTCTCAGCGCTGATGGACTCCCACCTCTCCCTTGGCGGATCTGTATTACCCTAATGGTGGTCCCTGCAGAACCCTGCCGGCCCGGGGGGATGAGGATGGCTTCCCTGGCGGGGGCGCAAACCGCGCTGCAGGGGTCACTGAGTCCCCCGCCCTGGGGGGAAGCATGGGCATAGCGCCAGAAACCCCTGGGGGTCCCTGTGGCGCTTCGGCTGGTGAGTACCACGCATTTTTATTAATGTGTGTGTGAGTTCCCAAGCGACTGCTGCGGCAGCCGCTGTACAATACATGTCGGTGACTGGTGTTTTTTGTCCGCAGGTGGATGCCTGCAGGACATAGGAGAGGAGTGCGCGCCTTTTTATTTGAATTTTCGCGCCGCTCTGAGCGCGCGCTTTACTGCAGTCTCCATTTCCGGCTTCCCTCATGGAGCACACGGAGGCACAGCGCGGCGGCCATTAAAGACTGAAAGCTTCTTCTGGCTCTTCTCCCTCCTCCCCTCCCGGCAAGATGTTACACTGTTACCAGCTGGGTGAGTCGCTTCTAGCCCGCAGGCAGAAGCTTAACCCCTTCACCCCCACAGCGCGGGCGCCTTCTGGGGCACTAATGAGTGACAGACTGCGCTGTCCTGCGGCTGTTATCGCATAAGGGGCTCGCACACTCTTTTCAATAATAATAAAGCGGTTGTGGGGAGTCTGCGATTTTAATACTGCCACTATACGTTCCCACTAACGATTCTGATAACGACGCATACTAATGCGATCGTTTGTGTGATTATTTTTTAATGTCGCTAGTAGCTGCCAATCTGGGCGATCTCATTAACATCGCATAAGCGGTTAGCGATCTCTTTAACAACTTTGGCGGTCATTGCGATATACAAAACAGCGCAATTTTTAGCGATCTTGTGGAACGTTTTTCTGTTAGTGTGGCATAAAAAGCTGTCCTGCAGCTGCTGCCTTATAAGAGGCACTTGGGGCTCGCACAACTTTTTCATTATCAAGGTTGTGGGGAGTCTGCTACTTTAACCCCTTCTTAGGCGGTTAACTCTTAATGCTGGGGTAGCTCTCTCTTTAAGAGCTTTAACCCTTCAGCGATTTTTTTTTCTTTAAGAAACACACTGTTCTAGTTACTGACAGGTTTAACCTGCCATATACTGTGCAAGGACATGTCAGAATCTGACACGCAGACCCCTACGGCGTTATGCGCAGCGGTCGGAGGTTCCAGTGGTGTCAAAATGGAGGCCCTCGCTAGTTTCTATGATGGCCTGTCTGACCTTCTAGGTTATGGAGTGTCAGCTAGATCCTCTCAAGGAAGCGACACAAATCGGTGCCTTCCTTCTCGCGTAGCGAAGATGTCCGTTTCGGACAAGGAGGATCGGCAGGGACACTCTGCCTCTCTCATGGACCGTACTATTGGAGCCATGAGGGCGTTACAGTTACCAGAGAGAGGTAACTAGCCGCCCTGGTAAGTCGGCCCGGATGTTTCAGGAGTCGCATAGGTCGCGACGGCTTTACAATCTGTATCCGTATTTCTACGGAATTGATTGTTAATTGGATCTCCTGAAGTGAATGTCCCTTTATCCTGGTAAAGGAAGGCGAGTCTGCAGGACCTGCTGGAGATGGCAACAATATCCATCTGCGAGGCCGCGGGTCATGGATTCAGTATTAAGGATCTATGTGTACTTGTAAAGTTTACCTGAGCCGCTTGGACCGTCTACGGACGGCGTGACAAGATGGATCCCTCTATCGAGATAGATGGGCTTTTCAAGTTGAAGGATTCTGCGTCACTGCTATCCAGGGCGCAATCCTCGGCAGTCACAGTTAGAAGAGCACTGTGGCTTAGACAGTGGAACGTGGTTTCCAAGCAGGGTTTGCTATCTTTAGCTTACAAGGTGGTCAGCTATTTGAATCTGACCTCACAGAGCTGATTTCTGAGGCAAAAGAAACAGCTTTACCGCAGCGCAGAGCTGTGACTTCTGCGTCTGGCAGGACTAGTGCCGGTAGTTGTCGGCGGTCCTTTCGGTCCAGGGGATGATCCGGTCAACCCTCTGGGGGTTTGGGTCGTTCCTCTCTTTTTTTTTTTAAAAAAAAAAAAAAAAGGGAATTCTCAGAAATTCCGCATACCCTGGAAACAGAACTTCCATTAAGACAGAAGCTGGCAAAAAACCCGGTAAAGCGGTCTGACGTCTGGGTCTCACTCGAGCGCTCTCGAGTGGAGGGTCGTTTACTCCAAGTCAAACCGACTTGGGTTTCCCGTGTGTCGGACGCCTGGGTGACACAGGTTGTGTTGGCAGGCTACTTCATAGAGTTTCTTTCTCGACCCCCGGACAGGTTTTGCCAATCTCGCATTCCGTCAGAGCCGAGCTATTTGCCGCTCTACTACGAGAGGTCGATTCCCTTCTGCAGAAGGGTGTGGTGATACCGGTTCCGCAGAGGACCGGGGAAGAGGATTCTTATTCCAACCTCTTTGTGGTCCCCAAAAAGGAGGACAAATTTCGCCCTATTTTGGATTTCAAAGATTGAATCGGCATGTTTACATCCCGAAAATTCCGCATGGAGTCACTTCGCTCCGTTGTGGCAGCCCTGTCGCAGAATGTCTTTTTGGTCAATCGACATTCGCGACGTTTATTTGCATGTTCCCGTCGGAAGGGCTCACGGCGCTTCCTTCGTTTTGCCATAGGTCAGGACCATTACCAGTTTGTGGCTCTGCCATTCGGCTTGGCCTCGGCGCCCAGAGTTTTTACAAACATTCTAGCGCCCCTCATGGCAATTTTTCGAAGGCGGGGTTACGATTTCCCTACCTGAACGACCTTCTGATTGTGGCGTCCTCAAAGGAGGAGGCGGGGATGACTCGCAATCTATCCCTTCAGCTCCTGGAGGATTTCAGGTGGCTGGTCAATTGGGAGAAGTCGTCTCTGGAACCATCGCAGTCAATCCTGTTTTTGGGGATGCATTTCGACACGGTGCGAGCAGTGGTGTCCCTGCCTCCAGACAAGCAAGTATGTCTCCTTCGACATGCACGGGTTATGAAGTCTTCGACAGCAATGTCCCTGCGAAGCTGTATGTGTCTTCTGGGGTTGATGGTGGCGTCCATGGAAGCACTTCCGTTTGCCCGGTTTCATTCCAGGGCCCTCCAAAGGTTCATTCTGAGCCGTTGGGATCGATCGCAGGTTTTCACTGGATTGCAGTGTCATCATCCCCCACAGGGTACGAGAGTCCCTAGGATGGTGGATACGTCCGAAAGAGTTATCCCTGGGAAAGTCCTTCCTCCCTCCGAAGTGGTCGGTCATAACCACCGATGCCAGCCTGACGGGCTGGGGGGGGGTGTCTGGAACGATCTTTGGACTCAGGGAGTATGGTCGTCGGAAGAGTCTGTCTTGCCTATCAACATCCTGGAATTGAGGGCGATTTTTTCTTTGCCTCCATCACTGGACGGTCCCTTTAAGCGGTCTGCCAGTCCTAGTGCAGACGGACAATGCGACGGCGGTCGCATATATCAACCACCAAGGCGGGACTGGGAGTTCCAAGCTCATGGTGGAGGTATCTCGTATCCTAGTATGGGCAGAGACCAGAGTGCCAGCTATCTCTGCGATCCACATTCCGGGAGTTCAGAATATCACGACGGACTTTCTCAGTCGCGAGAAGATGGATCCCGGAGAATGGAGTCTTTATCCGGAAATTTTTGCACTGCTGTGCTTCCGTTGGGGAACTCCCCAAGTGGATCTGATGGCATCCAGGTTCAATGCCAAGTTACCGACTTTCATGTCCAGGTACAAGGATCCGAAGGCTGTGGCGGTGGATGCTCTAGTGGCTCCGTGGGACCAATTCGAGCTAATCTATGTGTTCCACCGATTTCCTTACTCCCCCTGGTGTTAAGTCGGATCAGACTAGAGAGAATCCCGGCTATGTTGATAGCCCCAGATTGGCCAAGGAGGACGTGGTTCTCGACACTGGTCTCGCTCCTGGCAGCGCCACCATTTCCACTTCCTTTCCGCTCGGACCTGTTAACCCAAGGGCCCGTTCGTCATCTGGACCTGATGTCTCTGCGTTTGACGGCGTGGCTCTTGAGACCGAAATATTGATCCGTCAAGGTTTTTCAGCCGAAGTCATTGCCACTTTGCGAGCTGCCAGAGGTCCGGCTACTACTAGGATTTACCACTTGGGAAGCCTTCTTTTCGAGGATTTTTTCCATTCTCAATTTGTTGGCTTTCCTGCAATTCGGGTTGGACAAGGAGTTGGCAGTGAGCACCCTGAAGGGTCAGGTTTCTGCTCTGTCCTTGCTGTTTCGAAAGGCTATCGCCTCACGTAGGGACGTACGTTCCTTTTTTCGCAGAGTAACCCGCCAGTTTCCGCCACGGAAGGCGCCTGTGTCTCCTTGGCGCCTCAATCTTGTTTTGGAGGCTCTTCAACACGGGCCTTTTGAGCCTATGGACTCTGTTAGTCTTTCTTTGCTCTCTTGGAAGGTTGCCTTTCTAGTGGCGGTCACCTCTTTGAGAAGGATTTCTGAGTTGGCGGCTCTTTCTTACTTGCCTCCTTTTCTGGAGTTTCACCCGGATCGTGTAGTGCTTCGCACACGGGGCAACTTTCTACCTAAGGTGGTGTCGCAATTTCATCTTAACCAGGATATTGTGTGCCCTCTCTTTGTCCGGGGCCGAGTAATGCGAAGGAACGGGCCTTGCACACATTGAATTTGGTGTGGGCTTTGAAGTTCTATTTGTCTGTTACCCAAAATTTTCGGAAGTCGGACTCCCTGTTTGTGATTCCAGCAGGTCGTCGACGTGGTCAACGAGCTTCCAAGGATTCTATAGCTCTTTGGATCCGGTCGGCCGTTTTGGAGGCTTACCGACTTAAAGGCGAACCTTGCCCGATTAAGGTTCGAGCTCATTCCACGAGAGCTGTGGGCTCATCGTGGGCTTTCCATCAAGGGGCCTCGGCAGCTCAGCTTTGCTGGGCGGCGACCTGGCGCTCCGTCCACACCTTTACAAGATTTTATAAGGTGGACGTTAGTGCTTCCGCTGATGCAGCCTTAGTACGTAGGGTCCTGCAGGCGGCTGTAGTTTAAAGTTCTAGTTAACTTGTATTTGGCGCCTGTTGCGCATTTATCAAGGTTGTTGGGATTCTGCCTCTTTTGTTTTTTTCCCACCCTTAATTTTTGGACTGCTTTGGGACGTCCCACTAGTAATGTCTAGTGTGTCTCCCTTCCTTCATCTGCAGCTGAAAGACGGATTTTGGTAAGAACTTACCTGTAAAATCCTTTTCAGCGAAGAAGGAAGGGAGACACACATCCCTCCCATGGCAGAAGTGTGTTGTTGTTTTCAGATGCGGCGTGACCCTTCTCTGATAGCGATTATCTGGGCTGAGGTCGACGCGCTAAGGCTCTGTTCCAGCATCGCCAGCTCATCGCAGTGGTCAGGTCCAGTAAGTAGTACCTGGAACTGTGTGGTTTTTGCCTACATGCATGCATAACCTGTATTTTTGTGTTTTTATTCTCTGAAGTCCTTCAGAAGGGGTTATGTTGCTCCGCTGGTGATATTGCTCTTCCTTTAAGCTTGGTACAACTGGAGAGCTGAGTAGGAGGAGCCTGAGCTGGAGGGCCGGTCAACACTCTTTTTAATCTGAGGTGTCTATCTAATCTGGGCTCCGCCTACCCACTAGTAATGTCTAGTGTGTCTCCCTTCCTTCTTCGCTGAAAAGGATTTTACAGGTAAGTTCTTACCAAAATCCGTATTTTCGTGGTGTTCGGGTTCTTCTAGGAACCCGAGGATTTTTTCCATTCCCAATTTGTTGGCCTTTTTGCAGTACGGGCTGGACAAGGGTTTGGCAGTTAGCACTCTGAAAGGGCAGGTTTCTGCTCTGTCCTTGCTGTTTCGGAAGGCTATCGCCTCGCGTAGGGACGTACGTTCCTTTTTTCGCGGGGAAACCCGTCAATTTCCGCCGCGGAAGGCGCTTGTGTCTCCTTGGCGGCTCAATCTTGTCTTGGATGCTCTTCAACATAGGCCTTTTGAGCCTATGGACTCTGTTAATCTTTCCTTTCTCTCTTGGAAGGTTGCCTTCCTAGTGGCGGTCACTTCTTTGAGAAGGGTTTCTGAGTTGGCGGCTCTTTCTTGCTCGCCTCCTTTTCTGGAGTTTCACCCAGATCGCGTAGTGCTTCGCACACGGGGCGATTTTCTACCTAAAGTGGTGTCAGTTTCATGTTAACCAGGATATTGTGTTGCCCTCGCTTTGTCCGGAGCCAAAGAATGCGAAGGAACGGGCCTTGCACTCATTGGATTTGGTGCAGGCTTTGAAGTTCTATTTGTCTATTACTCAGAGTTTTCGGAAGTCGGATTCTCTGTTTGTGATTCCAGCAGGTCGTCGACGTGGGCAACGAGCTTCCAAGGATTCTATAGCTCGTTGGATTCGGTCGGCCATTTTAGAGGCTTACCGACTTAAGGGCGAACCTTGCCCGATTAAGATTCGAGCTCACTCCACGAGGGCTGTGGGTTCATTGTGGGCTTTTCATCAAGGAGCCTCGGCAGCTCAGCTCTGCCGGGCGGCGACCTGGCGCTCCGTCCACACATTTACGAAATTTTATAAGGTGGACGTCAGTGCTTCCGCTGATGCGGCCTTAGGACGTAGGGTCCTGCAGGCGGCTGTAGTTTAAAGTTCTTGTGAACTTGTATTTAGCGCTAGTTGCGCATTTATTTAGGTTGTTGGGTATCTGCCTCTGTTGTTTTTTTCTTGCCCACCCTTATTTTTGGACTGCTTTGGGACGTCCCACTAGTAATGACTAGTGTGTCTCCCTTCCTTCATCTGCTGCTGAAAGACGGATTTTGGTAAGAACTTACCTGTAAAATCCTTTTCAGCGAAGAAGAAAGGGAGACACACATCCCTCCCATGGCAGAAGTGTGTTGTTGTGTTTTCAGATGCGGCGTGACCCTTCTCTGATAGCGATTATCTGGGCTGAGGTCGGCGCGCTAAGGCTCTTTTCCAGCATTGCCAGCTCATCGCAGTGGTCAGGTTCAGTGAGTAGTACCTGGGACTGTGTGGTTTTTTCTGCTATATGCATAACCTGTCTTCTTGTTTTTTTCTCTGAAGTCCTTCAGAAGGGGTTATGTTGCTACGCTGGTGATATTTGCTCTTCCTTAGCTTGTGTACGGACTGGAGAGCTGGAGTAGGAGGAGCCCAAGCTGGAGGGGCCGGTCAACACTCTTTTTAATCTGAGGTGTTCTATCCTATGTGGGCTCCGCCTACCCACTAGTAATGAGCTAGTGTGTCTCCCTTCCTTCTTCGCTGAAAAGGATTTTACAGGTAAGTTCTTACCAAAATCCGTCTTTGGCTAGGTGGATTAAGGAGGCTATTTCATTAGCGTATACATCGAGTGGCAAGCCGGCACCGGAGGGTCTGAGGGTGCATTCCACTCGAGCCATGGCAGCCTCATGGGCGGAGAGATCGGAGGTCTCAATCGACCTGATATGTAAGGCAGCTACATGGTCTTCTCTTTCCACCTTTTATAAACATTATAGATTGGATATGGGTGCCTCCTCAGATCTCACCTTTGGTATAAGGATTCTGCAGGCTGTGGTCCCTCCCTAAGGGAATTCATACCTCTCTGTAATTCTCTCGTCGTGCTGTCATGGGAGACCAAATAAAGTCTTAGTTACTTACGGTAATGGTATTTTTCAGAGCCCATGACAGCACCCTTAGAGTCCCTCCCTTCATATGTGGGTGTGCACTTCTTCCTCTTGTAAGTTTTCACAGGTGTTAAATTATTGGGTGTTAGAGTATTGTATATAAGTCTGCCATTAACCATGGAGGTCCTCTCTGGCTCTGTAATCCAACTGATGCGTGGGAGAGGTGCGCCTTTTTGTCTGTAGGTTTCCTGTCCTTGAAGGGCGGATCCCCTCTCTCGTGGTGCTGTCATGGGCTCAGAAAAATACTTAAGGCACTGTCACACTTAGCGATCGCACTAGCGATCATGACCTGGCGAGATTGCTAGTGCGATCGCTATGTGGTCTCTACAAACACAAAGATCTCATCAGAGATCAGCGATCTGTATAACAACCTCTGTGGTCGTTGGGAAAACCTAGTCCCACCTGCGACGCTGGTAAAATTGTTCATAAAGGGTGTCACACTCAGCGATTCAGGCTCACCAGCGGGACACCAGCGACCAAAAAACGGCTCAGAACGTCGCAGCGGGGGCCACATCGCTGCTACATGTCACACACAGCTGCGTCACTAACGAGATCGCTACTGCGTCATAAAATCGGTGACTCTTTAGCGATCTTGTTAGCGATCTCGCTTAGTGTGACAGTACCTTAAGACTTTTTGCAACTGTAATAAAGTGCAGGTACTGGTGATGTCACCACGGATCAGAGACAGATCAAGAGTTAAAGGGTTTATTTAAAGGGGATAGATTCTCCACGCAGGGAGAAGCCGAGGGGGTTCTAAGTGATAGGGTAAATGGTAAAACAGTACACAAAAAAGCTAAGTGAAGCTATGAAACAGTTAAGCAGAATGGAAATGGTTAACGGGAATTCTTGTCACTTATCAGTCCAGTGAAATCTTAATTGCAGGGTCCTTTTCTCCAACGTGGGCACCGTCAACAGCGGCACTTGAAGACTCTATAGTCTCTCCTCTGTCTCTTGGAAACCGGGAACTCCTGGCTTAAATCTCTGCAGTCTCTTCTCAGGGTGAAGTCACTGCTCCAGGCCATGCTGTGAATTCTGTCTGCTGCCGCTACGTGTCTCTTGCTTCCTGCCTGCTCTCTCTCTGGTGCGCTCTCCCCTGTCCCTGGCGTGCTCTCCTCCGAGTCTGGCACGCTCTGCTTTTGCGCCCTCTGTCTGCACACCTTCCAGACCCCCCCTTCCTCTTCCTCTCTGCCCCTAGCAGTCACTTGGTCCAGGGCAGAAAGTCTTTCCCCCGGCAACCCTGCTGTCTGGCTAAGTGGTTCCGGATAAGGAGCAGGAAAGGTAACCTCCTTTGGGCTCTTCCTCTTCACCCCCTTACACAACCTTCAAAAAATTCACCTAGGGCTATAGTGACCATTTTTGCAACCCTCAAAAAATTCACCCAGGGTTATAGTGACCACTTTTGCACTCCTCAAGTGCTAAAGGTTTATAACATACCAGCTACAGCAAGTCTGTCTGTGGGTGGTCTTGTACACAGCAGGTCCTGCTGTACCTTTCTCATGGGCCTTCTCCGTACAGTGGAGTATAGTTTGATATATAAATCATGGCCTGTGCCATTATTTGTCTGACAGAGTACAACAGAAAAAAAAAACTTCCAGATGTCTCTTTTTAACTGAATTTCAGAACGGATATAATAAAGATTAATGTGTTTTGAGTCCTAGAAGGCATCTGCTACGTGTAGGTGAAAGGCAAGAAAAGTGGATTCTATACACAGAAGTAAACACCACAAGATGTGATGGTGAATTCCTAGTGTGTTTGGGAACTTAAAGGGATTCTGTCACCCCTGGTGAGGGCAGAGCAGAGTACTGCAGTGCGCAGGCGCCGGGAAAGGTCAGAGCGGTCCGGCGCCTGTGCACTGCAGTACTCTGCTCTGCCCTCACCAGGGCAGAGCAGTGCGCCAGAGCTGCGACGGGAAGTTAAAAAGAGGAGGGCTTAGCTAGAAGATGGGAGGCGCCAGACCGCGACGCCCATCGGACCAGACGGACGGCGGACCGCCCCTGGGTGAGTATAATCGAACTCGGTTTTTTTTCTCTTTCAGGTGGCTACAGCTGATGGTCGAAAAATAGGGTGACAGAATCCCTTTAATTGGTATGGTAAAATATGACATAGTACATCTGTAGATGCTTCCTCCAGGTAAATTCTCAGGAGTTTCTGCAGCCATTGGATGTTCCGGCTATTATTTGGGTAGGAATTGTCATGAACAGATGACTTCAATAAGCTCTTATTGAAATGTCAGTTTTTCTCGTATGAATTCTATGTTTTTCATGGATATGACTCACTTGTATCTTCGAGAGTATGAGGTAGTTCACATGGCCGATTTCTTCCACGGACCGGGTGGTCCACAGGAAAGCATGGAGACCTATTCAGTATACAGTATATTGATCAGATCAAACTTGCCATTACAAGTCTATAGATTTGTGGAAAAAAAAAACATTCTGACAGCACTGGGATGTCATCAGTTTTTCACTGACTGAGAGGAGAAGCTGGAGAAACATCCGTCAGGTTTTTTTTTTTTCTTAATCTGTGAAAAACAGTCCTTCATCTTCGCTTTTCATCTTCATCCAGCGCCCACCACCATCCCTTCTTCCAGCCAAGACTCAGAAAATTATCTAGAGCACATTCCCCAATTTTTCCTGAACCTCTAGATTACACCAGATGAAGAAAAAAGCAACCGTGTCGCCCTGCATAGTAACAGGACCTCTCCTCCCCCACACTGAAAACAGTATTCTCAAAAATAATATCCTTTAATTAGCCCCTACAGTAACGATATTCCACATTCTGAACCTCACGTGTCCTCCCATTCTGCCTCATGTCGTTCCATACTTCCTCCATGTCGCTCCATATTGCACGCAAAGTCATCCATAATAGTATAATGTACCCCATAGTCATAAATAGCAGTAGAATTCAGTCCCATAGTAGTATAATGTACCCTGTAGTCATATATGGTATAATGCACCCCATAGTGGTATAGTGCACCCTCAAAGCAGTATAATGCATCCCCATTAGTGATGAGCGAATATACTCGTTGCTCGGGTTTCCCTGAGCATGACAGGGTGGTGCATTATACTGCAATGGAGCTGCATTATACTGCTATGGAGATTAGTGATGAGCGAGTATGCTCGTTGCTTGGGTGGTCTCTGAGTATTTGGAAGGGAAGTGCTCGGAGATTTAGTTTCTGTTGCCGCAGCTGCATGATTTGCGGCTACTTGACAGCCTGAATACATGTGAGGATTGCCTGTTTGTTAGGGAATTCCCACATGTATTCAGGCTGTCTAGCAGTCGCAAATCATGCAGCTACGGCAACGGAAACTAAATCTCCGAGCACTTCCCTTCCAAATACTCACAGACCACCCGAGCAACGAGCATACTCGCTCATCACTAATCCCCATAGTATGATGCAGCCCCACTGCAGTATAATGCAGCTCCATTGCAGTATAATGCACCACCCTTTCATGCTTGGGGAAACCCGAGCAACAAGTATATTCGCTCATCACTAATCCCCATAGCAGTATGATGCAGCCCCACTGCAGTATAATGCTGCTCTATTGCAGTATAATGCACCTCCATAGTATAATGCACCCCCATAGTAGGCCCGAGACGTTGTGAAAGACCAAGATACCGGCATGTAAGTGTTGGCAAAGGAAGTTTACACTGCCCTGGTATGGCTGCCCAAGAATACCAAAGTGGATGCCGGATGAAGGTAGCGCAAATCTTTTTGCTCAACTCTACTCTTTCTTGGAGTTGAACACTCAGTTTGAAAATGGGACATTGCAGTCCAAGGGCCTGAGCGGCAATACCAGGCAGAGCCTGAGCCTACTGTTGAGTTTGGGTCTGGAGACCCACATGTATGGCATATACTGTGTCTGTAGTTTAGTAGCAGTATACCTACACATGACTATAGTACCCACTAGTGGTAGAAATGTAATATAGCACAATAAATCAGAAATTCAGCTGATTCTAGAGCACTGATCAGGCTGACTAGGCATGCTGGGACTTGTAGTCTCAGCTGGGGGATCCGTACACTTGGTGTAATTTGACATTTTCAGTGTTTTACTATTTTCAAAATACATGAGCTGATGAACAATAATCGTGCGTTCCCACTTTTGCAGGACAGCATGCAGGCGAAACCGATTCCATTTTCGATAAGGCCGGCTTCACTTGTCTGTTTCACTGGTGATATATGGACTCCTGAACCAATAGGCCTATAGTTCTGGTCCGTGGTCATTCTGGGGATCTTGGTCAACCCAGATATGCCAATGAGCTCATGCACACATCGTTTTTTCTCGTACTAGTGCAAAAAGTGGCCAGCCATGAGAAGTGTCAGCACGCGGTCTGCAGTTGCTGATCACCTAAGGTAGAAGCACACACACCCAGCCAGGATTCCCCTTTTCTGTAGCGTGGGGGGCATCAATGCGAACCTGCTCGTTACAAGTATGTGGTCAAATGAGCCGCCAACATGGTTCTCCAGGTCAGTTCAATTACAGTGATACCAAACTGTATAATTTTTTTTAAAATATTTTAGTAGTTAAAGAGGAAATTTGGTCTGTGCCGCCATTCTCTGAAACCTATAACTTTTTTTTATTATTTTCCCTCAATGGAACTTTGTGAAGGCCTTATTTGTTACTCGGCAAGCTGACATTTGTATCGGTACCATTTTCTTGTCCAAAAAAAGTCAATTCTGGTATTTCATTTTATTCTTTCCGTCTTGTTCTGTATGTATAAATGTTTTTGTTTTTTTTTAAATTTCTTTATTTTAAGGGTTCGCTCACAATTGCGTATAAAAAAAAAAATCGGTCCCATTCTTATCCAGGAGGGTGGGATGATTTTTTTTTTCTCACTTCTCGTCTGTGTGCTGTCCGTATACAATCTGTTTTTTACTTGGCAGCTATTAACCCCTTTACGACCTTGGACGTATAGGTACGTCATATGGGTTGTGTATCCCCCTTTGATGTAGGCTCCGGCGCTGAGCCCGCATCTTTTCCAGCATATGACAGCCTCATTCAAAATAAAACAAAAAAAAAATACACGTTTGGTATTGCCGCATTCAGAAATGTCTGATCTATCAAAATCTAAAGGGAATTAATCAGATCGGCAAACGGCGTAACAAGAAAAAAGATTAAAACATCAGAATTATGGTTTTCTGGTGCCGCAACAATAAAATGCAATAACAGGCGATCAAAAGATCTTATTTACCCCAATATGTTATCAATCAAAAGGTCAGCTCGGCGCCCAAAAAGTTAGCTCTCACTCAGCCCCAGATCACGAAAAAAATGGAGACGCTACGGGTTTCAGAAAATGGTGCCATTTTTTATTTCTCTATTTTTTGCAAACTTTTTTTTTTCACCACTTAAATAATAAAAAGCCTATACATGTTTGATATCTGCGAACTCGTAATGACCTGGAGAATCATAGTGGCAGGTGAGTTTTAGCATTTAGTGAACATGGTAAAAAAAAAAAGCGGAATTGCACTTTTTTTTAGCAATTTCAACGCACTTGGAATTTTTTTTCCATTTTCCAGTACACTATATGGTAATATCAATGGTGTTTTGCAAAAGTACAACACGTCCCACAAAAAAACAAGCCCTCACACTGCCATATTGATCAAAAAATAAAAAAGTTATGGCTCTGGAAAGATAGGGAGCAAACAAAATAAAACGGAAAATCGCAAGGTGGTGAAGGGGTTAATCTTTTACAGGACCATTTACAGTTTCTTATGCTACAGAAGTATAATATATCCATAAAAATCCATAACGATGGTCCGTATGGCATGTGATTTTTTTTTTTCTAGTACTGTCCGATTTCGGAGTGAAATCACAGCGTGTTGCAATTTTTTTCTCAGGCCGAATACAGCTGAAAAAAAAATATGTAGATCTGCACAACATAACTGAATAACATTGGTCCGAGTGTAATCCGATTTTTTTCGGACTGTACTTGTCCAATTTATATGCAAGTGTGAGCGATCCCGAAAATTGAGAAAATAGGATAATCCAAACTTTGAATCACCGCCAGCACCTTCCTTGTACAGAACGGGCTCAGCTCCTGAGCCAGCACCATACATCTGCACCTGACATAGGACGTACTGCTTTATCTTATGTCAGGAAGGGATTAAAGTTGGACTATATTGATAAATATGTCCCCATTGTGCAGCAGTACATGCTCACTGCTGAGCTAAATGTAGGATACTTTTGGGATAACTCCTGAAATAGTTTGCTTTGGACCTCTCCACAAATCCGTGGCAAATTTCACAGCAAAGTTTGCATGTGTTACATTAGAACTTTGTTATGGATTCACTGCTACATGTGAATGGATTTTTACAATACTCCCATGTATTGCTGTGGATTTGTAGGCTGTAATTCAAATAGTAAACACCACATCAGGACTTTTACGAGCCTTTTACTCACAGCGATAATGGTCTAACGATACTTAGAATGAGCGGACGATCAGCTTGGACTCACTGGATGATCGTTAATAATGTGTACATCCACTTGTGAGTCATCTCACAAAAAACAACATTGTACGATATAAACTCTTGTCTTGTTATTGTTAAAGATTTGCTTCTGTCCTTGATCGGAGTCCTGACTCTCCTGTCCTGACTCTCCTGTCCTGACTCTTTCCCGTCCTGACTCTTTCCCGTCCTGACTTTTTCCCGTCCTGACTCTTTCCCGTCCTGACTCTTTCCCGTCCTGACTCTTTCCCGTCCTGACTCTTTCCCGTCCTGACTCTTTCCCGTCCTGACTCTTTCCCGTCCTGACTCTCTCCCGTCCTGACTCTCTCCCGTCCTGACTCTTTCCCGTCCTGACTCTTTCCCGTCCTGACTCTTTCCCGTCCTGACTCTTTCCCGTCCTGACTCTTTCCCGTCCTGACTCTCTCCCGTCCTGACTCTTCTGATCTGTTGTCCGCAGGCATCGAGATAGAATACTGTTCCCTCCATACTATTATTTTTAGCAGTATTCATCGGGGAGTCCCAGCTGGATTAGTGTGAGATCGGTTGCCAGTGGTGTTGAAGCGTCAGGTGCTGGGAGGGTCGGGGCAGCAGGTGCGCTGGTGATAGATATAGCCGCTATGTCTACTCCAGGGACGTTGCATTTCATAGATCCTGGATGCAGTAACGTGTCGATCATTTCTACAGTTGTGTCCTGCAAGACCGCAGCCCACTAGCTATTGGCTAATAATAATGGTGTAAGTCCCTTGTGCATCCACACCTAACTGGTAAAAAAAATACTTTCAGGGCTCATGCTTATGACCGATTTTCTCAAATCTCATGGTTTTCACCGATAGCACTTGTACCTGTGTTTTTCTACAGCACTGGGCACGTATCTTACTTTTTCGGATCGAGTGTCGGATCACAATCGGCAATGCCAGTCAATGGATACGTGGAAAAAAATTGGACCGCACTTGGATGACACTCGAATTTGGTCCAATTTTTACGGACTGACAGAATGGGGAAGTTGGAGAAACTTTTTTTTTTTTTCTCTCCACATCCAAGAAAAACTGATGCCATTCTGATCAAAGTTTGTTCAGAATAATCTACCCGTTTTTCTCGCATGTGGAGAGAACGGCAGTGTGACCCTGTCCGTAACCATAAATTGACACATAACCAGAGTGCCCCTATAATATCATCCAGAGTATTCCCACAATCGGTGACAAGGTAGCCCCAAAAGACAATTGCCAAACAAAGTGTATTAAAAGAGTAACTAAATATACAGGGGTTGGACAAAATAATGGAAACACCTAACATTTTGGCATCATAATCTTCGAACATGTTATAAACATGCAAACCGTGACATAAGGTAATGTTTTGTAGTTGATTATTTGTGTTATGTGATTTGTGTATGTAAATTAACTGTTTGTTTTGCATAATTGTAAGAACATTGATGAGAACCTGATACAATGGCAGACCTCTCGGATTTTCAAAGAGGCCAAATTGTTGGTGCTGGTATGGCAGGCGCTAGTGTAACCTAAAGTGTCCGAATGCTTGGCGTGTCAAGAGGTACTGTCTCCAAAGTAATGACTGCGTTTGAAAGAGAAGGAAAAACGTCCGCAGCAAAGCACAGGTCCAGCCGAAAGTCGAAGTTGACTGAGAGAGACCGTCGGGCTCTAAAGCGAATTGTGAGATAGGATCGCAAGTCCACGGCTCCGAAAATCACTGCTGAGCTCAATGAACACCTACAGAACCCAGTTTCCACGAAAACTGTTCGTTGGGAGCTGAACAAATCTGGATTCCACGGAAGAGCTGCAATTCGAAAACCGCTGCTCTCAATGACAAATGTTTCCAAGCGTTTAGAGTGGTGAAGAAACCTCCAAAATTGGTCCCTCGAGCCGTGGAAACGTGATATTCTCAAACGAATCATCGTTTACCCGATTTCCGACCTCCGGCCGCGTGTATGTTTGGAGACAGCCGAAAGAAGCATTCCATCCAGACTGCCTGCTCCCAACCGTAAAACATGGCGGAGGTTCTGTGATGATCTGGGGTGCTATTTCGTGGAGATCCGCTGGGCCAATGATATCCCTTCATGGAAGAATTAACAGCCACGATTATTTAGGCATTTTGGGTGACCAAGTGCATCCTATGGTTCAAGCACTGTTCCCGGAGGGGAACACCATCTTTCAGGATGATAATGCACCAATTCATACAGCTAGAATGGTTAAAACATGGCACAAGGAACATTCTAATGAAGTTGAGCATCTCATCTGGCCCCCACAATCCCCAGACCTCAACATTATTGAGCATTTATGGTCGATTTTAGAGATTCAAGTTAGGTGTCGATTTCCGCCGCCATCGTCGCTCAAAGAACTGGAGAGTGTTTTAACTGAAGAAAGGGCTAAAATTCCTTTGGAAACAATTCACACCTTGTATGAATCCATACCTCGGAGAATTGAGGCTGTAATCGCCGCAAAAGGTGGACCTACACCATATTAAACTAACTTTTGCTGATGTTTCCAGGTGTTTCCATTATTTTGTCCAACCCCTGTATGTATATATATATATATATATATATATATATATATATATATATATATACAGTACAGACCAAAAGTTTGGACACACCTTCTCATTCAAAGATTCTTCTGTATTTTCATGGCTATGAAAATTGTAGAATCACACTGAAGGCATCAAAACTATGAATTAACACATGTGGAATTATACATTACACTTTACAAAAAAGTGTGAAACAACTGAAAATATGTCTTATATTCTAGGTTCTTCAAAGTAGCTACCTTTTGCTTTGATGACTGCTTTGCACGCAGAAAAGGTGAACGGATGGACTCTACATGCCTGGTTCCCACCGTGAAGCATGGAGGAGGAGATGTGATGGTGTGGGGGTGCTTTGCTGGTGACACTGTTGGGGATTTATTCAAAATTGAAGGCATACTGAACCAGCATGGCTACCACAGCATCTTGCAGCGGCATGCTATTCCATCCGGTTTGCGTTTAGTTGGACCATCATTTATTTTTCAACAGGACAATGACCCCAAACACACCTCCAGGCTGTGTAAGGGCTATTTGACCAAGAAGGAGAGTGTTGGAGTGCTACGCCAGATGACCTGGCCTCCACAGTCACCAGACCTGAACCCAATCGAGATGGTTTGGGGTGAGCTGGACCGCTCACCACTTCAATTTTGAATAAATCCCCAACAGTGTCACCAGCAAAGCACCCCCACACCATCACACCTCCTCCATGCTTCACGGTGGGAACCAGGCATGTAGAGTCCAACCGTTCACCTTTTCTGCGTGCAAAGCAGTAATCAAAGTAAAAGGTGGCTACTTTGAAGAACCTAGAATATAAGACATATTTTCAGTTGTTTCACACTTTTTTGTAAAGTGTAATGTATAATTCCACATGTGATAATTCATAGTTTTGATGCCTTCAGTGTGATTCTACAATTTTCATAGTCATGAAAATACAGAAGAATCTTTGAATGAGAAGGTGTGTCCAAACTTTTGGTCTGTACTGTGTGTGTGTGTGTGTATATATTATAATATATATATATATATATATATATATATATATATATATGGTGTATATATATATATTTTAAAAATTTATTTTTTTGGGGGATTTGTCTTCAGTCTTTGAAAAAAAATTGCATGCAAGTGGCTGCATCAGAATGTACTCATTTGGAATACAGATGATGGCAGTGATGGGTCAGCTCTGCCCCTTGGTCTCACAATCTCTGGGGATAACCTGCTACAGGGAATTATTCTGATAAGCACAACACTTGGAGGAGCTGAACCCATCACTGCCATCATCTGTACTTGAAATGAGTATATTTTGACATGAATGCAGCTGAAGGCAGAGGGAAATAGACTGGGGAAAAGCCTCTTACATGCATTTTTTACAGGAAGGTAAATGCCATAATAAAGTGATTTGCAAAATGTCACAACTTTCCATGATCGACAAAATTATTAAAAAAGTGAAAGTTTGGTTACTCTTTAAAAAAAATGCCACTTAGGCCGATTTCACACATCACTTTTTTTCTCTCATGTGAATAATGGTCCATGTTTTTTCAGTGTTCTGGATCCATTTTGTATTTTTGGGAATAAGTGAGGAATGTTCTCTAGAAGTGATCAGCTATAGATAACTGTATGTTATTTTCTGCAGAGACGAGTCCTGGCTGGAAAAAGTGATGAAGGTCTGTGCCAAATGAACAAGAAAAGTGAAGATGAAGGACTTCACCTAGAGACATCTCTGTATAACAAATACACACACACTTTACACTATATACAGAGCTCTTGTGTATGTCACTGGTGATCCCTATATTACCTGTACACTATACACTATATGCAGAGCTCCTGTGTATAACGTCATTGGTGATCACTGTAATACCAGTAGACGGACACTATATACAGAGCTCCAGTGTATTATGTCACCGGTGATCACTGTATTACCAGTGCACTATACACTATATACAGAGCTCCTGTGTACAATGTCACTGGTGATCACTGTATTACATATACACTATATGCAGAGCTCCTGTGTTTAATGTCGCTGGTGATCACTGTATTATCTGTACTCTGATACTATATACAGAATGCCTGTGTATAATGTCACCGGTGATCACTGTATTACCTGTACACTGACACTATATAAAGAGCTCCTGTGTATAATGTCACCAGTGATAACTGTATTACCTGTACACTATACACTACATACAGAGCTCCTATGTATAATGTCACAGGTGATCACTGTATTACTTATACACTATATGCAGAGCTCCTGTGTATAATGTTGCTGGTGATCACTGTATTACCTTGTACACTGACACTATATGCAGAGCTCCTGTGTATAATGTCGCTAGTAATCACTGTATTACCTGTACACTGACACTATATAAAGAGCTCCTGTGTATAATGTCACCGATGATCACTGTATTACCTGTATACTGACACTATATACAGAGCTCCTGTGTATAATGTCACCGGTGATCACTGTCCCCATACAGTATCATCTTACCAGTAGCATATCTGCAGTTTTCACCAGGCAAAGTGCTGCTGAAAACAACCAATCCAATTAATTCATAAATAGGCAGCATTTTGCTCGTTTTGCATCCCATAGTCCTCCACATAGTATGATGCACCCCATAGTCCTCTATATTGTCAGGATTCGAACCCAACGGCTCTTGTGCACCAGGCGGCAGCTCTTCCCTCAGAGCTATTCAGCTCGCTAGACAGTTCCGTGCTAACCTAAACACTAGTACCTTGAAATTTGTTGTTTCTGATGGTCTCCACCCTGAGTTTCTGATTGGCTCCACCCTTATTGAACGCCCTATTTAAACATGGCATTGCACTCCTTTCCTTGCGAGATTATTGAGCTATCAGCCTCTAGTCAAGCTTCCTTTCACCTACTGCTTATCCTCAAGATTCTGCTGATGCTCCGTGTACGGACCTCTGGCTATACCTGACTACGATTCCTGCTTATCCTTCAAACTACATTGCTGCTCCTGTTTACTGACCTCTGGCTATCCCTGACTACGCTACCTGCCGCTGCTGCCCCTAGTGGTTGCAATACCACTACTCCATTTTAAACCAAGAAAACGAGCAATAAATACCCAAAATGAATAAATAAATAAATATATATATATATATATATATATACACTGCTGAAAAAAATAAAGGGAACACTTAACAGAATATAACTCCAAGTAAATCAAACTTCTGTGAAATCAAACTGTCCACTTAGGAAGCAAGACTGATTGACAATCAATTTCACATGCTGTTGTGCAAATGGAATAGACAACAGATGGAAATTATTGGCAATTATCAAGACACACTCAATAAAGGAGTGGTTCTGCAGGTGGGGACCACAGACCACATCTCAGTACCAATGCTTTCTGGCTGATGTTTTGGTCATTTTTGAATGTTGGTTGAGCTTTGACACTCGTGATAGCATGAGACGTTCTCTACAACCCACACAAGTGGCTTAGGTAGTGCAGCTCATCCAGGATGGCACATCAATGCGAGCTGTGGCAAGAAGGTTTGCTGTGTCTGTCAGCATAGTTTCCAGAGGCTGGAGGTGCTACCAGTTGACAGGCCAGTACACCAGGAGACATAGAGGGGGCTGTAGGAGGGCAACAACCCAGCAGCAGGACCGCTACCTCAGCCTTTGTGCAAGGAGGAACAGGAGGAGCACAGCCAGAGCCCTGCAAAATGACCTTCAGCAGGACACAAATGTGCATGTGTCTGCACAAACGGTTGGAAACCGACTCCATGAGAATGGTCTGAGTGCCCGATGTCCACAGATTGGGGTTGTGCTCACAGCCCAACACCATGCAGGACGCTTGGCATTTGCCACAGAACGCCAGGATTGGCAAATTCGCCACTGGCACCCTGTGCTCTTCACAGATGAAGGTTCACATTGAGCACATGTGACAGATGTGAGTCTGGAGACGCCGTGGAGAGCATGACCGGTTTGGCAGTGGGTCAGTAATGGTGTGGGGTGACATTTCTTTGGAGGGCCGCACAGCCCTCCATGTGCTCGCCAGGGGTAGCCTGACTCTTATTAGGTACTGAGATGAGATCCTCAGACCCCTTGTGAGACCATATGCTGGTGCGGTTGGCCCTAGGTTCCTCCTAATCCAGGATAATACCAGACCTCATGTGGCTGGAGTGTGTCAGCAGTTTATGCAAGATGAAGGCATTGAAGCTATGGACTGGCCCACCCGTTCCCCAGACCTGCATTCGATTGAGCACATCTGGGACATCATGTCTTGCTCCATCCACCAATGTCACATTGCACCACAGACTCTCCAGGAGTTGGTGGATGCTTCAGTCCAGGTCTGGGAGGAGATTCCTCAGGAGACCATTTGCTGCCTCATCAGCAGCATGCCCAGGCGTTGAAGGGAGGTCATACAGGCACAGGGAGGTCATACAGGCACGTGGAGGCCACACATACTGCTGAGCATCATTTTGACTTGTTTTAAGGATATACATTCCACTTTAATTTTGTGGGGGACTCCAAATCCAGGCCTCAATTGGTTAATAAATTTTATTTCCATTGATGATTTTTGTGTGATTTTGTTGTCAGCACATTAAACTTTGTACAGAACAAAGTATTCAATGAGAATATTTCATTCATTCAGATCTAGGATGTGTTATTTGAGTGTTCCCTTTATTTAGTGATATTTCTTTGTGATTATTTTTCAAGTATTTTTCTTTTGTTCTAATACCACTACTCCAACCCAGGTCAGTCCATAACATATATAGTATAATTCACACCCAATAGTCCTCCATATATTATAATGTGCCCCATAGTCCTCCATATAATATAATGTGCCCCATAGTCCTCCTTTTAGTATAATACACTCGCCATAGTCCTCGATATAGTATAATGCACTCCCCATAGTCCTCAATATAGTATAATGCACTCCCTACAGTCCTCAATATAGTACACTGCATCATATAGCCTTCCATATAGTATAATGCACGAAGTAGTCTTCCATGTAGTAAAATGCACCCCATAGTCCTTCATACAGTATAATGCCCATATGTCAAAGTCAAGGCCCGCGAATTGATTATCTATGGCCCCCTGGATGATATTTAATTACTATTAGATCCGGCCCGCAGGCCACAGCCGCCTGCTGGTGTTTTGCACGCACCAACCAGGGCCGGCGTCAGCACCCGGCACACCCGGGCAAGTGCCGGGGCCCTGAGCAGGCGGGGGGGCCCACTCGCAGTCTGGCACCCCCCCGCCCGTTAGCGGAGGAGAGCGGTGTCAGCGCCGCCACTGGGCCCCCCCCCCCGCTTGCTCAGGGCCCCGGCATCAGCTGGCACAATACTTACCTCTCCTGTGCCTCCGCTGCCGCAGCTCCGGGCTCCAGGGGGCGCCGGCGCTTCCTCTCACAGCAGGCCGCTGAATGATGTCATCATTCAGCGGCCGGCTGTGGCACAGAGCGCACGGACGTCGGACAGGTAAGACGTGGTGTGTATGTGTGTGTAGTGCGGTGCTTTGTGTGTGTGTGTGTGTGTGTGTGTATAAGTATGTGAGAGAGTGCTTGTGTGCTGTCTGTGTGTGATGATGGGCAGGCATTGCTGATAATGGGGAGGCATTGATGATGATGATGATGGGGAGAAGATGATAATGGGCAGGCATTGCTGATAATGGGGAGGCATTGGTGATGATGGGGAGAAGATGATGATAATGGGCAGGCATTGCTGATAATGGGGAGGCATTGATGATGATGATGGGGAGAAGATGATAATGGGCAGGCATTGCTGATAATGGGGAGGCATTGGTGATGATGGGGAGAAGATGTTGATAATGGGCAGGCATCGATGATAATGAGCAGGCATTGATGATGGGGAGAAGATGATGATGGGCAGGCATTGATGATGATGGGGAGGAGATGATGATGATGGGCAGGCATTGATGATAATGGGGAGGCCATGATGATGATGGGGAGGCAATGATGATGATAATGGGGAGTCTTTCCACAGCGCCCTTTCCTGAGCTGTAACAGTGCAGAACGCAGTACAGCGCAGAGGAGAGCTCCATATTTTGTATGGAGCATTATATGGGGACCAGTATCCTGTATGGAGCATTATATGGGGACCAGTATCCTGTATGGAGCATTATATTGGGTCCAGTATCCTGTATGGAGCATTATATTGGATCCAGTATTCTGCATGGAGCATTATATGGGGGGTGACATCCTGCATGGGGTATTATATGGGTGATGAGGAGGAGACTGTGGTGCCCATAATATTGTATGGAGGACTGTACTGTCCAGTCTGTACTGTGCGCTGTGAGGATTTGGCGGTTTTTGAGCTATTGTAGAATTTACAATAGATATCACTCATGTAATGTAAGAAGAGAAGTATTTGGCATTGTACTATACCCATATTTCTCTGCTGTATCTGTGCATCATGAATCGTGGTCTGTGTTAAAGGGGCCCACTGAGGCTCTTTCGCCCGGGGCCCATAAAAACCTGGAGCCGGCCCTGGCACCAACACTACATTTCCCACAATGCACCGGTAGCAGGGCCGGCGTCAGTCGGCTTGTAGCAAATTAGTTTTTTTGGCCCTCGGTGTGTTTGACTTTGACATCCCTGGTATAATGCATCCCAAAGTCCTCCATATAGCATAATGCACCCCATAGTCATCCATATAGTACAATTCACTCCAAATAGTATAATGCACCCAATAGTCTTTCATATTGTATAATGCACTCCTCATAGTCCTCCATACAGTGTAATGCATTCCCCATAATCCTCCATACAGTATAATGCACTCCCAATAGTCCTTCATAGAGTTTAATGTAGCCCCCATGTAGTACACATATAATACACTCCCCATAGTCCTTGATAGAGTATAATGCAGCCTCCATAGAATATAATGCAGCCCCACTGAATATTATGCAGCCCCATAGAGTATAATTGAGCCCCATAGACAATAATGCAGCTCCACAGAGTATAACGCAGCTTCATAGAGTATGACTCAGTCCCAAAGAATATGCTGCAGTCCCATGTAGTGTAATGTGCCCCATATAATATAATGCAGTTCCTATAGAGTATAATGCAGGCCCATAGATAATAATGCCGCCCCAGAGTATAATGCAGCCCCCATAGAGTATAATGCTGCCTCATATAGCATAATGCACACTGCATAGTCCTCCAGTATTATGGCCACCACGTCCTAACTGATTAAAAAATTGATACATACTCATCTCTCCTTGTTACCCTGCTGCTCCGGTCTCTGCAGTGCGTCTTCTCAGTAGTTCCACTGCTCGGCACAGCTTCGCGCACAATGAAGTGATGTCATCGCGCCCAGTGCGTCAAAAGCAGAGGGGGAATGATGGGAGAGGGAGTGTCACCTGATGCTTCCTCCTCTATCATTGATTTCAAATTTCAACTGTATCTGCATCTATGAGTTGACACTGGCACAGGGCCCCCTGACTGATGGGCCACACAGCACCCGTGTGGTGTGCCACTATTAGCAGCATGCCACTGGTTGGGGGCCCCTGGGGGGAGTGGAAGCCCTAGGCAAATGCCTAGTTTGCCTGCCCCTAACACCAACCCTGCTGTTACAGGTTTCTTCTACTCCAATTTTCACAATAAAATTTTTACATCACATTTTGCTTATGCGAAAGTCCCACGAGACAAGATTAAGAATTTGTCAAGAGATTACATTATTAAATAATGATCTATGAACTCTATCCGCAGAATCGCAGAAAGCATACTATGACCCCTCTCTACAGGTTGCCAAGGAGTATGACAAGCTGAATATGGGGATTATAGCACGTTTGGGCATAACCCTGGCAGTCCTGGCGCAACAGGTACAAAACTGGGGCTACCAAAGGGACAAGCCTCCATGGTTCCAGATGTTTGACTTGTTACACCCGATGCAAAAATAGCTGCAGCCCAAGACCAGCAACCCAGCACAGATGGGGGAACAAGTTGTAGTGGACCGATTTATCCACTCACTACTTAATTCAGTGCAAAGCTGGATTGCCCAAGGAAATCCCCAGAATGCAGATGATCTTGTGGAAAGATTGGCTGTGGAGAACTCCCTAAGCAACTAAGGGAGCCTGAAGTTACATTTCTGGGAGAACCAATCTAAGGGGTCCAAGTCTATGTCTGAGGGATGCACATAGACCCAGGAGGGGTCAGAGTCAGGTTCAAAAGATTACATCTCGTACCATTATCTGTTGGAGGTGTCGAGTCCCCGGTCATATATATGAACTGTTTGTCCCTTGACCTCGTAGCTGATGGACTGCAGCGTAGGCTGGCGCTACTCCTAGTTCGCCTACCCTGCTTGCAGTGCTGTTGCTCATCACCTCAGGAATGCCAGGTGACTGTGAATGGTGTTCAGGTAACGGGACTTCTGGACTTAGGGAGTTTGGTGACCCTGGTAAGTGCCACACTTCCACAGGAGTTAGTCCCTGGGAAGGGATGTTGCATCCATGGAGACGCCAAGGACTATCTCATGGTCCAGATTGTCATCCGCACAGACTGTGGTCCCGTGTCCCACAAAGGGGGAATGGTCAAGGACTAGTTGCATGCTATTGTTATGGGACAAGATTTTCCTTCGTTCTTGGAATTGTGGGCTAAAGCTGTAGCACCCAGTGGTCAAATATGTTGCCAGGAGTCAGCTATAGTAACTATGTCACATGCTGTAAAAGGTGTATTTCCGTTCACTGTACTAGATAGAAAGGAGGATGAGGAAGCATTCTCTGAAGTCAATGTCTCTGACCTGGTGACCTGGAGGAGTCCCAGAACAACTTTGGGACTTCTCAGCCCATAGACATAACTGTAAAAGGTACCAGGGAAAATGTTAATGGGGTTCCCAGGAAATGGGAGTCTATAGTCTGTTTGTACAAGAGGCCAGGCATAATGATTTATTGTGTCGTGGGGACAAAGTGAAGGAACATGTAGAAGAGCGCCTCCTCAAGGACCAAGAAGAAAAATCCAGGGGGTATAATCGGTCGACTTGAGTGAGACAATTTAAGGTGGGGATCGGGTAATTGGGTTAGTGCATACAGGGGAGAGCCAATTCCTTGCCCAGCGGCAGGGGCCTTACATGGTGTTGGAAAAGGTGGGAGAGATCAACTATAAAGTACCTCAACCAGGGAAAAAAGAAGCCCTTTCCCATATATTATGACAACATACTAAAACCCTGGAAGGTAAGAGACCCGCTCAAAACCTCTTGCTGGATGGCCCGGTCACAAGCCAAACTTACGGATGTCAAAATAGAAGTAAATATGTCACCTTCTCAAAAACAACAAGGCTAGAAATTGGTACCGAAAATTAGAGTCAATTTCTTGAAGTTACTAAGTCACACTCATGTCATCAACCATGAGCCTTGCAGAATTTCTGAGACCCACCAGGAGTTAGTATCAGAGAAGGCAATACAGAACTCGCCACGCCCCCTCACAAAGTCAGTTTTGGTATAGTGGCACCCCGTAAACGGCACTGGGGGTGGCAGATGGTGCCCAGCCCTCGACTTTGGGTATGTAGCAATTCCAGGTAGGCTAGGGTTATGGAAGCCCAGGTTGCTTTGATAGCAGCCTTCAGCTCGTCTGCATTGTTGGGTCTGGTGTCTCTCATCTTCCTCTTGACAATACCCTCTAACACCTCAGCAGTGCCACAGGCTGATCGCCTCCGTGCCACTCTGCATTGATGCAGTAATTGATGCCAAATGAGCCCTGACCAAGTATTGAGTGCATTTACTGAACATACATTTCAGTAGGACAACATTTCGGATGTTAAAATCATTTTTTCAAGCTGGTGTTATAAAGTATTCTAATTTACTGAGATAATGACTTTAGGGCTGTCATTGGCTGTAAGCCATAATCCTCAACATTGACAGAAATAAACATGTGAAATAGATCACTCTGTAATGACTCTTTATAATATGAGTTTCACTTTCTGTATTGAAGAACTGAAATAAATTAACTATTCAGCTTCACTTGTCCTATCCATAAAATGTTGCCTGTAGATCAGACTTCGTGTTTAGTAGAGAAACTTGGCTATGTTTCAAAAACAGAGCTATATCTGTCCCCCAGTTTTTCCAGTTTGAGACACCTCAGCCTCAGTCACTTTAACTCCTTGGCAAAACTGTGTGTCGCAGTCAGAGAATGGTGCAGGTTTTTTAGGTTCAGAAATAAAGGTATGAAAAAAAACATATTTGGTACCATCGTGCCTGTAAAAGTCTGATATCACAAAATATAAAATTTAACTTGTACAGAAAACCGTAAAAGAAAAAAAAAATTGAAAAGCCAGAATTGCTGTTTTTAAGTAGCAAAACGTACCCCTAAATTATTTAACCTCTAAAAATACATACGTTTTTCATCATCCTAAATGTACCGTAGAATCAAAGTATTCAAAACAAAACCACACAAAAATAAAGAATTGCAGTTTATTTTCACCATTTCACCACGCTGGGAATTAGTTTTACAATTTTCAGTGCATTATATGGAAAAATGAATGAATGGCGGTATTCAGTGTTGCGACTCATCTCAAAAAAAAAGCAAAAAACGAAAAACAAGTACTCATATGACTGTGTATAGAGAGAGAGAAAAGGAATAAGGGGAAGGGAAAATAAAAAAGGGAAAAACTATATGTATAAAGAGAATTCATCTTTATACTTTTTCTTTTATGGTCCACCTAAGTAAAATCTGCACTATGAAAACAAGGCCGTCTACGAACTTCTCTGTAGGAACACACAGCAGGACAAGTATCATTATTTCCCCTGATCCCTTTGTGTATTTTTGTCTTTGTTTCCTCCTTCTGTTTTTATAATCATGAAAAAGCGAAGGCTGAGGAGAGTAATTATGGATTAATTACCATGACTACGTTTAATGATGACCCAATCTCATTTTATTCTTTATCCGACTTTCATGACTCATTAGGGATGAAGCTGGAAGTCATGACCTACCAGCGAGTGAACGACATTAGATTACAGACATACGTTGTAGAGGGCTCGCTGACGTCTGTGATCAGCAACAATCAGCGATGAAAATATATGCATTCATTACAACTTTGCCCTGCTATATATACTGTATATATAAAATATTCTCATCATAAAGAAGAACAAGGAGTCCTGGAAGTGATGATTTGGACCTACAGAGCCCTGATCTCATGATCATCGAGTCTGTCTGTGATTACATGAAGATACAGAAGGATTTGCACAAGCCTCATCCACAGATCTGTGGTTAGTTCTCCAAGATCTTTGGAACAACCTCCCTGCCGAGTCCCTTCAAAAACTATGTGCAAGTGACCGAGAAAAACTGATGGAAGGGAAGGTTGGTAACTAGTGATGAGCGAACGTGCTCAGATAAGGTGTTATCTGAGCATGCTTGTGTTCTAACAGAGTGTCTTCGGCGTGCTTGAAAAATTTGAGTCCCCGCGGCTCCATGTCTCGCAGCTGCTCAACAGTCGCAACACATGCAGGGATTGCATTTTGGTAGGCAATCCCTGCATGTGTTGCGGCTGGTGAACAGTGACGAGACATGGAGCCGCGTGGACTTGAGCATATTTTTCGAGCACGCCGAAGACATACTGTTAGAACATGAGCACGCCGGATAACACCTTACATTCGCTCATCACTAGTGGTCACACCAAATACTGATTTGATTTAGGTTTCTCTTTTGTTCACTTACTTTTCAGAAATATAAGTTCTAAATATTTTTTTTCATTGAACTCATTCTTATTTTTCAGCATTCTTTCCGCGCCTGCCTAAAACTTTTGTACAGTACTGTATACAGTATCAATTGAAAAGTAAGTGATAGATGAATGTATTTTTATTGTTAACTGAAATATTATGGAAATCTCTAATTTGAATAAATTATTAACTGTGTTTAACCCCTTTCTACCATATGACGTACTATCCCGTCCATGTGACCTGGGCCTTAAGTCCCATGGACGGGGTAGTACGTCATAGTCGATCGGCCGCGCTCACGGGGGGGGGGAGGAGATGCGTGGCCGGGTGTCAGCTGATTTTCATAGCTGATTCCCGGCACTAAGTGTCAGGAGCGGTCACGGACCGCTCCCGGCACTTTAACCCCCGGCACACTGCAATGAAACATAATTGCATTGTTCTGGTGGCTGCAGAGGGGCTGACAGCTGCCATAGAGACATGATTTTCTTTCTCATTATGCTGTTTACCGACAGGGTTAATGAAATTTATGTTTTGATACACTGGACTTTACTGGATGTAGCAATACCAAATATGTGTATTTTTTTTTATTTCTTTATTTTTAATGGAGGAAATGAGGGTGATTTGAACTTTTATTTTTTTTTGCATTTTTTCATATTTTTAAAACATTTTTTGTTTACTTTCTACTGTATTTCCTAGTCTCCTTAGTGGACTTGAACCTGTGATCATACAATGGCTTGTACTGTAAACGGCAATACCACAACACTGCTGTGTATAGCGAAAATCTCAGACTGCTATGAATACCAGCTATAGGCTGGCTATCAGAGAAGTACCATATGAAAAAATAACCGTGTGCACAACCAAGAAGGTGCCAGAGTAGGTTCCCAAACCGTATCTAATAGAAAATGAACTCGGCACTCAACTTTAGTATAGTGAGAATAAAGATTTTTATTCACAGTAGTAACACGAAACGTTTCGGTCCTATATCATGGACCTTCATCAGTCACAGATACTACTGGGAAGGGGGTTGATCCACATAGGGAAGAAAGATAGGGCTGGATATAGCCTGTGTTGGTGGGGTGAGATGAGGAAGAGGACAATGCCTCTATTGCACTAGTAACCTGTTGTGAAGGAGTCCTGTAGTGAGGATAGGTCTCTGCATTGGACGCGGTGTCCACCGCTAGTCTGACTCAGACTAGCGGTGGACACCGCGTCCAATGCAGAGACCTATCCTCACTACAGGACTCCTTCACAACAGGTTACTAGTGCAATAGAGGCATTGTCCTCTTCCTCATCTCACCCCACAACACAGGCTATATCCAGCCCTATCTTTCTTCCCTATGTGGATCAACCCCCTTCCCAGTAGTATCTGTGACTGATGAAGGTCCATGATATAGGACCGAAACGTTTCGTGTTACTACTGTGAATAAAAATCTTTATTCTCACTATACTAAAGTTGAGTGCCGAGTTCATTTTCTATCAGAGAAGTACCGTCATGACAGGCACAGGGGTCTTCAGTAGATCCCTGGCTGTCATGGCAACCCATTGACGCCTCACGATCACCAACACACTGTAAATGCTGCTGTTAGAGATTTACAGTGGCACTTAACAGGTTAACAGCCACTTGTGGAGCAGAGCTGTTAGAGGCAGACGATGGCTGAATAATACAAGCATCATATGCCAGAAAAGATCTTGACTTGCAGTTCAGACTGTGTGGACAGGATGGCCTCTTGGGACGGGTTCAGATTGTGCCGCCAGGATGGCCACTTGGGACAGTTTCAGAGTATGCAGTCACCGGATAGCAGACGGGACAACCACAGAAACGTTCACAATCAGTGATGAAGAGCCACCTCTCTCACCAAGGGAGGCTTCACCACAGGCCCTAGGTTTAGAAGTTTAGACCTCTTAGGACAGTCACAAATAAAGTGCTCTGCGTTACCACAGTCAAAGCACAGTCCGTTAAATGACCATTCTCTGGCTTTCGCTCTGCCAGCCTGTCTCGATTGACCTGCATAAGTTCCGCCAGGACAGCTGTTTCAGGACGCTGAGGAAAGAGCGGCCTTTGGAATAGCAAAGCCAGATGCGCCAGTTTTCTTTTATGTGTCACCTCTTTGGTCCGCTCTTGAAACCGGAGGTCGATGCGGATTGCCAGGGAGATTAATTTATCTAGGGGGGCCGGCATGTCATGTCCATCCAACTACATACCTCCCAACTTTTGAAGACGGGAAAGAGGGACAAAGGCTGTGGCGCGCTACGCGGAAAATTTTAGGCAACGCCCCTGACCACACCTATTTCACAACTAATCACACCCATGTTCACACCCCAACCACACTCATTTAGCACTGCTGATCACACTGACTGGTACTGAGGGCACAGTGGCTGGCATTTTGGGATCAGTGGCTGGCATTATGGGCACAGTGGCTGGTAATGTGGGCACACTAACTGGTACTGAGGAAAAGAAAGAAAGAACATAGAGAAAAAGTAAGGAGAGAAAGAAACAAAGAAAGAAAGGAGAGAAACAAAGAACAGAGACAGAAAGAAAGAAACAAAGAAAGAAAGGGGAAAGAAAGAAAGAACAGAGAGAGAAAGAAAGAAAAAAAACAAAGTAAGAAAGGGGAAAGAAAGAACAGAAAGAAAGAAAGAACAGAGAGAAAGAAAGAACAGAGAGAGAAAGAAAGAAGAGGGGGAAAGAAAGAACAGAGAGAGAAAGATGGGAAAGAAAGAACAGAGAGAGAAAGAAAGAACAGAGAGAAAAAAAGGGGAAAGAAAGAACAAACAGAGAGAGCAAGAAAGAAACAGAGAGAAAGAAAGAGGGGACAGAACAAAAGAACAGAGAGAGAGAGAAAAAAGAAAGAGGGTAAAGAAAGAAAGAACAGAGAGAGAAAGAAAGAAAGAATAGAGAGATAGAGAGAAAGAAATATGGGAAAGAAGGAACAGAGAGAGAAAGAAAGAACAGAGATAATGAAAGAACAGAGAGAAAAAGGAAGAACAGAGAGAGAGAAAGAACAGAGAGAAAGAAAGAACAGAGAGAAAGAAAGAGGGGAAAGAAAGAGAACAGAGAGAGAAAGAAAGAAAGAACAGAGAGAAAGAAAGAAAGAGGGGAAAGAAAGAGAACAGAGAGAAAGAAAGGACAGAGAGAAAGAAAGATTAGAGAGAGAAAGAAATGGGAAAAAAGAGAGAAAGAAAGAAAGAGGGGAAAGAAAGAAAGAAAGAACAGAGAGAAAGAAAGAGGGGAAAGAAAGAGAACAGAGAGAGAAAGAAAGAAAGAACAGAGAGAAAGAAAGAAAGAGGGGAAAGAAAGAGAACAGAGAGAAAGAAAGGACAGAGAGAAAGAAAGATTAGAGAGAGAAAGAAATGGGAAAAAAGAGAGAAAGAAAGAAAGAAAGAAAGAGGGGAAAGAAAGAAAGAACAGAGAGAAAGAAAGAAAGAAAACAGAGGGAAAGAAAAAGTGGACAGAAAAAAAGAACAGAGAGAGAAAAAAAAAAGAAAGAAGGAAAGAAAGAACAGAGAGGGAGAGAGAAAGATGGGAAAGAAAAAAGTGGAAAGAAAGAACAGAGAGAAAAAGGAAGAACAGAGAGAGAAAGAGAGAACAGAGAGAAAGAGAAAGAGGGGAAAGAAAAAGAACAGAGAGAGAGAAAGAAAGAAAGAAAAAACAGAGAGAGAAAGAAAGAGAGGAAAGAACAGAGAGAGATAAAAAAAGGATTAGAGAAAGAAAGGAGAGAGAAAGAAAGAGCAAAGAGAGAAAAAATAAAACAGAGAGAAAGAAAGGAGAGAAAGAAAGAACAGAGACAGAAGGAAAAAAAGCAAGAAAGGGGAAAGAACAGAGAGAAAGAAATAAAGAACAGAGAGAAAGAAAGAAAAGAGAGAAAGAAAGAAAGAAAGAAAGAAAGAAAGAAAGAGATGGGAAAGAAAGAACAGAGAGAGAAAGAAAGAGGGGAAAGAAAGAACAGAGAGAGAAAGAAAGATGGAAAGAAAGAACAGAGAGTGAAAAAAAGAACAGAGAGAGACAGGAAGAGGGGAAAGAAAAAGAACAGAGAGAGAAAGAAAGAACAGAGAAAGAGAAAGAGGGTAAAGAAAAAGAACAGAGAGAGAAAGAAAAAAAAAACAGAGAGAGAAAGAGGTAAGAACAGAGAGAGAAATAAAAAAAAGGATTAGAGAAAGAAAGAACAAAGAGAGAAAAAAGAAAACAGAAAGAAAGGAGAGAAAGAAAGAACAGAGACAGAAGGAAAGAAAGCAAGAAAGGGGAAAGAACAGAGAAAGAAAGAAAGAAAGAAAGAACAGAGAGAAAGAAAGAACAGAGAGAAAGAAAGAGATGGGAAGGAAAGAAAGAACAGAGAGAGAAAGAAAGAGGGGAAAGAAAGAACAGAGAGAGAGAAAGAAAGATGGGAAAGAAAGAACAGAGAGAGAAAGAAAGAACAGAGAGAGACAGGAAGAGGGGAAAGAAAGAAAGAACAGAGAGAGAAAGAAAGAAGGGAAAGAAAGAGAACAGAGAGAGAAAGAAAGAACAGAGAGAGAGAAAGTGAGGAAAGAACAGAGAGAGAAAAAAGGATTAGAGAGAAAAAAAGAACAGAGAGAAAGAAAGAACAGAGAGAGAGAGAGAAAGAAAGAACAGAGAGCGAGAAAGAAACAGAGAAAGAAATAAAGATTCTATGAAGACACTATAGCAGCCCATCTCCCATTGTAGTGCCCACCTGAGGCTCCCGATGCAGGACATATCATGATCCGCTCACATGGCCGACATCCCCGAGTCCAAGGTGATCGCACTGTCCGTGCTGTCGGAGTAGGACACGGTGATGGATCTGAAGCATTCCCTGAAGTGCCTCCATGATTCCATCACAATTTCCTCCCGAAATTACCTAATTTCCTGTCAGCTTCCAGCACGTCACTTCCAGTGGAACGTCACGTACGAGTTTTAAAGTGCTCCTCGGGGCTCCGCCGTGTACGCCTGCGTCCACGGGAAAAGTAATCTCCCGGCCGGGGCAGACTCTTTCTTAAAATCTGGACTGTCCCACTGGATCTGGGATGGTTGGGAGGTATGAATGCTCCCCACCTTACACCTTGAACACACACGGCTCCGCTTTGTATGCCTCGTACACACGCTTCCGCTCCGTACACCTCGCGCACACACGGCTCCGCTCCATACACCTCGCGCACACATGGCTCCACTCAGTATACACATGGCTCCACTCCGTAAACCTCGTACACACACAGCCACGCTCTGTTCACCTCGCGCGCACACGGCTCCACTCAGTACACACATGGCTCCACTCCGTAAACCTCGTACACACACAGCCACGCTCTGTACATCTTGTACACACATGGCTCCACTCCGTAAACCTTGCACACATGCGGCTTTGCACCATACACCTCGTACACATGCGGTTCCGCTCCGTACACCTTGTACACACGCGGCTCCGCTCCATACACACGCGGCTTCACTGCGTACACCCTGTACACACATGGCTCTGCTCTGCTCCGTAAACACACGGCTCAAGCACGGGGCCCTGTGTGTACGAAATGTATGGAGCTGAGCGGCTCAGCTCCGTACACTTCGTACACACACAGCACTGCTAAATCCACCTCGCACACACACGGCTCTGCTCCATACACCTCGTACACACACGGCTGCGCTCCATACACCTCGTACACATGCGGCTCCGCTCCATACACCTTGTACACACACGGCTCCGCTCCATACACCTCGTACACACACGGCTCTGCTCCGTACACCGTACACACACGGCTCCACTCCGTACACCTTGTACACACACAGCTCCGCTCCGTACACCTTGTACACACACGGCTCTGCTCCGTACACCTCGTACACACACGGCTCTGCTACATCCACACTGTAAATCCCTCCTGACCCCACACAAACTTACCCTCATCCAGCATCATGACAACCAGCACAGCAGAGACCTGCACACACCGAGGAGCCTGACCATGTGACACCTAACTCCTCTCCTCCTGTGACCTCATCACAGGTCCTGTGCGCACAGAAGAGGACAGCATAGCAACGTCTTTGCTGGCTGTGAGAAGCTGAAGTGGAGAGACAGGGAGGGTGAGGATGGAGTGCATGGGGGGGCGTGGCGGCTTCTCTCACTGCGGCAAACAACATAGAGTCCCGGCCGGGACAGTGGGTGGAAGGGTGAGAATCGGGACTGTCCCGCTCGATCGGGGACGGTTGGGAGGTATGCAACTATTCCTTGATTCTTAATCCTCCCCAGAAGGCGGCTACCAAAGCTTTGTTTTTCCATCCCAGTTTGGAAGACAAGGTGCTGTACCAGACGGCATACTGACTGACGGACAATTCTCCCTGATGCTGTCTCAGCAGGAAATGTGCAATAAAGATGCAGTAGGAGAAGCATGACCAGGTTCATCAAAGACTTTACGTAAGGCCACCATGATGTCCTGTAGGTCCATGGTCACAGGATCCCCTCTCTCCCACAAGGGGTTAATCCATGCAAGGGCTTCTCCTGCAAGGTGGGACATGAGGAATCCCACTTTAACTAGATCAATCTGGAACTCATGAGACAAAAGTTCATAGTGCAGGGTGCACTGGTTCAAGAAATGGTGCAGAAATTTTTGCTGCAAATACTTAACGTGTGCACATACCCCAACAAGCCGCTTTTCATGGTTTATTGATTTTAGAATATGATCGAAATACATTTTATAACCGGGCTTACAATATGCAAATTATTTTGTGACTAATCGTGGGGGGGCATTGTTTTTCACCGATTAATCATGTTATCACGTCCCTGTGGATGTGAGCGATGTGTTTTGCAAGAGCGAAGTCACTGCCAACTTTTTTCAAGTCTCACGCATGCATGAGAAGTTCTGCCTCCCTGGCAATGGCGTACACTCCCCTGCTTCATCGGTGAACTGTGCAGGTACAGGGAGGCAGCGATGACGCAGGACTCAACCAGTAGTCAACGCCGGCTCTTTTCAAATCTTGCAGCTGGATGAGTCCTGGGCATGAGTAATTTTGTAGTTTTTTTTTTTGTATGCATTGTGGGGTGTGGCCCCCTCCAGGGCTCAGCGTCCTTACCCACCCATCTTTCCCAGACAGTGTTTTAATCACAAGCTACGCCTGGTTTCCTTTCACTTTCCCAGTTCAGATGATATCTGGCTTTTTTTAAGTACAAGATTATTATTTAAGCATTTTTAGATTTGTGTGAAATTCAATATCGCTTTCACGTCATTTTTACTATAGATATTTTCGGCCCTCATCATTGTTTATTTTGTTTTTGTTTGGTGGTACTATCCAGCCGTACTCTTCTACACAGGCTGTTGATTGTCAAAAAAGAGTGCATAGAATGCTCGTTCCCGATTATCATCTCGTGTAAACAGGCTTGGACTGGCCCGTCGGAGAACAGGAGAATCCTCCAGTAGGCCGCTGTGAAGGATTGCTAATGAGTTGTTATATTACACTTGATTCACAATTTGCAGAAAAAGGTATAATCTAATAATTCATTAAACACGTTAGCCAAATTAATATTACATAGAAGCAAACAATTATCAATGATCAAAAACAAGACCGGTATCAACCCAGTCAAAGATCTGGAATCTTCAACAGGATCCCAAAAAGAAAGGATGGCAGAAATAGATCAAGCAGCGTCCTGTACAACTGTGACTGTGTGTGCCCAGCAAAAGGGTTCGAGAGACCAATAAATCATCTTCACCATCGTCATCCTCAGCTGTCCTCAGCTGATTTCTGACCACCTCAAAGTTGAGCTCAACTTTGATGTGGTCTGTCATCATAAATCAGCACAAAAAACCCAGAGAAAAAAAGATTAAAGAGTCACAAACTCCCCACTCACTGACGGATTCTCAGTTATTTCATTCTGCAGCTAGTGATAGACGGTGCAACACTAAAAGCTGAAGAAAGCAGACTGTGCAAAATTCTCAATGAAACCCAAATACAAAGCATTTAAGTAAATAAAATGCCATATCCATTAAGTCAAGTTGTTATATTAAATGCATTCTTATTTTAATTTGATAACATTTTTTTCAATTTTAATGTCAGTATATAAAAAACAACAACAAGAAATACAAAATTTTTGCAATTTTTCAGACTGGCCAATAGAAATAATATGAGACTCACATTTCCTGTTCTTCGTATGGACGTTAGCAGCAATAGACGGACGCAGAGCTTATTTGTATAGAATAGAGTTGAGCGATACTTTCCGATATCCAAAAGTATCGGAATCGGAATGGTATCGCCGATACCATTAAAATATCGGCGATACCCGATACCGATACCGGAAGTCCCATGTAAGTCTATGGGAACAAAATATCGTAACTAAAAAAAACCCATTCTTTCCTTGTAAACACTAAATATACACACATAGAATACATATATATATATATATATATATACACATGTCATTGTGACATATATATATACATATATGTATAGTTTATACACTTCTACATAGTAAAATATCCTCTGATTCAATTGCCGGGTAAAGCCGGCTTCTGTGAAAAGACAGAAGCACCCGACATGAAATGACACTTGGTGTACATAGGGTTAACCATGTCTTTTCATGTCGTTTGCTATCTGATTTGCACAAACAATTACATCAGTCTATGTGTGCAAAATTTCACACCTGTAGGGGTTAATTAAAGGTGTAAATTCGTTGTAAAAAAAACGGACTTTTTTGCTACGAATTTACACCTTTAATTAACCCCTACAGGTGTGAAATTTTGCACACATAGACTGATGTAATTGTTTGTGCAAATCAGATAGCAAACGACATGAAAAGACATGGTTAACACTATGTACACCAAGTGTCATTTCATGTCGGGTTCTGCATTTTCACAAAAGCCGTCAATTGAATTAGCGGCTATTATACTATGTAGAAGTGTATGAACTATAAATATAAATATATATATATGTGTCACAAATTCAATGACATGTATATATATATGAGGTGTAAAATTGCTGAAAAAAAATGCGTGGGCTCCCGCCCTATTTTCGCAACCAGACAGACAAAGCCAGTGAGTGGGGGCAGATAATAATAGCCCAGAGAGGGACCATTATTTTTGGCCCCCCCCCTGGCTACTAACATCTGCCCCCAGACACCCCAGAAAGGGCAAATCTCTAATTAGATTTGCCCTTTCTGGCACTTTGCCCGTCTATTCCCATTGCCCTGTAGCGGTGGCGAATGGGTTAATAAGGGGTTAAAATGACCTTGCAATTGAAAGGTCACTTTAAGCCAGGTTAATAATTGAGAGCTGTCAATCAGACAACTATCAATTATTAATCCTATTGCATGAAATAAAAATAAAACACACACACTTTAATTAAAAATCATTTTAATGAAATAAAGACACATGTTTTTGACCATCTTTTATTTTACTGCAAAAACCATTTCCTGTAATAAAAATAAAATAAAAAAGCAAAATTATTCTTACCTATCCCATGCACAGTCAGGTCCCACGGTGTAATCCTTCAGAAAGGGTTAATGTTTACTGCAGGGACCGCAGCTAATGCTGCAGCCTCACAGTAAACCCCCAAATGAATGAGTTCCTCTCCTGCCTGACAGGAGAGTAAAGGCTGGGTGTCACATAACGATACACCAGCGATCCCGACAACGATATGCACTTGTCAGGATCGCTGGTGTATCGCTACATGATCGCTGCTGAGCTGCCAAACAGGCAGCTCAGGCAGCGATCTGGGACAGCGACACTGCGAGTAACATCGCTTAAGGGCCCGTCTCACATAGCGATCTCGCTACCGAGATCGCTGCTGAGTCACTAGTTTTGTGACGCAGCAGCGAGCTCACCAGCGATATCGCTGTGTGTGACATTCAGCGACGATCAGCCCCCCTGCCGGGTATCGCTGATCGTCGCTGAAATGTCAGGACCTTTTTTTGATCGCTGGTTTCCCGCTGACAGGCACGCATCGCTGCGTGTGACAGGCGGGAGACCAGCGATCCGCTGGTAACCCAGGTACACAGCGGGTTTCCAGGCGCGGGGCTGTGCCTAGAAACCCGCTGTGTACCTTGGATACCAGCGCCCTGATGCAGGGGAGCTGGTATCCAAGGTACACAGCGGGTTTCCAGGCACCGCGCAGCGCTGAAGGTGGCTCTTTTACTTAAAAAGGCCCTGGGGGGGTGACAGGTTCCCTTTAAGCATTTTTAAATTTGTGCTAAATTAATTATTGCTTTCAAGGTTACTTTTACATTGTTTTTTTCATTTTTTTTAGGTTTCATTTTTTTTAGGTTTTCTCAGTAATGTGGATGTGGTTTTCATTATCCAGAAGTTTGGGGCTAATTTATCTTTTGAGGCTCTTTGAAGTGTTGAAACATTTTTGCACAATTGTAATCTACTACCACAGTGGTGGTTTCTGTAGTTTAGTTGAAGACTGACAGCAACATGTTTAATCTAGGTGAAACTGAAAGGAATATGTGCCATTTTACTCAAAAATGGTGCAAAAAAAAATTGTGCATTTTTTACATATATATATATATATATATATATATACATATATATATATATATATATATATATATGTATATATATATATATATATATATATATAATAGAGCTCTGGCAAAAATTAAGAGACCACTGCAAAATTTTCAGTTTGTCTGATTTTTTCTCTTTATAGGTATATTTTTGAGTAAAATGCAAATTGTACTTTTATTCTATAAACTACTGACGTCTCCGAATTTCCAAGCAATAAATTTTGTACTTATTTTCAGAAAATGAGAAATGGTCAAAACAACAATGCAAAAATGCAGTGCTTGCAGACCTCAAATAAGTGTCACGCTGTATAGCAGATATATATATGTGATGTCAGTAATCTATATCAAAAGGGCAACATACTATATAACATGCGCATAGATATATGATAACATAGAATTACCTGACAGAATGTCCAGAGGGTCAATACTGAATCCGTTATACGCTGTCTCCGGCTAGAGGGTGACCGGGGTCTATGCTGACCCTAAACTGGGGTCCTGACTAATCCCTCTACCTGGAGGTACTGTTAAAGGTACAGAGGTCCAGGCCACCAGCGTAAACCCTGTCTCCTATCAATCCCTGCCAACTGTAATCTAGTCCTAAGGACCCTGATTACCACCAAAGGGAATGAACAGGTAACGGTTAATGAACAGAAAGACATACAAGAAAGACAAGAAATAAAGTAAATAAAGTCTTACATACAACACTCACACACAGTAGGAACACCTAAGGTCTCAGAGATAAACTATAAGCTATAAGAGTAAAAACAACTAAGGAGCTCTTGGCTTAAGTATTCTCAGAACCGATCCAGTCTGCTAGACTACATAAAGGCTTTCACCGGCGTCTAACACCCAGACTGGCAGGAATATAAAGGAAACTAATTAGAACATAATCAAAAGCAGCCGGGCGAGGCTGGACCTAGTCTTAGCAAAGAGCTAGGTAAAATTAACTCTCTCATTACCAAACACAAAGAAACAGCAGCTCAGCTGTGAGAAGTCAGAATGTGCAATCGCGACGATCTTCGTGGCGATGCACCCATGACAGTACCCCCCCTTCTACGAGGGGCCTCCGGACCCTCATGACCAGGTCTGTCCGGGTAAGTTGTGTGAAAGGTCCGAACCAATCGATCTGCGTTAGCATCAGACGCAGGGACCCACGTCCTCTCCTCAGGACCATACCCCCTCCAATGAACTAAGTACTGAGGGGATCGGCGACTGAGACGTGAGTCAATGATTTTCGACCCATGAAATTCCACGTTATCATTGACTACCACTGAAGGAGGAGGTAGAGGTGACGGTATGACTGGTGCCACATACTTTTTAAGTAATGACTTGTGAAACACATTATGAATTTTAAACGTAGGAGGGAGGTCCAGACGAAATGCCACAGGATTAATTATGGAACTGATCCTGTACGGCCCGATGAATCTGGGACCCAACCTCCAGGAGGAAACTTTAAGTTTTATATTCCTGGTAGACAACCAAACCAGATCGTTCACCTTCAGATCTAGACCAGAAACTCTCCTCCTATCAGCCATCCGTTTGTAACGGTTCCCCGTAACCTTCAGTCTTAAGCGATCTGGAACTATCAGTCTCCCTGGAAGTCCCACAGGGGCGTCCCCCTGAGCCCCCAATACCTCCCCCTCAAGCTCAGAGCATACAGCTGACACTACAACTCCCTCCTGAGGAATAGGAACCGGATCATCCGTCTTCCCGGCCCCTGGGAAAGTACGAGATAAGGCATCAGGAAGCAACTTTATTGAGCAGTCATATGCGCGATGAGGAGGTAACTCTTTACACCCCTCCTCTGAGAACATCTCCCCAAAGTCCTCCAGAAAAGGAGGCAAAGTCCTAGGCACAACCGCACCGATGACCGTGCTCATGCAGTTATTCCTGCAAAATTCACCCCACTGGCTTATCTTTCTGGATTGCCAATCAATCACTGGGTTATGTTTAGCCAACCAAGGAAGTCCCAACACAATAGGAGTAGGTAGACCCTCCAACACATAACAAGACAATTGCTCTTTATGTATTGCCCCTACTCGAAGATCTATGTTATGAACAGCTTGTACCAAGCTACCTTGACCGAGAGGTCTAGAATCAATAGAGACTATAGGGACTGGTTTGGCCAATACACTCAGTTGCATACCATGCACCTGGGCAAACCGAGCGTCCACCAGATTAGCCCCGGACCCACTATCAAAAAAAACAGAAATCCTCTCAGTTCTAGTACCAATCACCACCTCCGCAGGCACGAGAAACTGAGAGGGATTTGGGGACGAAATACACACTCCCAGGTTAACTCCTTTGCTCAAAGAGGCCCGGGATGGACACCCCCCAACAAAATGTCCCTCTCTCCCGCAAAAGAAACACCTTCTAGTCTTGCGGTGCACCGCCGATTCCCTCCTACAAAATGATGTCCCTCCCAACTGCATGGGCTCCTCAGAACAGACCAGGGAACCTCAGTATAAGGGGCTTTAGTAGTAGGTGGAGTCATCACGGGAGGCAGAGTTACCTCGCGTCTTCCCCGAATTCGTCTATCAATGCGAATAGCGAGGGCCATAGCAGCCTCCAGTGATGGAGGAGAATCATACTGAGCCAACACATCTTTTAATTTGTCAGACAACCCTTGACAAAACTGGCTCCTAAGAGCTGGGTCATTCCACTGAGTATCTGTTGCCCATCTACGGAACTCAGAAGAATATTCCTCCGCTGGACGATTTCCTTGCCGTATTTTACGTAACTTTGTTTCAGCAAGGGAGACTCGATCCGGATCATCATATACCAGACCCAGGGCAGTAAAAAATCGATCCACTGACTGGAGATCTGGGGAGCCTGGAGGAATAGAGAACGCCCAAGTTGAGGGTCCCCTTGTAAGAGCGAGATAACAATTCCCACCCTCTGCTCTTCACTCCCAGATGACCGAGGCCGCAGCCGAAAGTACAATTTACATGCCTCCCGGAAGGTAAAAAATTTGTCCCGCCCACCAGTGAACCTGTCCGGGAGAGCAACCTTAGGTTCAGATCTGGTTTGCTCCGGGGGGGACAAAACCTTGGACTTAATGTCTGCAAACTCCATGGACAACCCCTGCAACTGCCGGGCCAGCTGGGCTACTGGATCCATGACAGCTGGGGAGAATCTTTAGTTGGGCCGGTGAAAATGTCACGCTGTATAGCAGATATATATATGTGATGTCAGTAATCTATATCAAAAGGGCAACATACTATATAACATGCGCATAGATATATGATAACATAGAATTACCTGACAGAATGTCCAGTGGGTCAATACTGAATCCGTTATACGCTGTCTCCGGCTAGAGGGTGACCGGGGTCTATGCTGACCCTAAACTGGGTCCTGACTAATCCCTCTACCTGGAGGTACTGTTAAAGGTACAGAGGTCCAGGCCACCAGCGTAAACCCTGTCTCCTATCAATCCCTGCCAACTGTAATCTAGTCCTAAGAAGGACCCTGATTACCACCAAAGGGAATGAACAGGTAACGGTTAATGAACAGAAAAACATACAAGAAAGACAAGAAATAAAGTAAATAAAGTCTTACATACAACACTCACACACAGTAGGAACACCTAAGGTCTCAGAGATAAACTATAAGCTATAAGAGTAAAAACAACTAAGGAGCTCTTAGCTTAAGTATTCTCAGAACCGCTCCAGACTGCTAGACTACATGAATGCTTTCACCGGCCTCTAACACCCAGACTGGCAGGAATATAAAGGAAACTAATTAGAACATAATCAAAAGCAGCCGGGCGAGGCTGCACCTAGCCTTAGCAAAGAGCTAGGTAAAATTAACTCTCTCATTACCAAACACAAAGAAACAGCAGCTCAGCTGTGAGAAGTCAGAATGTGCAATCGCGACGATCTTCGTGGCGATGCACCCATGAAAATAAGGTTAAGGCCGGAGTCACACTGGCGACAAAATCGGACGACTGCAATGCGATGAAATATCGCATTGCAGTCGGACCTATGTTAATCTATGGAGCAGCTCCCAGTATCAGATTTTTTGTGGTCCGTTTTAAACGTCCGTGTACAATCGCAGCATGCTGCGATTGTCACCGATTGTCGGTCGACAATCGCCAATGCAAGTCTATGGGAGCGATGAAAAATCGGATTACAAACGGACCACACTGTGTGACTTGCGATGAAATCGCATCGGTGTCCTTTAGAAAAGCCGGCAATTCATCCCCGGGTATACTGTAAAATCACACTGACAGCTTTAATAAAGACTAGAAATAATAGATATATACACATAGAACACATATATATATATATATACATGTCATTGTGACATGTACATATACATATATTTATAGTTCCTAGACTTCTACATACTGTAATAGCCGCTAATTCAATTGCCGGGTTTTGTGAAATCACAGAAGCCGACATGAAATGATACATTGTTTCCACACATTTAACCATGTAATTTCATGTATTTTTATATATGTTTGAAACATACAATTACATGAGTGTATTTGTGCAAAATTTCAGACATGTAGGGGTTAATTAAAGGTGTAATTTCGTTGAAAAAAAATGCGTGGGCTCCCGCTGTATTTTCTCCACCAGACAGACAAAGCAAAGCGAGTGGGGGCAGATAATAATAGCCTAGGGAGGGTACATTTTTTTTGTGCCCCCCCTGGCTACTAACATCTGCCCCCAGACACCCCAGAAAAAGGCAAATCTATAATTAGATTCGCCCTTTCTGGCACTTTGCCCGTCTATTCCCATTGCCCTGTAGCGGTGGCGAATGGGTTAATCTCACCTTACTGTCACCTTAGTATTGAAAGGTGACCTTAAGGCAGGTTAATAATTGATAGCTGTCAATTAGACAACTATCAATCATTAATCCTATTGAAGTAAATAAAAAAACACACACACTTTAAGAATAAATAATTTTAATGAAATAAAAACACATTTTTTTGACCATATTTTATTTTACACTTAATCCGTGCGAAGCCATTGATCTCCTAAAATAAAGAAAAAAAAAATAAAACAACATTATTCTTACCTATTCCGCCGATCTGTCACGTCCCACGCTGTAATCCTTCACAAAGGGTTAACTAGCTTTGAGCCAAGCAGTGCAAGTAATCCTGCATGCTCAGCTCAAAGCTCCTGAATGAATAAGTTCCTCTCATGGCGACAGGAGAGGATGTGTTTCATGAATGAAGCTTAATTGATTGTGTCCACTTTCCCTTTAGGTCAGGTCACTACAGTTAAATTGGCAATAAATCAATTAAGCTCCATTCATGAATCTATTCCTCTACTTTCGCTGGGAGAGGAACTTATTCATTCAGGGGAATACAGGTCAGCATTATTAGCTCTCTGCGACCTGTAACCTGTTAACCCTTTCTGATGGATTACACCGTGGGACCTGACTGTACATCGGATTGGTAAGTATAATTTTGCTTTTTTATTTTATTTTTATTACAGGAAATGGTTTTAGCAGGAAAATAAAATATGGTCAAAAACTGTGATTATTTAATTAAACTTATTTTTTATTAAACTGTGTGTGTTTGATTTTTCTTTCATACAATAGGATTAATAATTGATAGTTGTCTAATTGACAGCTATCAATTATTAACCTGCCTTAAGGTCACCTTTCAATACTAAGGTGACAGTAAGGTGAGATTAACCCATTCGCCACCGCTACAGGGCAATGGGAATAGACGGGCAAAGTGCCAGAAAGGGCGAATCTAATTATAGATTTGCCCTTTCTGGGGTGTCTGGGGGCAGATGTTAGTAGCCGGGGGGGGGCACAAAAAAAATGTACCCTCCCTAGGCTATTATTATCTGCCCCCACTCGCTTTGCTTTGTCTGTCTGGTGGAGAAAATACAGCGGGATCCCACGCATTTTTTTTCAACGAATTTACACCTTTAATTAACCCCTACATGTCTGAAATTTAGCACACATATACTCATGTAATTGTATGTTTCAAACATATATAAAAATACATGAAATTACATGGTTAAATGTGTGGAAACAATGTATCATTTCATGTCGGCTTCTGTGATTTCACTGAAGCCGGCAATTGAATTAGCGGCTATAACAGTATGTAGAAGTGTAAGAATTATAAATATATGTATATATATATGTCACAATGACATGTATATATATATATATATATATATATATATATATATGTGCTCTATGTGTATATATCTATTCTTTCTTTTGGCATTTAAATACTATTCTTTTGGATCCATTATATGTCAGTTTTGCAAGCCTGCGAGAAAATCTCGCAAGTCGGATGAAAATCGGATGTTACAAGGTACACACACATGCGATTAAATCGCATCTTTGAAGGAAAATCGGATGCCAGAAGGATGTGTGATGTTTTTATTTTGATCCGATTGTCGACCGTCTAAAACGGACCGATTTTTTGTGGTTGTGTGTGACTCCGGCCTAAGAAAACAAGTTCATAATCATTTAGAAACAACAATACTAATGTTTTAACTCAGGAAGAGTTCAGAAATCAATATTTTGTGGAATAACCATGATTGTAATCACAGCTTTCATGCGTCTTGGCATGCTTTCCACCAGTCTTTCACACTGCTTTTGGGTGACCTTTTGCCACTCCTGGTAGAAAAAGTTAAGCAGTTCTTCTTTGATGGCTTGTGACTATCCATCTTCCTCTTGATCACATTCCAGAAGTTTTCAGTGGGGTTCAGGTCTGGAGATTGGGCTGGCCATGACAGCGATTTGATGTGATGGTCCTTCATCCACACATTGATTGACCCAGCTGTGTGGCATGGCGCATTGTCCTGCTGGTTGGGGAACATTGCCTGAGCAGAAGGAATCAACTGTTCTTCCAGGAGAACCTTGTATGCGGCTTGATTCATACGTCCTTCACAAAGAATAACCTGCCCATTTCCAGCCTTGCTGAAGCATCCCCAGATCATCACCGATCCTCCAACAAATTTCACAGTGGGTGCAAGACACTGTGGCTTGTACGCCTCTCCAGGTCTCCGTCTAACCATTAGACAACCAGGTGTTGGTCAAAGCTGAAAATTAGACTCATCAGAGAAGATTACCTTACTCCAGTCCTCTATGGTCCAATCTTTATGGTCTTTGGCAAACTTCAGCCTGGCTCTCCTTTGCTTCTCATTAATGAAAGGCTTTTTTCTAGCTTTACATGACTTGAGCCCTGACTCTAGGAGCCTGTTACGAACTGTTCTTGCCATGCATTTCACCCCAGCTGCCATTTGCCATTCCTTTTGTAAGTCACTTGATGTCATCCTGCGGTTGCTGAGTGACATTCGAATAAGATGACGGTCATTCCGGTCAGTGGAGAGTCGTTTTCACCCTTTGCCGGTCTGTAGCTTTGTTGTCCCCAATGTCTGCTGCTTGACCTTGTTGTAATAGACTGCCGTCTTTGAAATTTTAAGGATGGAGGCAACATGACGCTTACTGTATCCCTCTGCTAGTAAAGCCAGGATTGAGCCCTTCTTTTCCTCACTCAAGACTTTTCAACTCCTCTGGCATGGTTAAAAGTTATTTTTTCATTCCTATTACTTTTGGGATATTACTAGCACTTGTTTTGCCATCCAGCTTGTCCTATTGCAAGAGGATTATGACCACAGCAGTGTTTTTTTTATACTTTCCTTCGTTAAATAAGATTTGGTTCAGGTGATCACCTAATCAGAAGCACATTAAGTAGAATGAGGTGAACTCTGGTTGGAATTCAACTGACACTGGAATGGAATGGCTGTCAGACATGTAGAGAAGCTGATTTCTATAAAACTGTGCAGTGGTCTCTTAATTTTTGCCAGAGCTGTATATATATATATATATATATATATATATATATATATATATATATACACAGTATATATATATATATATATATATATATACAAACATAATACAGACCAAAAGTTTGGACACACCTCATTTAAAGATTTTTCTGTATTTTTATGACTATGAAAATTGTACATTCACACTGAAGACATCAAAACTATGAATTAACACATGTGGAATTATATACTTATTGAAAAAGTGTGAAACAACTGTAAATATGTCTTATATTCTAGGTTCTTCAAAGTAGCCACCTTTTGCTTTGATGACTGCTTTGCACACTCTTGGCATTTTCTTGATGAGCTTCAAGAGGTAGTCACCGGAAATGGTCTTCCAACAATCTTGAAGGAGTTTCCAGAGATGCTTAGCACTTGTTGGCCCTTTTGCCTTCACTCTGCGGTCCAGCTCACCCCAAACCATCTCGATTGGGTTCAGGTCTGGTGACTGTGGAGGCCAGGTCATCTGGCGTAGCACCCCAACACTCTCCTTCTTGGTCAAATAGCCCTTACACAGCCTGGAGGTGTGTTTGGGGTCATTGTCCTGTTGAAAAATAAATGATGGTCCAAGTAAACGCAAACCGGATGGAATAGCATGCCGCTGCAAGATACTGTGGTAGCCATGCTGGTTCAGTATGCCTTCAATTTTGAATAAATCCCCAACAGTTTCACCAGCAAAGCATCCCCACACCATCACACCACCTCCTCCATGCTTCACGGTGGGAACCAGGCATGTAGAGTCCATCCGTTCACCTTTTCTGCGTCGCACAAAGACACGGTGGTTGAAACCAAAGATCTCAAATTTAGATTCATCAGACCAAAGCACAGATTTCCACTGGTCTAATGTCCATTCCTTGTGTTCTCTAGCCCAAACAAGTCTCTTCTGCTTGTTGCCTGTCCTTAGCAGTGGTTTCCTAGCAGCTGTTTTGCCATGAAGGCCTGCTGCACAAAGTCTCCTCTTAACAGTTGTTGTAGAGATGTGTCTGCTGCTAGAACTCTGTGTGGCATTGACCTGGTCTCTAATCTGAGCTGCTGTAAACCTGCGATTTCTGAGGCTGGTGACTCGGATGAACTTATCCTCAGAAGCAGAGGTGACTATTGGTCTTCCTTTCCTGGGGCGGTCCTCATGTGAGCCAGTTTCTTTGTAGCGCTTGATGGTTTTTGCAACTGCACTTGGGGACACTTTCAAAGTTTTCCCAATTTTTCAGACTGACTGACCTTCATTTCTTAAAGTAATGATGGCCACTCGTTTTTCTTTACTTAGCTGCTTTTTTCTTGCCATAATACAAATTCTAACTGTCTATTCAGTAGGACTATCATCTGTATATCCACCAGACTTCTGCACAACACAAATGATGGTCCAAACCCCATTTATAAGGCCAGAAATCCCACTTATTAAACCTGACAGGGCACACCCGTGAATTGAAAACCATTTCCGGTGACTACCTCTTGAAGCTCATCAAGAGAATGCCAAGAGTGTGCAAAGCAGTAATCAAAGCAAAAGGTGGCTACTTTGAAGAACCTAGAATATAAGACATATTTTCAGTTGTTTCACACTTTTTCGTTAAGTGTAATGTATAATTCCACATGTGTTAATTCATAGTTTTGATGCCTTCAGTGTGAATGTACAATTTTCAAAGTCATGAAAATACAGAAAAATCTTTAAATGAGAAGGTGTCCAAACTTTTGGTTTGTACTGTATATATACATATATATATATATTGCACAAATTCTGCTAGTTTAAAAAGAAAGACAAGACAAAAACAAAATGGCACTGCAAATGATGAATCAGGACCTAAAAGTTCAAGAATTGTTTCACATCCAAGGGTTGTCATAGAGCCATGGTCCCCAATTTTTCTAACCTTGAGAGCCACATTCATGGTCCTCATCCAGCCCCCCCAGTAGTGACACCCAGAGTCCTATACTACCAGTATAATGAAAGCTGGAGCTTCTCCACAGATCGCACACTGACACTTTGTAGTGAAGGTGAAATCCAGCCATTTTCCATACAAAAAGATCAATTCCAATAAAAATTAAAATCTACAATCCCTGTGCTAGAAAAGTATAAGAATGGATCCTACACGTTACAGACGAAAACTAAGTCCTCACTCAAGGACACTCATCAAACTTAAGGAAAAAGTTTTAGTTTGAAATGTGTAGGATTCATTCCTATATTTTATAGTACCGGGATTGTGCATTTTAATCTTTATGGGGAAAAAAAGCTTTTGTATATTTGTATCTGCAGTATGACATGATTGCTACTTTTCCACTTTGCTCTTCACCACATCAAGGAGAGGTTCTTCATCCGTGCCGAGGATTGCTCGCCAGTGTCGCCACTACAATCAGGGTGGATTTTACTTTTTATTTTTGCTTATTCTGCTACTCTTTCTTATAGTCAGTAACAATAATTTTATTTTATATAGCGCCAACATATTCCGCAGCACTTTACAATTAAGCAGTATACTTACATCCAGATCCAGCGGTTCTCACTTATTCAGTATTCTCGCACCAAGCATTTCCTCTACACTATTGCACTTAGCTTTGTGCACCCCTCTAACTGGCAGTATCATCCTATCCCCTCCTTTCCCTCGCCCAGTACATGCACATCCGGATCTGCTATTCTGTGCCGTGACACTTCACAAAAGTCGCCATCTGGAGATCTGCTCTTCATAGCTGTTTGCTAGACCTGGTGCTAATGCACCAAACGTACAGACAGCTGCGAGCCGCACACCACACGTCCTGAGCCACAGGTTGGGTACCCTTCTCACAGAGTGACCCCAACACTGAATGGAGAACCCCTTTAGGTGCCAGAACGAGGAGCTGAATAAGAAGCTATGCATTACTTTGTGTGGCGGCTTCACTGACAATAACAGCAGATTGTGCAGGAAGGGGTTGTCTCCCACATACCACAATAGTAGGGTACAGACGTAGCACACACACAAGCCTCCATCTACCTAATTAACACAGAGATGAAAGAATGACAGGAAGTGTTGTCAGTGTCACGCCGGTGATGTCACTGTGGCTTGTTCTGCAGGGAGCCCTGGATGGAAACATCTTGCAACAAAAAAAATACAAAGCCCTGACCTGCACCTTTCACAATCAGGATATTACAACTGCTACTTAGTGTCCTAATGAAACTTTTCATAAATGTTACTAACTGTTCACAGACCTTTTATTCTCCCATCTTTTACTACGCGACCTTTGTAATGTTCACGCATTTACTTATATTTCAGGAGCTAAACCAGCCCCCTTCCGTCTCTGCATCGGCTGGAAACACTGTCCAGTGTTGAACACATTAAAAGGATTTGTACCCCTAAAAAAAAAATTAGCTATATTCACTCTCCCCAAGTCCAGAGTCTTGGCCTCTGCTGTTTGTTATTATCTGCAGCGCGGCTGGTGCTGCAGTCAGTCAGTGATCTCAGCGGCACTGATCGGATGTCATCTTGGGTAGAGCCACTGAGCTCAATTACTGGCCGCAGCGCTGTCGACATAACATCAGCGCTGCAGACAATAAACAAAACCTGCAGCAGCAGAGACTAAGCAGTGGACCTGGGAAGGGTGAGCAAAGAACCGTTTTGTTTTTTAATAAATAAACTGTAACTGCAGTACAAGAGTTTTCCTAAACCAGAAAACCCTTTAATGCAGCGTTCCCCAACTCCAGTCCTCAAGGCCCACCAACAGGTCATGTTTTCAGGATCTCCTTTGTATTGCACAGGTGATGAAATTATCATCTGGGCAATACTAAGGAGATCCTGAAAACATGACCTGTTGGTGGGTCCTGAGGACTGGAGTTGGGGAACCCTGCTTTAATGGATGCGAGGTGAGAGGGATATAGGATGCTGTGGCTACCAGCTAATGGGGACAAATAAACTAGTACATTCTAGAACTTATTATTTAATGCTGATTTACGCAGATTAAAGGCCGGATTACATCGAAATCCTCAGACATATTTCTATGCAGCTGTCACGCTCAGATCAGGATAGGCGACGGCCAGTCCGAGAACTGCGACTCTCGCGCGAGTAATCTGCCCGTCTGACTGCGCCTTTATGTCATGCAGAGGGCCCTGACTGCCCAGGGGCCCAAATCCCTGTAAGTGCCGTCCAACGATAATATTAAATGAGGGAATTGCTAGTTATGCAAAATTTACTGCACCTCCTAAAGGGCAGATATATCATTGGTGCAACTTGTTGTCCCGCACGGGGGCCCAATAGGTAAGGGGCCACTAACGCCTCCAAAGCGGGTGTGACTGTGCATTACGAGGAGCTATTGGACCCATATACTGATCTGGCACCTTGCAAGAACTAAGGGCCCTGACGTTACTAGCCCTGAGGGACAACTGCCACCATGGGGTCTAGCAATAATATATTAGGGAACTGCTATTTTAGCAACATCTCCACAGACTAGTTCCTGTTCTCGTTGAGGTAAGGCCTCTTTCTTTCGCACATGTAGGTCCCAGTACCTGGTATCACACATTATGGAATTGCTATGCAAGCAATTGTCTATTCAGCTGCACAGACAGCAGATGTCCTGGCTGTACTGCAGGCTGTGGGTATGTAGTGTATGAGGGGAGAGGCCCGTCCTCCATGCTGCCTGCATGTGAATGGAGCCAGTGCACAATAGCATGAGGCCGGCATGACACAGAGGAGGAGGAGGCAGGGAGGAGGAGGAGGCAGGGGAGGAGGAGGAGGAGGGGCAGGAGGAGGAGGAGGCAGGGAGGTGGAGGAGGCCAGGTAGGGAGGAGGCGGAAGTGAGGAGGAGGGGAAGGCGCTGCGACATTCACAGGAAGCGTCAAGAGACAAGCAGCACCTGCAGCGCCGGGAGCACAGGCTGCGGAGGGGGACGCTGCCATTATACCTCCCCCTGCCAGGTCAGTGTGGTGTCTCCGGCCCCCGGTACCTAACCTGGAGAGGGGCTACTCCATTCCGGGAAATGGGGGTGGTCGGGTTATTAGGTGGGCAGGTGTGGGGGAGACGTCTGCAGTGGGTGTCACTGGGGGCTGCAAGGTGCTCGCATTGCACAAGTTGGGGCCTGTGGACAACTTTCTACCTGGGTTGCAGTAATGTATGCATCCAGGATCAGTAGGTGGGACATCACAGAAAGTCAGGTGTGGGGTGTTTTTATTGTTGTCTGTTTTGCTTTTTTTTCCTTATGGGATTTTGCAAAAAAAAATCTTTTTTTCTTTTTTTTTTTCTCAATCTACTTTGCAGACCGTGACATATGTCTTATAACCAGAACTAATATGTATAATTCCTACCTGCCATATATATCTGTGTGTGACAGATGGGG
>JARQOD010000001.1:37746395-37892882 GCA_033576555.1 Oophaga sylvatica
GAAAGACATTGTGTGCATGGACCCTTGGATGTTTTTAAGACCCAATGAGTCTGAATATCCCGAACAGGACTGATTATGTGCGATTGTACAGCCTTCAGTGATGGAGACATAACAATCAGGGTCGGTTTTTGGCAAAGTGGGGCCCTAGGCAAAGTTTTAAAATGGGGCCCCAAATGCTAACATAGTGCACATCACACAGAAGCATTTCGGTTGTATTTACGTGTGCTGAGTTCAGGACGCTAAATGAGTGTGATCGACAATATTGAAAATTGTTCAACACTTGTTTCCCGACGTCTTTCCACCGGCTGAGGAAACAATGATGGGGACAGAACAGTCACTAATGGATCACTAATAGCCTGACACTGTTTGGTGATCTATCGCAGCACATCTACAGTGTACACGGGGCGATATGCTGCTGAGAACAATGATTTTTGTTCTGGCATAAACAGTCCAATCTCTGGATGAATATGCATCATTTTGCTTGTTTAGTATAATACAACCCATAGTCCTCCATATATTATAATGTGCACCACAGTCCTCCATATTGTAAAATGCACACCCCTTAGTCCTCCATATAATTATAATATGCCCCACAGTCCTCCATATTGTAAAATGCAACCCCATAGTCCTCCATATAGTATAATACACTCCCTATAGTCCTCCATATAGTATAATACACTCCCTATAGTCCTCCATATAGTATAATAAACTCCTCAGTTCTCCATATAGTATAATACACTCCTCAGTTCTCCATATAGTATTAATACACTCCTATAGTGCTCCATATAGTATAATACACTCCTCATAGTCCTCCATATAGTATAATACACTCCTCAGTCCTCCATATAGTATAATACACTCCTCAGTCTCCATATAGTATAATACACTCCTCATAGTGCTCCATATAGTATAATGCACCACCATACTCATCCATGTAGTACAATTCACTTCCCATAGTATAATGCACCCCATAGTTCTTCATATAGTATAATGTCCCATAGTCCTCGATACAGTAAAATGCAGCCCACATATAGTATAACGCAATCACCCCATAGAGCATAATGCAGCACTCCACAGAATATAATGTAAACCCCCATAGAATATTAATGCAGCCCGCCCATAGAATATAATGCAGCCCCCTTATATAGTATAATGTAGCCCCTCCTTAGAATACAATGTAGCCCTCCTCATATAGTATAATGCAGCCCCATAGAATATAATGTAGCCCCCTCATAAAGTATAATGTAGCCCCATACAATGTAATCTAACTCCCCATAGAATATAATGCAGCCCCCATAGAATACAATGTAGCTGCCTCATACAGTATAATGTAGCCCTCTCATAGAGTATGATGCAGTCACCCTCATAGAATATAATGTCCCCATAGTATATAACACAGCCACATAGTATATAACACAGCCTCCCCCATAAAATATAATATACCCCTCATAGCATATCGCGCGGCCCTCATAGTATATAGCGTGGCCACATAGTATAGGGCACAGCCCTTATAACATCCAAACCACCACCCCCACCAGGAATGGCCCCACAGTCCAGTACTCACTGACATCACTGGGGGAAAAAACAAAAAAAAACACACTCCACCTCTCCTCGTGCCCGCGCTGCTCCCGGCTCCTGTCTCTGTGGCTGCTCTGCCCGGCACACAGTGGGTGCGCGATGATATGACATCATCGCGCACCCGCAGTGTGGGCAGAGGGGAATGATGGGAGAGGAAACATCAGCTGACGCTCTCTCCTCCATCATTGCTTTGAACTGTATCGGCGGGTATAGTTCAATGCAGCGACGGGGGAGTCGGCGCTAGCGGCAGTCGGGCCCCCCCTGCCTCACAGGAACCCCATAGCGGCTGGGTGATTTGCCACTAGCTGGGGGCCCCTGGAGCGGGGGCCCTAGGCAGCTGCCTGGTCTGCCTGCCCCTAACGCCGGCCCTGATAACAATAACTAATGCGATCCGCTGTTTCCATAGACAGTGCATCTTATCGGCAGCACATTCCCTGTTTACACTAATTTACGTATTGGTTGGAATCCATGTTTTTCTTCTATGCAAACGAGCTATTAAGATCTATGTACCGGACCATGTCTCTAGAGATTATTTTAAATGAAAGGGGTATTGCCATTGTAATAACGAAGTGTCAGTCATTACATGGTTTGATCACACACAGCTCTTCCGTCAGATCAGAACTAGCAGTACAGCAGAAGTGAACTTTGTCTTATTACAAACTCATTTGCATTAGCAGTTGTCCTCTTTATAGTTCTGGGAGCTCTGCTACAGAGCTGTGCCTGATTATAACCAACACAGTACAGCAGAAGTGAACTTTGTGATTACAAATACATTTGCAGCTGTCCTCTCTGCTGTACTGCACTCACTGCCTGTCCGATGAGGTGGCAGTTGAAGCACTTAGTACTTCAGCTACAAAAGGTACAATGTACCCAAGCACTTTTTTGCAACCTTTTTTGTTTTGACATTGTCTTGTTTGGAGCTGATTTCATAACTATTAGGGATGAGCAAGTAGCTTCGGATAACTCCTTATCCGAATATCTATAGCGCTTACCGAATATCTGCATTGGGAACATGGAGCACTCCCTATAATCAGCTGTTCGGCGCCGCAGCTGCGTGTGTCACAACACATGCATGGAGAGCCTGTTTTGTTGGGACTGTCACACAGTCACGACACATACAGCTACGGCGCCGAACAGCTGATTATGGGGAGCGCTTCAGGTATCCAGGTTCCCGAAATGTGTTTGTAATGAGATAAAGTTCACTTCTGCTGTACTGTGTTGGTTATAATCAGGCACAGCTCTGCAGTAGAGCTGCCGACATGGAGAGGACAACTGCTAATGCAAATGTTTTTGTAATGAGACAAAGTTCACTTCTGCTGTACTATGTTGGTTGTAATCACGGACAGCTCTGTAGCAGAGTTCCGAGAACTATAAGGCTAAGTGCACACGTTCAGGAATATTTGCGTTTTTTTTGCGGGAAAAAACGCATCAAAAACGCATCAAAACGCATGTATTAAGCATCCTATCATTAGAATGAATTCCTCATTTCTGCGCACATGGTGCGTTTTTTTATTCGAACGTCCATGACAGCACTACAGAGAGAGGGGATCCGCCCCTTAGGAACAGGAAACCTACAGATATAAAAGGGCGGCACCTCTCCCACACATCAGTTGGTTTCCTGTTCCTAAAGGACGGGTTTCCTACAGATGAAGATCTTCAGGAGGACCCAGGCCGGCCGGTCGACCCAGGTAGCGGGGGGGAATCTCCTACCTCGGCCGGTGCGGAGCCCCTGGAAGCGCCACGGTGGGTCCGGGTAGGATTCCACGGCAGTGTGCGGAGCAGGTGGAGCAGTATCCAGAGGATCTCTGTCTCCCAGCCAGCGCCGGTAGGTAAGTATTCCCCCCCCCTCTCCCTGGTCCCGGTGCCTTCTCCCTGTCCTCTCCTGTGGTCCTGTCATGGTGGGGGCCTCTTGAGGGTGCAGCCGTGATTTTTAAAAAAAAAAAAAAAAAAGAAAATTTTTTTTTAAATTTGAATTTCCCGCCGCGTCACTGCTGTGAACGGCGCGGCGGGGGTTTTTTGAATTTCCCGCGCGCGTCACTGTTATGGACGGCGCGGCGGGCGGTTTTGAATTTCCCGCGCGCGTCACGGCTATGGACGGCGCGGCGGGCGGTTTTGAATTTCCCGCCGCGCGTCACTGCTATGGACGGCGCGGCGGGGTTTTTGAAATTTCAATCGTGCGCCGCTGTTGCAGCGGCGCGGCTGAGGTCGGGGGAGATCTCCGCTTGGGGGGGCGATGCAGCGGGGGATTTTGCTTACCTCCGTCGGTCCGTGCGAGCGGGGGAAAAAAGGGGGCGAGTCTCCACCACCGGAACCGGAAGTAAGACGCCGGCCGGCGTTTTTGAAAATTTTGGCGGCTGCATCGTCGGACGGCGCCTGCTGTGGGGACGGCGGGGAGGTGCAGGGGGGGCCGTGGGGCGGGGAGTAGGAGGGGTGGACCCCTGGCCAGACCTGCTGATCCGGATATCCGGGGGAGGATATAAGGAGCCTAGGAAAGAGGTAAAGCGCTTCTGCCCCATTTTTTTACGATGGACACTGCAGAGGCTCCCTCGGTGCAACAGGAGAGCCAGCAGCAGCAGCAGACAGAGCGCTCCTCTTCAATGGCCAGGAGCACCAGCCGCAGAAGTTCCGCAGCTGGGAAAAAGCCCCCTCCCCGTGATCCGGTACCTACTGCTGTACAATCTGGGTAAGAGATCGTCAGATTTAGAATACCCAGTAATACAGTTTTTTCCCCATTTTGTCTGTTACTAGGGGAAGAAGTGTTCGGTGAAAAGCAAGCACAGGGAATGTGCCTTTTGCGCTTGCCCTCTGCCTGACGCTTGCCCTAAGAGGTTGTGCCAGCCGTGCATGCAACAGACGGTAGGGCATTGTTAAGGGGAAGGACAGGGGCATGGGATAACATAGTAAACCCCCCCTATGCCCCTTCCCTTTTTAGATAGCGGAGGAGACTCCAAATTTCACCGAAAGCCTGAAGGAGATAATAAGAGCAGAGTTGAAAGCGTCCTCAAGACACGGAGAATTTTCCAGGCGTAGAAATGTACCAGTGTTGTCTGATTCAGAGTCGCCTGCCGCCCATGACAGGGGTGAAGTTGTGTCAGGACCCTCCTCGCCTTCCTCTTCGGCTTCCTCCTCGTCTTCTACGGAAGACGCTACCCGTTTTTGTTTTCCCTTGGACCAGATGGACAAATTTGTCAAATCCGTTAGGTCCACCATGGGGTAGAAGAGGCGAAACCAGAACCCTCAGTACAGGATCTGATGTTTGGTGGTCTAGATCCAAAAAAACGGAGATCCTTTCCACTAAATAGTAGCATCCAAGGCCTTATAGACAGAGAGTGGAAGAAGCCTGAAAAAAGAGGCTCCTTACCCCAAGCGTTTAAACGGAGATATCCCTTTGAAGATCCCCTGACGGGTAAATGGGATAAGGCCCCGAAGCTGGATGCAGCAGTGGCGAAGGCTTCTAAAAAATCCTCCATTCCTTTCGATGATATGGGGTCTTTGAAAGATCCACTAGACAGGAAGGCAGATTCCTTCTTGAAAGGCACATGGGAGATGTCGGCAGGTGCCCTGAGGCCGGCAGTTGCAGCCACTTGCGCAGCCAGGTCATTGATGGTCTGGCTAGACCAGTTAGCTTCCCAGTTAACAGATGGAACCTCCAGGGGGACAATTCGAAAGACCTTGCCAATAATTCAGAATGCGGCGGCTTTTCTGGCTGATTCCTCAGCGGACTCGGTAAGAATGGCTGCCAGAGCGGCAGGGCTGTCTAATTCAGCACGAAGGGCATTGTGGCTGAAATGTTGGCCGGGCGATATTCAAGCCAGATCTCGCCTCTGCTCCATTCCGTGTGACGGCGAATATCTTTTTGGCCCGGTCCTGGACGAACTTTTAGAAAAGGCGGGGGACGACAAGAAAAAGTTTCCCAGTCTATCAACTCCTTCCTATAAAAGACCTTTCAGCAGAAGGAGGTTCAGCTACCGAAGGTCGTCCAGGGAACGAGCCAAATGGGATGAAAAGAGGCGAAGAGGTACAGGGTTTATGTTTAGAGGTCCACCTAGGGAAACAAAAAAACCCTCGCAATGACTAGCGATGCCGGTAGGAGGCAGATTAAAAGCCTTCTACCCGGCCTGGTCGGAAATCTCAAACAGTAGCTGGATCCTTAACATCATAGCTACAGGGCTGCTGTTAGAATTCTCCTCGGTACTCGGGATAACTTTAAAATTACCCCACTCAGATCATCCCCATCGGAGCAGGCTGCTCTAGAATTGGAGGTTCAGGAGCTTTGCGCTAAGAATGTCTTAGTGGAGGTGCCAGAAGCAGAGCGGGGTAAGGGGTTTTACTCCCCTCTGTTTTTGATCCATAAACTGGATGGGTCTTTTAGAACAATTATTAATTTGAAAGCCCTCAATAAATTCCTGATTATTCACCGATTTAAAATGGAAACGGTCAGCTCAGCAATAAAGCTTCTGTTTGAAAATTGCTTTATGGTGGTGTTAGATCTGAAAGACGCTTATTACCACATACCGATCCATATGGAGCATCAGCGTTTCCTCAGAGTAGCAATCCCCTACCTTGACGACTTTCTTATTATAGGAAAGACGGCAGAGCATTGCCTAGAGCAACTGAAAAGAGCGATTTCTACCTTAGAGCGGCTGGGATGGCTAATAAATACCAAAAAGTCTCGTTTGAATCCGATGAGGGTTCAGCAGTTTCTAGGGCTAATCCTGGATTCACAAAATCAGAACTGTAGTTTACCGTCAGACAAGTTAATTCGTTTACGGTACCAGGTCCTAAACGCTTCCAGTAATCCCTCCATGTCGCTTAGGAAGGCTATGTCTCTTTTGGGCTCCCTCTCGTCCTGCATTCCCGCGGTTCGGTGGGCTCAATTTCACACAAGGGCACTGCAAGCTGAGGTCTTGCTGTATCAAAATTTGCTAGGTGGTTACCTGGAAGGCCAGCTATCCTTGTCCCAGGCTGCTATAAGATCCCTGGATTGGTGGAAGAATGAGACAAACCTGTCTAAGGGGGTTCCCTGGGAATATGAGATATCCCGAATAGTCACAACAGATGCTAGCCCCTCTGGGTGGGGGGGCTCATATGGGGGACGTTATGGTTCAGGGCTTATGGGAGCAGAATCAAATTCATATGTCTTCTAATATGAAGGAATTAACAGCGGTAGAGCTAGCAATTAAAAAGCTCCTTGTTTATCTACAGGGTCACCACGTTCGAGTGCTTTCCGACAATCGGGTCACAGTCGCATACATCAACCACCAGGGTGGTACTCGTTCCGATCCTCTCATGGAAGTGGCAAAGGGCCTACTTCAAATAGCAGAACGACACTTTCTTTCTCTAACGGCTCTACATATAAGGGGAGAAGAAAATACCAAGGCGGACTTCTTAAGCCGCAATCTCCTGAGCCAAGGAGAGTGGTCATTAAAGACTTCCATCTTCGACCTAATTGTGCGGAAATGGGGTCTACCGGAAGTAGATCTCTTTGCTACCAAAAGCAACAGAAAAGTGGCACAGTTCTGCTCTCTGAATCCCAAAGAACGCCCTCTGGCAGTGGACGCTCTTCTATTACAGTGGGATTTCAATCTAGCCTACGCCTTCCCTCCCCTGTCCTTACTCCCCCTAGTATTGAGGAAGGTCAGGAAGGACAGGGCAAGGATAATATTAATCGCTCCTTTTTGGCCCAGGAGGGCATGGTTTTCATGTCTCAGAAACATGTCGATAGCCGACCCGTGGGTCCTGCCGGACATTCCCGATCTGCTCTCCCAGGGTCCAGTCTACCATCCTCGAGTAGCGGGCCTCCACCTGACGGCGTGGATTTTGAACGGTCGCTGCTGACAGATAAGGGGTTTTCTGCTAATGTAATTAATACTCTCCTTAAAAGCAGAAAAGAGGTTACAACTAGGATCTACGCTAGGATTTGGAAGAAATTTCTTCAGAGCTCGGCGGTTGTAGCAGGGGACACAACACCGATAACCCAGATTCTAGAATTCCTACAAAAGGGTCTGGACTTAGGTCTCTCCACAAGCACCCTTAAGGTACAAGTTTCAGCTTTGGGGGCACTCTTTAGTTGCAACATCGCAAATAATTACTGGGTCAGTAGATTCATTAAAGCTGCGGGTAGGTCGAGACCCATAGTGAAGGTGAGAATCATGCCATGGGACTTAAATCTTGTTCTCACTGCTTTAACGAGCCCCCTTTTGAACCTATATCAGCAGCATCAATAAAAACTCTTTCCCTTAAGACCGCTTTCCTGGTAGCATTAACCTCGGCTAGGAGGGTAAGTGACATCCAGGCACTATCTAGACTGTCTCCTTACACTCAGGTCCTGAATGACAGGATAATACTTAGACCGGACCCAGCATACCTACCTAAGGTGTCTTCCGCTTTCCACAGAACACAGGAAATTATTCTCCCTTCGTTCATCCCTAATCCATCTAATCAAAAAGAGATGAAACTTCATACTTTAGATGTTAGAAGATGTCTGCTGCAATATTTGGCAGTCACTGATCCCTGGAAAAGGGACAATGCATTGTTTGTCTCTTTTCAAGGAATTAACAAAGGCCGTAGATTAACAAAGAGCTCGTTGGCCAGATGGATTAGGGAAGCAATTTCTCTGGCATACACCTCGAGGGGCAAGCAGCCACCTGAGAGGCTAAGGGCGCATTCCACTCGAGCTGTGGCGACTTCATGGGCAGAAAGGGCAGAAGTCTCGATTGACCAGATATGTAAGGCAGCTACGTGGTCTTCTCCACACACGTTTTACACTCATTATAGATTAGATTTGGGTGCTTCCTCAGACCTTTCTTTCGGACTAAGGGTGCTGCAGGCTGTAGTTCCTCCCTAAGTAGTTATTACTCTCTGTAATTCTCTCTGTAGTGCTGTCATGGACGTTCGAATAAAGTCTAAGTTACTTACCGTTAACGGTATTTTTCGAAGTCCATGACAGCACCCTTACATTCCCACCCAGGTTTTATGTGCACTTCTTCCGCTTATGTAGTCCACATGTAATAAACAATTGATTAATGTTACTGTGTGATGCATGAAATTTTTTTGCTGTATACCATTTAACCTTGATGTCCTCTTATGCTCTGTAATCCAACTGATGTGTGGGAGAGGTGCCGCCCTTTTATATCTGTAGGTTTCCTGTTCCTAAGGGGCGGATCCCTCTCTCTGTAGTGCTGTCATGGACTTCGAAAAATACCGTTAACGGTAAGTAACTTAGACTTTCAGCGAAAAAAACGCATCGCGGAAAATCTAGCAACATGTCCATTAATTTTGCGGAATTCTAGCGTTTTTCCCGCTATATTATTGACCTAGAAAGTTCAGGAAAAAATCGCGGTAAAACGCGTCAAATCCGCGCAAAATCCGCACAAAAACCGCGCGTTTTTGCCGCGAAAAAAGTCCGGTTTTGCTCATGAATATTCTGCAAACATTCTGCAAACGTGTGCACTTAGCCTAAAGAGGACAACTGCTAATGCAAATGTGTTTGTAATGATTCAAAGTTCACTTCTGCTGTACTGCTAGTACTGATCTGACTACAGAGCTGTGGGTGGAGAAAGGAAAGGGTGTATTCGGCACATTAACTGGTAACTTGTAAAATCCCAAAACTTTTTATTAGAGTATCAAGCCATATTAAACACCTGACGTGTTTCAGGGAGTCAGGGAGCGATCCAAGTATCCGGGTTCCAGATGCAGCTATTTGGATAAGGAGTTATCTGAAGCTATTCGCTCATCCCTAATAACTATCCATTCCTAAAAAGTAACATACACTTTTTTGCACCAGCTTGTTAATTTTATTTCCCAAGACCTGAAGCAGAAAAAAAAAACACTGAACATATGAAGCGCAAAGTGGTTTCTCAATGACAATGAATATGAAGTTTTTTTTAATTTATTTTTAGAATCACTCCAGAAAAAACTCTGCACAGATATCCTAATTGTCCAATGTCCCTTTTTACCTCTGCAGTCTATAAATACTCCATTGGGCTGGTGAGGATGTAAGCTGAGCAGGTATCTGTGGGTGTGTGTAGTCCCCGTGCTCCGCCGTCCTCTGATTACTATTGTCAGCTATGTGCCCTTCCCTGTTCACACAGCAACTGGGACTGAAGCTCAACTCTCGCTCTCTGCCTTTCCCCTTCTGGAGCCTCCTGGCAGCCGATCAGTCAAGATTTAAAATGTTCCTATTAAATGGATTACTATTTTGCTAAATCTCGGACCCATGCGAAGTTAGTCTAGTCATTCGCTCAAGAACTTGAAAACTTCTCTGGAGTTTCTTCCACCATGGCCGCTCCCCCTTTACTTCTCTTAGTTGACAGGTGAGTAAAAGAGGAAAAAAAGTTTGCGAAAAGTTAGAAAACGCTTTATATGTATGTATGTATGTGTATGAAAATGGTAGTGTATATATATATATATATATATTATATATATATTATAATATATATGTGTGTGTTTTTATATATATATATTTGTTTAATACATACATACACACACACACACACACACACACTCACACATATATATATATATATATATATATATATATACAAAACATATATATATATATTTATTATATATATATATATATATATATATATATATATATAATGTGTGTGTGTGTGTGTATATATATATTATATATATATATATATATATATATATATATATATATATATATATATATATTCATATATATTCCTAGAATAACAATTACGGTAACTGATCCTATGACCGTCATATACTTTGATCTAACCTTCCAGGTTTTACCAAGATCATCACAAATCAAATGAGGATGATGACCTGATTGACATTTCAGAATATTTTTTTTTTCTTGTTTGCATCATTTTATATATATATTTTATGTTTTTTGAGTACGGTAGATATTTGTGTGCTTTTTGGTTTTCTTTTTTTTTTTTTTTTTTTTTACGCTCTCCTCAGGAAACTTGGACTTTAACAATCTGCTGGAGCTTGCACAATCCTGTCCTAGAAGCAGCTTCCCCAGATAGAAGTATAGAGCTGTCAGCAGGAATCACTGACGAGGTTTACTGCCGGTCACAGTGGGTTGGAGCCTTTCTGGTACAGGGGGATTTACCAGGAAGGGGATATTTCAAGTTGAAGTTGCTGATCTATAATGCTTTGCTTTTATATGGTTTGTATTATAGATGTCTAGGAATTTGGTAACTATAGTCTGCGAGGTGTTAATTTACTCTTTTTATTGTTATAATTATTTATGCTTTTCTATGGATTTTTTTTTTTTTTTTTTTATCTACTGAGAAAGGTGACACATGGGTGATAATAATCATTTCTTAAACTCCTTTCCTGCCTGCATCGGCGGCGGACCCCACAGGGACCAATTGCAGCCTATGTTCTAGTTCACACTCTTTATTTTCCAACCTGAACTGCGTGGGGGGGAACAAAAAAAACCGCACAATACGCTAGTCTGATTTTACGGACCTGACTAGTGCATGCAAATGGTAGTCAGCTCAAGCACACGGAGCCAGTCATGGCAGCAAATTGCGGACGTGTCTAGTCTGTAAAACTTGGTGCTCGTCAAAACTTTTTTTTTTTTGCATGTTCGAGTGTCCGAAACCACTATTTAGGGCTAAAGAGACTGTCTAGCAGCAGTAATAAACTCCTCTATGTCAAGTGATTTCCATTCCTTCCTACATATGCAAAGCACTTGACAAGTGTCCAGTGGGCGTGTTTTCAGCAGCTAAGTGTTCTGCCATCTCGTCGTCAATCCCTCCCACCTAGACCTGATTGATGCTTTTGCTGAGGACTAGGAAGATGCTGGAGAAGTGTCCGACATGGCGGTTACCCCGTCATTTAGACTCCATTGACCTGCTAGCGACACGTTAAGTGGAGACATAGGATTTGCATGCACTGCAGGAAGTGTTTAACCCCTCTCCACATTGGCGTGCTTGTCCCGTGTAGACTGTAGCAGACTGTGTGTAGAGGAATAATACCGCCACGCTGACCGTTTCCATACACACGGCTTGTTTGGGCTCTTGCTTGGCTTCGGAAACGATCCACTCTTTGCTGAACTGGTTATTGCAGCCGGTGTTTACCGCTCTTCATTTCCATCGAGCGTGCTTCCACGTGTAGAAAGAAGGCGACTCCGGAAAAACTTGTACCAAGTGATGAAATCCTCATCCCAGCACAGGGGTGGGGATAGCTTGCCGGTAGAGGTGGAGATCTTCTTGACGTTGACCTCCGAAATCCCTTGTTTTAGATTTTTTATGGATTTTCGTTGCAGATACGATTCAGTTCATGCCAATGGGATTTGCAAAATTTGAATACATTATTTTCAGTTTTGGAAATTTCCAGTCACGTTGCGGATTTTCCACAAATGCGGACTCCAAATTTCACAGCTTGTAATGCAAATGACGAGATCTGATCTTCCGTTGGTCGGACGCCAGCAATTGTGGATGATTCTGTACTGTAGTGAGGCGGCGTGTTACAATCACATTAGTAGTGGTAGATAGTCTACTCTCTGTACTTTTGATCTGCTGATATGTTTTTTATCTTTGGAGAACTAGTAAACTTCCTGCTATGTAATCCTTCACATTCATTAACTCTGTATAACTCCATTCCTCATTGGCAGCTGTGTACACTGTGCATAGGCAGAAAGCTGTCAATCGGTGGCGGTTCATGGTTATACAGAACGCCGCCTTCAGAGAGTAATAGATCTGCAGAATTGATTGTCAAAACTGCAGCAAGCAGCCCAATAAGTCCTACATCTCTGGAGTCCGGGTCTCTGCCCATACGTCAGGCGGGGTAGCATAAACCTGGTGATTCCCTTTAATCGCTGTGTTAGGGCTTCATGTCGACATGTAACTCTGGCATTGAAATTGCAGCGACACATTGGACGTGATGATTTCGTGTTGTGCGCTGTGACATACTGCGACGGTCTTGGGTTTCATTGTGTTTTCGGGTTTTCTGTCATTAGTAGCAAACTCATTGATCTGAAATGGGCAACTTATAGAACAGCTGTCGCCCCACACATCTGGCCATATAGCCCGAGTTTTAGATCTAGTGATATCTGTTTGTGATCCTTATTTTCCATTTATATGACTGTCCTTGGTCTGGTCGGATTGTTGACGTGACGGTCACCCTCCTAATAGCGCGCTGTTATCTGTGCTTTGAGCTCTGTGTCAGGAAGCTGTCACGTAAGCCATCATAGAGCTGATTTATGAAGGATTTCTCCTTTATCATTTTCTTAGGCGCGGCCTCCACTTTCTGACTTGCGCTCCATATTTTATGAGCAGTGACTGGTTCTCGTGATCCGTGGTTCGGCTATAAATGTTTTATCCTAGTAGTCGATGACAGTTAATTGGAACTTGTGAATCCTACTGAGACCTTATTCACACATCCCTGGGTTGTCTGGGTTTTTTCCTAGACTGCACATTACATTTTATGTGCTGTTGACATGGTCTGCATAGCAAAAAAAAAAGAGAGATGTCCTACTCTGGTCCGATTTACTTACCAAAACTTTTCATCCGTCAGTTGCAAGGAGACTCTTATTAAACCTCTTTCCATTTTCTTTCATACGTGAAAAATGGATGACGTACAGATGACAACTGGTGACACACGGAATGCAAATAAATGAGTAATGGCGCCAAACAGACGCAAGTGTGACTGAGTTCTCCGTATATTTGGCCAGCGTCAGGCTCTGTTCACACTTGGGTTGTAATTTTCATCGTTCTGATCTGTCAGAGGATAAATTGGTGAAGGATGCTGACGATCAGCTGCCGCTAATCGCTTGTCTGCAGCGGTCACATGATTTAGCGCTGACTATCAGATATCTGAGTGCCGGCTTCGCTGTAACGGCCCAGCTCTGGTACATACCGTAAGTATGGAGTTCTTTTATGTCCCAATGGGCACAGTGGACAATCCCTTTTTAAGATTTTTGATCAGTTTTATTAACCATAAAGCTAGTTACCATATACACAAAGGTCTGCTGATTAATAACATTAGTAGAATCTGTTGAAGACCTTTTCTTTTATACTGCCCCCTAATGGCGGGGGGGAAAGCGGAATCGGGCATGTTGAGTTTCGACATGCCAGTGATGTGTCCTGCTGGTAGAGGAGCTGCTGGTAGTTGTCTCGCATTTACTTGTTTCTTCCGCCGGTGAGATGAACATGCAGGCAACCAATCACCATGCAGCTTTCATTTTGAATTTTGCTTTTAAAAAAAAAAGCTGAGCTGTGATTGGTTGCTATGGGTATCAATATCGTCAATCTTCCATCATGCCCCATTGGGGACGATGACGACTTTTTTTGCATTTACAGTGATTGTCTTTGACTGTGACAGTTGGTGTGAATTCATTGACCAGTCAAGCAGCCATGTCTGTAATCTGTTGCTGCTGGACAGGAGCCCCGAGAGCCTCCTCCTACATGACCGTATCCACAGCTCCTTTTTTTGATTAACCGTCCTGGTGTCAACAGGTTGCAAGAGGCAGTAACGGACCGTAGGCAGAGCAAGGGTTAATGTGGGGTTTAATTTAACAGTGCTTACTCCACGCAGGGAGAAGTAGAGGTAGGGTTGAACTGAGAAGGGGTTTTGCAACTTGGGGAAAAACAGGTGCTGGTAAATGAGGCGAAAAGTACAGAGGTACTAGACTTATCAGTCCGGCGACGTCAGAAGTTGGATTTCTGGTTGCAAACGGTGGCGCCAAGGTCATGGCGCGTAAGGGGTCCGGTGTAGTCCTGGGGAAGATGGCGTCCTGGATCCTGGTGGCGGCGGTGATTCCTCGTGGTCCTGATGGGGGTCCTGGGTCCAGAAGGTGAAGAGATAGAAAGGACAAAGTCTTTTTAACCCTGGCAGAGTCTAACGCAACTCAGCGGTTGTATGAGGGCTTATCAGGAAACGGTTCACAGCGGGTCACCCGGCTCTCCTGCCGGTGCGGGCGCTCATCTATGTCCTGACCATGGACCTTGTGACTCACGGTCACCGGTGTCAGCGGACACGGGACAAGTCTCTGTCTACAGGCCCTGGTCGTGGATCTGAGGCCCTTCAGACTTAGGCCTGCTCCGTCACGATACACAGAGGTCTGCGCGCTGCACGTTCCCAGCAAGACTGACTGGTTTCCCGCGCGCCGCAGCTTCTTTAGCTTAGATGCGCCCCCTATCACTGGGTGCAAAGGTCGGTCTGGGACCTTAAGCTTTCCCCCGTGCAGTATAGGTGACAGCCCTAACAGTTCCGGATCCGTCATGGTAAAGGTACGCCTGACCCGGTTCTTCTCCTTACACTGGCACGATTCACATGTGATGCCTCGCCAGGCCGGCTAATCAGAATAAGAGCTGCTGATGCCATTGGGGACAGTTCCTTCGGCGCCTGTCCAGCGGCCAGAGATGTCTCGCGACTGCTGGACCAGGTCCTGCAAATTGATTTGGATCATGGTGACGGTGTAGATAAAAGAGCAAAATTATTATTTATTACAAGCTGGGGAAAAATGGCTCCAATTGTACTCTCCTTCATGAATTTGCTATTTACGGTATATGTACAAATGTCCTCTTTTGATGGCTAAAGATCGTCATTAACTGCTTGTTTTCTGGAAAAATATAGTTTATGGTCCACTACTCCTAGCTGTCAATCATCGGCCTTGCGTTTTCTCATCATATCCTTTCTTAAAGGGTTTTTTTGTCAGTTTGCCAATCACTGTCCACGTGACGTGGATGCGACTATGAAGGGCTATTTGGATTCTCCTAGTCCCTCGCACACTCACCAAGGCTGAAAATGAGCAAAGTGCACCCAAAATAAGTCCACAAATCCAAACAAGACTTCTTGCAGTCACCAGTTATCATTTTGTTAGGCCATAAAGATGGCTACACTGGGAAACACACCAATCCACATGCACAATTTCCGATCTAGTTTTGAGTGGGTCACCTCCTATCACTCTGGCATTAGAGGGTGAAACAGCTTTGCTATTCTTTTCCTCTTTGACGTGGGTAGGTTTAGAGCAGCAAAGTACAAACTTATTAATTTTACAGTTTAATCACTTAAAACCTGTAATGTACATTTTCATCATAGATCACTGAGGGCTTTATGGTTCAGGCTCAGGAGCTGAGCCAGCACCATACCTGACAAATGCTGCTGTTACATAGTCGGCATCTGCCTGTAACGATGGTGGCCGGAGCGAAGTTCAATTGTTGCCGTTAACTATTTATATGCTGCTGTAAGTCATTCAGTTGACTACCTAGTTGCAGGTGCATGCAATCCTTTCACCTCATATTTCAAAATGCATGGCCTCACTCACACCTACAACTTTGTCCTGCAAAAAAACAATCCCTCACACGGTTGGTTATGTCAACGGAAAAATCAAAGTTATGGCTTTGGAAGAAGAAGATGACAACATTAAAGTGGGTGGATCAGGGAAATGCTCTAGATATATTATATCTTGACTTCAGCAAAGCATTTGACAAAGTATCTCACACAATCCTTATTGAAAAAATGACTAAGTATGGGATGGACAAGGCAACTGTTAGGTGGATTCATAACTGGCTTAGTGATACGGACCCAAAGAGTGGTAGTAAATGGCTGCACATCGAGTTGGAAGAATGTATCATGTGGGGTACCACAGGGCTCTGTCTTGGGCCCTGTATTGTTCAACATCTTTATCAATGATTTAGATGAAGGAATTGAAGGTAAACTGATTAAATTTGCTGATGACACAAAGCTAGGAGGGGTAGCTAATACTAGAGAAGAGAGAGAAAGGATTCAAAAAGATATACATAAACTGGAGCAGTGGGCAGAAACTAACAGAATGGTTTTTAACAGGGAAAAATGCAAAGTACTTCATCTTGGAAATAAAAATGAAAAAAGTGTATACAGAATGGGAGGAATAAGGCTAAGCAACAGCACATGTGAAAAAGACTTGGGTATACTAATAGATCACAGACTGAACATGAGTCAACAGTGTGATGCAGCAGCAAAAAAGGCAAATACAATTCTGGGATGTATTAACAGAAGCATACAGTCTAGATCACGTGAGGTCATTATTGCCCTCTACTCCTCTTTGGTCAGACCTCATCTGGAATACTGTGTCCAGTTTTGGGCACCACATTTTAAAAAAGACATCAACAAACTGGAGCAAGTTCAGAGAAGAGCGACCAGAATGGTGTTCGGTCTGCAAACCATGTCCTATGAGGAACGGTTACAGGATTTGGGAATGTTTAGCTTGCAAAAAGAAGACTGAGAGGGACTTAATAGCTGTCTACAAATATCTCAAGGGCTGTCACATTGTAGAAGGATCATCTTTATTCTCATTTGCACACGGAAAGACTAGAAGCAATGGGATGAAACTGAATGGGAGGAGACACAGATTAGATATTAGAAAAAACTTTTTGACAGTTAGAGTGATCAATGAGTGGAACAGGCTGCCTCGAGAGGTGGGGTGAGTTCTCCATCAATGGAAGTCTTCAAACAGAGGCTGGACAGACATCTGTCTGGAATGATTTAGTGAATCCTGCTTTGAGCAGGGGGTTGGACCAGATGACCCAGGAGGCCCCTTCCAACTCTACCATTCTATGATTCTATGATTCTAAGTACAAAAGACAAGTGTATGGGTTCGTTCAAACGTTACAAAAAGTATGTAGTAAAAAAAGATATAGTAAAAAACGCTGGAAAATTAGATCTAGTATTACCTATGCCTCATGTAATTAATTTCCAATCATTTCTTTCTTCTATTTCCAAGTCTGCTGGGTTTTACAGAGATGGAACCCTCTCCATGTATTAATAGGGCAGATGGACAGCGGTTGTCCTGATGGGCTAGTGGAACGGCCTGTTGAAACGTTTGGTTGTCTTTCCCACGAAAAGGAAATCTCACATTTTTTTTTGTATTTCTTTTGTATTTTTTTCTGTTCTTTGTGTTTTAGGAATCCGTTTCAGGTCACAAACCTTTTATATGTAAAGCTATAGCTGACTGCAACGCAATACGGATTGTGGGGTAACAATGACATTCTGTTGGTGATTTTCATTTGCGTAGCTATGACATGGTAGCTGCTGCAATTCTGTCTGCCAGCTGTAGACCTGTTCTCGAAATACCTGTTTGCAGTGTTAAAAATAAACTCTAGCGGTACATATGTAAAGTATTATACAAATGTGCGCAAATCCGTACAGGATATTCATTCCACCAAGGCTTTGTTCAGTACAGCTGGCCATGCACTCATGAAAGTGACAGGTATGGCTACTGACATCCCCATTGAAATAACTGCACATATCTTGTCATGTAAAAAAAAAGATATAAAAACTTGAGTTTTGTGAGTTCCAAAACCCACATTCCCAGCTAAGTGAGCCCACTACAACAAGGTTACCACAAACTTTCGATACCTGTTGGCTGAACACTTGACCAGCTATCTCTCCCGAATCCCTGTATACCATAAAGCTTGTCACCACTGATCGATCATTTCTTGTTTATGGGGGGAGCGGAGTAAGCTGCTGCCAGATTCTACTGGCATTGGCCTATTTGTCTGCAGAATAAAAGCGTCGGCAAATAAATCCTTACATCCAAGGAGAAAGTTATTGGTTCTTTGTACGCATTACATGGTCTTTGGATCAAAGCTGATACGCTTTGTAATTACCATTCGGATTTTGCAGTGCCCACAAAGTAGACGTGATTTTGCCAAATCTTATCCACTCTGCTGAATTTTTAGTTTTTCTCTCACCATTAATTTAACGATCAAGGTGAAATTTGCAGTGAATCCACAGCAAAGAGTGCGAAGAAAGTCCCACATGTAACTTAGGCAAATTTTGCTGCAGATTCAGCGCTGATTTTTTTTTTTTTTTTTTTTGCCCTCGATTCAAGTTAAAATCCAGAGTTGAATTTTTCCTGCTAAAATACTCCCCATGTGGGCTTAGAATATTAATTTATTATTTTCCATGGCCTGTCGTTTGGGAGGGGTGCAGGTTGTATATTTAATATCTCCAATCACTCCCTAGTTCCCTACACCCCCTCCTTTCATGTAAGGGCACGTGCACACGGCATCCTTACGATGCCGGCAGAGCCGCCAAGGTTTCTCCAGGCAAAGCCGTTTCAGGAAAAAGCCGCTGATCTCTTTGCTGAAGCATCATTACTGATTTTTTATTTTTTTTTTCCTCCTAAATAATCGGTCAGAAAAAGTAACAAGAGGCGGAACATGTGCACAGCAATGTTGTTTTTTACATTGCTGTGCATTATTGCATTATGTAAATTGTTTTTTTATTTTTTTTTATTTTGAGTTCTTATTCCAGGCAGAATCCATGTGATCCATTGCGTGCTCGTGTAGGCATACCCTTAGTTTCAGAATGTCAGCGTTGATTTCCAATGTTACCCTTTCACCATCTTTTTGGTGGAAGTTATGTGCACACACTGTGTGTGTATATTAAGTATATCTTTTAGGGTTTTTCAAAATGTCATCCACATGTCGCAGAGTAAGTCGAATGTCAGATTTAACACCTGTACCTTATGTCGAAAGTGAAAATAGTCCCTACCTCCCCTAATAACAACTTTTAACCTGTTTTGTAGGAACATTTTTGCACGGAAAAAGAGCGTCCAAGCGGAAAAGCAAAATGAAATCGGATGGAAATTATTTGGAAAAGTCCCTTCTCATGAGTCTCCGCACAGCAACCCCCGAAAAGTGCAAAAGGTATCGGTCTCTTATGGCTTGAGATTCTATTTCCTGTTCCCTGTGACCTCGGGGCTCTAAAATACTGAACTCTACAAAAGCTGACCATGCCTCCAAGCACAGGACACATACACGTGTGGTCACCGACTATTTAAAGGGGTTTTCCAGACTAAACTTTGACCTGGGGCTCTGAAATCAGCAGTCTGCCATACTAAGCTGCTGTCACACCAGTGGGTCCACTGCAGGGCCGCCCACTGGACCGAAAATCCCAGAAAGGACCGAGGTTTAGATGATGAAAACACAAGTTATAGTGAATCTTTTCTCACAAAACTGTATAACTTTCTGCTCAGCACCTCCTGCTCTATATGGTGTCTGCAGATTGGACGGCTTTTTCATGATGACAGGCTCTCTTTAAGCAATATACTGTTAAGCAGATGCACGCTAACTCTCTTCTCCAAATGCACAAACAGCAAGTATGTGATATGCATTCATGTGGTCACATGCCGACTAGACGTGCGCGGCCTCTCTCTCACGTCAAGTCGTAATGTGGCCGCAAGTATGCAAATCGCAGACTACTTGCGGTCACATGACTGCCCGGCATCGGAGAATCTGGGGCACGCATAGAGTGACTGCAGACTTGTACTCAAAAGCCGGACAACCCCTTCAAGGAAATCCACATGTACGGTAGCAGGATCGGAGTCAGTCTGTTGCTATATTTTGTATTCAAGCATCTAATGTGCGGATGGCAGCTGTTACGTCACCTACTGTGACCGATGGATCCTGTGTTCTTAGCTGAAATGTAGAAGTGCTCCTTTTTCGTTGTAATCATGGCTGTGATGATAATGAGACTGCAGAAAAGTCTCCTGCACATAACAGGAAGTTGGAGTCTAATATAGCCTGAGTGGCCAGTGTGAAAATGTATTTTTGTTTTTCATAAACTAACTGTGATTTAACAAAGAAAAAATTTGCCAAATTAAAAAAAAAAAACTACATTTAACTCAAAAACATGATGTAATCAATAGGTCCTTTCCTGATGACTCGTTCCCTTTTAAATGCATCCCTAAAGTTTTTCTTTAGAATAATGACTAGAAAACCTAGAAATTGATTTTGTACCAAGGGACAACATATAAAGAACTCCTCATGATGGTTCATGAATAAACGATAATAAACTGCGCCTCGCCTGCACTGCCTGAATTATTAATGCTGCTCCCAGTCCACTCAGTCTTTGGTACGATGCAGCGCTGACATCCATCTTTACAGGCCTGCGCAGAGGATGCCCAGATGTGTTTGTTTTATGTCCTAGATACATTGAAACCTTGTACGTGTATATTCCCTTCTGTATATGTGATGTCAGGGTCATAGGGGTAAGAAAATTTAAAAAGGCATCTATGCTTAGGGTGATATGTTTGCACAGGTTGGACATGCAGCGTTTTCTATGGTTGCAATGTGCGCACAAGCAATGTGGATTAAAATTTACCAAAATATCGTCATCCGTGTGCTGCAAACAGCTAAATGAAATCTGCCCTTTTGTATTGCAAAGAGATAGTGGCAAATCTTCAATATTTTGGCAATAAAATCGGCACAATTTGCAGCCACAATGTCAGTATGCACTAAGCTAGCGCCCTCTAGTGGTGACTGCGGGCGAAGATGCATTAAGTTATCTCCTCACGTCTGGGCTGGAACCCTGCGCCATTGTACATTTTACAGCACAGTGTTAAAGCTCTTTCACTTGCAATCTAGCAGGAGGAGATCGGGATCTCAGCTGTCGGACACAGCTGTGGAACTTGGGAATAAGGCCAAAACAGTCAGCGAGCAGTCTTCTCTTTTGCCAGGTACCAAGGGCTTAGTGAGCAACACGCAGTGACCAGATGCATTGGTACTGGTGATGCTTCTGTAGAATCTGTCGGTCACACGATTGCAGTCTCTCTTGCCATCATAGATCAGCAATGCCAGAGACTTCTGTCCCCATAAAGAGCGGTTGTCTCCTGTAACTGGGGCTGCTACGGGTGCCCCTGTTACAGTGGGGAAAAATGTTCCCAGAGACTTTTTTTATGATCTCTTGGGGGGACAAGTTAGATTTTTTTTATTTTTATCTGTCGATCTCGCAGCGGTAGATCATATAGCGGCATTCTGTAAGCGCTAAGATAGGAAAACGTCCAATATATGAAATTTGGATGCAAGCTTATAATGCGGTACTTGGCGCATAAATTATCTAATTCATGTTTGCCCATCAACCATGGCAAGGTGACCCTTCTTTGATGGGACTCTAAACCTAATCACAATCTCCAATAGTAAACTACAAAAATGAAAAAAAATGACCCCATGAGGGGATTGCGTAACACAGGCAGGCTGAACACCTGCGAGGATCATCTAACAACCTCAGGGACTGGAACATAATATACGAGCGCGCCCAAGATACTCGGATATCACCGAGAGTGCCGGATAAGACGCTATCTGAACACGTTCGCTCATCAATAATGAGAGACAGATGCAGATAGGACTGTCCGGCTCTTCAGCAGCCGAGATGATTGACCTAATTAGGAATTTAATGAGTGTCGCTGTGAATAAAAATGTATTGCTAATAAGATTGGGCAGCCATCATCTATCATTATGTGCTGTGAAAATGTTTGTTGATCTTCTTTGTACATTTGCACAATACAGGGTTAAGACACGCCACATTATAGTACGGGAACAATGGCCACAAATAACCCTTACCGTGTATAATATGACATCACAGTATAGAAAAAGTCACTTGCAGGTGATGTCAGAGTGCAGAAACCGTGCAAGTCCTAATACAGCAAAGAAGGGTTAATTAATTTTTTCAAATGCACAAAATACAAAGTTTTCCCCCTATACAGTGGATCCCCTAGCGATCTCCAGATCAGGGCTGAGGAACCAGACTCTGCAGTCCCGTCCTGAGTGGAGTGGAGGTGTGCATGCTCAGCTTCTGCTCCATTCATGGTCTATGCCAGGAACGGCAGGGCGCCTGTCGCCCGCTCACACCTTCACCTCGTTCAAGAGCAGGCTGCAGAGCCTGGGTTCTGGGTTCCTCAGCCTTGATTTTGGGATCGTTGGGGGTCCCACTGCTCAGACACCCATAGATCAGTGGTGTTCCATCATTAGGGGCATTACTAAAGGGTTATTACATTTGCGTTCCTTGTCCATCACGACCTGCATCTTGGAGATGGGCTTGTTTTGTGTGCAGGTGCCACCTCATCTTGTCTGCGTGCAGGAGTTTCCAGGATCTCGCATTCTTCATCGTTTCCATACGTCATCACCCGAGGACCTTTTGAGATGTCAGCTCGCCGGCCCGCTGCCCTATAGGATGCATGCATTGTATACACGGGAACGCATTGATCATAAAGGTTACTGGTGTCAGTCACAATGTACTTGGCCCCGCAGCGTGGTGCTTGTTTGCACTCTTAATAATGAATACACACTAATGTTTGCTTATACTGTATGAACTGTGTTCCGTAAGTGGTGAGCAAAGTAAATGTATTCTGCACGTGAGTATACACTTGGAGGCCTGTGTATATTATTGGGAATGTAAGTAGTTATAACGTTCTCTGCCAATTTCTTTTCTTAATATTTATAGTAGAAAAGTTGGAGTTAGGTTTTTTGACCTCATAGAGCCCACCACTAGGGGGAGCATAAGAGCTTGCTGCATACTGACTATAGACTGAGCCCAATAATAAAGCAGTATGCGGTAAATCGTTAGACTGCCCTAGTGGCGACTACAGGCCAACATACTAGTCAAACTAGCAACGAGGAAAAGGTTCTTCTTGGGACTAAAGTTACCGTACCGAAAATGAGGGACTTGATGCTTGGTGCATCCTTGGCATGGCCGCAGTTCAGTGCAACTTTATACCTACTTGTTTTAGCTATTTATCAGTCCTTCTCCAACTCCTGTAAAGCCAGAGCTGTGACTGGAGTAGGAGGAGGGCGGATGAAGACAAATGCCAAATAAGTAGGTGGGAAGGTGCGCTGAAGTTTGGTCTCACTACCAGGGCTGTGGTGTCGGTAAGCCAAGCCTCCGACTCTGCCTCCGCGACCGTGCCTCCTCCTGTACATAAAGTGCAGCACAGATTCATCTCCACTAAAAGCCGAATTCTTAAAACCCACTTTAGATTTTCATATGAAGAATATCTTAAAAGTTTTTAATTTACTGGAAAGGCGTGGTCGCTTTCTTTTAGAAATGGCGCCTCTCCCGCATGTGCTGTATTGCAGCTCTTCATTGGTGTGAACAGGCGTGTTGCTGTTTTTGGCAGAGAGCTGCCATCTTTTTCTAATCCATGGCAGAGTCGTTGGTTTTGACTCTCGCTTTTGTAAATTTAATGTACGGCACATTTCTTCTTATTAATAATTGAATGCACAGACAACATTTGAGTCAGCGCAACCATCGACAGAAATGAGGCATAAAAATAGATGTATGGAAGTTACAGACCTGGTTAAGCGAGTAATGAGGAAACGGGAGTGACTGTGCTGCATTATTAAAGCTGGTATGTTGGCGGATGCCAAGATTGTGTTTGTATCCTCCTTTGGTGTCATGGCCTTTTTTTTTTTTAATGAGCAGCATTTCCTGGAAAACCCTTCTACCTGAAATTCCTAGATTCAGTGACCATAGTCACTGGGTTGGGTTACTTGCTGTAACTGCGCTGCGGGTATTGAAGCAAGCAAGGTCTCACAAGGACATTGTTTCATGAGGACCAGTTTGCTAAAACCCCAAATAAATGGGTAAAGTGCCAGGATTCACCAAGTCTAGAGGCGATGAACTCCAGAATGGAAACACTAAAGATATCGCTATGGGAAAGGAATTCTCATGTAATAAGGTGCCATATAATGATAGAAAAAGCGACGGTATGTATGTTTAATCTATCCAATTGTGGCCTATGAGGAATGTTAAAGACCAGTATACACCAGTATGAATAATTCTCTGCTGGGAAAAAAAAATGGTGAATAAGTCATCCACTTTATTAGGATCGGTAGCAGCCTCTCAAATCAGACAATTTATGACATATTTAAGTTTACAGTTCATTTTGCCAGAATAAAACTTTTGAAGTCTCATAAAAAATTTTGCGCAACTTCAAAACTTTGCGACTTTTGACTTTTTTTTTTTCCAACCTTTTGAAAAGTGTGCAGAGCTTAGTCGGAAGGGGCATAAAGGATCACGGCTGATAAATTCATAATTTACGCCACAGAAGTGACGACCAATGTTAATTCTGGTGTGCGTACCTTACACCCGCAGGCAGATTAAAGCCTATCTCGACAAATTACCTCCCTTTTTTTTCTTAATTTCTCAGTGGTTTTAACATGGAAAAAAACTAAAGCACAAAACGACACAAGAAAAAAACATGAAAACACAGATCCTGCTGAATCATGGAAAATAATCTACTGATTAGACTAATTTCAAGACTGCGCTTATTCCGACCTGAATTATTTTTTTTATTTTTTTATGGATTGTAATGAATGAAAATGCATAAAATAATTTTTTACTCTATTAGATTTCATCTATAAAATGTCTTGGGATTATTCACTTTTGCTTCTAGGATTAGATGTGCTGATACTTGTAGTTCCCCAACAGGTAGCTAGGATAGAGATGTAGTTAAATAGGGAGATTAATGCCTAATTTGGCTCGCTGTTAGACTTTTTGCTTCGTGCTTCTCATTCACATCCTGGAAGAGGATTCCCATCTGTCAGGTCCCATGACCTCTCGGGGGATCAGGAGCCATAATTGTGTGTTCTGTAGCCAGGCATGTGCGCAGATGCTGGAGCGAGTTGATTGGATGCGTTGTATCTGCAGCTGATTAGAATGGCTGTCGCAGGCAGCTCGCCCATCTCCCAGCCCTGTGTGTGCTCCTTGGAAGAAAGCAGCTGACGGCAGGGATGCACGTGACGGGCCTCTGAGGGCAGCCTGGCATGCTGTGCCGTGCTCGCTGCTCCCCTGGCATGGGATTACCAGGATGCTTCTGGTGCAGCCGCTCTCCTAAATGCTGGGGGCTTATTGTGATGGCGGTCCGGATGGGGCAGCAGGTTCTGGGTCTCTGAGAGACTGCAGCTTTCATGGTGAGTGACAGTGCAGCATCACTACGTCTATTACTTACTTTCCAGTGGGACCCTACAGATGCTGCCCCGTCAGCGGAGCTTCGCCTGCTGTGCCAGGTGACCTTGCACGGTATAGGTGCAGGATATTTTCCTGAATAAGCAGAATGTGTATACATTTTATATATAACTGGTAAAAGGTGTTTTTAGTGCTTTTTAAGACCTATTACAGGATTCCGTCTTTCCTTTGTACCATGTGCGGCACATATGAGGTGTTTCCTGGATAATTAATGGAGCTGTGAAAGCGGAAAACTGCTGACAGCGCTGTGTACCTGACTGCACGGTCCAGGCTGTATGCCGCTGGCATACACTGGAGACTTAGATAGTGACAGCTCAGAGGAAAGCCGTCATACCAAAATTAATTTAAAGGGTAGTTTAAAAGGGGCGATGGCCTGCCTGCTGTATGTGCGCCCAGTGGCACTTCCCCATCACTGCTCTGTGCCCACTTGCACGTTGGCATCTGTATGCCAAGTTGCGTCGTGGCATCTGTGCTCTGTGCCCAGTGGTACAGCGGCATTCCTGCTCTGTGTGTAATTGCATGTTGGCATCTGTGTGCTAAGTTGGTGGCATCTGTGCTCTGTGCCCAGTGGCGAGGCGGCATCCCTGCTCTGTGGCCAGTGGCGAGGCGGCATCCCTGCTCTGTGGCCAGTGGCGAGGGTGGCATCCCTGCTCTGTGGCCAGTGGCGAGGCGGCATCCCTGCTCTGTGGCCAGTGGCGAGGCGGCATCCCTGCTCTGTAGCCAGTGGCGAGGAGGCATCCCTGCTCTGTGGCCAGTGGCGAGGCGGCATCCCTGCTCTGTGGCCAGCGGCGAGGCGGCATCCCTGCTCTGTGGCCAGCGGCGAGGCGGCATCCCTGATCTGTGGCCAGCGGCGAGGCGGCATCCCTGCTCTGTGGCCAGCGGCGAGGCTGCATCCCTGCTCTGTGGCCAGCGGCGAGGCTGCATCCCTGCTCTGTGGCCAGCGGCGAGGCTGCATCCCTGCTCTGTGGCCAGCGGCGAGGCGGCATCCCTGCTCTGTGCCCTGCGGCGAGGCGGCATCCCTGCTCTGTGCCCTGCGGCGAGGCGGCATCCCTGCTCTGTGCCCAGCAGCGAGGCGGCATCCCTGCTCTGTGCCCAGCGGCATCCCTGCTCTGTGCCCAGCGGCGAGGCGGCATCCCTGCTCTGTGCCCAGCGGCGAGGCGGCATCCCTGCTCTGTGCCCAGCGGCGAGGCGGCATCCCTGCTCTGTGCCCAGCGGCGAGGCGCATCCCTGCTCTGTATTGAGGCGCCATCCCTGCTCTGTGCCCAGCGGCGAGGCGGCATCCCTGCTCTGTATTGAGGCGCCATCCCTGCTCTGTGCCCAGCGGCGAGGCGGCATCCCTGCTCTGTATTGAGGCGCCATCCCTGCTCTGTGCTCAGTGGCGAGTCGGCATCCCAACCCCTTTAAGCAAAAATAATAGGACTTAGAATAGGCACTACATTTGTGTATTTTTGGCTGGAATCTGCACTTTCTGTAAGTCATTTTTATTGATATTTGTGTTGCAGGATGTTGTTCCAAATTAATCAAAACGAAATGCCGCAAATTAAAAAAAAACAAAAAACTTTATTTTTTACTGTAACATTAAAATCACAAATCATTGGATCCTGTCAATAAGCTGTTTGTTTTTTTTTTTTTTTTTTTTTTTTAAATGTTGCGGATTTAGTTAACGATGCAGAAAATAAAAAATGATACAGCTTTGGTATTCCACAAGTCTGCAAAAAAAAAAAAATGGCGCAGCATTTTGATAAAATGTAAATGATGCATTGGGTTACATACAAAATCTGTGTAACCAAAACTACGTCTGTAATCTGCAAAAAATAAACCTTTTCAGGAGCTGAATATTTGCCGCGTTCATCTGTCCTTCTGATATTGGCGTATTCATTTCTTACTGACATCAGCCATTTATCATCTGCCTGGTTGGGTTTTTCATGCTGTAATCTATTGATTTATGAGCCACCGCCGCTAATCCTATTGACTGTGGTACAAGAACTGCCATTGTGTCATCCCTCTCCTCTTTTACTCCTTTTTTTAACTACTTACTTTTTAGCGTATACAGTGAAATGACACGTCCGGCTCTGCTACATCTGCATGATGAGCAATGCATTTGCTTCCATCATAGATGGATTCGCAACTAGGTTTATTCTGCCGGGATGATATTGATTATTCTGCTTCTGGACATGGAGGAGTATACACGTGATGTCTCATTTCGATTTTCTACCTTTTTCTTCAAAGGAATATGAAGACAGAGTTGGGCGAGCGTCTAAGTCTCCATCCCCGAAGCAGAATGTGAGGAAGAGCCTGGTGATCGAACCTCTGTCCACTACAGCCCTCATATTGGAAGACCGGCCGGCGTGAGTACATCATTCCGTTATGCTGGAAAGTTTATGGAGCGAGTTCTAGAAGAGCATATTTTCTTAAAACCCTCTGTTATTCCTCCTGGAAATGTTTGACTAAATGGACATCTAGGTGTGGATATCCCCTTATTAATGGAGCTTGTCCATATGCAAATATTTCTGGAACTGAAGGCCCATTTAGACTGGGGAAGACGCATTGATGGGAACAGTCGATCCCAATTATCAGTCCGTTTACCGAGCCGGCAATTGGGGAAAACGCTGGTTCATAATTTTTTGGTTTTAATTTTTGATGAGAAAATCCTTTTATTGGCAGCACATTGCTCCAGGTGAGAAAAATAGAATAATCGTTCCCTGTGCGTAGTCTTGTCAGCCTCTAAACGGGTCGTTAAAGACCACCAGCCGGCAGTCCTTTAAAGGGGGAGATAGGCACGTGTAAACCCAGCAAGTCAACATCAATTTGTCCATTTATTTATACATTTCAAGGAGGAATAACGGAGGAATCCAGATCATAGAGTACTGGGAAACGTTACTCCTGAATTATTGGTTATGCAGTATACAACTATTTGCAAAAACAGATGTCCGGAGAGGTGACGGACCCTTGGGAGATGAGCAATGCTGCTGACGTGGCCTCCCTCTGCCGCTGGTACCTGCAAGAGTCACTTGTGCTCGGCATGTGTTCATCATGCATCCGATCCCAAGTAATAGGACAGGAGCACGGCATCGCGTGCTAGATATGGCATGCAGCCAGAGGACGGCGTGCTAGCGGCACCTCTCGCCTCCTGATGCAGGAGTGAGAGATGCTGGAGACCCCCTTTTACACATTCACAATTGGGGGGGCATACAAGTCCTGGTTTATCGAAAGCAAGAGGAAAGATTTGACTAAATCAAAATCCAAATGCGAAGACCTCCCTCCCCAACATCTGCCTAGTCCCTTCCAAATTGGAGGGTACGGCGCGCTTTCATCTAGTGTATATGGGCAGCTTTATATTGACAGTGCGGACATTATGTACAGGGGGCTTCTTCAGTGCAGGAGTGGGTGATTTGCCAGGTGACGTCTCGGGTGAGTGAGACATTTTGGTGCTTATGGAAGACTTTACGTGGGGCATGACTTTGGGGGAAGATCTGCTAAGTTTGGCAATGGTTCTTGTAGAACTTCTCGCCTGTGAAGTGAGGCTCTGCCACCCTTGTGGTCGCTGGTCAAGACACCCCCTTCAAACCCTTCACTTTTTTTTTTTTTTTTTCCCTTGGCAGGGTTGTGAGACCTGTACACCTCCACATGTCACTTCTGGTAGAAGATGACTGGGGTGTGAGCCCCGTGATGTTTTTGGGAAGGTTTAATTGCACAGTAATGTGTGTACCCCCATGATGGCGTTGTACGCTGCCTGCATTCTTATGCTGTCACACAACAGACAGGACACACTGTCTGTTTTGCCTTTTGCTCTTCCTGTATGACTGGTTTTCTTGGTCACCAGTGACCTTTCATATTTATCTGTCATCAGCACCTCCCTGCCCAGGTATAATTTTTTATTGCCTTGGATCACCATCTACAGTTTTTTCCTTATTGCATACACCGACCAGTGTGCACATTCTGATACTTGGACCAACGCAAGGAACCCCCAGGCTTCCATAGAGCAATATCCCCCCTCTTTGCCTTCATCACATGCCATCTAGTGCACATACCCTACTTGATTTCTGCTCGGCAGTCCTTTAATAGCCTGTTCACATAGGCCAACCCGGCTTCAGATGCGCACTCAAGGCTCTGTAATAGATCATTATGTGCCACTGTTCTCGGCAGCACATCGTTTACACAGGACGATATGCTGCCGAGAACGACGATCTGTGCAGCAACTGAAGCGTAATATTATATATCGGTTGTTCAGATTAATGAATGCTGTTTTTGCTATTGGCTAATAAAGTATGGGTTTTTAGAGGGGACCCCTAATATGACATCCATGTAGGCAAACATAGGAGGCGTCAATAGAACAACCCCTTTGTAGGGGTTACCTGTTTTCAGGCAGTTAGGCCACAGACAATAAATACCAAATTAAGTATTAGTTATCGATCAAACACTCCACCTCTCCATTGCTCCTGCTCTATCTTTCCAGAACTGCAGCTTCATCATACTGCCTACCACATGTGACCGCTGCTGCTAATCACTAGCATCAACAGTCTTATGCCGTCTACTTTGGCATCACCACTGATGGAAAGTTTAAATAGATGATTTGATTATTCAATTTTGTAACCATGCTCAACCTGTGACAACCATCAACTCAAGACGATGGTCATCTCTACCATAGAAGGAGCCTTTGACATCCTTCACCTCAAGACGATGGTCATCTCTGCCAGAGAAGGAGCCTTTGACATCCTTCACCTCAAGACGATGGTCGTCTCTACCATAGAAGGAGCCTTTGACATTCTTCACCTCAAGACGATGGTTGTCTCTGCCAGAGAAGGAGCCTTTGACATCCTTCACCTCAAGACGATGGTCGGCTCTACCATAAAAGGAGCCTTTGACATGCTTCACCTCAAGACGATGGTCGGCTTTTCCATAGAAGGAGCCTTTAACATCCTTCACCTCAAGTTGATGGTAGTATCCACTATAGAATGAGTTTTTGACATCCTTAAGCTCAAGTCAATGGTCGCCAGCACTATATAAGCAGCCTGTGACAACCTTCTGCTCAAGATGATGGTCGTGTCTACCATAGAAGAAGCCTTTGACATCCTTCACCTCAAGACTGTGATCATCTCCACCATAGGAGGAGCCTGTGACATCCTTCAGTTCAAGTCGATGGTCGTATCCACTATTGAAGGAACCTGTGATAGATACCCTTTGCCTCAAGTTGATGGTAGTCTCCATTATAGAATGAATCTTTGACATCCTTCAGCTCAAGTCAATGGTCGCCTTCACTATAGAAGCAGCCTGTGGCGACCTTCTGCTCAAGACGATGGTTGTCAGCACAGTAGAAGGGTATTGCCTTTTAGCTGGTGCCTCCAGAAAACTAGTGTGGCTGACTTTTATTGAGGTCTATGAAGGCCTCTAAAAAAAAATAAATCAAAAGCCACTTACTATACCAGGTTTAGATAGTTAAGGCGACTGAGCCCTCTTGACCAATCGATAGCATAGTGTGAACAGTTTCTTATTGGGGCATTGATGCATCCACTTAGATTTCGGTCTCTACCATAGAGCTAACACTTTAAATTTTTCTCAAATGAAGGGGAGGTGGGGGTACCAAACCATATTTTCAATAGAATTTATTCAAAACTTCTTGATGTCTTGTTGTGTCTACACCTCCTAGGCAGACTGATGTGTTGCCATGGTAACAGGCTACTCTATTTTAGTCATATGCCTTCCACTTGTCTCCTACTCCTTCCTGACTTACATTCAAATCATTAACAAAAACGTAGAGGACAAAAAGGGTGTGCGACTGCAGGATCTGACTACGCAGGGCCGGTTTGTAGTCTGTTACCACGGAGATGCAGAAGAATAATGAAAGGAAGATTCTAAATGAGACCTTAACCTAAAATAAAATGTAAATGCTGTGTCTGCTGACTTAAACCCTGTATGTTTTCTGTTCAGTGGCTTGAAGATATGATCTTGTTTTTATAATTGTTTTTTAAGGAGGGGACATTCCTGTGTTACTGTCTGCACAGAGTGAACGTATTATTAATGGGTCTGGATATGGTCTTGTAAATCTGATTGATTTGTGCACGGAGCATAGATTGGCTCTCGGATATGTATTACTGTGGATGTGACTGGCGTATATGATGAGGAGACATGCTCTTGGCAGAACTCATCTCATTTGTTTCCCCCCATCTGAAGCATTGCTGTCATTTTCCTGAGCTTTGGATATTCTGTACAGGTGTCACATTGCAGTATAGAGTTTATAAAGGGACTTTGTTTTTTCCCATCCCTTAGCACAATAGTTGTCTAATAAATAGTCTGTCCAGAACTTTATGATATTGATGACATCTTTTAGGATTGGCACCCAGCTCCTCCACCGATCACCGTGGCCGACAGTACAGTATACAGCGCCGGATCATCACAGCTCCTCACACAGTCTAGTGGTCCTTCTGGGGTACTGCAGCTCCGATTTACCTTCAATATTTTAGGAGCTGAGCTTCAGTATCCGAGACTCCACTCGCCCTTCTACACTGATAGTCTGCTGATTTCAGCAGGCACCATGTAATGCTTAATTTCTCCTGCGGAGGCGCTGTATACAAATTGAACACTTCTTCCCGCTTTCACCACAGATAAGAACTGATCGATGGGGAACAACCTGTGATTGTTTCACTTTTAGGAACCTTTTTTAATAGAGATTGCAAAAAGTGTATTAATATGGGTCTATATTGTTTATATCCATCTTGTACAGCAATCGGATTGTGTTTAAGGGTTTTTTTTTTTGAGTGGTGGTTATGGGGTTTATCCATAAATAATATATAAAAAATATTTACAATGTGCAGGAATTACGTTTGGCAGAACATGCCCAAACTTCTCTTCTCCTGTGTATATGCATGTATATATCTGGGTCATATGTCGGCATGACATCTCCCTCACCTATCTGATATATATAGTAAGGCTTTTTTATACAGTCGTCTATTGCTCTGTGCTTCCACTGACAGAACAACACTTTGTAATATCCACAGAAACCTTCCAGCCAAACCCGCTGAAGAAGCCCAGAAACACCGACAGGAATATGAAGAAATGGTGGCGCAGGCTAAAAGAAGAGGTAAGGATCTAATCACACACGGGGCAGGAGAAGACATCCAGCCTAAATGTCACTGTGCTGCTGGCAACACACGTCACCATGTTACCCTAGTCAAAGTGCTAATGGTGCCGTGTGGACCCCATCACTGACCCCATCACTGACCCTCTTTGTCCTTGCCGTCAACCACATTCTGTCTGGTCTGATGGGTTGGTGACGATGCTTTGCATGTACAGTACCAGTCAATAGTTTGGAGACAATTGTTCATGCAGTGGTTTTCCTTATTCTTTTTGGAATGTGCACATTGTAGATTAAGTCTGAAGGCATCAAAATCTTCTACGAAGGAACACGTTCGGAAACGAGGAGTAAAAATTTAGTGGGAATCCAGAATATTGCTAAATCATAGATTCCTAAAAGTACTTTCCTTGCGGTTGGCATTCTCTAAAGTGTGGGCTTTGTGCGGGGGAACGTTGTGGGCGCTATGCGCGGGCCATGCGCAGATCGTAAGTCCCTAACATAATGCCGGGTCTCTTGACCTGAGCTTACTGCCTCATGGACATACATACACGCGTCCGGTGAGGTACCCCGGCCGTCGGGCCATGTCTTACGATCAGAGCTCACCCTTGGGGAGGTCCTAGTTTCCAAAATCTGACAGTCCAGAATTTCAGCTACAGATGGAAGGAAAGGAGACACACTAGTTCATTACTAGTGGGTAGGTGGAGCCCAGATAGGATTGACACCTCAGATTAAAAAGAGTGTTGACCGGCCCCTCCAGCACGGGCTCCTCCTACTCCAGCTTTCTCCAGTCTAAAATTTGAGGTCCCAGAGGATGGTCGCTGCTGGAAGCAGCTCCTCAGAAGATTTTATTATTTTAATCGGACAAGAGACTTGGATCACCAGATGTGGTCTAGAGGTCTCAGGGGTCTCAGCGCTGCTGGACTCCCACCTCTCCCTTGGCGGATCTGTATTACCCTAATGGTGGTCCCTGCAGAACCCTGCCGGCCCTGGGGGATGAGGATGGCTTCCCTGGCGGGGACGCAAACCACGCATCTGGGGTCACTGCGTTCCCCGCCCTGGGGGGAAGCATGGGCATAGCGCCAGAAACCCCTGGGGGTCCCTGTGGCGCTCGGCTGGTGAGTACCCCACATTTTTATTAAAGTGTGTGTGAGTGCTTTCAGCGGCTGCTGCGGCAGCCGCTGTTACATGTAAAATTTGACATGTTTGGTGACTGTGTTTTGTCCGCAGGCAGATGCCTGCAGGACAGGGGGAGCAGAGAGCGAAGGAGTTTGCGCTCTTTTTTTTAAGCCGGCGGGGGGCGTGGCTTCACGCTCCCGGGCTTCTGGTGCAGAAGCGCGCGATTAGGCGCTTCTCTTCCGGCTTCACTCAGCGCGGCGGCCATTAGAAAGGCTTCCACGGGCTCCTTCCTGCTCCGCTCCTCCCGTACAACATATACATCACCGCGGCCAGCTGGGTGAGTCAAACGCAATCACCCCCACAGCGCAGGAACCTATCTGTGTTATAAGAACAGATAGTGTTATCTGGCAGCTGCGGTCTCATATAGAGACCTTATTTTGCCTGGAGCTCGCACACCCCTTCTATTTTAATAAGGGAGTAGTGTGGAGCCGGCGACATTAACCCCTTTTAAAGGGTTAACCCTTTCAGCAACCGCCATAGGTTCTATTCCAGTTTGGGATCAGATCTTGTAAGGGCTAATTATTGCTGAATATTTTGCTGATACAGCTGGGGTAGCTCTCTCACTAAGAGCTTTAACTCTTCAGCGGCTTGCTGCATCCGCTTGAGAAGCCACACTTTTTTTCTAGTTACTGACTGGCTTTGACCTGCCATATACTGTGTGAGGGCATGTCAGATCAGGGTCCAGAAGGTGCGGACCGTGTGCCAAATCTGCTTCAGGATCAGTCGCGCGTATCTGATACGCAGACCTCGACGTCAAGCGCAGCAATTGGAGGTCACAGCGATGCCAAATTGGATGCCATCGCTCGCTCTATTGATGGCCTTTCTGACCTTTTAGGTCATTGGGTGTCAGCTAGATCCTCTCATGGAAGGAAGCGACACAGGCCGGTATCATCCTTTCCGCATAGCGAATCAGAACTCTCTGATATGGAATGTGGACAGGGTTCCCCTTCAAATTCAGATGGGGAGTTATCCGGTTCGGATAAGGATCGGCAGGGACATTCTGCCTCTTTGGGCCGAACAGAGGCTTTTATTGAAGCCATGAGAGAGGCGTTACAGTTGCCGGAGGAGGTAACTACATTTCCTGGTAAGTCGCCTCGGATGTACCAGGAGTACCGTAAGTCGCGAGTGACGTTGCCAGCTCTAGATGAGCTTAATGAAGCAGTGGAGACGGAACGTCGGTGTCCAGATAAACGTTTTCAAGGAACACGTTTTTTTGAGGCACTATATCCGTGCTCTACGGAATTGACGGATAATTGGATTTCTTCTCCTGAAGTGGATGTTCCTTTATCCCAGCTCAGTAAATCCTCATTGCTCCCTGTTAAAGGGAAGGCGAGTCTGCAGGACCCGCTAGACAGAAAAACGGAGATGGCGGCGAAATCCAACTACGAGTCCTCGGGTCATGGATTCAAAGCGGTGCTAGGATCCATGTGTGCTTGTAAGGCTTCCCTGTGCTGGTTGGACCGTATACGGATGGCGTTGCAAAATGGATCTCCGTTATCCGAGGTAAATGGGCTTCTCGATTTATTGGAGACTGCAGTCTGTTATAGCTATGATGCAGGTCTGGATACTGCATCACTGTTGTCCAGGGCGCAAGCTTCGGCGGTCACAATTAGAAGAGCATTGTGGCTTAGACAGTGGACTGCGGACGCAGTGTCAAAACAAGGTTTGCTGTCTCTAGCCTACAAGGGAAGTCAGTTATTTGGATCTGACCTTTCAGAACTGATTGCCAAGGCAAAGACAAAAGAAGCGGCTTTACCTCAGCGAAGGGCTATGGCTTCTGCGCCTGGCAGACCTGGTGCCAGTAGTGGCCGACGATCCTTTCGATCCAAGGGACGATTCGGTCAGTCCTCTTGGGGATCGGGTCGTCCCTCTTTTTCGGGAAAAAAGTTCACTCAGAAATCCCGCACTCCCTGGAAATCAAGTTTCCGTCAAGACAAGCGGGAAGCTGACAAGAAGTCCGCCAAGACGGACTGACGCCAGGTTTCCACTCGAGGGCTCTCGAGTGGGGGGTCGCCTGCTCCAATTCAAAGCGACTTGGATTTCCCGCGTTCCGGATTCCTGGGTAACGCGGGTCGTGTCGGCAGGCTATTTTATAGAGTTTTCTTCTCGACCCCCGGACAGGTTTTGCCAGTCTCGCACACCGTCAGAGCCCGAGTTAATTACCGCTCTGCTGCGAGAGGTCGACTCCCTTCTGCGGAAGGGTTGGTAATACCGGTACTGCCGGAGGACTGGGGAAGAGGATTTTATTCCAATCTTTTTGTGGTTCCCAAAAAGGAGAACAAATTTCGTCCTATTCTGGATCTCAAAAGATTGAATCGACATGTCCTCACCCGCAAATTCCGCATGGAGTCACTTCGCTCCGTGGTGGCAGCCCTGTCGCAGAACGACTTTTTGGTGTCAATCGACATTCGCGACGCTTATTTGCACGTTCCCGTTGGAAGGGCTCATCAGCGCTTTCTTCGTTTTGCCATAGGTCAGGACCATTACCAGTTTGTGGCTCTGCCATTCGGCTTGGCCTCGGCGCCCAGAGTTTTTACAAAAATTCTGGCGCCTCTCATGGCAATTCTTCGAAGACAGGGGGTTACGATTTTTCCCTACATGGACGATCTTTTGATTGTGGCGTCCTCAAAGGAGGAGGCGGTGACGGCTCGCAATCTATCCCTTCAGCTCCTGGAGGATTTCGGGTGGCTGGTCAATTGGGAGAAGTCGTCTCTGGAACCGTCGCAGTCAATCCTATTTTTGGGAATGCATTTCGACACGGTACGGGCGGTGGTGTCCCTACCTCCAGACAAGCGGGCATGTCTTCTCCGACACGTACAGATCATGAAGTCTGCGACAGCAATGTCCCTTCGGAAGTGTATGCGCCTTCTGGGTTTGATGGTGGCATCCATGGAGGCACTTCCGTTTGCCCAATTTCATTCCAGGGCCCTCCAAAGACTCATTCTGGGTCGTTGGGATCGATCGCAAATCTCTCTGGATTGCAGCGTCATCATCTCTCGCAGGGTGCGAGAATCCCTAGAATGGTGGTTACGTCCAGGAGCGTTATCCCTGGGGAAATCTTTCCTCCCTCCGAGGTGGTCGGTCATAACCACCGATGCCAGCTTGACAGGCTGGGGGGGTGTCTGGAACAATCTTTGGATCCAGGGAGTATGGTCATCGGAAGAGTCTGTTTTACCGATCAACATCCTGGAGTTGAGAGCAATTTTCCTTTGCCTCCAACACTGGACGGTCCCTTTGAGCGGTCTGCCAGTTCGAGTGCAGACAGACAACGCGACGGCGGTCGCGTATATCAACCATCAAGGTGGGACGAGGAGCTCCAGGCTCATGATGGAGGTGTCTCGGATCCTGCTATGGGCCGAGACCAAGGTGCCAGCCATCTCTGCGATTCACATTCCAGGAGTCCAGAATACCACGGCGGACTTCCTCAGTCGCGAGAGGATGGATCCTGGAGAATGGAGTCTCCATCCGGAAATTTTTGCACTGCTGTGCTCCCGTTGGGGAACTCCCCAAGTGGATTTGATGGCATCCAGGGTCAATGCCAAACTACCGACCTTCATATCCAGGTACAAGGATCCGAAGGCTGTGGCGGTGGATGCTCTGGTGGCTCCGTGGGACCATTTCGAGCTAGTATATGTGTTTCCGCCGATATCCTTACTTCCTCTGGTGCTGCGTCGGATCAGACTGGAGAGAATTCCGGCTATGTTAATAGCCCCGGATTGGCCAAGGAGGACGTGGTTCTCGACACTGGTGTCGCTTTTGGCGGCTCCGCCATTTCCACTTCCTCTTCGTCCGGACCTGTTATCCCAGGGGCCCGTTCGTCATCCGGATTTGACGTCTCTGCGTTTGACGGCGTGGCTCTTGAGACCGAAATATTGACCCGTAGAGGTTTCTCGGCTGAAGTCATTGCCACTCTGCGAGCTGCCAGAGGTCCGGCTACCACTAAGATTTATCACAAGACTTGGGAAGCCTTCTTTTCGTGGTGTTCGGGGTCTTCAAGGAACCCGAGGATTTTTTCCATTCCCAATCTGTTGGCTTTCCTGCAGTACGGGTTGGACAAAGGTTTAGCAGTTAGCACTCTGAAAGGTCAGGTTTCTGCCCTGTCTTTGTTGTTTCGGAAGGCTATCGCCTCGCGTAGGGACGTGCGTTCCTTTTTTCGCGGAGTAACCCGTCAGTTTCCACCGCGGAAGGCGCCTGTCTCTCCTTGGCGGCTCAACCTTGTCTTGGAGGCTCTTCAGCATGTGCCTTTTGAGCCTATGGTTTCTGCTAGCCTTTCTTTACTTTCTTGGAAGGTTGCCTTTTTAGTGGCGGTAACCTCCTTAAGAAGGGTTTCTGAGTTGGCAGCTCTTTCTTGCTCGCCTCCTTTCCTGGAGTTTTACCCGGATCGAGTAGTGCTTCGCACACGGGGCGACTTTCTACCTAAGGTGGTGTCGCAATTTCATGTTAACCAGGATATTGTGTTGCCCTCGCTTTGCCCGGGCCCGAGGAATGCAAAGGAGCGAGATTTGCACAAATTGGATTTAGTGCGGGCCTTGAAGTTCTATTTGTCTGTTACTCAAGGTTTCCGGAAGTCAGATTCTCTGTTTGTGATTCCAGCAGGTCGCAGGCGTGGTCAACGAGCTTCCAAGGTTTCTATAGCTTGTTGGATTCGGTCAGCCATTTTGGAGGCTTACCGTCTTAAAGGCGAACCTTGCCCGATTAAGATTCGAGCTCACTCCACGAGGGCTGTGGCTTCATCGTGGGCCTTTCATCAAGGGGCTTCGGCAGCTCAGCTCTGCCGAGCGGCGACCTGGCGTTCCGTCCACACATTTACAAAGTTTTATAAGGTGGACGTCAGTGCTTCCGCTGATGCGGCCTTAGGACGTAGGGTCCTACAGGCAGCGGTAATTTAAGTTTTAGTTAACTTGTATTTAGCGCCTGTTGCGCATTTATCTAGGTTGATGGGTTTTCTGCCTCGTTTGGTTTTTTTCCCACCCTAATTTTTGGACTGCTTTGGGACGTCCCACTAGTTATGAACTAGTGTGTCTCCTTTCCTTCCATCTGTAGCTGAAAGACGGATTTTGGTAAGAACTTACCTGTAAAATCCTTTTCAGCGAAGGAAGGAAAGGAGACACAGCTCCCTCCCATGGCAGAAGTGTGTTGTTGTATTACAGATGCAGCGTGACCCTTCTCTGATAGCGATTTTCTGGGCTGAGGTTGACGCGCTACGGCTCTGTTCCAGCATTGCCAGCTTATCGCAGTGGTCAGGTTCAGTGAATAGTACCTGGAACTGTGTGGTTTTTCTTTGCCAAATGTATGCATAACCTGTACTTTTGTATTTTTCTCTGAAGTCCTTCAGAAGGGGTTATGTTGCTCCGCTGGTGATATTGCTCTTTCTTAAGCTTGGGTACGACTGGAGAAAGCTGGAGTAGGAGGAGCCCGTGCTGGAAGGGCCGGTCAACACTCTTTTTAATCTGAGGTGTCAATCCTATCTGGGCTCCGCCTACCCACTAGTTATGAACTAGTGTGTCTCCTTTCCTTCCTTCGCTGAAAAGGATTTTACAGGTAAGTTCTTACCAAAATCCGTCTATCAAAGATTGTGGTGCCAGATTATCAGGTTTGCTTTAATTCATACAGTTAACCTGAGTGACAGAAACTAATGTCAGCAGATATTTTGCTGAAAATCAGGTTAGTGGGTCATGTGAGAAGGGATCGGGAGCTCCTCCAGTTAATCAATGACCCCAGTGACTATTATTTATTAACTTCCCGTCAGAAAACACGATGTCGACAATAAATGAAGATCCCGTTCCAGCAGATACAGACTCATCTAGGCTCCCGATCAATACAGGACTCTGCAGACACTTTGCATGTATTATTCATGGCCAGAGAAGTAGGTTATCCGTGTACATTTCCTGCATGCTAAGTTGTGGTCCAGAGCTGTTCAGCCTCTCATCCATTGCTCTATGGACTGATGTCGCTCTACTGCTGACCGGCAACTACATGAACTGCCCTGCCCCGAAATCCGGAGCTCACATCCATACCTACTGACATTTACCTTATCTTTACATAGAAAGGAAAAAGGTCCCTAATGCGGCTCACAGCTGTACAGGAGCAATGTCACTCTGCACAAGTGCAGGAGTCCGATGTGTGAAATGTCGCACATTAATGTACAATTATCCCCAAATTGTGTCTATTTATGCATATTATGGGTGACTGCAACATGGATGTATTTGTTCAGGTCTTAATAAAATAATAAAAAAAATATGAACAGTGTAGGGTTTTTTTGGGTAACTTTTACGTAGAAAAGGCAATCATGAATGTCATACTGTACACCAAAAGGTTAAAGGAGTATTCCAAGATCCTATCCCAATATGTAGTTGGTGTAATAATATTAACAAATACCTCCAGTTAGAAATGTAGTATAGTTCTTCTGATTTTCTGTCTCTTTCCTCGTATGCAGGCATTGCTGGATCTTAGGTTTCCTTGTCTTGAGGCTTTTCCACTGAAGTTGGATCTGCCTGTAATTTAATTTTTCACTTTGATTTCGAGTATCATTCTAGATCCTCCATGGGATATTAATTTTGATTTACATTGATCCTTTTTATGTTTTATTGTTCTCGACGCATTCCACTGTGTAATGAATAAAGATTTACAACTGGAATATTTCATTCAGTGATGGTTAGACTGTGGTATTTGTGTTCCCTTTTTTATTTTTTTCGGGCAGTGTATATGGAGTGGTTGAATTGAAGTGAGTACCCAAAAAATTGGGCGCCAACTACATTAATGTTATATATTTAAACCAAAATATCTACAAGTACGATTGTCCCTTAAATTACTTGGTGGGAAGTTTTAGTCTGGCCCACATTGGAAAACTGTCATGGGGAAGAGGGAGCAGGTCATGTTGGATTTTGAGATTCCCAATCCTGTGTTTCCAGGGAAGATGAGCTGATGAGATGTCTGGCTTATTCCATCAGCCGTTTTATCTATTCCTCCCAACTTCCCCCAATATCTGACCATCTTTTAACTATTACTCAAAATGATCTAAGCTTTAAGACCATTTAATATTGCTGTTGATGATATGGGTTCATGTTCTTTAATGGGCCAGAAAAACACATACATAGATTCTCTTCTTGGTGCACTTTGAACCTTTGTGCTATGCTCCACGCCCTTTAGCCTTTCTGTAATCATGTGACCGGTGGGGGACCTATAGACCTTGTATTTTTAGGGGCTGGAATACTTCCTTAATATTGTGTAGATTGCCTTCATAAGTATTTAGCACCTACAGTGTGAGAACTTTACATCCATCTTCCTGTTCAAAGTTGTTCTGCTCTTAGAACCAAAGTTTGTGGACCTGTCCAGCTGAATGCTGGGAAGAGCATAGAATCCTCTGTTAGTAAACTGCGTTCGGCCAATAGGAGTGCCCGAGAAAACTGATTGGCTGAGGGAGGAAATGTCCTTTCCAGCTGGATGCTATTTGCGCTCTCCTTTACAATTATGGTTTGAGGAGCTGTAAATGGTTTTTCTTCCCACTGTGGCATATTGGTTAAAAGTCTGACCACTGTAAGCCCGAGTGAACCTGGAAACTATGTATTTTCACCAATTAACTGGAAATGCATTGAGTTTTTGCACTTGGATGTGGAATTCTGTGCCTGAAATTCTACAATAGGTCATATGTGAGTGTTGAGGCAGTTGTGAAACCCCAAATGCCCTTTTTCCAGCTGAGTCCGTAGTGTATGTACTTGACAGCCCGTCGCTATCGGCTTTGTACCTGTGCCCACGTCTGTTTAACCACTGATTGCGAAATATCCCATCTGAAATCTGCAATTCCTGGGGGAATTCTTCTGTCCCCACAGCACACAGCAAGAGTCAATTCAGCCTCGTCACTGCTATACAGGTCCTTCTCAAAAAATTAGCATATAGTGCTAAATTTCATTATTTTCCATAATGTAATGATTAAAATTAAACTTTCATATATTTTAGATTCATTACACACCAACTGAAATTTTTCAGGTCTTTAATTGTTTTAATACTGATGATTTTGGCATACAGCTCATGAAAACTCAAAAATCCTGTCTCAAAAAATTAGCATATCAAGAAAAGGTTCTCTAAACGAGCTATTACCCTAATCTTCTGAATCAACTAATTAACTCTAAACACATGCAAAAGATTCCTGAGGCTTTTAAAAACTCCCTGCCTGGTTCATTACTCAAAACCGCCATCATGGGTAAGACTGCCGACCTGACTGATGTCCAGAAGGCCATCATTGACACCCTCAAGCAAGAGGTAAGACCCAGAAAGAAATTTCTGAACAATTAGGCTGTTCCCAGAGTGCTGTATCAAGGCACCTCAATGGGAAGTCTGTTGGAAGGAAACAATGTGGCAGAAAACGCTGTACAACGAGAAGAGGTGACCGGACCCTGAGGAAGATTGTGGAGAAGGACCGATTCCAGACCTTGGGGGACCTGCGGAAGCAGTGGACTGAGTCTGGAGTAGAAACATCCAGAGCCACCGTGCACAGGCGTGTGCAGGAAATGACAATAAAGCAGTATGATAAAGATTTGCCCCAAAATGTATTTAAATATGTAGCAGCAAAAAAAATGGGGATATAAAACTTAACATTTAATAAACTTAATGCTAAAAAGGGGACACACAAACAAATACCATCCTCCAAACAAATAGTGAGGATATATGATATAATAAGAGAGTTGAGTCCAATAAGGACAACAAGAAATAGGAGATATATAGTACGTCAGACAATATATAATATATAATTAGCTCTGCACCGCAAGAGCAAAATATGACTACCTAAATGCAAGTGTAAGCATCGCTTATTTGTAAGTCATGTGTCTGAGACTTAATCAAACGTATGTGAGACAACATCTATAAAAGGAATGATCTCACCCATTTGAATGGCGATATTCGCTCTAAAATTCATCTCCTAATAAAGTATGCATATGGTCATTTTCAGATTAAACAAGGCCCTTTCCCAACGCGTTTCCTCCTTGCAGGATTCATCAGGGGATATGGCAGCTAGACACATCTATATCAAATGCATTGCTCTCATAGGGAGAAAAAAACATACAACTCCTCCTTATATCAATAGATAAGACACTCCCACCACCATTTAAACCAATTAGTGCAAAACAAAAAACGAACCACCAATAAAACGTGATGTGCATGGTTTAAAAATACATGCCTGTTTAATGAGGTCATAATCTTGTTGAAACGCACGCCACACTCTACATAAAGCCTATAGCGATCTCACCATTTGCCAAATAGTGATCGCACGCCGTGTACTCATAGCGTATGCGCAGTTAGTCATTTCCGGTATTCCCCTTCATTGGACTTCCGGTCTATTGATACCAACTCACATGCGTCCATTCAGCGATGTAAAAACACCGCGCGCATGCGTCATTCAGAATAGTGGCTTCCGGTGTGTAAAGTGAACCCATTTAAAGAGGCATTCCAGAACGCACAATTATGCTACGTCCTATAATGGGACGTTAAATGAAATCGCAAATTGCGGCGAAAACCAAACGCAAATGTACGACTTATGTCATGGCACAACTAAAGCGTCATAATACAATAATATTGAGTCCTAGATGGCGCCATTAAATATTCTTGCAAACAGCCTCAATTATTGCGGCACAGCACAACAGAAGCGTCATAATGCAATTATATTGCGTCCCAGATGGTGCCATTAAATATTCTTGCAAACAGCATCTCATTTTGCGACTAAAATCGTGCCATTGCTTACTTCAAAACGATGTAATACCAAATTCATAAAAGATGAGTAAACAATTATTTAGTATGAATAACCTCTTTCAACGGAAGACACTTAGCGACATCATCTTAGTGACATTTAATAGTTTACCAAAATCTGATATTAGCATATAGAAATATAAGGAAGGACAAACAAGATCATTTTAACCCCTTCTATACTATTATTAATACAGACATGATATAAAAAATCTCCAAACTAAAAATAATGGAGATTAATCCTCTCGCACTAAGGGTAAATCCAAGAACATTTAAAGGAGCATCTACCAAAGGTGTCCCATGATACTCCAAACTAAAAAATAGATATGGAGAGAGGGAATACCATTCCCTATAAGGAATTTCATATATATATTAGAGCTTGGGCTGGCTTACCACACTATGGAATGATACCAAAATTATTACATTGCTATATTTGGAAAAGTTGTAAAGGAACAAAATGGAATAGTCAAATATAGGAACCAGCATTCATAGATCATGATAAAAAACATTATTCATTGGAAAGGAAGAAAGGAAAAAGGGAAGCCTGACAGATCCCTGTCAAGTGCCTATTTCCATCTGACCCTGCCTAACAGCGGAGGTTGGAGCCCTAAAGTCCTGCGCAAGTGGCCCCCCGGTCCACGGCGGCTAACCCTAACTAAATCACCCTGCAAAACCCTATACTAGAGAAAGCAGGAATAGGAAAGTTGTTCATTTAAACCATATGGAGAGACAGTTTTTAGTCGAAAAATCCACTTTGTCTCTCGTTGTAATATTAAATTGTCCCAGTCACCACCACGAATCGGTCTGGGTACCTTATCAATACCCATGAATTTTATTGCATTAGGGTCTCCCCCATGTTTGAGGTTGATATGTCTGGCCACAGGTGTATCCATATTCCTCGCTATGTCTCTCATGTGCTCACCAATTCTCCTCCTAAACTCTCTGATGGTTTTTCCAACATAGATCATACCACATAGGCAAATTGCCCTGTAAATAACACCTTCACTCCTACAGTTGATAAAAGAGGTAATCTCAAATCTTGTTGAGTTATCAGATGCAAAAATTGTTTGCCAACTTCCACATTTTTACAGGCAATGCAACCACTACATTTAAAGCACCCCACAACATTGGATTTTAGCCAGGTTGTTTTTTCGACATTTACAAAGTGACTCTTAACCAGTCTATCCTTTAAAGACCTTCCCTTACGAAAGGTAATTTGGGGATGACAGGGAAAGAGATCCCCAATGTCCTGGTCCATTTTCAGGATAGGCCAATGGTTTTTCAAGATCTGCCTTAGATCATCGGCCCCGTTATTAAATGTGGTAATAAATCTAAGACCCAAAAATTCATCTTCTTGTTTAGGGGATTGAGTCAGTAATTCCATCCTGTTTTTAATTTTGATGTCATTATAGGCTCCTTTTAACACACGATCAGGATAGCCTCTATCCAAAAATCTATGTCGTAGATCATTTGCTTGACGTTTAAAATTATTGTCATCTGAGCAATTTCTACGAATCCTCGTATATTGACCCTTAGGTATACCTTTCTTCTGGGCCAAAGGATGACTGCTCTCCCATCTCAGAAGAGAATTAGTGGCCGTAGGTTTTCTATGAATGCTGGTACTCAAGGTTCCATCATCATTCCTCTCAATCAGCACATCAAGGAATGGCAATTTAGATGGATTCCATTCATACGTGAAACTCAGACCAATGTCATTCACGTTTAGACTCCTGACAAATTCAGCAAAGATTCTCCTGTACCTTTCCAAATGATAAAAACGTCGTCAATATATCTCAACCATAAAAGAGCCTTTTCAGCTCCGACGACACCATTTTCACCAAAAATCACTGTCTCTTCCCACCAGCCCAGGAGTAAATTAGCATACGAGGGGGCACAAGGGCTCCCCATCGCAGTACCCCTGAGCTGGTGGTAAAATTTGCGATCAAACACAAAAAAATTATGTGTTAATAGATAACGTAAACAATCGCAGACAAAGATGTTGTGTGCCTTAAACTGTGAACCTCTACTCTTTAGAAAGTATTCAGTTGCCTCTAGCCCTTTGTCGTGGGGAATGGATGAATAAAGTGCCTCAACATCGATACTGGCAAGAATAGTGTCAGGTTCCATAACAACCCCATCGATTTTACTCAATAAATCTGTCGTATCCCTCGTGTATGAGCAAAGGGCAAGGACAAATGGATTTAAAATCTTATCCAGATAAATGCCCAGATTTTTCGTGAGACTGCTCACACCTGACACAATTGGTCTACCCTTAAGGGGATCGACCCCCTTATGTACCTTAGGGAGACAGTAGAATGTGGCCAATGTAGGGAACTTTGGTATAATGAATTCACTCTCATTTTTATCAATAACCCCTATTGAGAGGCCATTCAATGTGATTTGTCTTAACTCATTAGTGAATACCATGGTGGGGTCAGAAGAAAGAACACAATAACACTCTCTGTTGTTCAAGATGTTAAGGCACATTTTCTTATAATCTAAAGAGTTTAGTACCACTACATTACCACCTTTATCAGAACTTTTGATGGTAATGTCCTGATCTTTTTCCAGATCTTTAAGTGCCATCATTTCATGACGGGTCAAATTGTATTGGGTAAAAGAGGGAGATTCACCAAGTTTCTGTATGTCTTTAGAAACCAAATTCAAGAATATATCGATCGACGTAAGGTCTGATTGGGGAGGTGGCATTTTTTTACTCTTACATTTAAGATCTGTAAAAGGACCTTTACCACTTATACTAGAGTCAGTGTCAGAGAGGTTATACAGGACTCTAATATCCTCCAGGAGGGAGTCCGAAACCCCTAATTCATTGCATGTCTTTTTTTGAGATTGAATATGAAATTTCTTCCATTTAAGTTTCCTGACAAATAAATTAAGGTCCTTTGTACCCTCAAACGAGTCAAAGTTACTCGAGGGAACAAAAGACAACCCTTTACTTAGCACACACATTTCGATTTCAGTTAGGACTCTATCCGACAAATTTATGACCTGTGGGTTTCCCCTTGAAATGGTGTGCCTGTAGGGTTTGATCTGCTCCGTAAGGGGTAACCTTGCTCCAAAAAAGAAGCCGAAGTGGAAGTTGAAGGGTTAGGACCAGCAAAATAATTTGGACCAGCGGAGTAATTAGATCTCCGATCGTATCCCCTTCTCCGATAACCACCACGACCACGTTGTCTACCCCTCTGTGATTTATGATGACCCTCAATATCAGATGCTTCAGTGTCTGTGGAGGTGTAGACAGGTTCAGGTGGTCTATTGGGGAAGAGATAGGCCTTATTTTCTTTGAAATCTTGTAGGTCACGAATAAATTGTTTGTGTTTCCTTTCTTTCAGGTGATACTGAAAGCGTTCAAGAGTATTCTGTACACCTAATTCTTTTGCAGAGAATTCTGCTTCAGAAGAAAATTTTTTTGTGACCTCGATTTGCTCTTTAAGTATCTCGTTACACTTATTCAAAGTTATACGTTCATCATCGAGGAGAATCTGCATAAATTTGAGTGAACTATTAGTGGCCTCTCTTTCCCATTTACTTAGTAAATCAGGACTCTTATATCTCAAGCCAGGTGCCAAAGAGATTAATAATCTCAAACGCAAATGTACGACTTATGTCATGGCACAACTAAAGCGTCATAATACAATAATATTGAGTCCTAGATGGCGCCATTAAATATTCTTGCAAACAGCCTCAATTATTGCGGCACAGCACAACAGAAGCGTCATAATGCAATTATATTGCGTCCCAGATGGTGCCATTAAATATTCTTGCAAACAGCATCTCATTTTGCGACTAAAATCGTGCCATTGCTTACTTCAAAACGATGTAATACCAAATTCATAAAAGATGAGTAAACAATTATTTAGTATGAATAACCTCTTTCAACGGAAGACACTTAGCGACATCATCTTGGTGACATTTAATAGTTTACCAAAATCTGATATTAGCATATAGAAATATAAGGAAGGACAAACAAGATCATTTTAACCCTTCTATACTATTATTAATACAGATTATTAATCTCTTTGGCACCTGGCTTGAGATATAAGAGTCCTGATTTACTAAGTAAATGGGAAAGAGAGGCCACTAATAGTTCACTCAAATTTATGCAGATTCTCCTCGATGATGAACGTATAACTTTGAATAAGTGTAACGAGATACTTAAAGAGCAAATCGAGGTCACAAAAAAATTTTCTTCTGAAGCAGAATTCTCTGCAAAAGAATTAGGTGTACAGAATACTCTTGAACGCTTTCAGTATCACCTGAAAGAAAGGAAACACAAACAATTTATTCGTGACCTACAAGATTTCAAAGAAAATAAGGCCTATCTCTTCCCCAATAGACCACCTGAACCTGTCTACACCTCCACAGACACTGAAGCATCTGATATTGAGGGTCATCATAAATCACAGAGGGGTAGACAACGTGGTCGTGGTGGTTATCGGAGAAGGGGATACGATCGGAGATCTAATTACTCCGCTGGTCCAAATTATTTTGCTGGTCCTAACCCTTCAACTTCCACTTCGGCTTCTTTTTTGGAGCAAGGTTACCCTTACGGAGCAGATCAAACCCTACAGGCACACCATTTCAAGGGGAAACCCACAGGTCATAAATTTGTCGGATAGAGTCCTAACTGAAATCGAAATGTGTGTGCTAAGTAAAGGGTTGTCTTTTGTTCCCTCGAGTAACTTTGACTCGTTTGAGGGTACAAAGGACCTTAATTTATTTGTCAGGAAACTTAAATGGAAGAAATTTCATATTCAATCTCAAAAAAAGACATGCAATGAATTAGGGGTTTCGGACTCCCTCCTGGAGGATATTAGAGTCCTGTATAACCTCTCTGACACTGACTCTAGTATAAGTGGTAAAGGTCCTTTTACAGATCTTAAATGTAAGAGTAAAAAAATGCCACCTCCCCAATCAGACCTTACGTCGATCGATATATTCTTGAATTTGGTTTCTAAAGACATACAGAAACTTGGTGAATCTCCCTCTTTTACCCAATACAATTTGACCCGTCATGAAATGATGGCACTTAAAGATCTGGAAAAAGATCAGGACATTACCATCAAAAGTTCTGATAAAGGTGGTAATGTAGTGGTACTAAACTCTTTAGATTATAAGAAAATGTGCCTTAACATCTTGAACAACAGAGAGTGTTATTGTGTTCTTTCTTCTGACCCCACCATGGTATTCACTAATGAGTTAAGACAAATCACATTGAATGGCCTCTCAATAGGGGTTATTGATAAAAATGAGAGTGAATTCATTATACCAAAGTTCCCTACATTGGCCACATTCTACTGTCTCCCTAAGGTACATAAGGGGGTCGATCCCCTTAAGGGTAGACCAATTGTGTCAGGTGTGAGCAGTCTCACGAAAAATCTGGGCATTTATCTGGATAAGATTTTAAATCCATTTGTCCTTGCCCTTTGCTCATACACGAGGGATACGACAGATTTATTGAGTAAAATCGATGGGGTTGTTATGGAACCTGACACTATTCTTGCCAGTATCGATGTTGAGGCACTTTATTCATCCATTCCCCACGACAAAGGGCTAGAGGCAACTGAATACTTTCTAAAGAGTAGAGGTTCACAGTTTAAGGCACACAACATCTTTGTCTGCGATTGTTTACGTTATCTATTAACACATAATTTTTTTGTGTTTGATCGCAAATTTTACCACCAGCTCAGGGGTACTGCGATGGGGAGCCCTTGTGCCCCCTCGTATGCTAATTTACTCCTGGGCTGGTGGGAAGAGACAGTGATTTTTGGTGAAAATGGTGTCGTCGGAGCTGAAAAGGCTCTTTTATGGTTGAGATATATTGACGACGTTTTTATCATTTGGAAAGGTACAGGAGAATCTTTTGCTGAATTTGTCAGGAGTCTAAACGTGAATGACATTGGTCTGAGTTTCACGTATGAATGGAATCCATCTAAATTGCCATTCCTTGATGTGCTGATTGAGAGGAATGATGATGGAACCTTGAGTACCAGCATTCATAGAAAACCTACGGCCACTAATTCTCTTCTGAGATGGGAGAGCAGTCATCCTTTGGCCCAGAAGAAAGGTATACCTAAGGGTCAATATACGAGGATTCGTAGAAATTGCTCAGATGACAATAATTTTAAACGTCAAGCAAATGATCTACGACATAGATTTTTGGATAGAGGCTATCCTGATCGTGTGTTAAAAGGAGCCTATAATGACATCAAAATTAAAAACAGGATGGAATTACTGACTCAATCCCTAAACAAGAAGATGAATTTTTGGGTCTTAGATTTATTACCACATTTAATAACGGGGCCGATGATCTAAGGCAGATCTTGAAAAACCATTGGCCTATCCTGAAAATGGACCAGGACATTGGGGATCTCTTTCCCTGTCATCCCCAAATTACCTTTCGTAAGGGAAGGTCTTTAAAGGATAGACTGGTTAAGAGTCACTTTGTAAATGTCGAAAAAACAACCTGGCTAAAATCCAATGTTGTGGGGTGCTTTAAATGTAGTGGTTGCATTGCCTGTAAAAATGTGGAAGTTGGCAAACAATTTTTTGCATCTGATAACTCAACAAGATTTGAGATTACCTCTTTTATCAACTGTAGGAGTGAAGGTGTTATTTACAGGGCAATTTGCCTATGTGGTATGATCTATGTTGGAAAAACCATCAGAGAGTTTAGGAGGAGAATTGGTGAGCACATGAGAGACATAGCGAGGAATATGGATACACCTGTGGCCAGACATATCAACCTCAAACATGGGGGAGACCCTAATGCAATAAAATTCATGGGTATTGATAAGGTACCCAGACCGATTCGTGGTGGTGACTGGGACAATTTAATATTACAACGAGAGACAAAGTGGATTTTTCGACTAAAAACTGTCTCTCCATATGGTTTAAATGAACAACTTTCCTATTCCTGCTTTCTCTAGTATAGGGTTTTGCAGGGTGATTTAGTTAGGGTTAGCCGCCGTGGACCGGGGGGGCCACTTGCGCAGGACTTTAGGGCTCCAACCTCCGCTGTTAGGCAGGGTCAGATGGAAATAGGCACTTGACAGGGATCTGTCAGGCTTCCCTTTTTCCTTTCTTCCTTTCCAATGAATAATGTTTTTTATCATGATCTATGAATGCTGGTTCCTATATATTGACTATTCCATTTTGTTCCTTTACAACTTTTCCAAATATAGCAATGTAATAATTTTGGTATCATTCCATAGTGTGGTAAGCCAGCCCAAGCTCTAATATATATATGAAATTCCTTATAGGGAATGGTATTCCCTCTCTCCATATCTATTTTTTAGTTTGGAGTATCATGGGACACCTTTGGTAGATGCTCCTTTAAATGTTCTTGGATTTACCCTTAGTGCGAGAGGATTAATCTCCATTATTTTTAGTTTGGAGATTTTTTATATCATGTCTGTATTAATAATAGTATAGAAGGGGTTAAAATGATCTTGTTTGTCCTTCCTTATATTTCTATATGCTAATATCAGATTTTGGTAAACTATTAAATGTCACTAAGATGATGTCGCTAAGTGTCTTCCGTTGAAAGAGGTTATTCATACTAAATAATTGTTTACTCATCTTTTATGAATTTGGTATTACATCGTTTTGAAGTAAGCAATGGCACGATTTTAGTCGCAAAATGAGATGCTGTTTGCAAGAATATTTAATGGCACCATCTGGGACGCAATATAATTGCATTATGACGCTTCTGTTGTGCTGTGCCGCAATAATTGAGGCTGTTTGCAAGAATATTTAATGGCGCCATCTAGGACTCAATATTATTGTATTATGACGCTTTAGTTGTGCCATGACATAAGTCGTACATTTGCGTTTGGTTTTCGCCGCAATTTGCGATTTCATTTAACGTCCCATTATAGGACGTAGCATAATTGTGCGTTCTGGAATGCCTCTTTAAATGGGTTCACTTTACACACCGGAAGCCACTATTCTGAATGACGCATGCGCGCGGTGTTTTTACATCGCTGAATGGACGCATGTGAGTTGGTATCAATAGACCGGAAGTCCAATGAAGGGGAATACCGGAAATGACTAACTGCGCATACGCTATGAGTACACGGCGTGCGATCACTATTTGGCAAATGGTGAGATCGCTATAGGCTTTATGTAGAGTGTGGCGTGCGTTTCAACAAGATTATGACCTCATTAAACAGGCATGTATTTTTAAACCATGCACATCACGTTTTATTGGTGGTTCGTTTTTTGTTTTGCACTAATTGGTTTAAATGGTGGTGGGAGTGTCTTATCTAGTGATATAAGGAGGAGTTGTATGTTTTTTTCTCCCTATGAGAGCAATGCATTTGATATAGATGTGTCTAGCTGCCATATCCCCTGATGAATCCTGCAAGGAGGAAACGCGTTGGGAAAGGGCCTTGTTTAATCTGAAAATGACCATATGCATACTTTATTAGGAGATGAATTTTAGAGCGAATATCGCCATTCAAATGGGTGAGATCATTCCTTTTATAGATGTTGTCTCACATACGTTTGATTAAGTCTCAGACACATGACTTACAAATAAGCGATGCTTACACTTGCATTTAGGTAGTCATATTTTGCTCTTGCGGTGCAGAGCTAATTATATATTATATATTGTCTGACGTACTATATATCTCCTATTTCTTGTTGTCCTTATTGGACTCAACTCTCTTATTATATCATATATCCTCACTATTTGTTTGGAGGATGGTATTTGTTTGTGTGTCCCCTTTTTAGCATTAAGTTTATTAAGTGTGCAGGAAATGGGCTACAGGTGCCGCATTCCCCAGGTAAAGCCACTTTTGAACCATAAACAGCGGCAGAAGCGCCTGACCTGGGCTACAGAGAAGCAGCACTGGACTGTTGCTAAGTGGTCCCAAGTACTTTTTTCTGATGAAAGCAAATTTCCATGTCATTCGGAAATCAAGGTGCCAGAGTCTGGAGGAAGACTGGGGAGAAGGAAATGCCAAAATGCCTGAAGTCCAGTGTCAAGTACCCACAGTCAGTGATGGTGTGGGGTGCCATGTCAGCTGCTGGTGTTGGTCCACTGTGTTTCATCAAGGGCAGGGTCAATGCAGCTAGCTATCAGGAGATTTTGGAGCACTTCATGCTTCCATCGTCTGAAATGCTTTATGGAGATGAAGATTTCATTTTTCAGCACGACCTGGCACCTGCTCACAGTGCCAAAACCACTGGTAAATGGTTTACTGACCATGGTATTACTGTGCTCAATTGGCCTGCCAACTCTCCTGACCTGAACCCCATAGAGAATCTGTGGGATATTGTGAAGAGAAAGTTGAGAGACGCAAGACCCAACACTCTGGATGAGCTTAAGGCCGCTATCGAAGCATCCTGGGCCTCCATAACACCTCAGCAGTGTCACAGGCTGATTGCCTCCATGCCACGCCGCATTGAAGCAGTCATTTCTGCAAAAGGATTCCCGACCAAGTATTGAGTGCATAACTGAACATTATTATTTGTTGTTTTTTTTTTATTTTGTTTTAAACACTTTTATTTTATTGGACGGATGAAATATGCTAATTTTTTGAGACAGGTTTTTTGGGTTATCAGGAGTTGTATGCCAAAATCATCAGTATTAAAACAATAAAAGACCTGAAAAATTTCAGTTGGTGTGTAATGAATCTAAAATATATGAAAGTTTAATTTTAATCATTACATTATGGAAAATAATGAAATTTAGCACTATATGCTAATTTTTTGAGAAGGACCTGTATACATAAATCCTGCATTTTGATCGTGATTGTGTATTTTTCAGAATTCAAAGAAGCCCAAAGAAAGAAAAAACAGCTGCAAGAGAGGTGTAAACTGGAGGAAAGTATCGGAATCGCGGCTCTAATGTGGAACAACGAGATTCTGCCCAACTGGGAATCCATGTAAGCGGAGACAGAGCTGCTGAAATAACTAATTTCATGTAAAACACAAAATATTTAAAAAAACAAACCCATACAAAAGATTTTTTTTTCCGTGAAATTGTCTATATCGCCTTCTCATTTCTGGTAATCTGTGAGAACCAGTTTGCCCAACTAACTGCATATGAAGGCTCCATCAGAATAAGGCTGGTGGAGGTAAAAAATAGTGGGACCCCTTAAATCATTCCTGGTGATTGGAATCCAGGTCCATATTTCAATTACCGTCTAACAAAAAAAGTGCTTAAGCTTGCCTATCTAGTATCCAGCAGGCTGGCCTTCACTGGTATGGCCTGCGCATTAGGTTGCTGGTGCTTTACAGTAGCATTAATGGTTGGCTCTCATATTAGAGGAGGAAAATTATGGAGATTGGTGCACAATGAAACGAAAGGTGCAAATCTTGCCTATCTAGTATCCAGCAGCACTCTATAGACCAATCCTTATGACCTATCTGGTAGTGCCATCCAGTCTGCACCACGCTTCTGAAAAATAAGTGTCTAGTACTGTTAGTCTGCTGTATTTGTGACCAGTAAAACTGCATTATCGCTTTTTCGTTTTAAAGGGAACCTGTCGCTAGACTCCCAAATCACCTGATTTCGCGATTGAAAACCATTGAAGAGTTGACCGGTGGTATACAGGGAAACACCTGATTAATCCTTGTCCATCTTCTCCCCAGCTCTGGTCTACATATTTGATAGTGTAAATGGGGAGTGACCTGTCAATCACCTGTAGCTGGGCGGGGACAAGCTCCATCTGTCTTCTCTGAATTGCGCAGCCTGGCTTGGATTTATCCTGCGCAGCACGAGCCTAGTGACAGGTTCCCTTTACTATGCATAGTCACATGGATATCATGTCATGTTTATATATAAGAAGTTTTGCGCTAGGCCATTACTAACACGTTTTCCTCCATTCTGCCATTAGGTGCTGTTCTCGGAAAGTTCGGGAGATGTGGTGGCAGGGGATCCCACCTAATGTAAGAGGAAAAGTCTGGAGTCTGGCGATCGGCAATGAGTTAAATATCACTCACGGTAAGACTGGAGACTGTATTTCGTTTTATACCGTTCCTTGCTTCTCAGGTTGCTTTGTAGTAAGGGGGAGTAAGTCTAAGATTCACTTTTCGATACACGTGTGATTAAAAAAAAATCCATCTCCAACAGTAACATGCTAGAAACGGAGGAAGGTGTGTGACACTGTCACTTTAAGGGGTTGGGTGATCAAGACCACGCCTCCTTAAACTAACCTCCGCCTAAGGAAGCTGCTGCCAGCTAAGCATTTCCCCTGCAGCGCCCCCTTTAGGCAGGATGTAGCATTACATGCTGGCCAATGTACTGTCCTGTTCATTAGTGATTTTTTTGCTCTGGCTACGATCAAGAGATCCTGAGACGACCGAATAGGGATTTGCTGAGATGAGTCAACGCTTAAATAAGCAGTGGAGTGGATAAAAGGGTATAATTACTGTTCCTGTGTGTGATGCTCATGACCATGATGCAGAAAAATCAAAGAGACAATTAAGTAATTTTGTACTCGTGAGTCAGCAGGGAAATATTCTGTAATGGGGCCTAGTTATTAGTGGACTTCGCATTAAAGGTGCTCTCCATTAATGTAAGAGTTAATTATTGGGCCCTGGGTGGTGAAAATACAAAAACCGTATACCCACCTCCCAAACCAGTGCTTGGCATCACCATCCGGTGAAGACCTCACGTATTCGCCAGTGCTAATCGATGGCCTCTTTACAATCCATTTTAACAAATGGAAGAGGGTTTTTCTAGAGGTGGAGAATCCCTTTAAATATAACATCAGCCAATGAAAAGTTAGATCTGGGTAGAAATAATGCAGGAGGCCTGCAGCACAAGACTAATGCAGCAGTGGTGGTGAATCTGAGGTCGCGTCTGTACGGCCGTCTCGTATGTCTGCTTGGACCTCAGTAAAGTCATGCTTTTATTTTCTAGAGCTGTACGATATCTTTTTATCTCGAGCCAAGGATCGATGGAAATCGCTGAGCATGGGAGGGTCCGATGTAGAAAATGAGGGTAAGGACTAACCTGGTCCCGGAAAAGACTAGATGGCATTTGTTCTTGGTTCACAGGGTCCGCATATTGCCACGCCAAAAAACATGTATGCAATGTGTTATAGGGGTGTGTACAGATATGGCTTCTTATTGTATCTGTTTTTAACCTTTAAAGGGGTTATGCCATAAATGCAGGTTATGTAGTCTCCGCAGGTTATGTAAAAGCGTGCCTATTGCTCGCGGATCCGAGGCACACGAGGCGCTGGCGTTCCAATCATTGTCTGATGATGACCATGACACTGAATGTAGTCGTTGCCTGCATGTTCGACCATCGCTCCATGGTCCCATTTGTTTTTTGATCACTGGGGTTCCAGCGGTGGAAGCCACAACGACCAACAAGTTATCTTGTCGTTAGGTGATAACTTGTGTTTGTTGGGAAAACCTCTTTAAACACCTGTTCCTGCTCTCAGCTAAGAATTTTATATAGTTTTATCAAGCCGAAGCGGTGCTCTGGGAGCAAAGCACATCAGTAGCTGCCCAAATCTCTGCTTCAGTGAAAAGACTCGCTCGCACATCTGTGTTTTTCGTCCGAGTGCAATCAGACGAAACATCGGATCATGCTCTGACCAATGTTATTCTATGGGGCCGCACACATAAACAAGACTATCCAAGAGAAAAACTGCAGCATGCCCAAGTTTGATCGGATATTTGTATCGCACTCGGCTATGCAAGTGTGAGAGTGCGAGGAAAAACATCAGACTTCACTCGGATGACATCTGCGTGCAGTCCGATTTCCGCGCACCGACACTACGGCAAAGATGGAGAAACTCAGTGTGCTCAGATTCTCTCATCATAGAGAATCTGATCACACGAAGCTGACACTCTGATAAGAGTTTGATTAGAGTGTTGGTATAATCAGCCAATTCTCTCAGATGAGGGGATCTACGGCCTCCTGACCCTAGCCTTACAGCATGGAGTTCAGACCTTTTTAAGTTGGAGTGTCAACAGGTTGCCTCCTGCAGACCCAGGGAGTATAGATGGAGCAAATCTATTTGCAATACCTGATTAAGTGGTCATGTCGGTAGCTTATGGCTACCAGACAGGAGCCTTGAGCACCTGCTCCTATCTGATGCCGTCTGCAAATCCTTTATGTAGTGGCCAGCATGGCGTATTCACATGGAACCGATGCCGTCACAGGCGGCCAGCTATTCAAAAGATTTGCGGCTGCTGTCAGGGCTCCCTGATTAGTCACATAACGGGTGGACCGGGTCATGGGAACTGATTAGTAATGTCTCTGCTGGAGAGACCTAACATTGCCCGCTCTAAATGCCAAGACGTTGGGTTTCTTGGATATGCACCCCCCTTCAAAGTTGTAGTACATGAGTCTGTGACATGTCGGAGTCCGTTTTAGTTACTGATCTATTGGAAAGACTAACCACAGAGTTTGCCTTGTAGACAGTAAAACTCTTGCTCCCTTGTCTGAGTTTCTGCATGTTGGACCATGTTGGACTGTGCCGGCTGCGTCACATCGTCATTGAAGTTCTGATATATTTCTCTCTAGACGTGGGTTTGTCTGCTTCGGACAGAGAAGCCAGCCTGGAGCTGATAAAGCTGGATATCTCCCGCACATTTCCAAGTCTGTGTATATTCCAGAAGGTAGGACATGACACCGCTGTTCTGACTGAATTGGGTTATCGCTCAATTATTTGGAAACTTCCAGAGTAACAATGGCAGCCTTCATTCTTTTTCAGGGTGGCCCCTATCACGATATGCTGCACAGTATTCTCGGGGCCTACACTTGCTACAGACCTGATGTTGGTTACGTAAGTGTCTCCTCTACTATACAGACTTGCTCCTGGAATTAAGAAATCGCTGAGTGTTCCAGTTTTTGTGTGCAGCCATGTGTAATCAGTAACAGTTCCCCGTGGTACTGGCTGTTACCGGGCCGTGGTACTGGCTGTTACCGGGCCGTGGTACTGGCTGTTACCGGGCCGTGGTACTGGCTGTTACCGGGCCGTGGTACTGGCTGTTACCGGGCCGTGGTACTGGCTGTTACCGGGCCGCGGTACTGGCTGTTACCGGGCCGCGGTACTGGCTGTTACTGGGCCGCGGTACTGGCTGTTACCGGGCCGCGGTACTGGCTGTTACCGGGCCGCGGTACTGGCTGTTCCCGGCGCCGCGGTACTGGCTGTTCCCGGGCTGTAGACTGATAACATCTCATTTCTCCTCCACGCATTAGGTACAGGGCATGTCGTTTATCGCTGCCGTGCTGATCCTGAACCTAGATACTGCGGATGCCTTCATTGCTTTCTCAAATCTCTTAAATAAACCTTGTCAGATGGCGTTCTTCAGAGTAGACCATGGCCTTGTAAGTACCTGAAGTCGCCGTCCAGCATCCTAAAGATCCGACATACAGTCCGTTTCTCCATGGCAGCCAGTCTTAACTCTGGCTCCCATCATCCTGGGTACCTCTGCTGCTTACCAATTGTTCATCACCCCAAACACATTTACGGTGGCCGAATGTGTAGACATCATCAGGACTGTCCGACCATCTGATGTGTATGAGGTCTTCCTGATTGTCCCCCGACTGGGAAAGTAAGGGTCGGGCTGTTGAAATTTTATACAGCCGATCCTTTGTTCTCATGCGAGATAATCCAGCGCCAGAGAAGTCTGACAGTGGCTTTTTCTACTTTACCTATTGAAAACTCATTTACGTACAGCCAAGCTGAGCGTTTGTGTGTGGGGGAGTCAAGAGAGATGGTGGTCAACCAAACTGGTGTCTGGGCACCTTACAGGGGTCTAAAAGAAGAATAGAAAACATGGCTGTTTTCTTTAAAAAAAAACAGCGCTTACCTTTGACCTTGTATTGCAACTGAGCCCCATTGAAGTGGATGTAGCAGAGCTGCAGAACCATGGTCAGGGTGATGTTGTTTCTGAAAGAAAGCAGCCCTGGTTTTATATAGATGGACAAGTCATTTAAGACTGTTCACACCAGGCTACTTAAATGTGATCATGATGCTATATGGAGACACTGATGGACTATGATGACTTTAATAGTGAATGTTCAGTTTCCTTTTTTCACTAGTTTTGCCATTAAAAATGGAAAAAGTCAAATGTGAACAGACCTCTATTTTCTTACTGTGGGTATGTTCCCATGGGATGTATATGCAGCAGATTTCCTGAAATGTTATCCGCATGCCACAGAGAACTGCACTCAGTGTCTGTGTGCACGGTTTCCTCTCTGGCTCCTGTCTGCAGTATAGTATCAAGCAGCAACCGCAGACAGGAGTCAGAGATGAAAACCCCCAATGACCGAGCATGCCTGGGCTTCTGCAGTGTCTGTGCGAAGGTGCAGTGTCCGTGTGCACTTCTCTCTGGCTTCTGTCTGCAATATAGCACCACCCGGTGGCCGCAGACAGGAGCCAGCGATGAAGGCCCACAATTACTTTGAGCATGCCTCGGCTTCTGCAGTGTCCGTGTGAAGGTGCAGAGTTCAGGGAGCGCTCACTTGCTCCGAATGCAAATTGAAGGGTGTAACAAAGTCCACATCAAGAGTGCACCCAAACCACCTCATTTGCATACATTAATTTTTCTGGCAACTAAATCACTGAAATCTATAATACAAGTATTATTTTTATCAGGGCCAAGTCGCAGACCTACCTGTATATGAGGTTTGGTCAACTTTTTCCTCTTTCCATTACTAGTGCATACATCACAGTAGGAATGAGCTCATTTGTTGGATTAGTGGCTTGTTGTCCTTTTTTTCTTTTTTTTTTTTAATAACTTTTTCTGCGTTTTTTGCTTTGCAGATGTTAACTTACTTTGCGGCATTTGAAGTATTTTTTGAAGAAAATTTGCCGAGATTATTTGCCCACTTTAAGAAACACAATCTGACCCCGGATATCTACCTAATAGACTGGTAAGCGATCAGGTGCCGCCATATGACGTCACTTATACCCTGCTGCCATCTACTGGTTACAATGAGTATTGCTTGACATTCCCTTCGGGCTGTTACACTGTGGACGTTATTGTTCCCCGCAGGATCTTCACGTTGTACAGCAAGTCTCTACCACTGGATTTAGCGTGCCGGGTGTGGGACGTGTTCTGCCGGGACGGCGAGGAGTTTCTGTTCAGAACTGCCTTGGGGATACTTAGACTTTTCGAAGACATCTTAACCAGGATGGACTTCATTCACGTTGCTCAATTTCTCACCAAGCTCCCAGAGGACTTAACTGCTGACGACTTATTTGCCTCCATCGCTGCAATTCAGATGCAGAGCCGGAATAAGAAATGGTCTCAGGTACGGCGGTGACGGTTCTGGATGAGCCGATGGATTACTCAGAATGTCTTACCATCATGCTGGGTAATGGGGTCCACACACAACGGCCTGAGCAGCCGCACAGCGCTTCCTCCAGCATTTATCATCTATACCCAATATAAGTGGTCAGCATGGTCGCTCGGACCCCTGCTGCTCACGAGAGTCTGGGTCCCGTCTGAAGGAAGCTGTGGACATTCACGTGCACTACTGCTCCTGTCAAAGTCTATAGGACTGGCGGAGATGGCTGTCCCATAGTCCACAATCACTGGCACTCCTCCAGCTGTTGTAAGACTACAACTCCCAGCATTCTTTCACTGGTGTTCTCCCGGGTATAGAGGGTGAATGGAGAAGCAGGGTGCGTGGGTAAACACTAACCGTCACCCGTTTAGGTGGTCCGTGGCTGCCGGACCAGAGACCCTGTGAGAGCATGACGCCAACATACCTGGCGCCTCTTCTGACAAGTGGGGCCACAGATTACTGACATGGCCTGCAAATCTGTTTGCTCAATTCTAATACCCACCATTCAGACGGGGATACAAGACTCATCTTCATGATCGATGGAGGGGGTCCCAGCATTACTGGGAATCAAACCGTATGTCTCTTATGGGCTGGACCCCCTGATCCCCGGGTTAGAGATGACATGATTTTCCTGCAGCCTAATTCTTACACGAAGGGCTCTAGATGGGACATCCTGCTTTAGCCGTCCAACCCCGCACCCCTCCTACCCCAGTGAGTGGCAAAACGTTATAGATTAAATGCATGGAATACTTGGCCCTGTGCACAACATCTCCTAGTGACTACGTTCCAGTGCTAACCAGACCTGAAACTTCTTACATGCTGTAATGGTGTCCCGCTAGGGCTACACCCTGACATGGCATGTAATATATAGCTGTGCGCAGTCCTCCAAAGTGAGAGGACCCCCATATCTGTATCTCCTAAGGCACGGCCTAGGGTCTAGCTTGTGATCTGCAGCCTGCATCTGGGTGACAGCTGGCTCCTACCCCCACCTATACTGTGTATATATACCTGGGGTACAGAGTAACAGCTGGGTCCTACCCCCCGCCTATACCGTGTGTATACACCTGGGGTACCGGGTGACAGCTGGGTCCTACCCCCCGCCTATACGGTGTGTGTATATACCTACCCCCGCCTATACGGTGTGTATATACCTGGGGTACCGGGTGACAGCAGGGTCCTACCCCAGCCAATACCGTGTGTATATACCTGTGGTACCGGGTGACAGCTGGGTCCTACCCCCCGCCTATACTGTGTGTATATACGTGGGGTACGGGTCCTACCCCCCGCCTATACTGTGTGTATATACCTGGGGTACTGGGTGACAGCTGGGTCCTACCCCCGCCTATACTGTGTGTATATACCTGGGGTACTGGGTGACAGCTGGTCCTACCCCCCGCCTATACTGTGAGTGTATACCCGAGGTACCGGGTGACAGCAGGGTCCTACCCCCACCTATACTGTGTGTATATACCTGGGGTACTAGGTGACAGCTGGGTCCTTCCCCCCGCCTATACCGTGTGTATATACCTGTGGTATCGGGTGACAGCTGGGTCCTACCCCCGCCTATACTGTGTGTATATACCTGGGGTACTGGGTGACAGCTGGGTCCTACCCCCCGCCTATACCGTGTGTATATACCTGGGGTACTAGGTGACAACTGGGTCCTACCCCCGCCTATACTGTGTGTATATACCTGGGGTACTGGGTGACAGCTGGGTCCTACCCCCCACCTATACTGTGTGTATATACCTGGGGTACCGGGTGACAGCTGGATCCTACCCCCCGCCTATACTGTGAGTGTATACCCGAGGTACCGGGTGACAGCAGGGTCCTACCCCCGCCTATACTGTGTGTATATACCTGGGGTACTGGGTGACAGCTGGGTCCTACCCCCCGCCTATACAGTGTGTATATACCTGTGGTACCGGGTGACAGCTGGTCCTACCCCTCGCCTATACTGTGAGTGTATACCTGAGGTACCGGGTGACAGCAGGGTCCTACCCCCCGCCTATACTGTGTGTATATACCTGGGGTACTGGGTGACAGCTGGGTCCTACCCCCCGCCTATACTGTGTGTATATACCTGAGGTACCGGGTGACAGCAGGGTCCTACCCCCGCCTATGCTGTGTGTATATACCTGGGGTACCGGGTGACAGCTGAGTCCTACCCCCCGCCTATACTGTGAGTGTATACCTGGAGTACTGGGTGACAGCTGGCTCCTACCCCCCGCCTATACAAATTCAAATTCAAAGAAGCTTTATTGGCAGGACTAAATACACATTAGTTTTGCCAAAGCAAGTGTACCAAAGGGGGATAGGGATAGGGATGTTGAGTAGGGGCAGATCCAGGGTGGGGGCTATGGAAGTCCATGGCATAGGAGGGGTGATGGGGGCGCAGGTCCAGGGTGGGGGCTATAAAAGTCCATGGCATAGGGAGGGGTGATGGGGGCAGATCCGGGGTGGGGGCTATAGAAGTCCATAGCATATCATAGTTCTCTTTCTCGCAGTCTGACATTCGCTCACATACCGCGCTGCTATCTCCGCTGCTCTCTCTTCTTCCCCCAGCAAGATATATGTTTTCTCTTCCTCCTTCATGGTGATGAAATCCGGGAAGAGATGTGAGAGTCTCCTGAAGTGAGTGTCCCTCACTGCTGAGTATTTGGAGCAGTGTAGCAGGAAGTGGGTTTCGTCCTCTATGGCCTCCTGGTCACAGTGTTGGCATAGTCTTTCCTCCCTGGGCTTGTAGCTCTGCCTGTGTCGGCCGGATTCGATGGCCAGACTGTGGGCACTGAGTCTATACCGGCTCAGGATCTGGCGGTCTCTGGGTCTGGGAGTTTCTCCAGGTATGGGGCCAGACTGTAGTCTCTCTGTAGACTCCGGTACATGGTCAGTTTCTGGGAGCTGATGATGTCGTTCTTCCAGTCACTGACATACCTCTCCTGGCCTTCGTCTACCATCTTCCTGATTTCGGCTTTTGTCAGGTTGTTGTGATTGGTGTTCTGGTCAGGTTGGGTTTGGGTGAGCTGTTCCGAGGGTCCTAGTTTTTCTGTTTCACCTACGTGTGTCAGGGCTTTATGGTGATGGGAGCTTGGATTGCTCCTACGTAGGTGAGCCCGGAATGACAGTGCCCTCTTTAGAACCGTTAGGTGTAGAGGGAATCTGCCCAGCTCGGCCCGGCAGGCACTGTTGGAGGTGCTCCGATGGACTTGGAGAAGGTGCTTGCAGAATTCCAGGTGGAATATTTCTGTTGGGCTGGAATCCCATCTTGACCAGTCTGGGTAGGTGTGAGGACCCCAGACTTCACTGCCATACAGGAGGATTGGGGCGATGACCGAGTCGAAGATTTTTAACCAGACCCTCACTGGTGGCTTCAGATGGTAAAGTTTCCTTCGGATGCCATAGAAGGTTTTACATGCCTTGTCTTTCAGGGTCTCTATGGCTTGTTTGAAGCTTCCTGACCGGTGAATCTCTAGGCCCAGGTAGGTATATTTGTCTGTTCCTGTAAGGGCGCAGTTGTTGAGGACAAATGAAGGGTGCTGGTCTAATTTTCTCTTTCTCCTCTGGAACACCATGATGTTGGTTTTCTTTAGGTTGACCGGTAGTGCCCAGGTGCAGCTGAATTTCTCTAAGATTTTCAGGTTGTCTTGGAGGCCTTTCTCGGTTGGTGACAGAAGCAGCAGGTCATCTGCATACAACAGGAATTTCACCTGGGTGTCGTGGAGGGTGGGACCTGGTGCTGTGGAAGATTCCAGAGCGGTAGCCAGCTCGTTGATGTAAATGTTGAAGAGCGTTGGACTTAGGCTGCAGCCTTGTCTGACTCCACGGCTCTGCTGGAAATAAGCCGTTCTTTTACCGTTCACACTCACACTGCAGAGGTTCTCGGTGTAGGAGCTTTTGATAACATCGTAGGTCTTTCCTCCTATTCCGCTCTCCAGCAGTTTCAGGAATAAGCCCGGGTGCCACACCGAATCAAAGGCCTTTTTAAAGTCCACGAAACAGGCGTATATCTTCCCGTTCTTTGTATTGTGGACGTGTCTCTGAATGAGGCTGTGCAGGGTATAGATGTGGTCAGTGGTGCGGTGGTTTGGCATGAACCCTGCTTGGCTCTTGCTGAGGACGTTATGTTCGGTGAGGAAACTGAGGATCCTCTTGTTCAGGATGCTGTTGAACAGTTTCCCCAGGTTGCTGCTGACACATATGCCTCTGTAGTTGGCTGGGTCATACCTGTCCCCATTCTTGTGGATGGGTGTGATGAGGCCTTGGTTCCAGGTACGAGGGAAGTAGCCGGCACTTAGCACAATATTGAAGAGTTTAACCATTGCAGCCTGTATTTCTGGTGGGCTGTACTTCAGCATTTCTGGTAGGATTCCATCCAGGCCACCGGCTTTTCTACATCTTATGGAAGAGATTCTCTCTGCTACTTCCTGTAATGTAATAGGTGTATCCACTGGGTTTTGGAAATTTTTTACTTTTTCCTCCATTGCTTTTAGTTTTGCCATTATGTTTTCCTGTTCTTGGTTTAGTTCTTCCTTTGGGATGTCTTTATAGAGGTCTCTGAAGTACTGGAGCCAGATGTTGCCATTTTGGATATGGATGTTGTTTTTCTTGTCTTTTGTGCCCATGTGGTTCCATAGTTCCCAGAAGGAATTGTCTTGAAGAGCATCTTGGAGTTGGTTAAGCTTTGTAGAGATGTAACTCTGCTTCTTCCTCCTGAGGATGGTTTTGTACTGTCTTTGTATGGTTTCATAGGCTTCCCTCAGACCAGGGTGGTTGGGGTCTCTGTTTCTTGTTTGAGGCTGTTCTCAGGGTCTTCCGTACGGCTTTACATTCTCTGTCAAACCAACCGTTGGTCTGTTTTTCTTTTGGTCTCTTGTAGTCAACTTTTTTAAGGTCGGACAGTCTGGCCATTGCATAGAATATATTGTTGAGGTCTTTTGTAGCTTGACTCACTCCCTTTGGGTTAGGCTGGTACTCGTGGTTGTAGAAGTGGTGGAGCATCCGCTGTATTTCGGGTCTGCTGAGAGCCTCTTTGTACTTTAGTGCCGACGTTTTGGACCATTTATATGATGGAGGCCGGTTGAAGAGGCCGCTATGCTGTGGCTTTTGAGTGGGTGGTTTCTCTGTAGATTTCAAGTACAGAAGAAGTTGGCTGTGGTCTGACAGGTGCGTTTGTGGGGTGACTATGAAGGCGCTGATATTTGCCCTGTTCATGTCTGTAATGGCATAATCTACTACACTCCTCCCTACATGGGAGTTTAGTGTATACCTCCCTAAAGAGTCTCCTTTGGTACGTCCATTAAGAATATGAAGTCCTAAACTTCTACCTACGTTTAGGAGCTTTTTACCACTTTTGTTGACTGTACTGTCGTAGCTGTTTCTCTCTGTGTGTACTGAGTCTTGGCCGTCATTCTCTGCTCCAAATATGTAGATGTTCCCATCCGTGGTCAGGGAAGTCGTTTTCTCTCCCTGTTCTTGCGTTGAGGTCTCCAAAGATGAGAACTTTGCCCAGGGCCTGATAGTGGGCGGCTTCTCTTTGTAAGATCTCGAAGCTCTCTGGATTGAAGTAGGGGGACTCTGGCGGTGGTATATAGGTGGCGCAGAGGTGGACATCAGACTGAGAGGTGCGGATGGAGCTGCTGATCCTGATCCATATGTGGCTGCCTCCTCTCTTCACCGGTTTGATGTATTGGTGGAGCTCGTCTTTATACCAGATCAGTATTCCTCCTGAGCTCCGGCCCTGTTTGATGTTTTTATTTTTCAGGGCAGGGACAGAGATTTCCCTGTATCCGATGGGCGCCAGGGATTCGTTTTCGGCTCTGGTCCATGTTTCCAGGAGGATCTGGATGTCTATATTTTTCAGTCTTTGGATGTAAAACAAATGACCCGGACTTTATACAAAGGTCGAGGTGTTGAGACCCTGAATATTCCAGCTGCTGATTGTAAGTGAAGTCATTTTTTCTATTTATCTTGTGTGTATATACCTTGTAATGAGTATGGCTGTGTAGGACAAACTGGATTTCTGACTGTTTTGTAGGTGTGCTTGGTTCCATCCAGTCACATTAGTTTCCTGCATAGTGCGCTGAGCAGGGTCTTTACCTCATCCGTATCTCTGCTCTGCGTGTATCTGTGTGGGGTCGGTGGACCCCTCCATGGAGGTCTCCTCCTCTGATGGTCTGATTTTGGGTGAAGAGCTTTGTTTCCAGCTTCTGGAGATAGGATTGGGGTTTTCTGTCTTTTTATTGTTAGGGGTCTTTCGGTGTGATGTTGGTCACTGTTGAATCCAGGCCTGGGTCCTCTGTTTAGTACGATGTCTTTCAGCTCTTTGGCCAGGAGGCTGACCCCTTGTTTGTTGAGGTGCTTATTATCATATAGGTGATGGTGGTTTATGGAAAGGTGTTGTGCCAGGGTCACGTTTGAGACAGTCTTGACCTTTTCTGTCAGTTCCATATTGATGCTTTGGGTGGTTTGCCTGGATATGTCCTTTGTTGGGAGCAGAGATGACAGAATGATTTTGCTGTCTGGGAATTTTAGTTTCAGCTGCAGATGAAGGAAGAGAGCCACAGTAATTCATTACTGATGGGTAGGCGGAGCCCCAGATCAGGATGTTACCTCAGATCAAAAGAGTGATGACTGGCTGGCCCCTCCAGCTCGGGCTCCTCCTACTCAGCTCCAGTCTAAGATTTGAGGTCCAGAGGATGGTCGCTGCTAATGCAGCTCCTCAGAAAATTTTATTATTTTAATATTCGGACAGGAGACTTGGATCACTAGTTGGTCTAGAGGTCTCAGGGTATCAGCGCTGCTGTACCCCAACCTCTCCCTTGGCGGATCTGTATTTACTCAAAGTCCCTGCAGAATCCTTGCCGGCCCTGGGGGATGAGGAGAGCTTCTCTGGCGGGAACGCAAACCACACGTGCGGTCACTGCGTTTTTCGCCCTGGAGGGAAGCATGGGCACTGCGCCAGAAACCCCTGAGGGTCCCTGTGGCGCCTTGGCTGGTGAGTACTCCACACAAATTTTAATAATAATAAGTTGATGCTTTAGCGTCTGAATGAGCAGCGCTATTCTAATGTCAGCGTTACTATGTCAGTAGCGTCGGCTGCTGTGACAGCGCTAATACAGTAATGCAAGTTCAGCGCTACTGTGACAGCGCTACTACATGTAATGTCAGTATGCTTCAACGCTGCTGTGAGACAGCGCTACTACAGTAAAGTCAGTATGCTTCAGCGCTACTGTGACAGCGCTAATACATGTAATGTCAGTAAGCTTCAGCGCTGCTGTGACAGCGCTACTACATGTAAAGTCAGTATGCTTCAGCGCTGCTGTGACAGCGCTACTACATGAAGATGTGGTGATTTTTTGTCCGCAGGCAGATAGCTGCAGGACAGAGAGGGAGCAGGAGCGGGGAGAGTTCGCGCTCATTATTTGAGCTAGCAGGGGCGTGGCCTAGCGATCCCGGTCTTTTGAGCAGGAAGACGCGCGCTCTGGCTTTTCTCCTGCGACCCCCTCACTGTGGCGGCCATTACTCAGGCTCCTGGGCTCCTCGGACCGCTCCCCTCCTCATATAGACACCACGGCCAGCTGGGTGAGTGTGGATTCCTCACCCCGCAGCGCAGCGATCGCTATCCTGCAGCTGCAGTCTCATCAGAGACATAAAAATTGGCTGGGACTCACAAATATATATATATTTTGGTGAGTTTGCAATATTAACCCCTTTGAGGGTTATTTCTACCTGCTAAATTTGCTGACTGAATACCGCTGGGGTAACTCTGCTTGGTGGAGCGTTAACCCTTCAGCGTTTGAAAAAAAAAAAAAAAAAAACCGCATATGTTTTTTGCTGGTATTACCGCTTTGACCTGCTCATACAGATGAGACATGTCTAATCAGAGTTCAGATGCCGCGGATCACGTCCCAGTGCCATTGCGGCAATCAGATACGCAGACCTCCACAGCGTCTAGCGCTGCGGTCGACAGCGGTGGAAAATTGGATGATATCGCTCGATCGATTAATAACTTATCTGACCTTTTAGGTCAATATGTGTCTGCTAATGCCTCTCAGAGGAAGCGACGCAGGCCGTTACCGGCCTCTACACGGAGCGAGTCAGATGTATCTGATATTGGGCAGAGTTCCCCTTTATATTCGGATGGAGAAATATCCGATTCAGATGCGGACGAGCCGCAGGGGCGTTCCTCTATGACGAAGCGTACGGAGGCATTAATTGAAGCCATGAGAGATATACTACAGTTACCGGAGGAGGTAACTAGTCGTCCTGGTAAATCAGCACGCATGTTCCAGGAGTCCCGTGCTTCGCGTACAACATTGCCAGCTCTGGATGAGCTTAATAGTGTAATAGAGGAGGAACGTCTATGTCCAGATAAGCGTTTTCATGGAACGCATTTCTTTGATACACTTTATCCTTGCTCTACGGAGTTAAAGGCTAATTGGACCTCTGCTCCTGAAGTGGATGTGTCTTTATCTCAGCTTAATAAATCCTCACTACTCCCTATTAAGGGAAAAGCGAGCTTACAGGAGCCTTTGGATAGAAAGGCAGAATTGGCGGCAAAAGCAAGCTATGAGGCTGCGGGTCATGGATTTCGAGCAGTGCTAGGATCCATGTGTGCTGCTAGAGCTTCTCTAAGCTGGTTGGCACGTCTGAAGACGGAGTTGCAAAATGAATCTCCGTTATCTGAGATACGGGAAACTTGTGAATGGTTAGAAACGGCAGCCTGTTATATCTTTGATGCCGGTCTGGATACGGCATCTCTGCTGGCCAAAGCGCAAGCTTCAGCGGTCACAGTCAGAAGAGCTTTATGGCTCAGACAGTGGGCCGGGGACGCAGTTTCCAAACAAGGGTTGTTGGCATTACCTTACAAGGGTGGCCATCTTTTTGGATCCGACCTCACAGAGCTGATTTCCAAGGCTAAGGCAAAGGAATCAGCATTACCACAGCGAAGGGCCATGGCCTCGGTGTCCAGTAAGCCTGGTGTTTATAGTGGTCGGCGGTCCTTTCGGGGCCGAGGACGATCTAGTCACTCCTCGTGGGGATCGGGTCGTCCTTCTTTCTCAGGAAAGAAATCCTCTCAGAAAACTCGTACTCCCTGGAAGCAGAGTTTCCGCCAGAACAAGGGAACTTGACAAGAAAACCGCAAAGTCGGATTGACGCCAGGGGTCCACTCGAGGATTCTCGAGTGGGGGGTCGCCTGCTTCTTTTCAAGGAGACTTGGATGGCTCGCGTTCCAGATTCCTGGGTAACGCGGATAGTGTCGGCAGGCTATTTCATAGAGTTTGCTTCTCAACCCCCAAATGTTTTTTGTCAATCTCGCGTTCCGTCGGAACCCGAGCTTGTTGTCGCTCTACAGCGAGAGGTCGAATCGCTACTACAAAAGGGTGTAGTGATACCGGTTCCGTCAGAGGACCGAGGGAAAGGTTTTTATTCCAACCTTTTTATAGTTCCCAAAAAGGAGAACAAATTTCGCCCGATTCTGGATCTCAAGCGATTAAACCGGCATGTCCATGCCCGGAAATTTCGCATGGAGTCGCTTCGTTCCGTTGTGGCAGCTCTGTCACAGAACGATTTTCTGGTGTCAATCGACATTCGCGACGCCTATTTGCATATTCCCATCGGAAAGGCTCATCAGCGCTTTCTTCGATTTGCCATAGGTCAGAATCATTACCAGTTCGTGGCTCTGCCGTTCGGCTTAGCCTCAGCGCCAAGGGTCTTTACAAAAGTTCTGGCGCCCCTCATGGCACTCCTTCGAAGACAGGGATTACGATTCTCCCTTATCTGGACGATCTTTTGATCGTGGCTTCCTCGGAGGAGGAGGCATTGACGGCTCGGGATTTGTCTCTTCAGTTTCTGAAAGACTTCGGTTGGCTGGTCAATTGGGAGAAGTCGTCCCTGGAACCATCGAGGACAATTCTCTTTTTGGGAATGCATCTCGACACGTTTCGGTCGGTAGTTTCCCTACCACCAGACAAACAGTCATGTCTTCTTCGACATGTACAGATTATGACATCCTCAATGGCAATGTCCCTACGGAAGTGTATGCGTCTTCTGGGACTGATGGTGGCGTCCATGGAGGCAATTCCTTTTGCCCAGTTCCACTCCAGGACTCTTCAAAGGTTCATCTTGAGTCGATGGAACCAGTCGCAATCGCTGGATTGCAGTGTCACCATTTCTCGCGCGGTGCGGGATTCTCTAGAATGGTGGTTACGTCCAGGGGCATTCTCCCTGGGGAAGTCTTTCCTCCCTCTGAAGTGGTCAGTCATAACCACCGATGCCAGCCTGACGGGCTGGGGGGTGTTTGGAACAATCTCTGGATTCAGGGGGTATGGTCACCGGAAGAGTCTGTGCTTCCGATCAACATCCTGGAATTGAGGGCGATTTTTCTTTGCCTCCAACATTGGACGGTCCCTTTGAGCGGTCTGCCAGTCCGTGTACAGACAGACAATGCGACGGCTGTCGCGTATATCAATCACCAAGGTGGACAAGGAGTTCCAGACTCATGGTAGAGGTGTCCCGAATTCTGATTTGGGCAGAGGCCAATGTACCAGCCATTTCGGCGATTCACATTCCAGGGGTTCAGAATATTACAGCGGACTTTCTCAGTCGCAGAAGGATGGATCCCGGGAATGGAGCCTCCACCGGAAGTCTTTGCACTACTGTGCTCTCGCTGGGGAACCCCCCAAGTGGATTTGATGGCTTCCAGGTCCAATGCCAAGTTACCGACATTCATGTCCAGGTACAAGGACCCGAAGGCGGTGGCGGTGGATGCTCTAGTGGCTCAGTGGGATCAGTTCAAGCTGATCTATGTATTCCCGCCGATATCCTTACTTCCTCTAGTGCTGCGTCGGATCAGACTAGAGAGAATTCCAGCTATTCTGATAGCTCCAGACTGGCCAAGAAGGGTGTGGTTCTCGACAATAATGTCGCTGTTGGCGGCACCTCCGTTTCCACTCCCTCTTCAACAGGACTTGTTGACTCAGGGGCCCATTTGTCATCCGGACTTGATGTCCCTGCGTTTGACGGCGTGGCTCTTGAGACCGAGATCTTGACCCGTAGAGGTTTTTCAGCCGAGGTCATTGCTACCCTTCGTGCTGCAAGATGTCCGGCTACTTCTAGGATTTACCACAAAATTTGGGAAACCTTCTTTTCGTGGTGTTTGGGGTCTTCTCGGAACCCGAGAAAATTTTCCATTCCCAACCTGTTGGCTTTTCTGCAGCATGGGCTAGACAAGGGTTTGGCAGTTAGCACTCTGAAAGGTCAGATTTCTGCTCTGTCCTTATTATTCCGGAGAACCATTGCTTCGAATAGAGACGTGATCTCTTTTTTCCGAGGTATCTCTCGTAAGTTTCCGCCGCGGAAGGCACCCGTGTCTCCTTGGCGGCTCAACCTTGTTTTGGAGGCTCTTCAGCATAAACCTTTTGAACCTATGGTTTCTGCTAGCCTTTCTTTACTTTCTTGGAAGGTGGCTTTCCTTGTTGCAGTCACTTCCTTGAGGAGAGTTTCTGAATTGGCAGCTCTTTCTTGCTCGCCTCCTTTTCTGGAGTTTTTTCCGGATCGTGTAGTGCTTCGCACTCGGGTGATTTTTTGCCTAAAGTGGTGTCACAATTTCATGTTAACCAGGATATTGTGTTGCCTTCACTCTGTCCGGATCCGAAGAATACGAAAGAGCGAGATTTACACACATTGGATTTAGTGCGGGCCTTGAAGTTTTATCTATCTATTACTCAAGGTTTTCGTAAGACGGACTCCCTGTTTGTGGTTCCGGCAGGTCGTCGGCGTGGTCAACGAGCTTCCAAGGGTTCTATAGCTCGTTGGATCCGGTCAGCTATTTTGGAAGCTTACCGTCTTCGGGGTGAATCTTGCCCGATTAAGATTCGAGCCCATTCCACGAGAGCTGTGGCTTCATCGTGGGCTTTTCATCAAGGTGCTTCGGCAGTGCAGCTTTGCCGAGCGGCGACTTGGCGCTCTGTCCACACGTTTACAAGATTTTATAAAGTGGACGTCAGTGCTTCCGCTGATGCAGCCCTCGGACGTAGGGTCCTGCAGGCAGCTGTAGTTTAAAGTTCTGGATGAACTTGTGTTTAGCGCTGGTTGCGCTTTATTGTTAAGGTTGTTGGGTTTCTGCCTTTTTGTTGGTTTTTTCCCACCCTTATTTTTGAACTGCTTTGGGACGTCCCATCAGTAATGAATTACTGTGGCTCTCTTCCTTCATCTGCAGCTGAAACACGGATTTTGGTAAAGACTTACCTGTAAAATCCTTTTCAGCGAAGGAAGGAAGAGAGACACAGTACCCTCCCACGGCAGAAGTGTGTTGATGTTTTCAGATGCAGCGCGACCCTTATCTGATAGCGATTATCTGGGCTGAGGTCAGCGCGCTAAGGCTCTGTTCCAGCATCGCCAGCTCATCGCAGTAGTCAGGTTCCGTGAGTAGTACCTGGAACTCTGTGGTTTTTGGCTTTCTTTGCATGCATAACCTGTATCCTTGTGTTTTTTCTCTGAAGTTCCTTCAGAAGGGGTTATGTTGCTCCGCTGGTGATCTTGGCTCTTTTCCTAAAAGCTTTGATACGACTGGAGCTGAGTAGGAGGAGCCCGAGCTGGAGGGGCCAGCCAGTCATCACTCTTTTGATCTGAGGTAACATCCTGATCTGGGGCTCCGCCTACCCATCAGTAATGAATTACTGTGTCTCTCTTCCTTCCTTCGCTGAAAAGGATTTTACAGGTAAGTCTTTACCAAAATCCGTGTTTTGCCTTCTTTGCTAGTTGGGCCAGTTGTGCTGCGATCTGCTTGTGCTGGTCTGGCAGATTGTTTGTACCTGTGTGTATAATAATATGGTTTGGGTTGGTAAAACGTGGATTATTGATGACCTCTGTCGCCTGTTCAATAGTTGCACAGTGGATTTTTCTGACCCGTTTTCCTGGGAATAGCCTGTGTGTATATACCTGGGGTACCAGGTGACAGCTGGATCCTACCCCTGCCTATACTGTGAGTGTATACCTGGAGTACTGGGTGACAGCTGGCTCCTACCCCCCGCCTATACTGTGTGTATATACCTGGGGTACCAGGTGACAGCTGGATCCTACCCCCCGCCTATACTGTGAGTGTATACCTGGGGTACTGGGTGACAGCAGGGTCCTACCCCCGCCTATACCATGTGTATATACCTGTGGTACCGGGTGACAGCTGGGTCCTACCCCCTGCCTATACTGTGTGTATATACCTGGGGTACTGGGTGACAGCTGGGTCCTACCCCCAAGCCTATACCGTGTGTATATACCTGGGGTACTAGGTGACAGCTGGGTCCTACCCCGCCTATACTGTGTGTATATACCTGGGGTACTGGGTGACAGCAGGGTCCTACCCCCCGCCTATACTGTGAGTGTATACCTACCCCCCGCCTATACTGTCTGTATATACCTGGGGTGCTGGGTGACAGCTGGGTCCTACCCCCCGCCTATACTGTGTATATACCTACCCCCCGCCTATACTGTGTATATACCGACCCCCCGCCTATACTGTGTATGTATATACCGACCCCCCGCCTATACTGTGTATATACCTACCCCCCGCCCATACTGTGTGTGTATATACCTACCCCCCGCCTATACTGTGTATGTATATACCGACCCCCCGCCTATACTGTGTGTATATACCTACCCCCCGCCCATACTGTGTATGTATATACCGACCCCCGCCTATACTGTGTATATACCTACCCCCCACCTATACTGTGTATATACCTACCCCCCGCCTATACTGTGTGTATATACCTACTCCCCGCCTATACTGTGTATGTATATACCGACCCCCCGCCTATACTGTGTGTATATACCTACCCCCCCGCCCATACTGTGTGTGTATATACCTACCCCCCCGCCCATACTGTGTGTGTATATACCTACCCCCCGCCTATACTGTGTGTATATACCTACCCCCCGCCTATACTGTGTGTATATACCTGGGGTACTGGGTGACAGCTGGGTCCTACCCCCGCCTATACTGTGTGTATATACCTGGGGTACTAGGTGACAACTGGGTCCTACCCCCGCCTATACTGTGTGTATATACCTGGGGTACTGGGTGACAGCTGGGTCCTACCCCCCACCTATACTGTGTGTATATACCTGAGGTACTGGGTGACAGCTGGGTCCTACCCCCCGCCTATACTGTGAGTGTATACCCGAGGTACCGGGTGACAGCAGGGTCCTACCCCCCGCCTATACTGTGTGTATATACCTGGGGTACTGGGTGACAGCAGGGTCCTACCCCCGCCTATACTGTGTGTATATACCTGGGGTACCAGGTGACAGCTGAGTCCTACCCCCCGCCTATACTGTGAGTGTATACCTGGAGTACTGGGTGACAGCTGGCTCCTACCCCCCGCCTATACTGTGTGTATATACCTGGGGTACCAGGTGACAGCTGGCTCCTACCCCCCGCCTATACTGTGTGTATATACCTGGGGTACCAGGTGACAGCTGGATCCTACCCCCCGCCTATACTGTGAGTGTATACCTGGGGTACTGGGTGACAGCACGGTCCTACCCCCGCCTATACCGTGTGTATATACCTGTGGTACCGGGTGACAGCTGGGTCCTACCCCCGCCTATACCATGTGTATATACCTGTGGTACCGGGTGACAGCTGGGTCCTACCCCCCGCCTATACTGTGTGTATATACCTGGGGTACTGGGTGACAGCTGGGTCCTACCCCCAAGCCTATACCGTGTGTATATACCTGGGGTACTAGGTGACAGCTGGGTCCTACCCCGCCTATACCGTGTGTATATACCTGGGGTACTGGGTGACAGCTGAGTCCTACCCCCGCCTATACGTGTGTATATACCTGGGGTAATGGGTGACAGCTGAGTCCTACCCCCGCCTATACTGTGAGTGTATACCTACCCCCTGCCTATACTGTCTGTATATACCTGGGGTGCTGGGTGACAGCTGGGTCCTACCCCCCGCCTATACTGTGTATATACCTACCCCCCGCCTATACTGTGTGTATATACCTACCCCCCGCCCATACTGTGTATGTATATACCGACCCCCCGCCTATACTGTGTGTATATACCTACCCCCCGCCCATACTGTGTGTATATACCTACCCCCCGCCTATACTGTGTGTATATACCTGGGGTACCGGGTGACAGCAGGGTACTAGCCCCCGCCTATACTGTGTGTATATACCTACCCCCTGCCTATACTGTGTGTATATACCTGGGGTTCTGGGTGACAGCTGGGTCCTACCCCCCCTCCTATACTGTGTGTGTACATACCTACCCCCACCCATACTGTGTATATACCGTATTTTTCGGACTATAAGACGCACCCCAAATTTTGGGGTGAAAATAGCAGAAAAAAAGATTTTTACAATATGGGGGTCCGTCTTATTGTCCGAATTTTAAGGTACCTGAGGGCCGGCGATGGTACAGCAGGGGTTGCGGCAGTGGTGTGGCAGAGGTGCGGTGATGCTGATGCTCACCTTCCTTAGGTAGGGTGACGCCGCGGCCCGGTGTCCAAGGCAAGCAGGAAAGCCGGGATAACCACAAGTTACCGGGGGGTTGGTTGTGGCAGTGGTGTGGTGGGTGGCGTGCACCTGAGCAGGGTCCCTTCCTCAGGTGAGGTGACGCTGCGGCACGGAGAGCAGACAGGAGAGCAGAGCCGGGTTTGTCGGTGGTGGCGCCATCTTCCTGAGGTGGCGCGTGCCTGCTTCCTGGGGCTTCAGGAAAATGGCCACCGCGATCTCTATCTGCGCACGCGCGGCCTCCCGTGGCCATTTTCCTGAAGCCACAGGAAGCAGAGTACTCTATCTGCACACGCGCCGCCTCAGGAAGATGGCCGCCAACACCGACAAACCCGGCTCTGCTCTCCTGTTTGCTCTCCGTGCCGCGGCGTCACCTCACCAACTGAGGAAGGGACCCTGCTCAGGTGCACGCCGCCCACCGCGCCTCTGCAACGCCGCACTTCTGCCACCGCCACACCACTGCCGCAACCCCTCGGTAAGCCTGCTGTTATGATTTGGTAGCTGAGGAGAGCAGGCAAAAACGGCAATACACCAGAGAGGTTGGAATCTACTGGATTGCAGTACGCTGACTAACCACCACAACTAAAGGCAGCCGTGGAGCGTTCCTACGTTGGTCCTAGACGCCTCGTCACAGCCTGAGAGGTTAACTACACCTAAAGATAGAAAGAGGAAAGCTATCTGCCCCGGAGCAGATCCCCAAAGAACATAGGAAGAGGAAATACAGACACAGACAGAAAATAGTATGAGCAAACGTTGGGGGCCAATCTACCTGGACAGAAAAGGATAGGAAGGACACTTACTGCAATCCAAAAAACCCTAAAAAATACCAACTCTACTAATTGCAAAAACACCTGAGATCACACGACCTCTACCACCTAAATTAGTTCTCTGGTGTCACAAAACTAAGCCGCAGCCACTGAAAAAACTGGAAAAGGCAAATGAACAAATAACAGTGGCTCAGATAGACTGAGAGGAGCACAAGCCCCCGGAGGGGACCTGGCTGACCTCCACAGAAGTGCAGGGAACAATGCAAAAAGCAAGCACAAAAATAAAAGCAGAAAATATCTTATCTGATAGCAGAAGATGCAGGCAAGACTCAGCAAGCTTCCAAGTGAACCAGGAACCACAGTTGAGACAAGAACAATTGATCACCGGCAACCATGATGGGAGGGAACCTCCCTTATATAAGACCAGTCTGTAACTCCTGATTGCCAATCCTCATTCAATGGTTCAGTACTGTTTGTAACCACCAGAGGGAGCTTCTGCTCAGAATTCATTTCTAACACATTCACAACAGGACCCCCCCCCTTGAGGAGGGGTCACCGAACCCTCATTTGGGCAACCAGGTCGGTCAGGATGAGCTCTGTGATACGCACGGATCAGTCTCCTAGCATGGATGTCCGAAGCAAACACCCAAGAATTGTCCTCCTGACCATAACCTCTCCACTTAACCAAATACTGGAGTTTCCGTCTAGAAAAACGAGAATCCAATATTTTCTCAACCACATACTCCAGATTGCCCTCAACCAAAACAGGGTCAGGAGGCGCAGCCATGGGAACCACTGGCTCGACAAACCTCTTCAATAAGGACTTGTGGAACACGTTATGGATCTTAAATGTCCCTGGAAGAAGTAAACGAAAGGAAACAGGATTAAGAATCTCCAAGATCTTATAAGGTCCAATGAACCTAGGCTTAAACTTAGGAGATGCAACTGTCATAGGGATATTTCTTGAGGACAACCAGACCAAGTCCCCCACTTCAAACCGAGGACCATCAGTCCTATGCCGGTTGGCAAACCACTGGGCCCACTCCTGAGAGAGGGACAACCTCTCCACTACCTGGTCCCAAATCTGCTGCATACGCTCCACAACAGAGTCAACACCTGGACAGACAGAAGCCTCCGTCTGTCCCGAAGAAAATCGAGGGTGAAACCCAAAATTGCAGAAAAATGGAGACATCAAAGTGGCAGAGGTAGCCCTATTATTAAGAGCAAACTCAGCCAAAGGCAAAAAAGAGACCCAGTCATCTTGATCAGCAGACACAAAACATCTCAGATAAGTCTCTAATGTCTGGTTTGTTCTCTCAGTTTGTCCATTGGTCTGAGGATGAAAAGCCGAGGAGAAAGACAATTGAACACCAAGTTTAGAACAAAAAGTCCTCCAAAATCTGGAAACAAACTGGACTCCTCTGTCAGACACAATGTTCTCAGGAATGCCGTGTAACCGAACCACGTGCTGAAAGAACAAAGGCACCAATTCGGAGGAGGAAGGTAACTTAGGTAATGGCACAAGATGTATCATTTTGGAAAACCTATCACAAATCACCCGGATAACGGTCATTCTCTGAGAAACAGGGAGGTCGGAAATGAAATCCATAGAGATATGGGTCCATGGTCTCTTGGGCACAGGCAATGGCATCAACAAACCACTAGAGCGAGAGCAAGGCTTGGAGCGAGAGCAAGTCCCGCAGGACTGCACAAATTCCCTGACGTCACGAGACAAAGTAGGCCACCAAAAGGACCGACTAACCAAGTCTCTGGTACCAAAAATTCCGGGATGACCAGCCAACGCGGAACAATGAATCTCAGACATCACACTCTTTTTCCACCGGTCTGGGACAAACAATTTCCCAATAGGGCAGCGCTCGGGTTTATCCTCCTGACACCCTTCCAGAGCCAGTCTCAAATTGGGCGAGATGGCGGAAAGAACTACACCCTCTTTCAAAATAACAGCAGGATCAGATAACTCAGGAGAGTCCGCAAGGAAACTCCTCGAGAGGGCATCCGCCTTAACATTCTTAGTGCCAGGAAGAAAGGAAACCACAAAATTAAAACGTGTGAAAAACAAGGCCCACCTGGCCTGTCTAGGATTAAGTCGCTTGGCTGATTCGACATAAACCAGATTCTTATGGTCCGTGAGGACCACCACCTGATGTTTGGCTCCCTCCAGCCAATGTCTCCACTCTTCAAAAGCCCATTTCATGGCCAATAACTCCCGATTACCCACGTCATAATTACGTTCAGTTGGAGAAAATTTTCGAGAGAAAAAGGCACAAGGGTTACTTTTAGAGGTCTCTGGATCTCTTTGGGACAAAACGGCACCTGCCCCAATTTCAGAGGCATCAACCTCCACCTGAAATGGCAGAGAAACATCAGGCTGCCGTAGAACAGGAGCAGAAGTGAATCTCTGCTTAAGTTCCTGAAACGCAGAGACTGCCTCAGGAGGCCAATTCACCACATCAGAACCCTTTTTGGTCAAATCAGTCAGTGGTTTAACAATAACAGAGAAATTACCAATAAATTTACGATAAAAATTGGCAAAACCCAAGAATCTCTGAAGAGCCTTTAATGAAGTAAGTTGGACCCAATCACAGATGGCCTGAACCTTGACCGGGTCCATTTCAATAACAGAGGGAGACAAAATTAATCCCAGAAATGAGATCCTCTGTACGCCAAAAAGACACTTTGATCCCTTCACATACAGAGCATTCTCTCTCAAAATCTGGAACACAGTCCGAACATGTTTCACATGAGAGTCCCAGTCATTGGAAAAAATCAAGATATCATCCAAATAAACAATCAGAAATTTATCCACAAAATCCCTGAAAATGTCATTCATGAAGGACTGGAAGACGGAAGGAGCATTAGTGAGCCCAAAGGGCATCACTAGGTACTCAAAATGCCCCTCTGGGGTATTAAACGCCGTCTTCCATTCATCCCCGTGCTTAATGCGAATAAGGTTATACGCCCCCCTGAGGTCAAGCTTGGTAAACCAAGTAGCACTTTTCACCCTGGAAAACAGGTCAGAAATCAAGGGTAACGGATATTGATATTTCACAGTGATATTGTTCAAGAGACGATAATCAATACACGGCCTTAATGAACCATCCTTTTTGGCCACAAAGAAAAAACCGGCACCCAAGGGTGAAGAGGATGGTCTGATATGACCCTTCTCCAATGACTCCTTGATATAAGACCGCATAGCGTCATGTTCAGGTACAGACAAGTTAAAAAGGCGACCTTTAGGGAATTTACTACCAGGCACTAATTCAATAGCGCAGTCATAGCTCCTATGGGGGGGCAAGGATGCAGATTTACTTTCGCTAAACACATCAGAAAAATCAGTCAAAAAGTCAGGAACATCCTGAGCCTGGGGAGAGGCAGAAAAACAGGAGTGTTGGCATTAACACATTGGCAGCCCCAACTGGTTACAGACACAGATTTCCAATCCAAAACAGGATTATGAGACTGTAACCAAGGGAAACCCAGTACAATAATGTCATGCAGATTATACATAACCAAAAATTTGCAACTCTCCTGATGATCAGGTTCAACCCTCATTATCACCTGAGTAGAGAACTGGGGTTTATTCTCAGCCAAAGGGGTAGAATCAATCCCCAGTAGGGGAATAGACTTCCGTAGGGGTATCAAGGGAAACCCACAACGTTTAGCAAAATCAAAATCCATCAGATTAATAGCTGCTCCCGAATCAACAAAAGCCTGAGCAGAAAATGTGGACAGGGAGCAAATCAGGGTAACAGTCAACAAAAATTTAGTCTGAACACTACCCAAGACAACTGAGCGTGCAAAACGTCTTCCCCGCTTAGGGCAGACTGAAATAGCATGAGAGGCGTCACCACAGTAGAAACATAACCCTTTGCGTTTTCGAAACTCATGACGCTGTGCCCCAGAAGCCACTCTATCACACTGCATGGACTCATAAGCTGGTTCACAAGGCAACACTATTCCACGCATACCTCTACGCTCACGCAAACGTCTGTCAATTTCAATCGCTAATGACATAGAATCATTGAGACCAGAGGGAGCAGGGAAACCCACCATAACATCTTTTACATTCTCTGACAGACCCTTCCGAAAAAGGGCTGCCAAAGCATCATCATTCCATTTGGTCAGGACTGCCCACTTTCGGAGTTTCTGACAGTACAACTCAGCGTCCTCAAGCCCCTGATTTAATGCCAACAAGGTTCTTTCAGCTTGATCAGTGACATTAGGTTCATCGTACAGTCATGGCCAAAAGTTTTGAGAATGACACAAATATTATATTTTCACATGATCTGCTGCCCTCTGGTTTTTATGTGTGTTTGACAGATGTTTTTATCACAGACAGAAATATAATAATTGCAAACATATGAGTAACAAAAGCATATAATGACAGTTAGAATGAGTTAATGCAGCAAGTCAATATTTGCAGTGTTGACCCTTCTTCTTCAGGACCTCTGCAATTCTCCCTGGCATGCTCTCAATCAACTTCTGGACCAAATCCTGACTGATATCAGTCCATTCTTGCACAATCAATGCTTTCATTTTGTCAGAATTTTTAGGTTTTTGTTTGTCCACCCGTCTCTTGATGATTGACCACAAGTTCTCAATGGGATTAAGATCTGGGGAGTTTCCAGGCCATGGACCCAAAATCTCTATGTTTTGTTCCCTGAGCCATTTAGTTATCACCTTTGCTTTATGGCAAGGTGCTCCATCATGCTGGAAAAGGCATTGTTGATCGCCAAACTGCTCTTGGAGGGTTGGGAGAAGTTGCTCTTGGAGGACATTCTGGTACCATTCTTTATTCATGGCTGTGTTTTTAGGCAAGACTGTGAGAGAGCCGATTCCCTTGGCTGAGAAGCAACCCCACACATGAATGGTTTCAGGATGCTTAACAGTTGGCATGAGACAAGACTGGTGGTAGCGCTCACCTTGTCTTCTCAGAATGAGGCGTTTTCCTGATGTCCCAAACAATCGAAAAGGGGATTCATCAGAGAAAATAACTTTACCAAAGTCCTCAGCAGTCCACTGCCTGTACCTTTTGCAGAATATCAGTCTGTCCATGATGTTTTTTCTAGAGAGAAGTGGCTTCTTTGCTGCCCTCCTTGAGACCAGGCCTTGCTCCAAGAGTCTCCGCCTCACAGTGCGTGCAGATGCACTCACACCTGCCTGCTGCCATTCCTGAGCAAGCTCTGCACTGCTGGTAGCCCGATCCCGCAGCTGAAACACTTTTAAGAGACGGTCCTGGCGCTTGCTGGTCTTTCTTGGGTGCCCTGAAGCCTTTTTGGCAACAATGGAACCTCTCTCCTTGAAGTTCTTGATGATGCGATAGATTGTTGACTGAGGTGCAATCTTTCTAGCTGCGATACTCTTCCCTGTTAGGCCATTTTTGTGCATTGCAATGATAACTGCACGTGTTTCTTTAGAGATAACCATGGTTAACAGAAGAGAAACAATGATGCCAAGCACCAGCCTCCTTTTAAAGTGTCCAGTGGTGTCATTCTTACTTAATCATGACAGATTGATCTCCAGCCATGTACTCAACACCCACACCTGTGTTAATGGAGTAATCACTGAAAAGAGTTTAGCTGGTCCTTTTAAGGCAGGGCTGCAATGATGTTGAAATGTGTTTTGGGGGATAAAGTTCATTTTCTAGCCAAATATTGACTTTGCAAGTAATTGCTGTTAAGCTGATCACTCTTTATAACATTCTGGTGTATATGCAAATTGCCATTAGAAAAAGTGAAGCAGTAGACTTTGTAAAAATTAATGTTTTTGTCATTCTCAAAACTTTTGGCCATGACTGTACAATAACCCCAGAGCCAGAAAGAATGCATCAACATTACTCAAAACAGGGTCCCCAGGTGTCAGGGAAAAAGCCCAATCCTGAGGATCGCCGCGCAGGAGAGAGATGACAATTTGAACCTGCTGTGCTGCGTTCCCTGAGGACTTAGGTTTTAAGGCAAAAAACAACTTAGTTATTTTTGAAATTCAGAAATTTAGCTCGATCCCCAAAAAATAAATCTGGCATGGGGATCCTAGGTTCCACAACCGGCAACCTAGCAAGATAGGTAGCAATACTTCGAACTTCAGTGGCAAGCTGATCCACACGGCCAGACAACTGTGCAAACTCCATTGAGAGAAAAAAAAAATCCTCCTCAGCACCCAGAGAAAAAGAGGGAAAAAATGCAACAAACAGAGAAAAAAAAAAAAAAATTCTGACAACTTTCTTTTTTCTTTTTCCTTTTACTATTTTTCCCTTCTGTTGAGTACCATATAATTTTCAGTTTGGCCGGTGATACTGTTATGATTTGGTAGCTGAGGAGAGCAGGCAAAAACGGCAATACACCAGAGAGGTTGGAATCTACTGGATTGCAGTACCCTGACTAACCACCACAACTAAAGGCAGCCGTGGAGCGTTCCTACGTTGGTCCTAGACGCCTCGTCACAGCCTGAGAGGTTAACTACACCTAAAGATAGAAAGAGGAAAGCTATCTGCCCCGGAGCAGATCCCCAAAGAACATAGGAAGCCCCCAAACATGTAATGGCGGTTAGACAAGAGGAAATACAGACACAGACAGAAAATAGTATGAGCAAACGTTGGGGCCCAATCTACCTGGACAGAAAAGGATAGGAAGGACACTTACTGCAATCCAAAAAACCCTAAAAAATACCAACTCTACTAATTGCAAAAACACCTGACATCACACGACTTCTACCACCTAAATTAGTTCTCTGGTGTCACAAAACTAAGCCGCAGCCACTGAAAAAACTGGAAAAGGCAAATGAACAAATAACAGTGGCTCAATAAACTGAGAGGAGCACAAGCCCCCGGAGGGGACCTGGCTGACCTCCACAGAAGTGCAGGGAACAATGCAAAAAGCAAGCACAAAAATAAAAGCAGAAAATATCTTATCTGATAGCAGAAGATGCAGGCAAGACTCAGCAAGCTTCCAAGTGAACCAGGAACCACAGTTGACAAGAACAATTGATCACCGGCAACCATGATGGGAGGGAACCTCCCTTATATAAGACCAGTCTGTAACTCCTGATTGCCAATCCTCATTCAATGGTTCAGTACTGTTTGTAACCACCAGAGGGAGCTTCTGCTCAGAATTCATTTCTAACACATTCACAACAGCCTGCGTTCTGGCTATAAGACGCACCCCCCATTTTCCTCACAATTTTTTTGGGGGAAACGTGCGTCTTATAGTCTGAAAATACGGTACCTGGGGTACTGGGTGACAGCTGGGTCCTACCCCCCGCCTATACTGTGTATATACTTACCCCCCGCGTATACCGTGTGTATATACAGTTATATGAAAAAGTTTGGGCACTCCTATTAATCTTAAGCTTAATGTTTTATAAAAATTGGTGTTTTTGCAACAGCTATTTCAGTTGATATATCTAATAACTATTGGACACAGTAATGTTTCTGCCTTGAAATGAGGTTTATTGTACTAACAGAAAATGTGCAATCTGCATCCAAACAAAATTTGACAGGTGCATAAGTATGGGCACCTCACCAGTAAAGTGACATTAATATTTAGTAGATCCTCCTTTTGCCTCTAGTCGCTTCCTGTAGCTTTTAATGAGTTCCTGGATCCTGGATGAAGGTATTTTTGACCATTCCTCTTTACAAAACAATTCCAGTTCAGTTAAGTTTGATGGTCGCAGAGCATGGACAGCCCTCTTCAAATGATCCCACAGATGTTCAATGATATTCAGGTCTGGGGACTGGGATGGCCATTCCAGAACATTGTAATTGTTCCTCTGCATGAATGCCTGAGTAGATTTGGAGCGGTGTTTTGGATCATTGTCTTGCTGAAAGATCCATCCCCTGCGTAACTTCAACTTTGTCACTGATTCTTGAACATTATTGTCAAGAATCTGCTGATACTGAGTGGAATCCATGCGTCCCTCAACTTTAACAAGATTCCCGGTGCCGGCATTGGCCACACAGCCCCAAAGCATGATGGAACCTCCACCAAATTTTACTGTGGGTAGCAAGTGTTTTTCTTGGAATGCTGTGTTTTTTTGACGCCATGCATAATGCCTTTTTGTATGACCAAACAACTCAATCTTGGTTTCATCAGTCCACGGGACCTTCTTCCAAGAAGAAATTGGCTTCTCCAAATGTGCTTTTGCATACCTCAGCCGACTGTTTGTGGCGTGCTTGCAGAAACGGCTTCTTTCGCATCACTCTCCCATACAGCTTCTCCTTGTGCAAAGTGCGTTGTATGGTTGACCGATGCACAGTGACACCATCTGCAGCAAGTTGATGCTGCAGCTCTCTGGAGGTGGTCTGAGGATTGTCCTTGACTGATCTCACCATTCTTCTTCTCTGCCTTTCTGATGTTTTTCTTGGCCTGCCACTTCTGGCCTTAACAAGAACTGTCCCTGTGTTCTTCCATTTCCTTACTATGTTCCTCACAGTGGAAACTGACAGGTTAAATCTCTGAGACAGCTTTTTGTATCCTTCCCCTGAACAACTATGTTGAATAATCTTTATTTTCATATCATTTGACAGTTGTTTTGAGGAGCCCATGATGCCACTCAAAATCAAAGAAGCTTTATTGGCATTACTAAATACACACTAGTTTTGCCAAAGCAAGTGTACAAAAGGGAATAGGGATAGGGACTGTAGGGATGTTGGGTAGGGGCAGATCTAGGGTGGGGGCTATGGAAGTCCATGGCAAATGGAGGGAAGGGCAGACCGGTGAGGCTATAGAAGTTCATGGCATAGGGAGGGGTGATGGGGGCAGATCCAGGGTTGGGGCTATAGAAGTCCATGGCATATCATAGTTCTCTTTCTGGCAGTCTATGACATTAGCTCACATACCGCGCTGCTATCTCCGCTGCTCTCTTCTTCCCCCATCAAGATATATGTTTTCTCTTCCTCCTTCATGGTGATGAAATCCGGAAAGAGATGTAAGAGTCTCCTGAAGTGAGTGTCCCTCACTGCTGAGTATTTGAAACAGTGTAGCAGGAAGTGGGTTTCGTCCTCTATGGCCTCCTGGTCACAGTGTTGGCATAGTCTTTCCTCCCTGGGCTTGTAGCTCTGCCTGTGTCGGCCGGATTCGATGGCCAGACTGTGGGCACTGAGTCTATACCGGCTCAGGATCTTGCGGTCTCTGGGGTCCGGGAGTTTCTCCAGGTATGGGGCCAGTTTGTAGTCTCTCTGTAGACTCCGGTACATGGTCAGTTTCTGGGAGCTGATGATGTCGTTCTTCCAGTCACTGACATACCTCTCCTGGCCTTCGTCTACCATCTTCCTGATTACGGCTTCTGTCAGGTTGTTGTGATTGGTGTTCTGGTCAGTTTCGGTTTGGGTGGGCTGTTCCGAGGGTCCTGGTTTTTCTGTTTCACCTACGTGTGTCAGGGCTTTATGGTGATGGGAGCTTGGATTGCTCCTATGTAGGTGAGCCCGGAATGACAGTACCCTCTTTAGAACTGTTAGGTGTAGAGGGAATCGGCCCGGCAAGCACTGTTGGAGGTGCTCCGGTGGACTTGGAGAAGGTGCTTGCAGAATTCCAGGTGGAATATTTCTGTTGGGCTGGAATCCCACCTTGACCAGTCTGGGTAGGTGTGAGGACCCCAGACTTCACTGCCATATAGGAGGATTGGGGCGATGACAGAGTCGAAGATTTTTAACCAGACCCTCACTGGTGGCTTCAGATGGTAAAGTTTCCTTCGGATGCCATGGAAGGTTTTACATGCCTTGTCTTTCAGTGTCTCTATGGCTTGTTTGAAGCTCCCTGACCGGTGAGTCTCTAGGCCCAGGTAGGTATATTTGTCTGTTCCTGTAAGGGCGCAGTTGTTGAGGACAAATGAAGGGTGCTGGTCTGATTTTCTCTTTCTCCTCTGGAACACCATGATGTTGGTTTTCTTTAGGTTGACCACTAGTGCCCAGGTGGAGCTGAATTTCTCTAAGATTTTTAGGTTGTCTTGGAGGCCTTTCTCGGTTGGTGACAGAAGCAGCAGGTCATCTGCATACAGCAGGAATTTCACCTGGGTGTCGTGGAGGGTGGAACCTGGTGCTGTGGAAGATTCCAGAGCGGTAGCCAGCTCGTTGATGTAAATGTTGAAGAGCGTTGGACTTAGGCTGCAGCCTTGTCTGACTCCACGGCTCTGCTGGAAACAAGCCGTTCTTTTACCGTTCACACTCACACTGCAGAGGTTCTCGGTGTAGGAGCTTTTGATAACATCGTAGGTCTTTCCTCCTATTCCGCTCTCCAGCAGTTTCAGGAATAAGCCCGGGTGCCACACCGAATCAAAGGCCTTTTTAAAGTCCACGAAACAGGCGTATATCTTCCCGTTCTTTGTATTGTGGACGTGTCTCTGAATGAGGCTGTGCAGGGTATAGATGTGGTCAGTGGTGCGGTGGTTTGGCATGAACCCTGCTTGGCTCTTGCTGAGCACGTTATGTTCGGTGAGGAAACTGAGGATCCTCTTGTTCAGGATGCTGTTGGACAGTTTCCCCAGGTTGCTGCTGACACATATGCCTCTGTAGTTGGCTGGGTCATACCTGTCCACATTCTTGTGGATGGGTGTGATGAGGCCTTGGTTCTAGGTACGAGGGAAGTAGCCGGCACTTAGCACAATATTGAAGAGTTTAACCATTGCAGCCTGTATTTCTGGTAGGCTGTACTTTAGCATTTCTGGTAGGATTCCATCCAGGCCACCGGCTTTTCTACATCTTATGGAAGAGATTCTCTCTGCTACTTCCTGTAATGTAATAGGTGTATCCACGAGGTTTTGGAAATTTTTTACTTTTTCCTCCATTGCTTTTAGTTTTGCCATTATACTTTCCTGTTCTTGGCTTAGTTCTTCCTTTGGGATGTCTTTATAGAGGTCTTTGAAGTACTGGAGCCAGATGTTGCCATTTTGGATATGGATGTTGTTTTTCTTGTCTTTTGTGCCCATGTGGTTCCATAGTTCCCAGAAGGAATTGTCTTGAAGAGCATCTTGGAGTTGGTTGAGCTTTGTAGAGATGTAACTCTGCTTCTTCCTTCTGAGGATGGTTTTGTACTGCCTTTGTATGGTTTCATAGGCTTCCTTCAGACCCGGGTGGTTGGGGTCTCTGTGTTTCTTGTTTGAGGCTGTTCTCAGGGTCTTCCGTACGGCTTTACATTCTCTGTCAAACCAACCATTGATCTGTTTTCCTTTTGGTCTCTTGTAGTCGACTTTTTTAAGGTTGGACAGTCTGGCCATTTCATAGAATATATTGTTGAGGTCTTTTGTAGCTTCACTCACTCCCTTTGGGTTAGGCTGGTGCTCGTAGTTGTAGAAGTGGTGGAGCATCCGCTGTATTTCAGTTCTGCTGAGAGCCTCTTTATACTTTAATGCCGACGTTTTGGACCATTTATAGGATGGCGGCCGGTTGAAGAGGCCGCTATGCTGTGGCTTTTGAGTGGATGGTTTCTCTGTAGATTTCAAGTACAGAAGAAGTTGGCTGTGGTCTGACAGGTGCGTTTGTGGGTTGACTATGAAGGCGCTGATATTTGCCAGGTTCATATCTGTAAGCATAATCTACTACACTCCTCCCTACATGGGAGTTTAGTGTACACCTCCCCAAAGAGTCTCCTTTGGTACGTCCATTAAGAATATGAAGTCCTAAACTTCTACATACGTTCAGGAGCTTTTTACCACTTTTTTTGACTGTACCGTCATAGCTGTTTCTCTCTGTGTGTACTGAGTCTTGGCCGTCATTCTCTGCTCCAAATATGTAGATGTTCCCATCCGTGGTCAGGAAGTCGTTTTCTCTCCCTGTTCTTGCATTGAGGTCCCCAAAGATGAGAACTTTGCCCAGGGCCTGATAGTGGGCGGCTTCTCTTTGTAAGATCTCAAAGCTCTCTGGATTGAAGTAGGGGGACTCTGGCGGTGGTATATAGGTGGCGCAGAGGTGGACATCAGACTGAGAGGTGAGGATGGAACTGCTGATCCTGATCCATATGTGGCTGCCTCCTCTCTTCACCGGTTTGATGTATTGGTGGAGCTCTTCTTTATACCAGATCAGTATTCCTCCTGAGCTCCGGCCCTGTTTGATGTTTTTATTTTTCAGGGCAGGGACAGAGATTTCCCTGTATCCGATGGGCACCAGGGATTCGTTTTCGGCTCTGGTCCATGTTTCCAGGAGGATCTGGATGTCTATATTTTTCAGTCTTTGTATAAAGTCAGGGTCATTTGTTTTACATCCAAAGGTCGAGGTGTTGAGACCCTGAATATTCCAGCTGCTGATTGTAAGTGAAGTCATTTTTTCTATTTATCTTGTGTGTATATACCTTGTAATGAGTATGGCTGTGTAGGACAAACTGGATTTCTGTTTTGTAGGTGTGCTTGGTTCCATCCAGTCACATTAGTTTCCTGCATAGTGCACTGAGCAGTGTTTTTACCTCATCCATATCTCTGCTCTGCGTGTATCTGTGTGGGGTCGGTGGACCCCTCCATGGAGGTCTCCTCCTCTGATGGTCTGATTTTGGGTGAAGAGCTTTGTTTCCAGCTTCTGGAGATAGGGTTGGGGTTTTCTGTCTTTTTATTGTTAGGGGTCTTTCGGTGTGATGTTGGTCACTGTTGAATCCAGGCCTGGGTCCTCTGTTTAGTACGATGTCTTTCAGCTCTTTGGCCAGGAGGCTGACCCCTTGTTTGTTGAGGTGCTTATTATCATATAGGTGATGGTGGTTTATGGAAAGGTGTTGTGCCAGGGTCACGTTTGGGACAGTCTTGACCCTTTCTGTCAGTTCCATATTGATGCTTTGGGTGGTTTGCCTGGATATGTCCTTTGTTGGGAGCAGAGATGACAGAATGATTTTGCTGTCTGGGAATTTTAGTTTTGCCGTCATTGCTAGTTGGGCCAGTTGTCTCTTCAGAGGAGATTCAAACAGGAGAACAAGCTTTTGTCATGATTGCATACACCTGGCTATGAAGTTCAAAGCTCAATGAGGTTACAAAACCAAAAAAAGTGCTTTAGTAAGTCAGTAAAAAGTAGGTAGGAGTATTTAAAACAAGAAAATGATAAGGGTGCCCATACTTATGCACCTGTCAAATTTTGTTTGGATGCAGATTGCACATGTTCTGCTAGTACAATAAACCTCATTTCAAGGCAGAAACATTATTGTGTCCAATAGTTATTAGATATATCAAACTGAAATAGCTGTTGCAAAAACACCAATTTTTATAAAACATTAAGCTTAAGATTAATAGGGGTGCCCAAACTTTTTCATATAACTGTACCTACCCCCCGCCTATACTGTGTGTATATACCTACCCCCGCCTATACTGTGTGTGTGTATATACCTACCCCCGCCTATACTGTGTATATACCTACCCCCACGTATACCGTGTGTATTTACCTACCCCCCGCCTATACTGTGTGTATATACCTACCCCCCGCCTATACTGTGTGTGTGTATATACCTACCCCCGCCTATACTGTGTATATACCTACCCCCACGTATACCGTGTGTATTTACCTACCCCCCGCCTATACTGTGTGTACATACCTACCCCCCCACCTATACTGTGTGTATATACCTACCCCCGCCTATACTGTGTATATACCTACCCTCGCCTATACTGTGTGTATATACCTACCCCCCGCCTATACTGTGTATATACCTACCCCCCGCCTATACTGTGTGTATATACCTACCCCCCGCCTATACTGTGTATATACCTACCCCCGCCTATACTGTGTGTATATACCTACCCCCCGCCTATACTGTGTATATACCTACCCCCCGCCTATACTGTGTGTGTGTATATACCTACCCCCGCCTATACTGTGTATATACCTACCCCCACGTATACCGTGTGTATTTACCTACCCCCCGCCTATACTGTGTGTACATACCTACCCCCCCACCTATACTGTGTATATATACCTACCCCCGCCTATACTGTGTATATACCTACCCCCGCCTATACTGTGTGTATATACCTACCCCCCGCCTATACTGTGTATATACCTACCCCCGCCTATACTGTGTGTATATACCTACCCCCCGCCTATACTGTGTATATACCTACCCCCGCCTATACTGTGTGTATATACCTACCCCCCGCCTATACTGTGTGTATATACCTATCCCCGCCTATACTGTGTGTATATACCTACCCTGCCTATACTGTGTATATACCTACCCCCACGTATACCGTGTATATACCTACCCCCGCCTATACTGTGTGTATATACCTACCCCCGCCTATACTGTGTATATACCTACCCCTCGCCTATACTGTGTATATACCTACCCCTCGCCTATACTGTGTATATACCTACCCCCGCCTATACTGTGTGTATATGCCTAACCCCGCCTATGCTGTGTATATACCTACCCCCCGCCTATACTGTGTGTGTATATACCTACCCCCCGCCTATACTGTGTGTATATGCCTACCCCCCGCCTATACCGTGTGTATATGCCTACCCCCCCGCCTATACTGTGTGTATATACCTATCCCCCACCTATACTGTGTGTATATACCTATCCCCCACCTATACTGTGTATATACCTACCCCCGCCTATACTGCGTATATATACCTACCCCCGCCTATACTGTGTGTATATACCTACCCCCGCCTATACTGTGTGTATATACCACCCCCGCCTATACTGTGTGTATATACCTATCCCCCACCTATACTGTGTATATACCTACCCCCGCCTATACTGTGTGTATATACCTACCCCCACCTATACTGTGTGTATATACCTATCCCCCACCTATACTGTGTATATACCTACCCCCGCCTATACTGTGTATATATACCTACCCCCCCTTACTGTGTATATACCACCCCGCCTATACTGTGTGTATATACCTACCCCCGCCTATACTGTGTGTATATACCTACCCCCCGCCTATACTGTGTATATACCTACCCCCGCCTATACTGTGTAATATACCTACCCCCGCCTATACTGTGTTATATACCTACCCCCGCCTATACTGTGTGTATATACCTACCCCCGCCTATACTGTGTGTATATACCTACCCCCCCTATACTGTGTATATACCTACCCCCGCCTATACTGTGTATATACCTACCCCCGCCTATACTGTGTGTATATATACCTGGTCAATCCCCCCCTATACTTTGTTTATACCTTACTCACTTAGTAAACAACCCTGACGGGTATGCATTCACGGCCCTCTCGTATATCCTTATTCCTTTCAGCTCTACAAAAGACATCCCGCGACACGAGAGCAGAGCCTCCTAACCAAATTCACTCAGGACGAACACAAAGGATTTTGTCTTTCACGAGAGAGAGAACATAATTCACTCAGACTTGTGTAACACTGAAAGGCCTTAGACATTAGCCAGTACTGCTGATCGGCGGACCAGCTTTGGCAAATATTGTCTTGAATCCGTGAGGCCGGGCCTCAGCCTGTGCAGTAGTGTTTTAATTTTTTTTTTTTTTTTTTGCAGTTTCTTTTTCCATTGCAAAGAACAAGTGAAAATCTGAAACAGGTGACAACATTCTTGTTTTCTGCAGCCACCACAAGGGGGAGCTTTCGAGCTTGCTGCATACTGGTAAGACATTAAACCCGTATGCAGCACGCTGGCCCCTTGGGGACCCCCTAGCTTCCAATAAGCCCCACTTTGTGGCTGCAGGGAACCAGAATATTTTTTTTATATATAATGTTTTCCATGCAGGGGATTTGTGTGTATATATATATATATATATATATATATATATATATATATATATATATATATATAAAAAGAGAATGGCGTTCCAGCCATTAAGATATTATTCTTCTTCTCCTGGCTGATGTGGATGTTCACATTAAGCATTATTCAAGAGAACGTTGTCAAAGTGAGAAGGTCACAAAGTGAGTGTTGTCAAGAAATATCACCTATTGTTTAAATCGTGTTTTTATGCTAAATGTATTTTTTATATATATTCATTGGTAATGTGTTTTTTTTTTTTTTTTAATTTCTTTATTTTTCATATCACAATCTGTATTTTAAAAAGAAAAAACAAATCTTGCAGTTTTCACATTGGCCACTGGGGCGATTCTACACTCATACTTCCATTTACTGAAGACTCCTTATCATCAGAGGCAGGATTACAATGACAGGTAACACCTCTATATACAATAAATAACAACGGATCCACCAATCAGAAATGTCGCTGCTCCCCTTTCCTCCCTTTCTTTGCACATGCTCATTAGATGCCTAAATACAATACTCAAACCCTTTTTTTGTATTGAGGCATCTAATGAGCGTGTGCAAAGGACATCGCGAAGGGAGTAGATGAGCTGTGATATGACTTATTGGTGGATCTTGTGTTATATACTGTATATATAGAGGTCTATCCTGTCTGTGATGATAATGAGACTTCTGTTAAGAACAAGGAGTATGAGCCTTTAATGCAGAGTGTGATGTAAAAGAGAAAAAAACTAAAAATATATATAAAAAAAAAAAAAAAAAAATACAAATTTAAACAATAGGTCATTTTCTGACACCTGTCTGTTTAGAAGATCATAATCTACAGTCTGGTCCAACTTTTTGCTTCTCCAGGAGTCGTAAAACTACAACTCCCAGCATTCCCTGGTATGTTGCAGTCAGAGAAAGATGGCTTGCAAGGTGTCCATGTATCACTGACGCCTCTGCACCTTTCTCTGTGGTTGTGTAGCTGAGCAGTTGGGGTTCATATTTTTTTTTTTTTATTTACTCTCTGAAATTAACTTTCTTTAGAAAAATCTGATTAATAATGCCGAGATGGTGAGCGGCGCGGCCCGGCTGCCGCTCTTGCTCCTCTATGTGCTGAGCGGAGACAGGCTGCGCTATACAGAGCGCTCGCACTCCTTGGAGATTACCTAGAGATTTTTGATTTTCACAGCTTTAATAATCAGATTTTTTTTTTACTACATATGGCAAAAATTAAATCTCTTACATGGTGAACACCAGATTATTACATTTTTGAGAAGAAAAAAAAAACTTCTGACGGCTCAGATATTTGTTTTACCAGGATTTCAGAAGTTATGGATTCAAGCAATTGGATTTTTGCAAGGAAATGGCCATTAAGTAATGGGGATCCGTGGTTACAGACCCCTATTTCTATCCTCCTCTTCCATATCAGACCATTTTATGCTTTTTGTAGATCCCTAATGCTTCTCTTGTCCCTGCAGATATGGATTATCTGCATACAGTTCCATCCGGCCCGATAAAGGAATTTTTCGGGAAACTGTCCAAATAACGGAGACTTGTTTTTTTTTTTTGTTTTTTTTTTCCTTAAGTCAAAGGACTCTTCTGACAAGTTGTAATGTTATAAAACTACTGATAATATTATATAAAACCTGAATATTTATTTATAATTATGGTACTTTTATTGTCATCCACGGGCACTTACCAAAGACGTACATGTGTGTAAATGGCACTGGCATGGAAGCGAACGTGTCACTTTGGTGTCTCCAAGGGCTAGAATGACCTACGGTAGCTGTTTATTTTTTGTTTTTACTTTCAGTTGTTTTTTTTTTCCTAGTTTCTACTGAGGGTAACTGGTTTTAAAGTGGGTTGTTAAAAGTGTTGTCTGTTTTTTGTTTTTTTTTGTGTGTGTTCTTTTTCCCCTCAAACGGATTTTTGGCTAAAAATAATTTTTGTATAAATTTTTTGCATCGGCTGTGTTCTTTTAGCCTGTCTATCGCTGGCTGCAGAATGGGTTAACTGGGAATCTGTCAGTGAGCTCATTTGTGTTTCTAACACTTTTTTTTGGTCTGCTCTTTTTAATGACCACATCACAGGTGAATGTGCAGGAAAACAAACAATGTGTAAAAGCAAAACGGTGCAACAATTTCAATGAAACACATTTGCATAAACTATATTTAGCCACATTTCAGTGTAAAAAAAAAAAAAATTATCCACCTTTGGGGATAAATTTTTTTTTTTTTTTTTTTTGAGCTCTGGTTTAATAGTGGGGGAGAAAACTTGCACTTTTGGGATGGTGATGTAACGCTGGTACGGTGAGGCTGGGAAGTCTGTGAATTTGGATATTTTGGCACCATTATCGTTGGGTTTGTCTTTGGCACTGTGGGGAGGAAACTTGATAAATGGGCAGTACTTGAATCCGACATGTAAAGCTCCAGTCACATAATGCATTTATCCAGTTGGGTCGACCTTCTGGTTGCATGATTGGAATACATGGTAGTCAATGTATCACTGATATATATTTTTTTATTTTTTCCTATGCAGCGCCATGTTATATCATGAAAGTTCACAAGTCGTCTTAAAGGGCCCTTGTCTTTTCAGTAGTATCATGGCCCCCAATGAATGAACCGTTGAGCCCATTTCTGCAGCCTGCAGGACCAGGAGGGCTCTCATGATAAACTGAATTTCTCCCCCCCACCCCGCGCTCACTGACTGATCCTCATAAGTGCCTCCCGGAAATTAGATCCTAGCAAAAGGGATCGGTCACAGTGTTTGGCTCGCACTGTAAGCAGCATAGGCAATACTTGTGACCACGGGTGTCTGCTCTCTAAAGAGATTGTGCAGGGCTTTGTTATAAAAAAAAAATAAAAATAGCGCCACACCTGATCACAGTTCGTGTGCGGTATTGCATCTCTGCTCTATAAAGTCGCAATGCCAAACACAACCCCATGGTCAGTGGTGGCGCTGTTGCTACAAAATAGTAGCCATGTTTTCTAACTCCATGATTTTTTTTCCTGTAATTTGCACAACATATTAAAGGGGCTGTACAGCTTTAGAAACAAAGGCTTTGCTTTTTTTTGTCTTTTTTTTTAAAGATACCGCACCCCTGCAGGCAGTTTCTGGTATTGCCTTAGCCATTGGCCCTTTTTCCAATGTCCATGTTTATTGTATTTTTTTTGTTTGTGAATCAGGAAAAAAACAACAACTTTTCATCCATCTTTCACTAGTTTTAATAATCATTGTGGCATCTGTTCTCAATTGGTGAGAGGAAAAAAAATCCATCATTCCCCTTATTAAATAATAAAAAATAAAGTCTCCGCAAGAAGCGTGGACATATCAACAGCCCCCATACGCTATAATGGGAGCGTGTTTTGATGAAAAGATGTCTGGAAGAGGCCTTAAATGGGTATTCCCATCTCCAAGATCCCATCCTAATATGTAGTAGGTGTAATAATAACAATAATAATATTAGCAAATACTTACAATTACAAATGTAGTATAGTTCTTCAGATTCTCTGTCTTTCCTTATGTGCAGGCATTACAGGACCTTGGGTATCCATGGTTACAAACACAGTATAGTGACAGTTGGCCAGTTGCTGGTGGTTGTAACCATGGATACCTAAGGTTCTGCAATGCCTGCACATGAGGAGAGACCTAACTAATCAGAAAAACTATACATTTCTAATTAGAGGTGTTTTTGTTTTTTTATAAACAGCCCTTTTTTCCAATGTTGTACAATACCTTTAACGTTTTACTGCACTTTATGAAAACCTTTTGACATGTCAGACGATCTGATCGGTACAGTTCTGGGGTGTGATCCGCCACCGGTGTAAGGAGAGGCAGCTCTTCTTGGAGATTGAGTCCATAGTCTTCCTTCTGAGCCTGACCACTGCGGCCCATGTTCCTAGGACCTTCCCAAACCTTTATATTGGGTCCGATGCTTCTACCCCAGGGATAGAATAATATAAGGGCGGGTGGGAGTGCTGGGATATTTACCGCGGGACTTCACTCGTGCTCATCGGGATAGGGATTTATGCCGGTAAACAAAATCTTCCTCCCATGAGTAACTTCCCTTCATTGATGCTGAACATGAGCGGTTTGAGGTCCTGTGGAGACCCTTTTGGGGTGTACGTAGCGTTGTGTAGGCTCGTCTGACACCTGCACACTTACGTTATCGCGGGGATCATTGATCCCTACTTTTTTTTTATTTTTAAGCTGCTGCTGCCACATGAAATTTATCTCACGTCATCTTATGTGTAAACACTGATTCCACTTCTTTCCGTCTGTAAATTTAATTTTTGTGGATTTTGTTCCAGGATCCCCCCCGTGTGGGGTGGTCTGTCTTCACTTTTTAAAAAGAGAAATCTTTTTGCTGTTTTTCCATTGTTTCTATAAATGTATTTTGTGTATACTTTTTTTTGTGTATAATGTCAGAAACTGTTCTATTAGCAATGCAATATTCCATTTTGCACAATGTAGGGGGTGGGATGGGGGTGTAAGAGGGTCTCGTGGTGTCGAGTTGTAGACACAGCTGCGTCTCTGCTTAGTATTATACCAAATTGTTATTTGATGGCCGATGAGGTACGTGGGCGTCCAAAGTAATTCAGGGATCGGGAATATATAAATGGTAACTAGGGTTGAGCATTCTGATACCGAAACCCGGTTCCGATACCTGAAATCCAATGTAAGTCTATGGGAACAAAATATCGGAATTAAAAATATTCCGATATTTTGTTTCCATAGACTTACATTGGATTTCAGGTATCAGAACCGGGTTTCGGTATCGGAATGCTCAACCCTAATGGTAACACTGATACGATCTTGATCGTACGGAAAGGTTTGGACGTATCCCGGCTGCAGTCAGAGCTTGTAGAGTTGAACGTATTGGTGCCTAATTTAAAGGGGTTGTCGAGAGCAGAGACCGCTGCTGTCGGGGGAAGCCCCTCAACGTAGGACCACGCTGTAGGGTGGAAGTAAAAAAGCGTATTGGGCCTAGATCCATGGAATAATTTTGGCTCCCTGTGGTGGTTCACCACCACTACTAATGCCGGTTTTTACACGTCTGACCCTGGTGGTCCAAATTGGGGTCGTAGTGTCCTGGTCGACCACCGGTCTCCTACCCAAACTTTGCTGTTGGATACCCATTTCCAGGGACCCCTTCTCAAAGGGAGTCTTCCACCTTAGTGATGGGATGTTTTGAGGATGCGCAGTTACTTAGTGAATGGTAGAGGGTCTATCGATCCTTTAAAATGGGTAAGAAAAACATGGCTGCCTTTTTTTCAAAGACAGTGACACACTTGTTTGTAGTATTTAAAATTTCCATCCTTCAGCTTCGACGGAGCGGAGTTGCAATACCAGACGCAACCTATAGACGTGTGTGGCGCTGTTCCTGGAAGACTGTAGCCATGTTGGAAGTTCTTGGCACAGCAGGACTGATCACATTATGGCATTGCCTTGTCTTTCTTTTGCCACTTTATAAAGTTTTGGTAAATGGAAAGAGGACAACAGACTTACCACTGCACCTGCACATTAGCCCTCCTTGGGTGAACCTTAATCCAAAGAAGAACTATAGAAATACTATTCATACTTTTGGGTTGGACAAGCAAATGATCCTAGAAGAGTCACTTTTATTCAGTAACTGGCTGTATCAAACTGAAAAGGACATGAGGACAGACAGGTCAGTCAGCCAATCAGCACTGATGGGGGCGAGTTCTACTTTCTGAGTGGCTGAAAAGGGCTCAGAGGGCGGTCCACGCAATGCTCCTCCCTCGTGTCCTTTTCAGTAAAATGCTTACCCGCTATACGGCCTTTCACAGTCCTTTAAATTATGCATCAAAATAGTTAGAAATTAGAAATGTTATCTAAAGTTATAAGATGAAAGAACCGACTAGATGGAACCACGTTTCTGAAGTTCTCTATTTTAAATATTTGATTCAGGAAACAAAGCAAACGAAAAAAATTTATGAAGCCGTCCTTTCCTCCGTCGTTATTTTGAAAGTGGAAAATGAATACAAGTTCTGTGTGTATAACATGTACAGATTGCTGTGTAGAATTGCCTGATTCGGGGACTCTGGTGTAATAAAACAAATTGTACTTTTTGAAGTGTAAATATGGATTTTATTAAATAAATTAATGTAAAATCAACCCGGCTTTTGTGTTACCTTCTTTACTTCTATTACCCGTGGAAATAAGACATTCTGACAGTCTGCAGTTTTGTGTCTGGCTCAATTCACATTAAAGTGAATATATAGTCACAAAATTACATATTGTTGAAATCAAGTTTTTGTTTTTTTAAAAAAAAAAAGGCAAAATTATTAAAAAATATATATTTTTTTCCCACCCCAGGATCACAATTTTGTATTATAAAAAAATAGAAATCTTTCAATCTTCCCAGTGGCCACTGTAGCTTATTTAGAATCCAATGTCCTGTTTTAGGAAACAACATGTGTACATAGCCACAATGAGCAGAAAAAAAAGAACAATTGCAGTTCTCACACTGGGGCTACTCCATATTCTTAACTTCCTGTTCTTTCTGGAAATTCATATGTACATTAAAGGGGTTGTCTGGCCTTAGGCTACAAGTCTATAGTGAATACTCACACTGTGCACACTGCGAGGATTCTCCGGTGCCGAGGCAGGACGTGAGCGGTCACTTTTGTATTTTGTCATTGCTCTTGACCCTTGAAGTACGGTAGCATGAGGTGGGGTCTAAAACTTGCAGAAGTTGCTCTGGTAGTGCAGCTCATCCAGGATGGCACATCAATGTGAGCTGTGCAAGAATGGTACCTATGTCTGTCAGCACAGTGTCCTGAGCATGTAGCAGGAGATGTGGAAGGGCAACAACCCAGCAGCAGGACTGCTACCTCCTCCTTTGTGCAAGAAGCAGTGCCAGAGCCTTGCAAAAATGACCTCCAACAGGCCACTAACATCCATGTATCTCCATGAGGGTTGTATGTCCAGAAGTGACAGTTGTGCTTACAGCACAACACTGTGCAGGGCGATTGTCATTTGCCAGAGAACACCAAGATTGGCAGGTTTGACATTGTTTCCCTGTGCTCTTTATAGATGACGGCAGGTTCTGACTGAACACATGTGACAGTCTGGAGACGCGGTGGAGAACATTCTGCTGCCTGCAACATCCTCTAGAATAACCCATTTTGCAGTGGGTCATTAATGGTGTGGGGAGGCATTGGCTGCACAGCCCTCCATCTGCTAGCTAGCCAGAGGTAGCCTGACTGCCATTAGGTACTAGGATGAGATCCTCAGGCCCATTGTGAGACCATATGTAGGTGCAATGGACCCTGGGCTCCTTTTGATGCATGACAATGGTAGGCCTCCTGGCTGCAATATGAAGGCATTGATGCTATGGACTGGCCCACCCGTTCCTCAGACCCGAATCCGATCAAGCACATCTGGGACATCATTTCTCGCTCCATCCACCAACGCCACGTCGCACCACAGACTGTCCAGGAGTTTACTTATTCTTTAATCCAGGTCTGGGAGGAGATCCCTCTGGAGAACATTTTCCGCCACATGCTGTAGGGAGGTCATTGATTATCTCTTTAATCCAGATAGTAATTTTTTTTTTTTTTTTGTTGTGGTATGACTAACATTTACCTCTCGTCTCTTTCACATCAGCACCATCTGTAAAATGTTATTTTGTTAGGATGTTGGAAGGTTTAAAACTAGCAGTAATTTTTTCATTTTTTTTTTTTTTTTAAGGAAACTTACAAAAGTTATTTTTCTTGAGACTAATTAAATTTTTAAAGAGACTTTTGGGATCTATATATTGGAAAAGCCCCCAAAGTGATACCATTTTAAAAACGGCACCCCTCAACATATTCAAGGGTCGTTCATTAACCCTTCCAATGCTTTTCAGGAATTAATGTAAAGCGGCTGGACAGGAATGAAAAATATTTTTATTTTTTTTTTACCAGCTAGGGCTACGTTCACACGTTGTGTTTTTTTTCCTGCAGGAAAACCTGCTCTCCTGGCAGTAAAAAAAAAGCTGTTTACAGAAAGCAGGTTTTGCTGCATATCTGTTGCATTTTTGTTGTCTCTTGTGCATGCTGATAAAGTTTAGTGCCCCAGAATAAAATCTTCCTTAAGGTTTTTGCAGCAAAATCCCATAGCTGTGTTGTTGCACTTACTCATTGCTTCCTATAGGTGGAAAAAAAACCGCTGAAAGAAGTGACACGCTGCCGTTTATAAGAACGCAGCAGTTTTCCAAATTAATCAAGAAAAAAAAAAGCAAGGTGTGTTCATGAGATTTTTGAAATCTCATAGGCTTTGCTGGAAGGAGTTGAGCGGCCGTGTGCGTTACCAGCACCGATTGTGGCTGCTGCAGCGTGGTGTCAGCTATAGGGACATTATTCACTTGAATCTCACGGCTGTAAAAAGACGTCTGTGGGTTACGCCATAAGGGCTTCTACTCGCATGCGAGAAACTCGGACGAGTCTCACACGTCAATACCCGGCACTGCCGCCGGCACTCGGCTCGAAGCGTTCAGCTGCGTGCATTTCTATGCAGCCGCACACTCCGGTCCAAGTGCCGGGTATTGACGTGCGAGTAGGAGCCCTAACATAGAAACTAGAATGCACACAAACTGGACTCTTGGGAGATTTACTCAGAATGACGGTTCTTCTAGTAGTCTTAAGGCCCCTATACACATTCATGTCTGAACCTGCGGATTTTGACGGGTTCAAGCAACGCTTTGTGTATGGTGGCGCCGCCTGACTGATGGTCAGGAGAAATGTTGGATTTCAGACTGCCGATTGCATTGTTCTCCCAGAGCTAAGACTCCGGCCAACCTGTCAGTCAGTGGCTTTTAAGGATCATTACCACCAATTCCAAAAACTGCTCAGCACAAAATGACTGTTCACACTAAGAAGCGCCGCTCGGTGCTTCATGGCGCGGCCAAACCTTTATATGCACTTCTTCGCCTGCTTGTTTTCCCTCTATCTACCCCCTTATTTGATTAACAGCTCTGGCTTCATAGAGCCAGAGAAAGGTGGCAATAGATGGAAAACAAGCAGGTGGGAAGGTGGATTGAAATGTTTGGCCACACCACGAAGCACCGAGTGCCTGTGCTTGGTTTGATCAGTCATTCTGTGCTGACAGAGTCCCTTAAATTATCCAGACGAACCAGAACTTTGGCCACTCGTACGCCACCGCTCCATTCACTGTCTACAGGGCTGCTGGAAAAAGCCAAATGGCCACTTTTCCGATAGGGCATTTCAGAAACCAAAGGCTGGGACTCCCAGTGGTTGGACCACCAACTATCTGCAAACTACGGCTTAACCTTTGGATAGGTGATCACATTTAGGCCACATTCACACATTCAGTAATTTACCTCAGTATTTGTAAGCCAAAACCAGGAGTGGAACAATCTGAGAAGTATAATAGAAACCCGTCACCACTTCTGGATTTATCACCCACTCCTGGTTTTGGCTTACAAATACTGATGTAAAATACTGACCAAATACTGAATGTGTGAACGTGGCCTTAGTGTTGGGAACTGTTACGCTGGAGTAAAATCCACCACGTTATTAGGAGGTGATTGCCTTTTAATGAGAACCTAGCACTAGGTCAAAGTACTTATTTTTACTCTAATGTTGTTGGTTTGTGTTCTGCTATTTGTTGTTTTTTTTTAATCTGCCATATGGTTTCAGAGATATGGACCTTTTTTTTTTTTTTTTTTTTATTTAGTATGCCGATATGCTTATTTTTATGGTATTTACCGAGGTGGAGCATCTCTTGGGCGACTCTGAGTTAGTCTTTAGGCTGCTCTGCATAATTACCATCAGCAATGCCCCCTTGCAAAGAAATTAGCACAATGAACATACTAAATAAGAAGGCCGGTGTCACTGGATCAGCATTGAGAATTAAATAAAATATATACAACCGAACGATCAGCTGGAATAAAACAAGACTAAACACTGACCGCTTTTCACCTGCTGACAGGTCCTTTTTAAAGGATAGTGCGGAGACACGAGGGTCAATGGGTGCTCTCGTCCGCTGGATCAGCTGTCTTTAGAAAGACTGCACGGGTTGGGGCTCATCCCACTGAACGCCCGCACTCCTTCCCCGTGGGCCGAACACCACACAGACCAGACTCCGTTAAGACTTGGGTCACCAACAGTTATCAGCATATATTACATTCCCAGCAAGGGCACAAGATGGTGCCAATGGCAGAGTCTCACCAAGGATTAGAATCTCTGCGACTTCGAGGCATCCAGGGCCAACTACCCAAACCAGCAGCACCCAGCTTTTTGGCAGGAACCCTCAGACAGGAGGTAGCGGAAAGCATAAGGAAGTTGCCAGAGCACATGGTATGTGTCCGGGTGACCAGATTGTCCCGACCTGGGTTATCCAAACGACTTTGTTGGCTCAGTGATGGGCAGAGGAGCAGTTCTGTAATCCACCAGCTGGGACTGTGGTTCCTGGGCTGACGTCCTGTAGAATCACGTGTGACAGGAGCAGGCCCCTTTTATAAACCTCGGCTCCCATTTCAGGACATTGTCCCACAGGATTGTGGGGAAGATAATCATGGCTGTTCCTTCATTGTTCGATTGTTCAATTAGTCTCGACAATTGTCCTCCAAGTGGTGCAGACTAGTACACCACACGGGGTTGATGCAATCTATAATTCCACAAACTGGCATACAAAAATGGTTATCCGACAGTGTCACATGAAACAATGGCTCATGTCCCTGGACTTATTGAACAAAGGAATAGTATGTCTGGCATAAATGAGAATAATTCATCCCAGCACAAGTAGTCAGACTGATGCCGAGTCGTCATAGATCGGTGATAACGTGCAGATCTGTGGGGGTCCGACTGCTGGGACTTGCTCCGATTGGCAATGGAAGAAAGGAGTGGCAGGTCGGATGTCTGACAGTCATTCCATTCTCTATGGGCCTGCTGAAAACAGCCAAGCGTAGCACTCTGCAGCTCCATAGATGATGACTAGAGCGGCGGTCAGGCATGCGCACAGCAGCTCCATAGATGACTAGAGCAGCGCTCAAGCATGCGCACAGCAGCTCCATAGATGATGACTAGAGCGGCGGTCAGGCATGCGCACAGCAGCTCCATTGATGATGACTAGAGCAGCGCTCAAGCATGCGCACAGCAGCTCCATAGATGATGACTAGAGCTGCGGTCAGGCATGCGCACAGCAGCTCCATAGATGATGACTAAAGCAGCGCTCAAGCATGCGCACAGCAGCTCCATAGATGATGACTAGAGCGGCGGTCAGGCATGCGCACAGCAGCTCCATAGATGATGACTAGAGCGGCGGTCAAGCATGCGCACAGCAGCTCCATAGATGATGACTAGAGCGGCGGTCAGGCATGCGCACAGCAGCTCCATAGATGATGACTAAAGCAGCGCTCAAGCATGCGCACAGCAGCTCCATAGATGATGACTAGAGCGGCGGTCAGGCATGCGCACAGCAGCTCCATAGATGATGACTAGAGCGGCGGTCAAGCATGCGCACAGCAGCTCCATAGATGATGACTAGAGCGGCGGTCAGGCATGCGCACAGCAGCTCCATAGATGATGACTAGAGCGGCGGTCAGGCATGCGCACAGCAGCTCCATAGATGATGACTAGAGCGGCGGTCAGGCATGCGCACAGCAGCTCCATAGATGATGACTAGAGCGGCGGTCAGGCATGCGCACAGCAGCTCCATAGATGATGACTAGAGCGGCGGTCAAGCATGCGCACAGCAGCTCCATAGATGATGACTAGAGCGGCGGTCAGGCATGCGCACAGCAGCTCCATAGATGATGACTAGAGCGGCAGTCAGGCATGCGCACAGCAGCTCCATAGATGATGACTAGAGCGGCGGTCAAGCATGCGCACAGCAGCTCCATAGATGATGACTAGAGCGGCGGTCAGGCATGCGCACAGCAGCTCCATAGATGATGACTAGAGCGGCGGTCAAGCATGCGCACAGCAGCTCCATAGATGATGACTAGAGCGGCGGTCAGGCATGCGCACAGCAGCTCCATAGATGATGACTAGAGCGGCGGTCAGGCATGCGCACAGCAGCTCCATAGATGATGACTAGAGCGGCGGTCAGGCATGCGCACAGCAGCTCCATAGATGATGACCAGAGCAGCGGTCAAGCGTGCGCACAGCAGCTCCATTCTAAAGGAGAGAAGTTCCCCATGCTGCTTATCGGTGCAGGTCCCATCAGTAGGGCTGTGGAGTCTGTGAACCCAAAAATCTGATAAATCTCCCCTATTTTTTACTTGCATCTGAGAAAGCAGAAACTGATCCATAAAAAAGAAAAATAGGGAGTTGTACATAGCAATCAATCAGATTCCAGAAAACTATTTTTAAGGAAACCCTATTGAAAATTAAAGCTGCTATTTGATTGGTTGATACATGTAACATTCCTTCAGGCACAGATGTGCAGCGCTGCGGAATATGTTAGCGCTATATACATTACTACAAGTATTGTATAGTACTGAGGTGTGTGGAGCTGTGGAGGCCAATATGGCTTTGGATGTATTGTGTTCCTTCTCTTCAAGGCTCCTATTTTGCGGCCCGTGTGTTTCATCTCCTGTGACTGTGCAGTCTGCAGTGAATCGTACAGCATGCGCCCCAGCTGCTGCAGAACATCACTACACACTGTATATGCTGCTACTTTGTTGAAAAAGATGACGAAGTGTCAAATAAATCAATAGCACACCGGAATCTCTGCCGTTCTTTATAATGAGGTTCTGCAGCAGCTGAGGTATGAATGTATTCACAGCTACAAGCTGTCAAGATTATTGGCAGTGACCTGTATCTCTGCTTGTGGGGTCATCTAACACAATGGCCCCTCAGTGGCCACCATACCTGTTGAGGATGTGTTCTTTTGCCAAAATATGGCCACTTTGCACCCTCCCCGATTCCAAATAAAAAAAAAAATCAAGTTATTCAATACTTTCACACCAAGGCCGGGGTCACACTTGCGAGTGTGATGCGAGAAACTCGCGCATCAATACCCGGCACTGGCGCCGGCACTCGGCCCGGAGTGTGCGGCTGAATAGAAATACATGTAGCTGCATGCTCCGCTCCCGAGTGCCGGCGGCAGTGCTGGATGATGATGCGAGAGACTCGCGCGAGCCTTGGACGATGAGTAGGTACAAACCCCATTTACAAAGGGATCTATTTGTTTCCGAGAATAAACTGAGCACTGAACAAGAGGTGACAAGTGTATGATTGCTGGGGGTCCGACCACTAAGATGAGATCCCGAGAGCAGGGGGTCCCTGATTCCTCTGTGAATGGAGTTGTGAGGCGCATTCATGGCCACCACTCCATTATCTATGTGATTGACAGCGGTTGTTGTGATCTGTGCAGATCCCTGTAGCCGGACCCCTTCAATCATACATTCCCTACCCTGAGTGTGGGTGAGAATTGCATTTAATGATAAAGCCCCTTTAAATATTTTCACCAAACTACAATTTGAATAAGGAAAAGTTTATATCCAATATACATTTCCTCTTGTTTTCAAGAGCTCTGCTTGCTGTCATCCTGTAGGATCATTTATTGATTGCTTACAGGACGGAAAATCATTCCTGGTCATGTGATGGACACACGGGTGCAGTCAGTAACCGTACACATTAGACAACTCTCCCTCCCGATTCCCCCATACATGTGAATGTTTGGCTCGGCAGAGTGTGCATGTGTATTCCATGGGGAGAATATTTTATTTCCCAGAGGAGCATGCATGGCTTATAAGTCTCCGCACTCTCTTGGCTTGTCACTCTCTACAAGGAGAAACTTTACTCCTTAGACTCCAGTCCTGAGCCTCTCAGCTAACCAAATCCGATCTCATACTTTGCACTGATGAGGAGCAATACCCCGAAACACTGTTTCTGCAAACTGAGATTCTGGTTTTGGCTTTTATCCACAGCCATATTTCAAGGCTTGTTAAAGAGTCGATATTGACATTTAGGATCGCTGCTTCCAATAGGTGCCGCTAGAGTTCTAGCCCTCTGCTTCTCTGAAGAGGCAATTTGCATATTTAATTTCCCAGAGGAGCATGCATGGCTTAAAAGTCACCTCACTCTGACATGCCAGGCCTGGCTTGTCACTCTCCGCAGGGAAAAATGTTACCCCTTAGAACCCATGGGATCATGAACATCATGTGTTCATGGAGAGTTGGGATCCGCCTCACACTTCAAATTGTCAGACCAATATCGGCAGGCTTGACCAATTTTAATTATTATGGCGGCCGTCTCACCATCTATGATGGGTAAAATTGCAAAGTACTTGTAAAAAACAGCAACTTTACAAATTACCTCTTATTAAAAATCCTCTCCGTTTTCCAGTCCTCATGTTGGTAAGGTAACCAGCCATCTCTACAGTCTATCAGTGGTGGCCATTTTCCCAGTCAAGGACTGTGTGCTTGCAAGCGCTGCTCTGAAGCCGAATTCAGCCAGCTTCGGTGCCCCTGAGCTCTTCCAAAGTGGCAGAGTCAGAGATCAACATTTCCAAGTGCACAGTTCGGGCCAGTGACTCAACCACGCCATAGGCACAAAGGGTCAATCATCAGGAGCGCACCTCCCTCAGAACAGGAAGCCGGGAGGCAGAGGAGAGAAGTCCTCCTGAAGATAGACAATGAGAGCCAAGCGCCTGTACGTCCATCACATGACAAGTAAACAATAAAGGTTCCTTTCTCAAGACAGCAAGCAGAGATCTTGTATATTGAAAACTTGTAACCATTTCTCTTTTTTTGGATAACCATAGACACCCTGACTGCTATTGACATGGTGGCTTCACCATCCAGTTTGTACACCTCTGATCTGTAGGCAGGTGGCCTTTGTCTTAAGAAATGGGGGCATTTATGGCTCTATAGATCTGTCACAACAATAGGGCACTGTAAGCAGCCAACCCCTACAATGACCCATATCCGCCAATCTAGTAGTCAGAAAATATAAAATATTACATAACCATGTGACCCAAGATATTTTCATCACAATTGATTTTATTAGTCTCCTGGCTCACACGTTCAGGATACGTCAATCGTCCATCACCAGCTTCACCTCGTTGATTTTCTTCTCTAACCCCTTACTGGACAGAGTTAGCTCTGCATGCTGCCGCTTCAGATTCTCCAGGGTCTGTCTGAGTTCTTCAGAGGCATCCACCTTATCTTCAAAGTCCCTGAGAAGAACCTTGTTACCCAGAAGGCCACACTTTTGCTTCAGTTTCAGGTTATCCATCCTCAAACTATCTCTGGCCTGTTTAGTCTTTGTCAAAATGTCCCGTTTGTTGCCCACTAGGGCCTCCACCTCCATGAGTTTCTCTTTTTGTTCTTGATTCTCTGCTTGGACAAACTGGAGCTTCTCCTTGACGTGAGTGAGCACTTGCACTGTGTTGGTAATTTTCTTCCTGAGTTTCAACAGCTCTTCATTCCTTTCCTCGATCTTCTCGTTGTAGGTTTGGTTTTCAATTTTCAGTTGCTCGAAGTCGATGAGGTGCAGACCTTCTGCCAGCTCCTCCTTGGAGCGGAGGGTGGATTCATAGTGGTTGATGTGATTTTTCAGCTTGATGTTCTCTAGGCGGACTTGGATGACTTCCTTCTCCTTGCGCTCTTCCCTGGACTGTAATAAATCGACTTCTTGGATCAGGGATGAGGCGGCGTGTTTTCCAGCTCCTTGCTTACTCAGGCTACACAAAGCAATCTTCTTCTTCTGTTCTTGGAAAGCCTGCCATTCCTTGTCCACCTTGCTCACAATGTCCTGGCACTGAGCTCTCAGCTCCTCCATCTGCTCCTGATGCAAAGAAGCTTCTTCTTTGTACCTCCTCTTCATCTCCTCCAGGCTGGTGAGATACTTCAGGTAGCGTTGCTCCTGATCACTTGCGCGTTTTGATGTTGTCTCAGGACGGTTCTCCTCTCCTTTCTTCTTGCGGAAATACTCATAGAGCTTGTGCTGGAGTTGAGCATTGTGCTGTAGGATCTTATCACGCTCCTGGACAAGAGCGTGGTACTGCTGGATCAGTTCTTCTCGAATTTGCTCCTCATGGACCATCTCCCGCAGCTCGTGGTCCTGGTTCTGCTCTTCATCCTCCTGATCTTCTTGCTGTTCCTCTAGATGACGATGAGTATCTTCCTTGGGTTCCTGATCTGTCTCAGTGACATATTCTTCACTTTCATCAAGGAATTGTGATGAGTCATCATTGGTGCCCTCCGGTACTTCACCTTGCTGCTGTGATGAGCCAATCTCGCCATCTTCTTCCATTGCCTCATTGCCCTTTATGTGCTCAGTGCTAAGATCTCTGACACTTTCTGGCTTGACAGAAGCTTCAGGGTCTCTGGCGCCCTCCTGGCTGGTACTTGGGTCTCTGGCGCCCTCCTGGCTGGTACTTGGGTCTCTGGCGCCCTCCTGGCTGGTACTTGAGTCTCTGGTGCCCTCCTGGCTGGTACTTGGGTCTCTGGTGCCCTCTAGTCCCCTGCTTGACTCGTTGGTACCCTCCTGGCTGGTATTTGGCGCTCTGGTGCCTTCTACAGTGGTAAGTGTCTCTGTGGTGCCCTCATAGTTCGTTTTTGGATCCCTGGCACTTTCCTGGCTAGTACTTGACTCTCTGGCACCCTCCTGGCTGGTACTTGACTCTCTGGCGTCCTCCAGTCTGGTACCTGGTTCTCTGGCGTCCTCCTGGCTGGTACCTGGCTCTCTGGCACCCTCCTGGCTGGTTCCTGGCTCTCTGGCACCCTCCATGATGGTTTCTGGCTCTCTGGCGTCCTCCTGGCTGGTACCTGGCTCTCTGGCACCCTCCATGATGGTTTCTGGCTCTCTGGCACCCTCTTGGCTGGTTCCTGCCTCTCTAGCGCCCTCCTGGCCAGTGTCCGGCTCACGAATAACAGCAGGTGGTCTGTCACCGCCGGTCCCGTCTTCCATGCTCCCGAGCCGTCACCTTCTTCACGGACTGGATGGCTGCAGCTTGTGTATTTACCTTTCTGTGGGTTTCCATGGAGACGCGTTGTGATGGGAGGAGCCGCGGTGCAGCACTCTCTATAGTACCAGAGGTTGATAGGGTAAAGCGCAGTGACGTCATCAACTCCTAATCCAGCGACCAATCGTCAGCGCGCTTTGAGAGCTCAGGCTGTGAGAGCGCAGACGTTTCTTAGAGCATGCGCAGAGCAGAGCGAGCTTGTAGTAGGCGGGGACCTTGGAGTGGTTGAGCTCAACAACAGCTCGGCGGCCAAGATGGCGGACCTGGGCAAGAAGTACTGCGTTTACTGCCTGGACGACGTGACAAGCCTGCGCATCCGCTGCACCGAGTGCCAGGACATCGAGCTGTGCACCGAGTGCTTCTCAGCGGGGGCAGAGATCGGAAACCACCGTCGGTGGCATGGATACCAGCTGGTGGACGGGGGGCGCTTCACTCTGGGGGGGCCCGAGGCGGAGGGAGGCTGGACGAGCAGGGAAGAGCAGCTGCTGCTAGATGCTATCGAACAGTTCGGCTTTGGGAATTGGGTAAGTTGTGTACTGCGGCCTGTAGGTGGCGGTGGTGTGCGGGAGCACTACAAGTCCCAGCATTCACTGCTCCTCTCTTTTTTTGTTATTTTCATTCATTGTATTTTCCTTTTTATGTATTATATATTTTATTTTAGACTTTGTGTAAATTTTCTCGTTTGTTAAGTAGAAAAGTCTCTTGTTTTTCCCTCCCTTTCTTCCAACAGCCGTAACTTTCTTTTATTTTCTTTTGCGGACAGGTTGCGGTTTTGAACGACGTCGTTCATTTTACAATAAAATGTACCGAAAAAAATTCAAGTGGTGGGAAAATCCCCCAAATTCTACCGTGTTTATTTTTGGGTTTTGTTTTTGCGGTTCTCATTGTGCGGTAACAATAATAATAATATATTTCTCCCAGTCAGGACAATTACAGCAGTGACTGTGTTCTACTGGCTAAAAGAACGTAATAATATATATATTGGTTTGTATTGCCAGAAAATGACAAGACATGCCACATTTTTCTTTTTTTGTGGTTGGAGCCGTGTGAGGCTTTGTAGCAGGGGGAGCTGTAGATTTTATTAGGGTACATACAGCGCTTTTATCTAGGTGTATATATTTGGGGGGAGGGGTACAGTGACCAAACAAACTGGAATTCCGGCCTTTTATTTTTTTTTTCTTTCTCCTTACGGATTAAATAATACATAGTGACAGATTTGACTTTTACTTACAGTGATCCCAAATCTGTTTATATCTATGGATTTTTTTTTTAGTACTTGTACTATATAACACTTCAGCATTGCAGTACTTTGTATGAATTTTCTGTGATGCCCAGAGTTTCACAGGAGCGGCAGGATGGCAGCCCTATAACACTCCATGGTCATCCTGAAGGATGGAGGGGAGTCAGCCATAGCCACTAGAAAGGCAGCATTTAAAGGGACTCTTGTCATCACAGAATGACTGTTCAAACAAAGCACAGGCGATAGGTGCATCATGACGGCCAGTCATTTATATACACCTCCCCACGTGCTTGTTTTCCATCGATCTCCTCCCTTCTCTTGCTTTATGAAGCCAGAGCTGTCAATCAGAGCGTGGGGATTGGGGGGAGGACAAGTAGGTGAGCAGGGTGTACTTAAATGACTGAATTGATTGGACTTCAAGGTGTTTTCCAGAGCAGCTCATTTCCAGATTTCGCGTCGTGGACCAGGTTCACTTGTCCACATGATCAGATTGGAAGACTCGGGCCAATTCCTGGATGTCACAATCTGATGGAAATGCTTCATACGTATAAAAGAGGCAGCTAGCTCAGGACTGGAGATCCGGCAGTCAGGCTCGCCCTTCCAGAAGGAGTAAGATCCGTTTTTCACAGCCATTTTTATGGATGTGAGTGGCAACGGACAACTCCTTTAAGTTCTATTCAAACATTCTGGGTAATCCAAAATAGATCTGACAGTGATGACCCCAGAGGTCGCCCATACCCCCATATGGCAATAAAGGTGCAACTACTGGTCAGACCTGCCATCGAGGTATCCTCTTCTCCCATCCTTCTGCTGTAATGCTGGTGATATAGTCTGGGTGACAAATAGGAAATAATATGGACATGGGTCATTATCGGCACAGTTTCACACCAATATTCCCCCATACAAGGTGACATTTGTCTACAGTTATGGAGACATCTGTCATTACCATTACTGCAGCCTACAGCTGTTCGGTCCTTGATGTCGCATCTAGTGTCCCTGCTTGTCCATTGTACATCCAAAATACAGGGAAGAAAACAATACCAGTAAAAAAAAACTTGCACATTGTCACGGCAGCTGCTGCACTGAGTAGTAGACTTCCTTTACCTGCTGTCTGGGCTATGATGGCACCGCACACCGGAGGCTCGTATTCTCAGAACTTCCAAATAGGAAGTTGAAAAGTTGAGCTCTGGCCATGAACAGGTAAATACCGTACTTTAAGGGAATCTGTCAGCAGGATTTTGCTTTGTAATCTGAACACAGCAGGAGATAGAGGCTAGAGCACAGATTTTAGGGATGTGTCACTTGTCAAAGTGCGTGCTGTTTACTGACCGTGAAGGATTTATCACTCGGGGATTAACATTTCCGGACTAGTCCTGCAACGCCCCCTCCTGTGACAGGCAGCTCACTGTCTATGGACTTTGTACATAGAGAGCCTGGTGTAGGCGGGGTTAGCTTTCTCAGCTCTGCTTCAGTCTAGATCTAAAAGCTCTGATTGTGTTAGACCTGCGGCATTCAGTAATCTACGTGATAAGTAGTTGTGTTCAAGATCTCTTTTCCTACATTACGCTGCTCTCAGATGAGGTAGCAAAAACCTGCTGACAGATTCCCCTTAAGATCACTAAGCTATGTTCATGTGCTTGCCATCTTAAAGGGGTTTTCCGTTTTGAGAAATGTTGTGTCCTAGGGGCACTTTGTTGTAAAATAGGTTTTATAGGCATAGACACTAACGAACAGACGATCCCTGCATGTGGTGCAGTTGTTGAACAGCCGCGTGACATGCAGCCGCAGGAACTCGACCATATATCTCGAGCACGCCAAAGACACTCGGTTAGCGCCCGAGCATGCTCTGAGAACATCTTATAAGAGGACGTACACTCATCACTAGTTGGCACCAAAAAGTGTAGAAAAAAAAGGCGTGTAATTTACATTGTGGTTTTATGTGCATAGACTGCGATTTCATTCATGCAGAATTTAAAAAAAAAACGTGAAAAAAGCAACGTGCGAGCTTACTTGTAGGGTTCACACTTGTCTGGATTATGTCATCCTCATTAGTTTGGATAACTTTTATCTTGCAGCGTTAATCAATCCCAGGTACATAACGATAAAGTTTATATCTACAGCAAATTGTAAGACTAATAAATAAGATGGCACAAGTGGCAGAATGAAGAAAGCCTGCGTCCTTTTCCGTGGCTGAGCGTAAGAAGACATTCTGCTATTAAGTCAATAGAAAGAAGTGAAAATCTCCAGACCTCATTTTCATCACTTACCCGAGCACGTCCGCTCGTCACCAGTGCTAACCCATTTTTATTTCAATGGGGAAAAATCTGCAGTAAAGAATTAAAGCTGTAATTAAAAAAAAAAGCACACCACAGGTAAAATGGGAAAAAAATGCAAGGAAAATAATGCACTGTGTGAATTAAATCCTAGACATCCCATCCATTTTTGCTGTCCCTGTACAGTCATGGCCAAAAGTTTTGAGAATGACACAAATATTAATTTTTACAAAGTCTACTGCTTCACTTTTTCTAATGGCAATTTGCATATACTCCAGAATGTTATAAAGAGTGATCAGCTTAACAGCAATTACTTGCAAAGTCAATATTTGGCTAGAAAATGAACTTTATCCCCCAAAACACATTTCAACATCATTGCAGCCCTGCCTTAAAAGGACCAGCTAACCTCTTTTCAGTGATTGCTCCATTAACACAGGTGTGGGTGTTGATGAGGACATGACTGGAGATCAATCTGTCATGATTAAGTAAGAATGACACCACTGGACACTTTAAAAGGAAGCTGGTGCTTGGCATCATTGTTTATCTTCTGTTAACCATGGTTATCTCTAAAGAAACACGTGCAGTCATCATTGCAATGCACAAAAATGGCCTAACAGGGAAGAATATCGCAGCTAGAAAGATTGCACCTCAGTCAACAATCTATCGCATCATCAAGAACTTCAAGGAGAGAGGTTCCATTGTTGCCAAAAAGGCTTCAGGGCGCCCAAGAAAGACCAGCAAGCGCCAGGACCGTCTCTTAAAAGTGTTTCAGCTGCGGGATCGGGCTACCAGCAGTGCAGAGCTTGCTCAGGAATGGCAGCAGGCAGGTGTGATTTGGTCCAGAAGTTGATTGAGAGCATCCCAGGGAGAATTGCAGAGGTCCTGAAGAAGAAGGGTCAACACTGCAAATATTGACTTGCTGCATTAACTCATGCTAACTGTCAATATAAGCTTTTCTTACTCATATGTTTGCAATTATTATATTTCTGTCTGTGATAAAAACATCTGTCAAACACACATAAAAACCAGAGGGCAGCAGATCATGTGAAAATATAATATTTGTGGCATTCTCAAAACTTTTGGCCATGACTGTAAAATGCAGCATTTTTCTTCCCACATCAAAAACACAACTTAGGCTCTACCCAGCACCCTAAGCAGTGTTTTTTGTTCTGGACACGTGCCATAAATAAATGAAATGTCCCAGATAAGAATACGCTCATCCAAGTGAACACGCAGGCGTGGAATGAAAATCTACTCAAAACCTTTGTCTGTTTATGCCATAAAATAATTGTGAATGAGCGTTCATGGTAATGTTCGTTTCTTGATAATCTCACAGTGTAAACAGGCGATTTATTCCTCACAGGATGGAGCAAAACACTTGTTCGTTGGGTGAAGTGATCTTTTGTGCTGCACTAAAGCACATTATTCTTGGCAGCGCACAGTGCTGTGTAAAGGGGCGAGAACAATGGCAATGCGCATCACATTGGTTTATTACAGATTGTTCATGGTGCATGTTTTAAGCCCCTGTCTCACATAGTGTGATCGCTAGCGAGATCGCTGCTGAGTCACGAGTTTTGTGACGCAACAGTGATCTACCCAGCGATATCGCTGTGTGTGACACGCAGCGACGATCAGCCCCCCTGCTGGGTATCGCTGATCGTCGCTGAATGTCCTGGACTGTTTTTTGATCGCTGGTCTCCCGCTGGCCAGCACGCATCGATGCATGTGGCAGGCAGGAGACCAGCGATCAGCTGGTAACCAAGGTACACATCGGGTTTCTAGGTGCTGCGGGGCGCCAAGAAACCCGATGTGTACCTTGGTTACCAGCTCCCTGCACCAGCGCGCTGGTATCTAACGTACACTGCGGGTAACTAAGTGACGTGCATCGCTTGTTACCCGCATCGTCGCTGTCCTGATCGCTGCTGAGATCTGCCTGTTTGGCAGCTCACCAGCGATCATGTAGCGACACACCAGCGATCCTGACAAGTTCATATCGCTGTCAGGATCCCTGGTGCGTCGCTATGTGTAATGGGACCCTTAGAGAGGCCGACTTGTGTAAACATGCTATTAAGTGACTTCTGGTCAGTAAATAATTACCGATCAATGGTCATTTAATCTGACCCTTAGTACCTAGTTACTGCAGCACTCAGAAGCCAACTTTTATCTTGGGACCTGAAGATCTGTTCTCACTAGTTATGAGTGAGCGTGCTCGGATAAGGCGTTATCCGAGCACTCTCGTGTCCTAATTGAGTATCTTCGGCGTGCTCGAATCGCCGCACTGTTCGACAGCTGCAACACATGCAGGGACTGCTCCGCTGTCTTGGTCCTGATAGTGATTGTAGCTTGCGTGTTTCTATGTGCATACTCCTTCCTATTGGTAGCCCTTTGGACTTGCTCCACCATGCAGGTTCTGTTTGTCTAATTTTTGGTTGTGTGTTAACTCCTGATCTGTGGACGTTGGTTGTGTTGTTGGCTATGTACCATATATATATTATACCACTTGGCTAATGTGACTTCTTTCTTTTGTGCTTTCTATCAGGAGGATATGGCTGCCCATGTGGGTGCGAACCGGACTCCCCAGGAAGTGATGGAGCACTACGTCAGTATGTACATCCATGGAAACCTCGGCAAGGCATGCATACCGGACAACATTCCCAACAGAGTAACGGACCACACCTGTCCTACAGGTGGTCCCCTGTCGCCCAGCCTGACCACTCCATTACCTCCCTTAGACATCACTGTGCAGGAGCAGCAGCAGCTGGGGTACATGCCGCTACGTGACGACTACGAGATCGAATATGATCAGGATGCCGAAACGCTAATCAGCGGCCTGTCCGTCAATTACGACGATGACGACGTTGAAGTAGAACTTAAAGAATCTTGTGTGGATATGTACGTCCGGAAACTGAAAGAACGGCAAAGGAGGAAAAATATTGCCCGGGACTATAACTTGGTACCAGCGTTTTTGGGAAAAGACAAAAAGGATAAAGAGAAACCTGCCAAAAGGAAAGTCTCGAAGGAAGAGAAGGAATTGCGGTTAAAACTAAGGTCACTTTATCAGTTTATGTCCTGTAAGGAAATCGAGGACTTCTTCGAGAATATGCACAAAGAGCGAATGCTGAGGGCAAAACTTCGAGAACTACAGAGGTACCGGCGAAACGGCATCACCAAGATGGAAGAGTCGGCAGAGTACGAAGCTGCCCGCCACAAGCGGGAAAAGCGGAAAGAGAATAAAAACACCGCAGGCAACAAAAGAGGAAGGGAAGACGGCAAAGAGGGCGAATTTTCCGCCATCGAAAACCTTCAGGGTTTCGAGATGTTATCAGACAGGGAGAAAGTTCTATGCAGTTCTTTGAATCTGAGCCCCACCCGTTACCTGACTGTCAAAACCATCATCATTAAGGACCACCTTCAGAAAAGGCAGGGGATCCCATCAAAGAGCCGTCTTCCCAGCTACTTAGACAAAGTCCTAAAAAAAAGGATTTTAAACTTTTTGACCGAGAGTGGCTGGATATCTCGAGACGCTTCGTGAAGAGGGTTCTTCCACATATTTTTTTTTTTTTTTAATATATAAATATAAACAACGACTATAATATATAAAAGCCTTGTACAGACGGAGACGTGACTTGTATATATTTTTTAAATACACTTTGTTTTATTTGTACAGCGATTTATTTTTCACATGCGTTAGAATGAAAGCCACGGTTCTCTTTCCAATACTAAAGAGGTGCTGCCTAATTTCTAAAACGGAAAAAGTTTACCTTTAACGGGGCATTTATGGAATAAGAATTTCATGAGCAACGTGCCAAGAACTAGTTTCTAGTAGGGTGTCGTCTTTATTTATTGCAAAAACTTTGGCTGTGAAGGATCGGGGAATGGTAACATATCAGGGGGTATATTTGTGGCAGTGGTGGCAATCAACATGTTTTGTAGGTTGGGTGGTCCTCATGGTGATACTGCCATTGGATGGTACTTGATGTCCACATCGTGACACCGCTAGTGAGCGCACGTAGGCCGAGTATACGACTTGTACGTCCGGACACAATTCATTGGCCACGGATGGGTATTTGTATTTTGCACTGCTCTGCTTATTAATCTACACAATGAATTTCCACCTTCTGCACTGTGACTGTTGGAGACCAACGAAACCTTAAAAGTTATTTTTTTTAATTCTATAACGTTTTTGCAAACATCGTTATCAGGTTGGTTGTAGTTTACCATATAAGTTGTTTGTTTTTTTTATCAGTGTTTTAGCAAGAGGAAATGCTGTCACATGGGTGTTTGGAGAAACCTGACTTTAAAGAGAGTCTGTCGGTAGTTTCACCCCTGCGATACTGCAGACTGACGGGTGTAGAGGAGTTGAAATATACGTTACCGTAGGGTTTTTGCAGCAGCATTATTAAGAAAATTGGGTTTTTTTCCGCGCCGTCTTCCTCATAAATGCTCTGAAGGCCAAAGTGCCCTCGCAGCTTTCTGCGTTTCGCCTTTGAAACCTTTTTGGGAGATTTTATGCCACGGATCAAAGCTTCATTATCTCATTAATGCCGCTGCTAAAACATCTCCTGGCCGCCATTTTTTTTTTCTTGTAGGATCAAAGCTGCTGACAGACTCCCTTTGGACATTGATCTTAGCATCGTATATAACTCAGATTTTTGGAAATCGGAAGTGCCGAGGGCCGTTCTTCACTCCTAGCTCTATGTGTTGTGGCTGAAAGCCTATGGTTATAACGTGAGTTAACGGTGCCATTACGGGACCTACGTCTGCTTCATAAGATATGGACACACAATAGGGCCAGAATTATTGATCTCTGCCGTGATCTATCAGGCTTGTGGATAGATTTTTTTACAATCTCTCCTTGGACTGCTTGAATGCTGAAATTACCACCTTGCAGGAGAATTCGGTGAAAACTTTTGCATATGGACACTTTCAGGGGTGTAATTTCTTTCTTTTTTTCTTTGCTAAAAATTTTTATAATTGAGTTTCATTAAAAAATTTTTGCTCTGTTTGACTTTTACTGGCCCTTTGCTTTCTTGCCCATCTTAGCTGCAGAATGAGTAAACTGAGAATCTGTCAGTACAGTTTGCTGCATCTATTATTATTCTTTTTTTTTTTTTTGTTCTGAGCTTCTCTCAGCTGATTTCTGACCACATTCATGTTCAGCTCAGCTTTGTTGTGGTCCTACAGCCGTTGAGAAAGAGACTGATAGGCTTACAGACTGTCCCCTGTCATAATGCGCTCACTGACAGATTCTCAATGACATCAGTGTGCAGAACAGAGGCTATAAAAGCTGAACGGTGCAAAACTTTGAAGGACGCCCAATTACAAAACTTTTTAGTCCAAAATACATTTACTAAAATTAAAAAAAAAAAACTTGATGGTGTTCATATTCTTTTAAATTAGTTTCCGCCCCTCCCCCCCCACCAACTTAACTTGAAAATGGGATGAAGCAGTAGAGGCAGCGCTTGGTGGTCCTCTTTTTGTTTCGGAGGGAGGAGAGTAAGCGACTGCAGGATGTGAGTCAAGGGATGGGTGTATTGAAAAGCAAGTCTGATCCTTCTGTCCAGAAACGGAGTGAGGCTTCCACACGCACTAAGTCTGGCTTCTCATCTCTTCTGTATGGCTAGCTTTATGCTGGCCGCACACTGACCTTAATGGCCCAGTCTTGTGACTCGTGCCGTCACTGGTTGGGTTTGTGGCCATATAGACGGGTTATACATTGGGAAACTTGTACAGTGCGGAAAATAAGTATGTGACACACTGCCTACTTTGTAAGTTTTCCCACCTACAAAAAATGGAGAGATGTGTCATTTTTATCATAGATACAGAACACCTGTGAGAGACAGAATCTAAAAAAATGCCGTATTCCTCGCATGTGTGATCCCGGCCTTACATAACAGGTCTGTGAGAGGCAGGATTCTTGAAGGGTGGTCGGTGATCAAACCCTTATCTCATGCAGTTTAATTATGTAAAAATTACAGACCTCTCCATTTTTTGTAGGTGGGAAAACTTGCAAAATCGGCAGTGTGTCAAATACTTATTTCCCCACTGTATGTGGTTTCCTTGTTGATCGTGACGTGTCATTGGCACCTTTTGATTAACAATCGGTAAATTTAGGGCATCACCAGTCGTGACCTTAAAAAAATAATAATAATGAAGTGCGCTCCTTACTGGAGAGATGGGTTAGAAATGGTCACTATGATCCCGTATTTCACTTTTTTTCCTCGCCTTTCCTTCTTAAAAAAACCAAAATATATAAAGACTATATGTACACCATGTGCGCATCCTATTTATTTTGGTTAATTTGTAACTATATGTACATAATTTTGTTTTTTACGTTTTTTGTTTTTTTTTATCATTTTAATATGAGGCGTATATTATTTTGGCAATGAAATGTCGTGGTGGTGAAGTTAAAGGGAAACTCATACTATGCATTGATTCGTTGAATTCCTATCTTTTTGATTATATTTTGCCCACCATAGACAATTGATTAATAAATATTCTAAATGATAGAAATTATTGGAAAATCCATTGAATGTTTTTTTTTTTTTTTTACCAGACGTTGTTAGTTTTTTGCAACTTGAAGATGGTGACGAGCTATGAAAGTTGGATGTGTGTAATTTGTTACTTAGTGCTCCCGGGATCTGGAAAGGTCTACCCAGTGTATCTGTTTCTGGCGTTGTGCCCTGATTGATGAAGGACCAGTTTTCCAGTTGAAATAAAAATAGGGTATAGATGACTGTCTATTAGACTTGAGAAAAATGATTCCCAAGACCCTGGACCAGCGGTCATGTCTGTAGTCCGTGCTACCTCCTCCTTCCTGCCAACGTCCCCGGCTCCACTTTTGATCAGTAGGCCTGGAACGTTGTCGTGCCTGCGTTGCGCTATAATGCCGGTGTCACACTTGCGAGTGTGACGCGAGAAACTCGCGCATCAACACCCGGCCCTGCTGCCGCACTCGGACCGGAGCGTGCAGCTGCATGTATTTCTATCCAGCGGGGTGTTGATGTGCGAGTTTCTCGCATCACACACGCCAGTGTGACACCGGCCGAAGACTGACATCGGGTCGGACTTACTAATCAGAAGAAATGCCTGCCAGCAGGAGCTTTGGGTCTGGTGGCCGTTGGAGTGGGGTCCTGTTAATCCTTTCACTCAATTCTACTTTCTATCCAAAAGTTTGATTGATATACACCTATGGGGGAAAAAAGTATTGTATGCTCTTAAGTTTGTAAAAGTTTCCTTGATCTCTATGGAGTGTTGGCCTGGTTTGTGTTGAAGCCCTATTGATTCTGGTGTGATGATGATGATGATGGTCTCGTGGGTTAAAAGAATAGCACTTGTAACTCATTTGGGATGTGTTACTTGCTGAAATAAAACCCTTGGGCTTTTCCTAAATCACTATTTTATCCATTGTTTGGAAGAGATGGGAGGAGATCGGTGATTATTCCAGCTTGTCTTTTTATTCCGTTTTTCTCCGGTGGGTTGAGTTTTCTGAGCTCCAGTGGTATTTGTTGAACATCTCCATTGATCTTTGAAAGTTTGTCTTATTCAGTCTTTCCTCTCAGACCTTCATGGAAGGCCTCTTTCCCTGCCTTACCTGAAATCCAAAACCCTGAAACTGCAATCTTCGCATGAGTGCTTTTTCCTTTTGCAGAAGACTTTGATTTGGCTTAAAGGGAATCTGTCACCCCAAAATTACCATATCAGATAAGATATGGCTGAATAGTGCGTCCCATAACAAAGCTAACGGTGGGTATCATATATGATACCCCGTTTTCAGATTAAAATACCTTTGTAAACTTCGTTTTTTTCCCTGTCAATCATGGCAGTCAGGTCAGGAGGGCGGCGGTTTTCATGTCCTCACCCCTCCCCCCCCCGCTCCTCGGCATCCGTTGCGTTGGGATTCACAGACGGCGTTCAGCTTCGCGCAATTCAAATTCAGGCAGCGCATGCATAAAATCAGTACAGCGCATGCGCTACTCTTTTCTTGCCCCGGAAATGTCTGCTTGCCTTGGACGACTTCCGGGGCAAGGACATGAAACCCTCCTGACCTGACTGCCATGATTGACAGGGAAAAAAACGAAGTTTACAAAGGTATTTTGATCTGAAAATGGGGGTATCATGATATATGATACCCACCGTTAGCTTTGTTATGGGATGCACTATTCAGCCAGCCATATCAGATTCCCTTTAATATCCTACCTCATGCATCAGCGCTCATTAAAGACATTGCATCATCAGAAAATGATCTACTGTTACATTCTGTTCTTGAAAATAAATCTTGCAATTTTTACACTTTTCGAGCCATACTTTCTGTTCTTTCAGGAAATTCACATGTACATTAGCAGCAATAGACTAGCTCTGTTTTTACATTGGAGCATCTAATGAGCGTGTGTGCAATGGGCATGGAGCTGGGGGAGCTGTGACATCGCTTATTGGGATTGGTAGATCCTGGGTTGTAGTAGTTGTGTAGAGAGATATTATCGGTCATTGCACTCCTGCCTCTCATGATCATGAGACTTCTGAAAAGTCTTCATGAAGGGACAGGAAATATATACAAGTCCCATTGGCCACAGTGAAAATTGCAAGATTTATGACCAGTCAGTAAATGTGTGCAGGAAGTTAATGGCGATATTTCCGCGGTGTGATGGGATGTCGTTGAGTGATCGCATACCCGAGAGACTGCTCTATGAAGCAGATTTACGGTTCTGACATCTCTTCCATTCACTGCCCTTGTGCGGGTTATCATTTTCCCTTTGGTCCTGGTCTTCTGCTCCTCTCGATGTAATAGTGTTTAGTGCTTAGTTTAGGATATAAATAGTTCCGTTGTATTTTGTGAACGTTCTGCGTTCAATACTTTTCACCGGATGGCTAGAAAAACAAATAAGATGAAAGCACAATCCATTTATATTCATGGAATTCCACCATCAGGGACTTGATAAATAGGAACACATCCTTATTGTCCCAAATGTTTAATTTTTGCCTCCCAGAGCAAAGGAATTTTTTTACTTTAAGGGAGTTGTCAACTTCTGAATACTTTATTTTTATTTTATAGGATGCTAACTTTTTTTTTTTTTTGTGTAAACAATTTCAGGGGCGGAAAAACCCTTTTACTATTTGGTTTTATGAATTACTGTTAATTTGAGGAACCATTTACACTGTTGCTTGTCCTCTTTAAAGCCAGCATTGGGTGTCAGTCCTCTTCATCCACGTCCATAAGGCCGTCCACCACCACCAGCCCTTGCTTTTTCTTTTCCTGCTGGTCCATGTTCTTGTCTTTCACTTGGTTGGGCTGTGGGGACGGTGCATTAGATGTGTCCCAGGCTATGGTTGAGTTTTCCCTCAATGTGGTATGCCTTGGTTTTCTAAAAAGTGCACATGAGAATGTACGGGAAGCTACTGTATTTCGGTTTGATGTTCTTTTAACTCTTTTGGGATCAGATATTTCAATACGGGGGTTTTGGGACCTGATTGGTTCCGTCTTTCCTGCCTAAAGCTATATTCACACTTCAGTAAGGGCACGTATCATCCAGAATCTTTACGTTTGCACCTAATGAGTGATCACACCTAAGTCACCGGTGTACTTGACCCTGATTTGGCCGAGTTACTTTTTGGCTCGGAGATAGAAGTACAAATTATGTTGACCTATAGGGCAAGGCTTCCCCAAATGTTTTCTACTTGGATCTTAATGAACAAATCAAAACACAATTAAATACACCCTTACAGTGCTGACTTTCCCCCCAGATGTGCCAAATTACAGTGCAACAAAAGCGCCAAACAAAAAAACACAGTGCGGCATCGGAGGGCAGAGATTACACGATGGTGGACGTGGTAAGGAGAGCGTCAGAACTCCGTCTTGGCCTGGGTTCACACTGAGCCGTATTTCTCGATACGTATACGGACCACAATGCTCAGAACTGACCCAAAATTGCTGCCTGATACACATCAGCGTCTAAGTTTAGGTCAGGAGACTTGCCAGTCTGTCTACGGACCGTGAAATATAGCAGGCTTTCTATGTAACCGTGACCCCACCAAAAAAAAAAAAACGTCCCGCCCGCCCGCACATCGGATCTTCCTCGGCATACCTCGATTTTTTGTGTGGTTCTCTAGTGCTGGTTTTGTATCACATTTGTACATTTAATGTTTACACAATTGTTTCTGATATTGCCATGTTTTCTAGAAGGGCGTCCACGGAGCGCAGATGTTCGGTAAAGCCTCGTCCTCCGGACGCACGGCCTCATTTACTGTTAGGCAGCTGACGTGAATCCGGTCTCTGTACACAGGACGTTATTTACATTTTGTATGACATTAAATGTTTCTGTGAAACTGACTTCGTCTGTGTTGTTGATCTTCTCTCATGTGATCGGAATATCTGTGGATTTTGGAAATCCCAAAGTACGGTAGTTATAGTCATTTTATATACTACGGGCTATGTTCATTTTTTTTTTTTTGCCACCCTATAAGGATTTTTTTGGAAGCCTTATCATGGAATCAGCTGTAAAGAAAACACTGTCCAATCAGGATAGGCAAATTGTTGATCGGCGGAGGCCTGATCACTGCGACCCGCATCGGTCCACAGACCTTTAATTCCTGCAAGAATGGGGCAGCAATACACCATTGATTCCCTAAGGGGCTGTTGAGCTCTGTGCTTTCCCCCTAGTAGCCCCATAATGAATGAATGAAGCTGCAGTCAGGCACCGGACCTGCTGAGCCATCTTGTAGTGGGGATTAAGGAGGACCTTTCACTTTTTTTTTTTTACTACATGCTAATCTGCCCTCATTGTGATAAAATTGTTGAAGATCTGAACAAAACTTACGATTAAAAACTATTTCTCATCTCTGTTGCGGATAGATTAGCATATAAACTTTACAAGCTAATTTCCATTATAGCCAAGGGGGCGTTACCAGAGATTCTTCTCTGGTGGAGGTTACTTTTTTCCCTGTTTAATGGTGCCCAATCATAAGCAAGAGGTGTCATGCAGGAGAAAAAAAAAATGCCCCCAGAAATGGTGATATAGCAACACATGACAAACAGCTCTGCTTTCCTTCCCAAGTCACATCTCTTCCTACCTGCAACTGCTATGATTACAAGTACCAGGTGGAGAGCAGAGCTGTGCGTCATTCCGTATACCACTATGTATTTATCACAGGCATCGGGGAATACTGCTGTAATAGCTGGCACAGAACTAGTGATGGAGAGATGGATATCTGACACGCTGCTCTCATCTCACAGCACTGACAGTATGGGAAAGGAGAGCAGAGCTGTGCGTCATTACAGCGCTCTGCATTAGCTGTGACTACTAGAGGCAGTAGGAGTGCAGATCTGTATTTCTGAGATAGATACAGATGACTGTATGTAACGACACACAGCTCTGCTCTCCTCACTCCACCCCAGTTCTGTCAGTGCTGTGAGATGACACATCAGTCTTGCCATATCACCCAGATTAAGCCAGGTCTGACCTTCTCTGGGGCCATTTTCTCCCCCCCCCTTCTGCTTATGATTGGGCAGCATCCAACAGGGGGAAAAAAAAGTAACTGCCACCAGAGAAAAATCTCAACACCTTCCTTAGTTATAGTGGAAGTTAGTATATCAAATTTACAAGCTGATATCTCTGCAACAGAGATGAGAATAAAAAAATTAAAAAAAAACTTACATTTTATTCAGATTTTCAAATATTTCATTGAGACGTGGTCATGGAGAATGCCATCAACTTTGCTGTAACTAAGATGCTGTGGTTTTTTTTTTTATGCAGCAAAAATACACGGCATCAAAGAACGAAGCAAAAGTTAATCGTGGGAACGTAGCCTAAAAGCCGTATAAAAGTATCAAAACCAAGCTCAATGATGGATCGTCAGTTACTAGTGATGAGTAAATGTGCTCGGTGATATTAGATTATCGTCAAACGTTGGCTGGTGCTCAGATTGAATGCTCAAATCCCTGCCCCGCATGTTTGGCACCTGTTACTCGGCCAATAAACGTGGGGATTGCCTGCCAGTCACTGTAATGCCGTAGCCATTTTGGTAGTGGCATTACTGTGATTGGCTGGCCACATTACCTCATCAGAAGTTATAAAAAGACCGGCGCCACCACGCTTGGCACACTGACGCCATTGCACATCACTGGGACAATTCTAATTAGAGAGAGAGACAGACTAGTTATCGAGACCTGTGTGTCGACAGTTTTGGGAATCCGAGTCCTCTAGTAGTGATGCTTTGCTGAACCATCATCCTAAAACTCCTTAGGGCTAACCTTGTGCTTTGCAGAATGTATCGCATAGAAACAGCATTTAGCCTAGGAACAGCTGGAGTGGCTGAATACAGCCTCTAGGCAGGGCTTAGGACTTTGCAGGCCGTTGCTAAATATATAGCTGCTGCAGATGACCACTTTTTTGAGGGGTGAAAAAAAATTGACTGTATTGTCATCTATGGTGGTTCGAAGAAAAAAAAAAAAAAAAGCTTGACCTGCTCCTGCTTTTTTTTTTTTGTATTAAAAATTTTTTAGTTTTAATGATTCACGTAAACTTTGTTTCCAGAGACCTGGCAATTCGAAAACGCATACGGCAAGGGATGGGGAAGTGCTGATGATGGTGCATGCAGACGGTGAGATGTTGGGGGCAGGTAAGACTGTGCATGTTGCAGGAGCATAAGCAACATGCCCATCCACGACTCATAACTTCCCGTCCCACTTTGCAGGGAGGCACGGGACACTATTTCTGAAGCCACACCAGTTTTGAATAGGTGGTTGGATAGCAGATACTGCTTCCAGCATGCTTTACATTACCACTCAGTGTTCCATATGGTTCAGTCTCACTAGCCAAAAGTCTGGATCACTTAATCCTCACCCTGATCCTCCTTCCTCCCATGTCGACTACCAGGACCAATGATCCCACACTAGGACACTACAAGCAGCTATTTACATCATTTCTTGATTGTGGCCCCTCATCCACCATGCTCCAAGAGGGACAGGAGGACATGCTGTGTAGTGATGCACAAAACTTAGAGCAGCCAGGGTCACAAGAAGATGGTAAATTTTATCTAAGGAGGTAGATAATTGATGATGAGACACAGTTGCCAATAAGTCAGGTTGTTATGTCACTAAGGATTACCAGGGTGCGGCGGTGGATGACTAAATCACTGATGCACCCTGGGAAGCTGGCATGCTGAGCAAGGCCAGCAGCGCTGAGGGGTATGGATCGGCAGTATCGAAACAGGCAGGAAGAGGCAATGGGGTGACCAGAGGGACAAGGCGGGAAACTGTTCCGAAGAACACCGACACTCGTGAATTTCTCCGTCAAAGAGTTAGGTGTTCCCCAGTCTGGGACTTTTTTTTTTTTTTAAAGAGAGTTCTGAGACCAAAAAAATGGTCATTTGCAACCCGCGCCTTGCCAAGGTAAGCAGGCACCTGACCACTAAGTCTAACCACGACCAGCATGATCGGGCACGTCATCTAAGCACCCAACTTGGTGGGCTGAACGCCTGGGTCCACAATTGGTGCCAGCAGGTGACATCACTGCCTCTTCCCCTGTGCTAGTTGCTTGCAGATCCCCTGTCCATGACTCTGGTGCAGATGCCTGCAGCCCTGCACCTGTCCTTGCACATTGTGAGGGACTATCATCAGGCACTTACAAATCCTTGTCCCAGCACAGTGTTCAGCTGTCCCAACAACAAGCCTTCGAACAAAAAAAAGTTTCCACCCACGACGCTAAACAAGCAAATTTTCAGGATGCTTGCAGTGGAAATGTTGCAGTTTAGGTTTGGAGACACAGAGGATTTCAGACCTACTCATGGCCGTAGCTGTCCTTCGGTACTCTGTCCACAGCCACCGCTATTTCTCCCAGTGTGGCGTCCTCGCCTTGTACCAGCGTGTGTCTAGGAACATCACCCCTGCCTTTACCAATGCATTTACTGGGATTGTCCACTTAACCGACACATGGACAAGCGCTTGTGGCCAGGGACGCTACATTTATCGGGACACTGGGTGAACATTGTGGAGGCTGAGGCATAGTCCCACCCTCGTACGGCACGTGTGCTACAGACGCCTAGGATTGCTGGTCCTACTTCTATCAGGTTTTCCTAAACCCCCTCCATGTCCTCCATCTCCGTTTTGGTATCTCGGAGCACGTCCACAACAGCCGGAAGCACTGCCTCAGCGAAGCGGCAACAGGCTCTGCTGAATTTACCTAATTTGTCTAGGAGACAAAACTACACACCGCGGGAGTTATTGAAAGGAATAACAGACCAGACAGATCTGTGGCTCTCGCCGCTGATCCTCCAACCAGGCATGGTCGTGTGTGATAATGGCTGTAACCTAGTGGCGGCTGTGAAGTTTGGTAAGCTCACACACATACCATGCTTGGAATACATGCTCAACTTGGTAGATCAGTGGTTTCTGAAAAACCTTCCCAGAACTGCCAAAGCTTCTAGTTAAGGTATGTCATGTCAGTTCCTATTTCCATAAGTCAGCTACAGCGGCCGCCGCTCTGGCAGTACTACAGCAACGCATAGAAGTGCCAGCTCACCGACTGGTGTGCGACATGACGCACTGGAACTCCACACTGCACATGCTGGCTAGGGTTTGTGAGGCCAGTTGTTGAATACCAGCTCCAACACGCCCATCGGTATTATGATCAGCCTCTGCACATAACAACTGAAGAGTGGGCATGGATGGATGACATTTGGGCGGTCCTTCAAGACTTTGAGGAATCCGCAAAGATGGTGAGTGGTGATGATTCCATCACCAGCGCAAATGTTCATCTTCTGTGCCTACTTAAACTGAGGACAATTAAAAATGAAGCTTTGCATGCAGACCAGTTGGAGATGGATGAAGACACGAGACAGGGGAGATACTGCCCAGCCTCATCTGATCTGCTCTGCGTAGATTGGGTAACAATGAGGAGGTGAAGGAGCAGCCAATCCTAGCGCAACAGACGATCGTACCCACACAAGCTTTGTCCTGTCTCCTATGTGGATGGGCTGAGAAGCGGAATGAGGAGGAAGAGAGGGAGGAGATGCAAAGTCATCATCATGGTGGAGACAGAAGTGTTGGCTGTAGGGAGGTTGGCACGTATGACCAACTTTCTATACTGCTACCTTTACCGTGACCGTCGCAATATATTCATCTTGGCCAAAAAAAGACAGTACTGGTTGTTCACCTTGCTAGACCCAACGTTACAAAGAGAACCTTGCATCTCTCCTTTCAGATGTGGAGATGTCTATTAAAATGGTAAAATATACCAGATGGCCATTGTGGAAAAAATTATGAAAAAATTCCCATCGGACAACGCTAGCAGCAGGTGGCAAACTTTGTGGCCCAACTAAGGAGAAGAGGTGAAGGAGACACACACAGGGTACAGCAGTGGCAGGGGTACATGGTCAAAGGGCTGGGTGAATTTCATCACACCGTCCCAGCATCCAGGCCCTGATAACTGGGTATTTTTGGGAAAAGTTTTTAAAGATGGTCAAGTAATACCAAGTCGACAAAACCAGCATACTCCCCAATTCCTCCGTGCCCTCTAATTTTTGTGTCTCACAGCTGGACACCTGGCATGAGCTGTCCCTTGGAGGTGTTGATCTGCCCTGCCGCTAGCATCTTGTCGGAGCGGGGTTTTAGTGCTGCCGGTGCTTTTGCCTGTCAACAGTAAATGCTGAACAGGCTCACTGATAAAAATGAACAAAGCATGGATTAGCCCCAACTCTTCCACACCACCAGATGACAGCAGCACATAAAATGTTTTTAATCTTCAATATTTGAAGGAGGCACTCCAGTTGTTGCCTTCAAGTACAGTGCCTACAAGTAGTATTCAACCCCCTGCAGATGTAGCTGGTTGACACATGCGGAATTAACTTGGCATTGTGACATTTGTACTGTAGATCAGCCTGGAAGTGGGAAATGCACTGCAGCAAAAATTTTTGTTTTAATTTTTTTTTTTAAAAACGTTAAAAGTTAATTCAGAGTGTCATTTATTATTCAACCCCTCAAACCACAAGAATTCTGTTTGGTCCCCCTAAAGTAGTAAGAAGTAGTTCAGGCACCAAGAATAATGAGCTTCACATGTGTGGATTAATGATCTCTTTTGCCAGCCTTTTCTGACTATTTAAGACCCTCCCCAAACTTGTGAACAGCACTCATACATGGTCAACATGGGAAAGACAAAGGAGCATTCCAAGGCCATCAGAGACAAGATCGTGGAGGGTCACAAGGCTGGCAAGGGGTACAAAACCCTTTCCAAGGAGTTGGCCCTTACCTGTCTCCACTGTTGGGAGCATCATCCATAAGTGGAAGGCTTATGGAACTACTGTTAGCCTTCCATGGCCTGGACAGCCTTTGAAAGTTTCCTCCCGTGCCGAGGCCAGGCTTGTCCAAAGAGTCAAGGCTAACCCAAGGACAACAAGGAAGGAGCTCCGGGAAGATCTCATAGCAGTGGGGACATTGGTTTCAGTCAAAAATATAAGTAACGTACTCCACCGCAATGGTCTCCGTTCCAGACGAGCCCGTAAGGTACCTTTACTTTCAAAGCGTCATGTCAAGGCTCGTCTACAGTTTGCTCATGATCACTTGGAGGACTCTGAGACAGACTGGTTCAAGGTTCTATGGTCTGATGAGACCAAGATCGGGTATCTTTGGTGTCAACCACACACGTGACGTTTGGAGACTGGATGGCACTGCATACGACCCCAAGAATACCATCCCTACAGTCAAGCATGGTGGTGGCAGCATCATGCTGTGGGGCTGTTTCTCAGCCAAGGGGCCTGGCCATCTGGTCCGCATCCATGGGAGGATGGATAGCACGGCCTACCTGGAGATTTTGGCCAAGAACCTCCGCTCCTCCATCAAGGATCTTAAGATGGGTCGTAATTTCATCTTCCAACAAGACAACGACCCAAAGCACACAGCCAAGAAAACCAAGGCCTGGTTCAAGATGGAAAAAGTCAAGGTGTTGGAGTGGCCTAGTCAGTCTCCTGACCTTAACCCAATTGAAAACTTGTGGAAGGAGCTCAAGATTAAAGTCCACATGAGACACCCAAAGAACCTAGATAACTTGGAGAAGATCTGCATGGAGGAGTGGGCCAAGATAACTCCACAGACCTGTGCCAGCCTGATCAGGTCTTATAAAAGACATTATTAGCTGTAATTGCAAACAAGGGTTATTCCACGAAATATTAAACATAGGGGTTGTATAATAATTGACCCACACTTTTATGTTTAAAATTTATTAAAATTCAACTGAGCAACATAACTTTTTGTTTTGTAAGATTTATGCTTCTGTTAATAAATCCTACTCTCGTTTGCAGTTTGAAGGCTCTAACTTATTTGCATCTTATCAAACCAGCTAAATCTGCAGGGGGTTGAATACTACTTGTAGGCACTGTATGTATGGATGACATTCCTTATAATTTTTTTTCTGGCTTTGCACTGTGTGACGAGCCTTTATGAGTGTAGAAGTGCTACAACTACACTTTGTTCACAATATTTGAATGAGGTACGACAGTTGGTGCCTTCTACAAGACAATTTGAGCATAATATGTATGAGGCCTCCCTTTATGTCTAATAAATACAGGGTGTATCAGAGTCCTTTAGTTTTGGCAGTTTTTGCTTCCTTCATAAATTACACTGAAATTTCCACTTTTAATAAAAATTTCAATTTTGGTTTACTTTGTTTTAAAATTTTTTTATATTTTGCCTTAAATACAAGTCCATATACAGGAAAGAATGTTTAACTTTTTTCCCTGTAAACTCCAATTTCTTATCAATTTTGAATGTTTTATTGTCAATCCTTAAAGTGGAGTAAAAGTGTGACACCATTGTTCTCAGCAGCGATCTGGAAGTCAGAGATGCTTCCAGGGGTCTTCCCGATGCTGTTCTCCTTCCATTCAGGGCTATGGAGTTGGAGTCGGAGCCCATTTTGGTGGAGTCGGAGATTTGGCTTACCGACTCCAGAGCCCTGGTATGAGGGAGTCGGAGTCATGGAAATTGAGGAGTTGGAGGTTTGGCTTACCGACTCCACAGCCCTGCTTCCATTCAGCACTTTTTCTATCCATTTCAACATTTTTACTGCCCCCCTCAAACCTCCTCGTAGAGTCTACCGGTAAAATGCTCGGCTTTCCCACTGACTCCCATTATATTATAGGAAAGATGTGTATCTTCGTACCGTGTTAGCCAGTAGATAGAAAAATATTTAGACTTGAGAGTCCTCAGTGGTTGATACCTTTTAATGGCTAACTGAAAAGATGGTAACAAATTGCAAGCTTTCGAGACTACTCCGGTCTCTTCATCAGGCAAAGACTAAAACCTGCCTGATGAAGAGACCGGAGTAGTCTCGAAAGCTTGCAATTTGTTACCATCTTTTCAGTTAGCCATTAAAAGGTATCAACCACTGAGGACTCTCAAGTCTAAATATTTTTCCCATCATATTAGTTACTCGAACCAAGCATCTGAGCATTAGTAATCGCTTGTTTCAAGTAACAAGCACCCGAGCATTTTAGTGCTTGGTCATCACGATCAGTTACTTCATTTTACAAGTTTGCAAGAAACAGGAAAACAAAGAGCCGAAACGGGGCAACATTTTAAAGGGGTCTCAAATTATTAAAGCAAATCTGTTACCAGGTTTTTGCTACCTAATCTGATAGCAAAGCCAAAAGAAAGGAACTGGAGTATAATTTGGCATACATGCAATGTGTAGGAGTATGTTCACACTGGCCACTAAACAGACAAAACCCAAGGTAGAAACTAAATGAGCACACACCCTGCTGTAAGTAAAAGCAATAACCTTTTTAACCTTAAGGGAGCAGACAGACGGCCATATTTCTCATGCGAGGATCACTTTGCAAACCTCGGACTCACAGTCGGCCCTCCTGACCCGAGCGTGACAGCTGCATAGAAATAAGTCACACTTAGGTCAGGAGAGGGGCCGGGCCAGGCCAGTCCGTGCAGTGCACTGCGATCCTCGCAGGAGAAATACGGCCATCTGTCTACACCCTAATGATGATGATATTGAACTTTAGAGAAGAGAACGGCAGAGTTTGCATCTTGATCATAGCACTAATAAATCATATTGTGAAAAATATTTATTCAGGGTAATATATCCCAGAAACACGCACTGCAGGAAAACCAAGAGGTGGTAACCCTGCAGCGTACCGACCAGACATTATCATAATTATATGCAACATTCAATCCGTCAGCATCATCCGCTGTCCGATAGGAGCACAATACTGGAATGAAAGTCTCAGTAAAAGCCGCCGCTGGCAGAGCCCAGTTCTTGCCTCTGGTATATGATACTCCTCAGCTTTACTCCTGGGACATTAACCTTTTCCCGCCTAATTTGAAGGGGCAATAATATTCGTAAAACAGGATAGGTGGAATGATCTAATAAAATACTCCTCTGCTTAGCGATGGTACAACGTGGATATTAAAAACGGACTTATGTTCCTTTCACAACTCCCACCAGGGCCGGCCTCAATGTACGTTCATGCAGCTTGTAGCCCACTTTAGTGACTAAGGCTACTGTGCCAGGCTCCTTGCCCTCCACCGGGCTGTGGAATAAGGCTTCGTGCTCGTACGGGTCAAACTTTGCACCCACTGGATTCAGCTTGACTATTCCGTGCTTCTTAAAAACTTTTTGCATCTGGACTTCAGTCATCACCAGCCCTTCATAGAGGTTCTTCAGATGAGGGTTTTCATCCTTGATTTCTTCCTTGGGGACGCTCTGAGTTGCTTTCTCCAAGATGTCGGCCACTTCCAGTAAATCCTTGCAGAATCCTTGTATTCCTTCAGATATAAGGAAATAAAAATATAAAAACCTGTCTCCATTGTATCTACAGGATGTATCATAAATGTCAGCATGGTAAGTTAAGGCTGGCTGTGTGGGTGACAGACGATGCTAGCTACTCACCGTACAATTTTGCATCTTCTAACATTTTTTGGCTCCTTTGCCTCAGGTTCTCTGTATCTGCTAAGGCCCGCTTGTATTTATCCTGGAGAAACAAAGACAATTATTAGGAAACTTCACCCCAGGGTAAAATGAAAAATGCCCATGTCGGCCATACTGCCGGCCTGGAAAGGGAATATTTAGGCTTGGATGCAAACAGTGATCTCAGAGGATCTCAAGGATGACTACGCCAAGCCATTGCTCGTTTGACATTACAAGAACTCAGCTATAGGTGGCGCTAGAGACAGAAAATACTCACAGGGGTCAGAAACCTGTAGTATTCCCCTGCTAGGGCCTGCTGGGAGTTGTAGTTTCAAAACAGCCAAAAAAAGCCACAGCTTGCTGATTGAGATGATCAAAACTGACCAGAGCTCTGAACTTTCTCCTACCTGCCGGCCGGCATCCCTAGCCTCTTCTGATTAGTAGGAGCGCCCATAACATCGCGCAGGACCTACGAATCAGAAGAGCTGGCGGAGATTCAACATCATGCTGATAGTTGGAGGTTTGTATGGCTCGGATCTAGTGGCCACGGACTACTGACATGGCGGCTTGTCCAGAGTTCTGCAGATCTTTTATTTTTTCACTCACCGTAACCTCTTTCACTTGATCTTCCAGCTTCACCTTCTCTGCGCTCAGCTGTTCTGCGCTCTCCTCCCCTTGCTTTTTACCCTTCTCCTCCTCGCTCTCCGTGTTGTTTGGCTGCTGAGCCGCTGTGCACATCAGCTGTGGACACGTCCTAATGTACAACAAGGGAGAATCTGGGTTATTGACCGAAATCCATCATTCTAGTGTTAATGGCCATTTTTGCTAAAAATTCCTGCATTTACCATGAAGTTATTTTGCAGCATTATGAGGTTTCTACACTGCGATCCTCCTGGAAAGGAGTGGAAAAACTGACAATTCTGCTACCATTATGTTAAAGGGGTTGTCCGGCCTTTGGGTACAAGTCATATTCCTCATCAGGGTCTTATACTAAATATACATAGGCAAATTGGACATCACACAAAACCCCCAAAAAATAGGCCGTTCAAAATTGTTGGCAACTTTCCGAAATTGTGGGTAAACGCTTTGCTTTAAGCATGTGATGCTTGTTCAAACTCACCTGTGGCAAGTAACAGGTGTGGGCAATATGAAAATCACAGCTGAAACCATTTAAAAAGGGGAGAAGTTGACTCAATCTTTGTATTGTGTGTCTGTGTGTGCCATATTAAGCATTGAGAACAGAGAGAGAAGAGGAGATCTGTCTGAGGACTGGAGAACCAAAATTGTTGAACAATCAGGGCTGTGAAGTAGGTGTCAATTTTGGAGGAGTCAGAGTCAGTATAAAATGGACTGACTCCTAAAATAAAATAAATTGGGTACAGTAGTTCAATGCAGTATGTGATGTAAAATTTTTTTTCATAAGAATTTGGGAAACTTATGAAATGTCTTCTGTCACTGATCTAAGGATTTCGGCTTTTAGTTGAGATGAATCTGTGCTGCACTTTATGTACATGCTGAGTAGTGACCAGTGATGTGGACTCGAAATCAGGGAAATTGAGGAGTTGAAAATTTGGCTTACCGACCCCACAGCACTGTGAAGGATATCAATAATCTCAAGATTACAAGTCCATCTTGATGTTCCTTTGTCCATGGTGTTCAACATGGAGAAGAAGTGTACAACCCATGGCACTGTGGCTAATCTCCCTGCACGGCAGAGAAAATTTGATGAAAGGTTGTAATGCAGGATAGTCTGAATGGTGGATACACAGCCCCAATCAAGTTCCCAAGAAATTCAAGCTGTCCTGCAGGCTCAGGGTGCATCAGTTTCAGCGTAAACTCTCCGTCAACATTTGAATGAAATGAATCGCTATGGCAGGAGACCCAGGGGCTCAGAAAATATACTTAAGTAAGCCAACATCCTTCTGGAAAAGTCTTGTGCACAGAGGAGACCAAGATAGAGCTTTTTGGTAAAGCACATCATTCTACTGTTTACCGAAAATGGAATGAGTCCTACAAAGAAAAGAACACAGTACCTACAGTGAAAGATGGTGGAGGATCAAATAGGTTTTGGTATGGTTTTTGTAACCTCTGGCACAGGCTGCCTTGAATGTGTGTAAGGTATCATGAAATCTGTAGATTACCAAAGGATTTTGGGTCGCAATGCAGTGGCGAATGCTGGATTCGCGTCTTAGGTCATGGGTCTTTCAGCAGGACAAGGACCCCAAACATGCTTCAAGAAGTACCCAAAAACAGATGGTAACAAAATGCTGAAGAGTTCTGAAGTGGCCAGCAATGAGTCCGGATCTAAATCCCATTGAACACCTCTAATTACTGTTGGGAGAAGATGCCTTCAAATATGAGAGACATGGAGCAGTTTGCAAAAGAAAAGTGGTTCAAAATTCCAGCTGAGAGGTGTAAGAAGCTTGTGGATGGTTATAGGAATCGATTGATTGCAATTATTTATTCCAAAGAGTGCCACCAAATATTAAGTTGAGGGTGCCAACAATTTTTTGGTTTTGTGTGAAATTATATCTAATTTGCCTTTTTTTCTGTTCCAATACACACAAAGGAAACAAAAGTGTATAACAAAAGATGTGACACAGGAAAGATGTAAAGATGTATCTTAGTACCATGTTTGCCAGTAGATAGAAAAATATTTAGACTTGGGAGTCCTCAGTGGTTGATACCTTTTAATGGCTAACTGAAAAGATGGTAACAAATTGCAAGCTTTCGAGACTACTCAGGTTTTCTTCATCAGGCAAAGACTAATACAAAATCTGAAGAATCACATATTACATCAATTAAGGAATTTGCTCCCAAGACCCTGTGAGAACATCACAAAACATTACCAGACCCCAATCAGAGGGCAATAAAACTTTCACACTCCTTATCTATGAACTGTTCCAATATTTATGTTCATCTCTATCTCCCATATTGACAGTTCTGCTTTACGTCACTTGTCTTATCTATTGCACTATTCCTGTGTCCTGTTGTGTATAAACATGTGATTCTTCATTCTTCAGATTTTGTATTAAGGGTATGCCACACTAAACAACATCGCTAACGGGATCGCTAAAAAACGTCACTATTTAGCGATCCCGTTAGCGATGTTGTTGTGTGCGCATCTGCCAGCGACGAGCTTCCTGCTGTGATCTCGCTCGTCGCTGGAATCTCTCCGGACCCTATTTCATCGTCGGCGCTCCCGCTGGGTAAGTATTATCGCTAGTGTGGCACCTTTTCTTAGCGATTTAGCGGTACTTTTGTACCGCTAAAGTCGTTAAGGAGATCGCTAACCGCGATAGCGTCCTTAACGATATCGCTAAGTTAAGCCGCACTCAGCGATATACAAACAATCCCGCTAGCGATCTCATTAGTATGCGACGCTAACGAGATCGCTAGCGGGATTGTGTAGTGTGGCAGTACCTTTAGTCTTCGCCTGATGAAGAGACCTGAGTAGTCTTGAAAGCTTGCAATTTGTTACTATCTTTTCAGTTAGCCATTAAAAGGTATCAACCACTGAGGACTCTCAATTCTAAATATTTTTTTAACAAAAGATGTGTAACTGCAATAGTTTTCTGAGAGAAATACGTCATTTTGTGGAACAATTACAAGGGTGCCAACACTTTCTGCCATGACTGTATATATGTACAGTGGGTATGGGAAGTATTCAGACCCCTTTAAATGTTTCATTGCAGCCATTTGGTAAATTCAAAAAAAGTTCATTTTTTTTTTCTCAGTGAAAAATGTAAAGGGGTCTGAATACTTTCCGTACCCACTATATATAACAATATATTTAAAAAAGGAGGACAAATGGGAGTGTTTAAAAAGGATAAATAGTATAGAAAAACCACATCCATATAAAGTGCAACAACTAACGACACCACTAGATGGCATCCAGTACCAAATCAGCAATAGTAATCACATATGGGGGTTGTGCAATTTCAATTCTGTGGACTCCAGTACTGGGTAGGAGGATTGTGTCCTAATTTTTGTGCTGGATACCTTTTGGGCACATTTTTTACTGCCTGTTGTCACTCAGTTTATGTGTTTTTACCATCTTTCACGCTTGGGTGTGCGGAGATATTTTGTGGAGCTTCTTTTCTTATCCAACTAGAGTACTCTCTTGCGCCGGGCGCTTGACCGCAAGTCTGTAATTTGCATACATGGGAGCACGTGCTGACTAGACGTGTGCATGCAGATAGAATGTATGGGGCCAGAGTATGAGCCGCTCAGCTTATACAGCACTGCTTACGCATTTTAGGTTTGTAATGTTCCCAATTATTGGCAACAGAGTTCCAGAAAATGGCGAGGAATTGAGGTACACTACAAAAACTGGGCATGTTTTCCTATAGTCTTACTCCCAAAGCGTAAGTCAGGAATAGCGATGGGCAGGCCTTTGGATGTTCAAGTCTGTCGGAACTTTATCTTTATATATCAAAAAAAAAAAAGGTTCGGTTTGGGTACCAGAACAGAAGCCAAACTTGTTCCCGAACCCCATTCAAATGAATGGGGGGGGCCGCACATCCAACGGTTCCCACGCTGTCATCTGTGTGACAGTGCTGGAAACACCGGCTCTGATGACTGCGTGTGAGCCAGCAGTTGTGACCGGCAGTGAAGAGGTTATCACAGATCTGGCGACGGCTGACGACGACTACTCTCATCAACGTATGACTGGTCTTGCTGATAGACCCACAAGAAATATTCATCACAAACTGATATATAGTATAAAAAAAATGCTTTATTAATATAAAAAAGGCAAAAGGCATAATGACACCAATTATCAACAACACAAGATAAAAAAATATATATTTATTAAAAATGATTAAAATCAATAACAGAATTTGCCAGTTGCGGTGCAGGGTGCGCCAGACTAATTATTAAAGATAGTGCAAAAAATACATACACATAAATAGGTTATTCAATCAGAGGCCGAGTAATTAACATGAAAGATGAATATCAGATAAAAAATATATAACCTATAATAACAATGAGAAATGAAAACCAGTGAATCAGTACTATGTAGTAAAGGTGAATTTCATATCAAATACATATAATTTAAAGTGCAGAGCTCAAAATCAAATGATATAAGGGTGAACAAGATATAATTTATATACACCAATATAATAATAACGACAAAGCGTAAGCGAAACGCGCGTTGGAGTGGTGTGTGCGGGGTCAGAGGTGCGCTTTAACTGCTTGGTATCTATAGTGGCTATTATGCAGTAATATATCATAGAGGTTTACACTTCAATCTCATTTATGAGGCGGTATTAAAATGATTATTTGATCGTTTTTATAGGGGTTTGGTGATTTTGTGCACCTTATTAATTATATTTTTTGATTTTTCATGAAATTTGATTGATAAATTTATTATATTGGTGTATATAAATTATATATTGTTCACCCTTATATCATTTGATTTTGAGCACTGCACTCTAAATTATATGTATTTGATATGAAATTCACTCTTACTACATAGTACTGATTCACTGGTTTTCATTTCTCATTATTAAAGGTTATATATTTTTTATGTGATATTCATCTTTCATGTTAATTACTCGGCCTCTGATTGAATAACCTATTTATGTGTATGTATTTTTTGCACTATCTTTACTCATTAGTCTGGCGCACCCTGCCCTGCACATGCAAATTCTCTTATTGATTTTAATCATTTTTAATAAATATATATTTTTTTTCTTGTGTTGTTGATAATTGGTGTCATTATGCCTTTGTTAAATTAATAAAGCATTTTTTATACTATATATATCAGTTTGTGATGAATATTTCTTGTGGGTTTACTACTGACCTGGAAAGATGGCTGCACCGCCAGCAGTGAAGAGGATTAATATCCTGTGTATCTCACACACACTGAATTTAATAGATAATCCTATAACTACCACCAAATTACATAATTACAGTAAGAACAAAAACAGATCATATCAAATATCTAACCTTTATTTCAAACATGACGAAGCTGCATGTGAAACGCGCATCGGGGCTACTGGGTAGTGGGGTTTGTACTTACAATGGCATATGGTGGCTATAACATTGTTTCATTAATTATTTTAAGCGCTATTGCAGAGGGGTTTACAGTTTTCTTACTGTTCTAATTAAGTACATGGTTGGTTACTTATGGCTCTAGTACTCTGTATACTCCGATTAGTTATATAAATAATTTATATATGGTTATATAATACCCAGTCTTTGTGATCATTGTATCTTTCAGTTAGCCCCCATTCTCTTGATATATGAACATATAATATGGCATTATCTTGTCTACACTGCCCCATTTTTCCTTTTATGTGGGTTTTATGGGGTTTAGTTTTTTTTTCGTCTTTGTGTAAAGTGATTGTTTATATTAAAGGTTGGATACAAGTTGATATACTCTTTTGTACTATAATTATTTAAATAATAATTATAGGATTATGTATTAGATATTTTGGTACCTCCAGAAATTAGCTACGGTATATAAAATGTAGCCATAGATTATTATGGGTCTAGCGTTCCAGTTATTGGTAATAAATATAGAATTTAATAGGCCATAGTGACGGCTATAAAGCAATACACTGGGATATTACACAAATGTTTGTATCCTTGGAGCTCACAGAAAAGTAAGGAAACGGCCAAAACTGAGGGATGATGCAACCCTGTACAAGCACAGACTACTGCCAGATACCAGCAGCGTCCAAGGACGAAGGGTCATATGATGGAGGCGGCTACGCAGCTTCGTGAGCCGTCATACTATATAGCCTCCATCATACCGAAGGTCGGGCAGTGTAGACTCTGCGACGACTGATGGAACCTAAACTGTGCCAATGTCAGGTCGCAGCCCAGCGCCGGGGGGGGGGGCCCATGGTCTAATATTCTTACTGATTGAAAATTTTCTGTTTGTAGTAATACAAGTCTGTATGTTTAGAACATTAAGATTTAAGTCCGTTATCTTCTCACATAACTTACCTGACAAACCTGAACCCCAACAAGATGTGGAAAAATTAAAGAATTCTTGTGTATCTCACTCAACACTGCCGATATCAAGAGGGGTGTAATCTGGCATAATGGGCTGCGAAATGTCCGAGGTCATAATACACCCGGGATAATCAAACGGGCTCGGATGGGGGGCACGGCCGGGGACTCGGGAGGAGGGGGGCACGGCCGGGGACTCGGGAGGAGGGGGGCACGGCCGGGGACTCGGGAGGAGGGGGGCACGGCCGGGGACTCGGGAGGAGGGGGGCACGGCCGGGGACTCGGGAGGAGGGGGGCACGGCCGGGGACTCGGGGGGAGGGGGGCACGGCCGGGGACTCGGGGGGAGGGGGGCACGGCCGGGGACTCGGGGGGAGGGGGGCACGGCCGGGGACTCGGGGGGAGGGGGGCACGGCCGGGGACTCGGGGGGCACGGCCGGGGACTCGGGAGGAGGGGGGCACGGCCGGGGACTCGGGAGGAGGGGGGCACGGCCGGGGACTCGGGAGGGGGGCACGGCCGGGGACTCGGGAGGGGGCACGGCCGGGGACTCAGCGGTATACTGTGGCCTGTTACACCGGCCATGCCTGCAGTCACTGCTGCTACAATCCTAAACCTGCTGGTAATTTGGTCACTGGTCGCTTTGCCAGTACAGGCCGCTATGTTAGTTTGGTCCTCACAGTCTATCACAATGACGCTGCAGTTTAATGGGGGATGAAAATTTCTAGAACATTTTACTGTTTAAAAACGTTGTTTTTTTTGTTTTATTTAGAACTAAATGGGTCATAGCTACACACACAGTGCAGATGTAGCAGAGCTGAGCTGGTCATTGCCTTTTTCTGCACACAGCAGTCAGACAATACATATAGTTATTAGGAGCTTTATCAGGTGAGCAGCACAGGTGTACGTGACTAGACCCTGGAGAACTACTATTCCCAGCATGCCTCAACGCACACTACAAGCATAGCGGAGACAGAACAAGCACGTTAGTAAGGCGACTACAGCGGGCAACGTCTCTTCCTTCTTACCGGAGCGGCGCCCTGTGTGTCCGCAGCACCGTGCTCAGGTTGTGCCCCAGTATCCGCAGGCCCCTGGACGCCATGTCTGACCCCCTCTCACTCAGCACTCACGCGTACTGCACGCAGAGGACAAGCCGCATCACAACCTAACTTGGCAAAAGTACGACTTCAGCCAATCAAACGCCAGGACGATGGTGGTGCGCGTGCGCAGAAGGAACAAGGTCATGCTGCCAACCTAGTCAAGAGAGGTTGTAGAGGAGTTGAAATGTCATATATGAAGTGAAGAGGGAGCACGCGCAATGATTGGCTGGAGACGACAGTAGGCGGGGCCTGAGATGACATCTCCCTGCAATAGAAAAGCTGTGTCTGCAGCCTCCTCAGGCCTTACTAGCCTCGCTGTCTGCGGCTGCGCAGCTGTTTGTCTGCATTTCATCATCTTGTCACTGTTTTCCAGAATCTTTGTCACATTTTTCCGCTGTATCTTGTATGCCCCCCTCCCGAGTCCCCGGCCGTGCCCCCCTCCTCCCGAGTCCCCGGCCGTGCCCCCCGAGTCCCCGGCCGTGCCCCCCGAGTCCCCGGCCGTGCCCCCCTCCCCCCGAGTCCCCGGCCGTGCCCCCCTCCCCCCGAGTCCCCGGCCGTGCCCCCCTCCCCCCGAGTCCCCGGCCGTGCCCCCCTCCTCCCGAGTCCCCGGCCGTGCCCCCCTCCTCCCGAGTCCCCGGCCGTGCCCCCCTCCTCCCGAGTGTTTTCCCCAAGATCTGCACAAGGAGAGCTCTTCTCCACACTGCTGGCTAAGTCCAGAGTAGCTTTAGCTTTATAGGGGATGTCCACCGATGGGGGCATTTTTTTTTTCACTTAAATGCATGTATTTTTGGCTAAAATAATTTTTCTACTTATTTTGTACCACGTGTTGCTGGCTGCAGAATGGGTTAACTGAGGATCCACCAGTGAGCTCATTCTGGGGAGTTTCTAAAATCTGATAGGGAATCAGCCAACAGTCTCGTGTGTATGGGGGTACAGGCGGGCTGACTGATCATCGGGGAGATGTCGATCGCTCATGTCTGATTTTGGGCTGCCGATCACCTTTCTCCCTGAGATAAGCCGGCGGCCGATGGTTGCAGCAGCTTCCTTGCACAGATTACTGGAGCGTCAGCTATGATGGCTGTTGGCTGAACAAGCAGCTGAAGCTTCATGTGTCCGAGCCCGACCACCATCTAATGTGTGTGGCGGCCTAACTCTTGTATCTGTCTCTTTCTGTTCTCTCAGCTGATTTCTCACCACAGACTACTGTACCCCACCTCAACTCCCAAGGCAAAGTATGGTGACCCCAATATGATCCCCCAACTGTGACCCCAACACAGCCCTCCATGCAGTATAATGTCCCCACACTGTATAATGACCAGCACTAGCCCTCCAAATAGTATAATGGCCCTCCCCACAGTGTGATGGACCCCATAAAAACCTTCACACTATAATTGCATGCATACAGTATAATACATATACCAGTATAATATCCACATAACCTTCCACATAGTATAATGCACCCCATGGTCCTCCATACAATACACTGTACCCCCATGGTCCTCCATACAATACACTGCACCCCCATGGTCCTCCATACAATACACTGCACCCCCATGGTCCTCCATACAATACGCTGCACCCCCATGGTCCTCCATACAATACGCTGCACCCCCATGGTCCTCCATACAATACGCTGCACCCCCATGGTGCTTCATACAATACGCTGCACCCCCATGGTCCTCCATACAATACGCTGCACCCCCATGGTCCTCCATACAATACGCTGCACCCCCATGGTCCTCCATACAATACGCTGCACCCCCATGGTCCTCCATACAATACACTGCACCCCCATGGTCCTCCATACAATACACTGTACCCCCATGGTCCTCCATACAATACACTGCACCCCCATGGTCCTCCATACAATACACTGCATCCCCATGGTCCTCCATACAATACCCTGCACCCCCATGGTCCTCCATACAATACGCTGCACCCCCATGGTCCTCCATACAATACGCTGCACCCCCATGGTCCTCCATACAATACGCTGCACCCCCATGGTCCTCCATACAATACGCTGCACCCCATGGTCCTCCATACAATACACTGCACCCCCATGGTCCTCCATACAATACCCTGCACCCCCATGGTCCTCCATACAATACACTGCACCCCCATGGTCCTCCATACAATACACTGTACCCCCATGGTCCTCCATACAATACACTGCACCCCCATGGTCCTCCATACAATACACTGCATCCCCATGGTCCTCCATACAATACCCTGCACCCCCATGGTCCTCCATACAATACGCTGCACCCCCATGGTCCTCCATACAATACACTGCACCCCCATGGTCCTCCATACAATACACTGCACCCCCATGGTCCTCCATACAATACCCTGCACCCCCATGGTCCTCCATACAATACACTGCACCCCCATGGTCCTCCATACAATACACTGCACCCCCATGGTCCTCCATACAATACACTGCACCCCCATGGTCCTCCATACAATACACTGCACCCCCATGGTCCTCCATACAATACACTGCACCCCCATGGTCCTCCATACAATACACTGCACCCCCATGGTCCTCCATACAATACACTGCACCCCCATGGTCCTCCATACAATACACTGCACCCCCATGGTCCTCCATACAATACACTGTACCCCCATGGTCCTCCATACAATACACTGCACCACCATGGTCCTCCATACAATACACTGCACCCCCATGGTCCTCCATACAATACACTGCACCCCCATGGTCCTCCATACAATACACTGTACCCCCATGGTCCTCCATACAATACACTGTACCCCCATGGTCCTCCATACAATACACCACCCCATGGTCCTCCATACAATACACTGCACCCCCATGGCCCTCCATACAATACACTGTACCCTCATGGTCCTCCATACAATACACTGCACCCCCATGGTCCTCCATACAATACACTGCATCCCCATGGTCCTCCATACAATACCCTGCACCCCCATGGTCCTCCATACAATACACTGCACCCCCATGGTCCTCCATACAATACACTGCACCCCCATGGTCCTCCATACAATACACTGCACCCCCATGGTCCTCCATACAATACACTGCACCCCATGGTCCTCCATACAATACACTGCACCCCCATGGTCCTCCATACAATACACTGCACCCCCATGGTCCTCCATACAATACACTGCACCCCCATGGTCCTCCATACAATACACTGCACCCCCATGGTCCTCCATACAATACACTGCACCCCCATGGTCCTCCATACAATACACTGCACCCCATGGTCCTCCATACAATACACTGTACCCCCATTGTCCTCCATACATACACTGCACCCCCATGGTCCTCCATACAATACACTGCACCACCATGGTCCTCCATACAATACACTGCACCCCCATGGTCCTCCATACAATACACTGCACCCCCATGGTCCTCCATACAATACACTGCACCCCCATGGTCCTCCATACAATACACTGCACCCCCATGGTCCTCCATACAATATACTGCACCCCCATGGTCCTCCATACAATACACTGCACCCCCATGGTCCTCCATACAATATACTGCACCCCCATGGTCCTCCATACAATACACTGCACCCCATGGTCCTCCATACAATACACTGCACTCCCATGGTCCTCCATACAATACACTGCACCCCCATGGTGCTTCATACAATACACTGCACCCCCATGGTCCTCCATACAATACACTGCATCCCATGGTCCTCCATACAATACACTGCACCCCCATGGTCCTCCATACAATACACTGCACCCATGGTCCTCCATACAATATAGTGCACCCCCATGGTCCTCCATACAATACACTGCACCCCCATGGTCCTTCATACAATACACTGCACCCCCATGGTGCTTCATACAATACACTGCACCCCCATGGTCCTCCATACAATACACTGCATCCCCATGGTCCTCCATACAATACACTGCACCCCCATGGTCCTCCATACAATACACTGTACCCCATGGTCCTCCATACAATACACTGCACCACCATGGTCCTCCATACAATATACTGCACCCCCATGGTGCTTCATACAATACACTGCACACCCCATGGTCCTCCATACAATACACTGCACCCCCATGGTCCTCCATACAATACACTGCATCCCCATGGTCCTCCATACAATACACTGTACCCTCATGGTCCTCCATACAATACACTGCACCCCCATGGTCCTCCATACAATACACTGCACCCCCATGGTGCTTCATACAATACACTGCACCCCCATGGTCCTCCATACAATACACTGCACCCCCATGGTCCTCCATACAATACACTGCACCCCATGGTCCTCCATACAATACACTGCACCCCCATGGTCCTCCATACAATACACTGCACCCCCATGGTCCTCCATACAATGCACTGTACCCCCCTGGTCCTCCATACAATGCACTGTACCCCATGGTCCTCCATACAATACATTGCTCCCCCTTGGTCCTCCATACAATATACTGCACCGCCATGGTGTTTCATACAATACACTGTACCCCCATGATCCTCCATACAATATACTGCACCGCCATGGTGTTTCATACAATACACTGCACCCTCATGATCCTCCATACAATGCACTGCTCCCCCATGATCCTCCATACAATGCACTGCACCCCCATGGTTCTCCATATAATATACTGCACCCCCATGGTCCTCCATACAATACACTGCACCCCCATGGTCCTCCATACAATACACTGCACCCCCATGGTCCTCCATACAATACACTGCACCCCCATGGTCCTTCATACAAGACACTGCACCCCCATGGTCCTCCATACAATACACTGCACCCCCATGGTCCTTCATACAATACATTGCACCCCATGGTCCTCCATACAATACACTGCACCCCCATGGTCCTTCATACAATACACTGCACCCCATGGTCCTCAATACAATACACTGCACCCCCATGGTCCTCCATACAATACACTGCACCCCCATGGTCCTCCATACAATACACTGCACCCCCATGGTCCTCCATACAATACACTGCACCCCAATGGTCCTCCATACAATACGCTGCAACCCCATGGTCCTCCATACAATACACTGCACCCCCATGGTCCTCCATACAATACGCTGCACCCCCATGGTCCTCCATACAATACACTGCACCCCCATGGTCCTCCATACGATACACTGCACCCCCATGGTCCTCCATACAATACACTGCATCCCCATGGTCCTCCATACAATATACTGCACCCCCATGGTCCTTCATACAATACACTGCACCCCCATGGTCCTCCATACAATATACTGCACCCCCATGGTCCTCCATACAATATACTGCACCCCCATGGTCCTCCATACAATATACTGCACCCTATGGTCCTCCATACAATATACTGCACCCCATGGTCCTCCATACAATATACTGCACCCCCATGGTCCTCCATACAATATACTGCACCCCCATGGTCCTCCATACAATATATGCACCCCATGGTCCTCCATACTCTATTATGGACACCAGTCACTGATTAAAAAGATGAATACATTACTCACTTCCCCTCGTCCCACCCTATGCTCCGGACTGCTGAATGTGTGGTGTGAAGCGCTGCACATCTTAGAACAGTGGCGCGCTGTAATGACGTCACCGCGCCTGCTGCTCCGACACGTCAGACACCGAGGAAGAACGATGTGGGTGGAAGTGTCTGCTGTTGCTACCTCCTCCATCATCATTGCTCGTGCTGAAGGCCAGCAGATCCTATGATTGAACACGTCATTGGATGTTTCTCGGATTACACGCTTTTTTAGTCAGCTGACCACTGCAGCCAATCACAGAGTGCAGCAGCCCCTCTAGCTTCCAAACAGAGCAGGCATCTCTTCCTCTTCGCCTTGTTCCTTCTATTCTTCCAGCCATGATGTCCTTCTCCGGTGAGCGCTCTCTTGGCATGATTTATCTAAAGTAGGCAAGTAGTAGCTTGGTGATCCTTTGCTACGAGTGACACGTCTGGCTTGATTTGTTCCAAAATTGATTTGTTGTTCTACTTGCCATCCACGGTATTGATAACATCCTTCTCCGACACCACATTTCGAAAGGAGTCAATTCTTCTTCTGTCTTGTTTCTTTATCGTCCAGGTTTTGCATCCGTATATTATCACAGAAAAGAGCAGACTATGTACGAGCAACGTCTTCATCACCAGTGAAATGTTCCTTGATTTGAAGGTCTTGTCCAGTGACTTCATTGTTGATTTGCCCACAGCTATTCTCCTATTGAATTCCAGTGCCGTCACTTCATCTTGGGTCATCAATGATCCGAGTAGGGTGAAAGTCTTTATAACTTCCAGTTTGTCGCCGTCCATCTCAAATGTGTCCCGGCCATACCTGGCAGTAGTCAATATCTTTGTCTTCTTTGTGTTGAGTAGACGTCCCAAGGTCGAGCTTTCCATCTTGACACAGCGTAATAAGTCTTTCATTCCATCTACACTTGTTGCTATCAATGTGGTATCATCTGCATATTTAGGATGGTTGATGATTAATCCAGCAATTTTGATTCCT
>JARQOD010000001.1:37892982-37993056 GCA_033576555.1 Oophaga sylvatica
CCAAGTTTCCTTGCCTTGTAGCTTGACTGCGGTACTTGTCGTCAGTAGAACTTGAAAAGGTCCATCAAATCTCGGATCCAGACTCTTTCTCACGTGTCTTTTAATGACTACCCAGTCTCCGGGCTGCAGGCTGTGACTCCAGGATCCTGGTTCGGATCTGGAAGAGAACTGAAGACATTATCATGTACTTTCTTGAGTCTTTTATGCAAATCCCTTACATATGAGCTTAATACATGGTTACTCATTTCCAGTGCTTGGGAAAGAAACATCCTAAACTAGGCACTTTGCCAAATAGTATTTCATACGGAGAAAGTCCAGTTTTCCTATTTGGAGTATACCTTACTGAATATAGGGCTAATGGTAAACATTCAGGCCAAGATTTCCCTGTTTCAGCCATGGCCTTTTGGATTTTTAACTTCAATGTCCCATTTAGTCTTTCTACTTTTCCACTGTTTTGTGGATGATATGGGGTGTGGAAAGCTTGTTGAATTCCCAGAGCTGTCAAAACTTCATTCATTATTTCACCTGTGAAATGTGTACCTCTGTCACTTTCGATCACCTCTGGTACTCCATACCTGCACACCACCTCCGCAAGCAGCTTCTCTGCGGTCGCCGCAGCCGTAGCCTTGGCAATCGGGAAAGCCTCCGGCCAACCTGAGAATAAATCAAAACACACCAACACGTACTCCCATGATCCTGATTTTGGCAGCTGAATATAATCAATCTGCAGTCTCTGGCAAGAATAGAAGGGCAGAGGGGCGTGTTTGGGTGGTGTCTTGACTACCCTTCCCTGATTATGTGTAGCACATACCATGCATCCCTGGATCAAACCTTCTATACAGGTGGAAAAGCCTGGTGCCACCCAATGCTTCTGCATCACGCTCATTACAGCAGTTTTGGACTGGTGGGTTGGCCATGTAACATCTGGGCAACCGCAGGGTACAACGCCCTCGGAAGGCATCGACGCATCCCTCTTCCCCATACCCCATTTGCTTCATTCAGACATGCACCTTCTTTTTCCCACTTTTCTACTTCCTCCTGGCGCACCTGAGCCTGCATCTGGGATAAGGCATCCTCCGACACAAAGGGATTTTTGGGAGCGCTTACCTGGTGCATCGTTACCCCTTGGAGTGGTCTACTGGCTGCTGTTTTTGCTGCTGCATCGGCCATTTCGTTTCCTTTACTCACCTGATCAGTGCATCTGGTATGTGCTTTAACTTTTATGACAGCTACTTCTTTTGGTAATTGTAATGCATCAATTAACTGCTGGACTGCGTCAGCATTTTTAATGGGATGTCCTGCTGCCGTCAGGAATCCTCTAGACTTCCAAATTGGACCAAAATCATGAGCTATACCGAATGCGTATCTAGAATCTGTGTAGATGTTAACAATTCTACCTTCAACTATCTTACAGGCCTCGGTCAGAGCCTTAAATTCAGCCTCCTGGGCCGACTGATATGGGAGCATTGGTTCTGCTTTGATTACTGCATTCAGGGAGACGATGGCATACCCGGTGTGGAAGGTACCTGAGTCATCTTGGTGGCGAGATCCATCTACAAAAGATTCAAAATTCAAAATCAACATTAAGTCTTTCAGTTTCAAACACTGTGGGTAGGCCTGCTGTTTCCTGTGCCATAAGCTGAACACAATCATAAGGAATCTCCTCTCTTGGATCTTCTTTGTACAATACCGTACAATACCTGACCTCCCCCCTAGATCCGAGAGAGGCAACAATGTGGCAGGATTAAGTGTGGTACATCTCTGCAAAGAAACATTTGAAGGCATTAAAAGTGCACATTGCAATCGAAGATGACGTGCAGCTGAAAGGTGTGCCAGTTGCACTTGGTTCAGTATGGTGTATACATCATGAGGTGTAAGTACTGTCAGTGGATGATCAAGCACGATGTCTGACGATTTGTGGAGCAATAGTCCTACAGCATGTACTGCCCGTACACAGGACGGGGCACCCCTAGCCACTGCATCTAGTCTTCCACTGAAATAGGCTACTGGCCTTTGATTGTCACTATGTAACTGAGTCAATACTCCTGCCGTGTGTCCCTGCTGTTCATGGAGATACAGGGTGAATGGTAGTTCATAGTTGGGGGTTCCTAGCGCTGGAGCTGCCACAATCCTGTTTTTGAGAGAATAAAAACAGTCTATACCTTCAGGAGTTAGTTTAGAAGGCACAATGGTGATACAGTCACAGAGAGGCTGCAGCCTGCAGTAGGAAACCTGTCCAAGAAATGTCCTAAGAGCAGCAACATTAACAGGAATAGGAAAATTCTGTACAGCTTCTTTGCGAGCGCTGGTCAGATGTCGAGCCCCCGGTTTAATGCAATGTCCCAAAAAGATAACTGAAGATTTACAAAATTGCAGTTTATCCTTTGACGCTTTACAACCAGCTTGGTACAGAAACAACATGAGTAATATTGTTGCAATGCGACACTGTTTCAGTGGGAGGCGTGAATCCAGGTGTTCTTGCCCTCAAGCTTCAGGGCAGTAAGAGTGGTCAGGACCACAGTGTAGGGACCCTCGAATCTGGGCTGAAGACAGTCTCTTCTCACAAACTTTTTCACGTACACAAGGCCACCAGGCGAGAAGTTGTGCACCGTGTCACCTGTAGATTCTGGGAGAGAAGCAGACACTGTAGAGTGGGTGTTAGTCAATTCTTTAGACAAAGCAATCACAAATTTTACCACTTTATCATTAATTTCTGACAGCTCCTGGTGCCTAATTTCTCCTATCTTGGGAGGGGCACCCACTGGGAACAGAGGTAGTGCAGTAGCTTCCGGATCAGGAACAGAGGCAGGGGCTGAAGGACCAAGCCCTGGGACAGGGGCCTCAGCGACGGGGACTAGAATCTTTTCCGGCTGTCCGGGTGGTTGGTAGTAGGTGCCAGAAGGCGTCAGGAGGGGATATAGGCCTGACTGGGTGGTTCCGGGTGTCCCAAGATGGCTGCCAGAGGAAGTGGGGTGTTGGCTGTTTCCGGGTGTCCCAAGATGGCTGCCAGGTGCAGCAAGATGGCCGCTGGAGGAAGGGGAGGGACCATTTACGGGTGTGCCAAGATGGCTGCTAGAGGAAGTGGGTGTCCCAAGATGGCTGCTGGGTGTGGGAGGGGCATTTCCCAGTGGGGACCAGGGGCGGGGAGCCCCACAAACACGACAGGACTCCGCCCAGGGCGGGTTCTGTTCACCACACACACGGCACACCCACCCTTCCGGTGATTTGGTGTCGGCACCATTATAGGGCGGTGGCTGGGGCGCACTGGGTACAGTGACGGGCATGATAGGGCTGACAGCCATTTTTGTTACATCAACAGGATCACATTCCGAACATTTTATGTATCCAAACAAAGGCTCAGCATTTTCTGAACCTCCTGCACCGTCTACCTCTCTCCAGCCTTCAATTTTCAAATCATTTGCTACTCTGAGATGTGCTTGTGCTTGGTGCAGGAGTCCCTGATCACTTAACATTCCTTTCTTCTAACTTACAAAATCTTTCCACACTGAAGGCTGAAGCCTCCCTGTACTGGGTAGGCCCATCATTTTGTATAAACTCCTCACATTTTTAACAGCCTTCTTGCCTGCCCGTGACTCCACTATCTCACCAACTCCCAAAGCACCACCCTCTAACTTGTGGAGTTTTTCTGATTTAAACATGCGCATCATGATGTTAACAGAGTGCAATGATCTGTCGCGACTCAGACCACCGGCGTCACTTGCAGGTCACCACCCGTCAATACAGAGTCCCCGCTCTATGCACTGACAAGACAAAGAGTCCCTGCTCAATCTGTCTCTTCCCTAACTGTGGATGGTGACTTTACAGCACAGTTCGCCGTGACACTCTTCACAGCACAGAGTCCCCGCTCTATGTGCTGACACCTGGGCTTCCCCTAATGAGACTTCCCAGGTTAGACAAAGAGTCCCTGCTCAATTTGTCAGACAAAGAGTCCCCGCTCTATTTGTCACCTCCCAGACGAAGAGCCCTACTCAATTCGTCCTTTTCCCTTGGAGGAATTTGATTATGCGCACCCCTACCACAATTCTCTACAAGATACTAGAAATTTGGACACCTTCAAACTGTCACGGGAGGCAACTATCTAGAACAGAGTACAGTGACCGGAGGAGGAGGAAGTGGTGCACACGAGTACGCGCAGGCACGCGACGTCACTCGCTCTGACAGTGCTGGTTCAGGACGTGGCGTAGGATCGCTCACGGTCTCACCACTCGACCGGTCACCCACTCAGACCCAAACAGACAGCACAGTAGGGCCTCACAGTGACTGAGACACAGGCAAGTGGGACACATATACAGGATATATGTTCTCAACTTACCGTGTTCTGGAGGCTGCAGTCCTCGAAGTCAGTCACCGCGGGCACCACCGGAAGTCCTTGGACGGGTCTGGCGGGCAGCGAGCCGTTGGCCACGCCCCACGTTGGGCGCCAATTGACGGGGTCGTCTCGTCAAACACTCGTCCTCCAGTCACTCCAGATTAGATTATGAGCATGGGTCGACCAATCAAAGTATGAGTCAGACACAAGGCTGGTTCAAACTTAGAGCACGCTCAAGAATGGTACTAGTAGCACCGATCTCAGCAATGTCCTGTCTTTATTAGCATACACGGGGTTATATAGACATAACAAACAGGATGACCCACGTGGGGTAAGCTATATTCATCTAATATCCGGCCAGCCCTGATTGGCCCATGTCTCCAGACAGATGTTGATGTCGTCTTCAATGGTTAAATGTCATTGTGGTCGTCATCAATGGCTTGATCCAACTTCGTCTCTCAGAAGTAGGCGTTGATCTGGGTCAATGTCTCAGGAGCGGATGTTAGCGGATACTGGTGCTATCTTTGAACTAAGTTTCGATATGAATCATGCGAGGTAAGGAAAATACTTGTCTTCAGAGCACAGAATAGAGGCAGTGCACACAAGCATATATATATATATGGAAATATAAGAATATAGAAATGGACATATGACATTAGACATTGGGCATATTATAATTGTCCTTTGCAATTGCAATCATGGGCAAACTGTTTATGTTTAGCACCTACCATCTCTGATTAATTATGTCTTGTTCAAGCAGGTTATAAAATGTAACGACAGGAAATGTAGCCGCGTGGGCTCATTTCTATGTCTATGATATTCTGCAGATATAAAGTTCATGTAAAGTTCAACCATTACATTTCCTTGTTGTGGTCTTGTCCAGACGTCGTGACATTTCCTCAGAGGAAACAAGTGTGGGTGTAGGTCGATGCTGGTGCAATCTTAGCTGAAGCATTGTTATATTTGATATATCTGGTTTCACTCGACAAGGAAAATTTATGTTTCAAAATGGATGCAGAACACAAAATGGTGGCAAAGCACATGTAAGCATATATATGTGTGTATAAAGTAGGAAAGTATATTTTACCTTGACACATGTATGCATATATAATAGAAACACATTTTAAGGGCATTCTATAGGTATTTAACCCTTGTATTTTAGACATTTACTGGGTAATTAACCCCTACTACGATTAATCTGTGATTATAGTCATTTTTGTGGCATTAGGTGATTTGTTATTTACATGATATGATCTCATTTTTGGCACCATTATTGTTCTGGTGGCCATGTAATATGTTTATTGTATCACGGCTCGGTGTCCCTTAAACAGTTTTTCTGCTGTTTTATTATATATTTTATTAATTTTCTATCAATAAAAATTGTTTTTATTATCTATGGGATCTCTTCTTTATTTTTCCCTTCTTTTGAATTTTCTACATTAAGGGAATGGTGTTTTTCATTTTTGAATGTAGATGTATGAAAATAGATAGCACACAGCATCACACACACATTAAAAAAAATGGACACACGGATGAAAATCTGATTAGAATTAGTTGAAAATCGTCCAATTTTTTTGGGATGAAAAGCAGACAATTTTTCATACTCTAGTCTTTAGCCGGCATTAAAGTCTCTGACGGCCGTAGTAGAAGGAGGATTCAGCCATAAAAACAGCACAGTGAGACCCCCCTCCTAAACGTGGCCTTCAAGAGTTTCCTATAATGGAAAATAAAATCAGATCGTTCTTGCGCTCCTTGGTTCCAGCGCCCGATTTCCGCCACTTTCTCAATCACAGTATTTTGGCTGCAGGGATGACATTTCATTGCTCTATTAGTTGGCCTCCCCGTTACTCGACTTTCCCCTCTCCAAACCGTCCTTAATGCAGCAGCCAGGGTCATCTATCTGACTAATTAGTACTCGGACGCGTCCGCTCTTCGCCAGTCATTGCACTGGTTGCACACTTAACTACAGGATCCAGTTCAAACTGCTTGTTCTCACCAACAAAGCTCTCCACAGTGCAGCACCCCCTTACAACTCTTCCTTCATTTCTGTCTATCGGCCTAACCAACTGCTGCGCTCTGCAAACGACTTTCGACTAACCTCTGCACTAATCCGTACCTCCCACTCCCGACTCCAAGACTTCTCCTGCGTTGCGCCAATCCTCTGGAATGCTCTACCCCAAGAAATTAGGACTATTCACAACTTGCACAGTTTTAGGCGCTCCAACAAAACACATCTGTTCAGAGCGGCCTATCACGTTCCCTAATCAAAGTCATTCTAGGTGTAAGTGTGCGTGTGTAGCCCATTCACTATCTGAGAATAACCCTCCATCAAACTCCACCACACCCAACAGCACCACAAATACTGGCTGGTGACCAGCTCATGCTGCCTTTATCTATCCTCCACTCCCTTAAGATGGCTGGACCATCATTGTATATACACACCTGTACTTTGTTTCTCTCCCCACCTCATTGTAGATTGTAAGCTCTCACGAGCAGGGGCGGCTTATTTTGCTTTAATTATTGTATTATCTTTAACGTTGAAACTTATGACTTGTGTATGAAACTGTTGAACTGTAAAGCGCTGCGGAATATGTTGGCGCTATATAAATAAAGATTATTATTATTTCATTAACGGCTCACACAATCGCTGCAACCAATCACTGAGCTCAAAGAAATATTTGGGCACCACTTCTCTAAAAGTGGAAAAACCTGTATTTTTTTTTTTAATACCATTTTGTGCACAGCTTTTGAATGCTTTTGTGGGGGAGGGAAGATGGCAGCCATATGGACCCTTTAGCAGACCCTCGGCTTCCATGATAACTCATCAGTTCCATTGTCTTGGCAAGGAGGCCATTTAAATGCCCATCAGTTTTTGACCGCAGCATCTAAATGGTTAGCAGCTAGTGCTGCGACTTCAGTAATCAGTGATGGTGGCATTTTGTGATGAATTAAGAGAAACCACAAAAATACTATTAGTTGTGCAGATCCATCTGTCCGAGAAGTCTCCCGTGTAGCTTGGTCCCTCAGTGGTTTCTCCGAATACACTCAACACTTACAGGGCAGTGTGAGGAGAGAAGCCACTGGGAACCTTTCTGTCTATCCTGTCTCCTGTACTGCTCGGTCCCCGGCGGCTTTTACAATATGTTTTTCTCTGAAATGTCGCAGCATTTGAGAGTCAAACATTCTGTAAGGTTCTGTGTACATGTTCCTGAAACTCAGTTTTTCCGTCAGCCATTTTACTTTCTGTCTTGCTGCAGCTGTCTTGCCCTCAGTCAATATGGAGTTTCCAGCTTGCATGTTCCCGCCCTGATTCTCTCCCTCTTGCTTCTTAAGCAGCCACAGCTGAGCAATCAGTGCTTCAGAATCAAGCCTGCAGTGAACCTGTGACCTGACTCCTGGAAGCCTTGGACCTTGTACTCCAGTTATTTCCTATTGTGGAACTTTGGAACACTCGTGGACTTTGGAACCTTGCTATTTGATAAATCCACGTTTGCATGGACTTATGGTAACAGAGAAGAGATCCTGAACCTGTTGTGAGAGTGATTGCTGAGCTTAAGTTACTCTGGCCTGCTGTGTCTCCTGCTTTTGTATCTGCAAACTGTGTGACTATTATTGCCACTTGTATGAAGTAATACAAGACCTTCTATATCAAACCTGTGACTCCTGTGTTTTCATCGCACCCAAGCACAAGACACTATATGAACTGTACTCCTTACATTACAAGATTCTGAAGCCAAACGTTAGTGTCTGCTGGGTCTGGAAAGGCTGTGTCTGCTGTAACTGTGGATATCAGATGTCCGGTTGTACTTTCTGTGATGACAGTGGTTGTGACTTCTCACAACCATTCCAGGTGAGCAATTCCCTTAAGTTTTTTTTTCAGTGTTACCACAGGTAAACACTATTGTTTTTTTTTTCTTTCCTCTTTTGTGTCTGCTGTAACTGTGGATATCAGATGTCCGGTTGAACTTTCTGTGATGATAGTGGTTGTGACTTCTCACAACCATTCCAGGTGAGCAGTTCCCTTAATTTTTTTTTCTCTCTGCAGTGTTACCACAGGTAAACACTATTGTTTTTTTTTTTTTCTTCTCCTCTCCTTCCAGTACTCCTGTCTTAAAAGATCTGGAAAATGGAGGCCCGCATAAAGGAACTTTGCGGAGTGACTGATAACATCCTTGCAGATTTGCAGACTATAAAAACCCGTTTTACAAACCTACAGGACCTCACTAATCACAATTTGCAAGTGTTTGGACAGACTGCCCAGGATTTGCGAGCCAGGATTGAGGTTCTAGAGGAGCGAGTCCAGGCTCCTGCCGTAGCCCCGAGTTCTGGGATTCCTAAGTTGCCCCCTTTTCGTTTTGGCGGTGAACGTGAGAAATTCAGGGGATTTATTAATCAATGCAATCTTTTTTTTTCTGCACATGCTTCACAATTTCCCACTGAACGATCTAAAGTGCTTACTATAATTATGTTGCTTACCAACAAGGCTTTGATGTGGGCAAACCCTCTGATTGAGACTGAGGATGATTGTTTGGATCATCTTGATGCTTTCATTTCAGCCATGGGGCAGGTGTTTGATGACCCCAATCGAGGTGCAACAGCTGAAGCAGCCATGTTAGCTTTGCGCCAAGGTAAGCACTCGGTAGCTGAATATGCCTTGGATTTCAGGAGATGGGCCCTTGATACCACCTGGGACAGTTCCGCCAAAAAATCTATTTTTCGAAAAGGGTTATCTCCACTGATTAAGGATGAACTTGCTCGTGCCGACCCTCCCACTGCGTTAGGTGACTTTATTAACTACTGCATCCGTATTGATACTCGTCTGACTGAACGCAGGCAAGAGAGATGGTTCGAAAGCAATCGCACTAACCTTTTCCTACCTTCCTCTCCAGCTAAGGAACCTTTGAGTAGGATCACACGGGAACCTGAACCTGAACCCATGCAGGTAGACTCTTTACAACGACGGGTTAGTGATGCACGCAAGGAACATCGTTTTAAGGAGAATCTATGTTTCTATTGTGGTAAGTCAGGGCACTTCATTATAAACTGCCCCAGCCGTTCTCGTAAGACTACTGCAGCACTCATTCACTGTGAGTGTTGCGAGAGGGGATCTGTTAGGTCCGAGCCTCAGGCTCCAGAGAGATCTGCAGCAACAGATCTTGATTTCTCGGACTTAAACTCCGTTACTTCTGAGGACGTTGACTGTGTAAACGCTGCAATTTTTCAAGTTTCCTCAGCGGTGTCCCAGCTGAGTTGTAAGAAAAACAATTCTCATTGCTTTCTTTCCATCAAACTCTGGGTTGACTCAGCTTGGGTGTCTAGCTCTGCTATGATCGACTCAGGGGCAAGTGGAAATTTTATGGATGTCTCCTTTGCTCTGAAACAGGGGATACGTTCAGTGAAGAAGGCTACTCCAGTACAGATGGAAACTGTGGATGGCTCCCTGCTGACCTCTGGACCAGTGGATCAGGAAACAGAGCCTTTGAGGGTTTTTATGGGTAAAGATCATCAAGAGAAACTGTCCTTTATGCTTATCTCTTCTCCCCACTTTCCCATTATTCTAGGGCTACCATGGCTGCAGGCTCAGAATCCTACCATTAACTGGGAGACCAAGGAATTACACTTTCCAGAGAAACAGATGAGTCCAAAAGTTTCAGCTTGCTCTGTTCCTAAAGGAACCATGTCAGTCCCTGAACTACCAGCTGTATACCAGGACTATGTGGATTTATGTGACAAGAAGAACGCTGACCAGCTTCCCCCTCACCGTCCATATGATTGTCCAATTGAATTATTGCCTGGAGCAGAGATACCTTTTGGTAAGATCTACCCCTTGGCGGGGCCCGAGCTAAAGGCTTTAAAGGATTACATAGACGAAAATCTATCCAAGGGCTTCATACGCCCCTCTTCATCTCCTGCAGGTGCACCCATCTTCTTTGTAAAGAAGAAAGATGGATCTCTGAGACCCTGCGTAGACTATAGGGAACTCAATAAGGTTACTATTAGAAACCGTTATCCATTGCCTTTAATCCCTGAGTTATTGGAGAGAGTGCGACATGCCAAAATTTTCTCTAAACTAGATCTCCGTGGGGCCTATAACTTAGTCCGTATTAGACCTGGGGATGAATGGAAGACTGCATTCAGGTCACGCTATGGACACTTTGAATATCTAGTTATGCCTTTTGGTCTGAGTACCGCCCCAGCCACTTTCCAACACTTGGTGAATGACATCTTCAGGGATCTCCTAGATACATTCGTGGTGATTTATTTGGATGATATTCTAATTTTTTCTAACTCCACAGAGGAACATCATGGACATGTGAGAATGGTCTTGGAACGTCTAAGACAAAATCATCTTTACATCAAACTTGAAAAGTGTGAATTCCATAGGACCGAAATTCAATTTCTGGGGTATGTACTGTCTACACAAGGAATTAGTATGGATGGAAGCAAGACCCAAGCCATCAAGGATTGGCCAAGTCCTAGAAATGTGAAGGAGGTGCAGCGCTTCATCGGGTTTGCCAACTTCTATAGACGTTTCATTAGGAATTTCTCTGAGGTAGTGTCACCTATCACCCAACTTACCCGGAAAGAGTCTAGGTTCTCCTGGACTCCCCAAGCCCAGGAAGCATTTTCCCGTCTAAAAGATAAATTTACCACTGCACCTATCTTAGTACATCCCAACCCCGAACTTGCCTTCATAATAGAGGTGGATGCTTCAGACTGTGCCGTTGGAGCTATACTCTCTCAGAGAACAGGTGAGAAGAATGTCTTGCATCCCTGTGCCTTCTTTTCCCAGCAGTTGTCTTCGGCTGAGAGGAACTACGATGTGGGCAATAGAGAGTTGTTGGCCATTATTGCCGCCTTCAAAGAATGGAGACACCTTCTTCAGGGAGCTGCACAGCAAATAGTCGTCCTGACAGACCATCGTAACCTTGAATTTATCAGGTCGGCTAAGTGCCTGACTCCTCGCCAGGCTCGCTGGAATCTTTTCTTAAACCAATTTAATTTTATCATTTCTTATAGACCAGGATCGCGCAATGGAAAGGCTGATGCACTCTCTAGGATTTATTCAGCAGAGACACGTCCACTTAAGGGTATGCCACACTAAACAATATCGCTAACGGGATCGCTAAAAAACGTCACTATTTAGCGATCCCGTTAGCGATGTTGTTGTGTGCGGCAGCTTCCAGCGACGAGCTTCCTGCTGTGATCTCGCTCGTCGCTGGAATCGTTCCGGACCCTATTTTCTCGTCGGCGCTCCCGCTGGGTAAGTATATATCGCTAGTGTGGCACCTTTTCTTAGCGATTTAGCGGTACTTTTGTACCGCTAAAGTCGTTAAGAAGATCGCTAACGGCGATAGCGTCGTTAACTATATCGCTAAATGTGGCCGCACTTAGCGATATAGAAACAATCCCGCTAGCGATCGCATTAGTATGCGTCGTTATCGTGATCGCTAGCGGGACTGTTTAGTGTGGCAGTACCTTTACTCCTCCTAAGACTATTCTTCCTGACTCTAGATTCCTGGGAGTGATTCATAATCAAGACCTACTTAAGGACATCAAGGAAGCATACCATGCGGATTCCTTTTTGGCACAACCCCCAAGGGACGTAAGTCTTGTCTTTAAGAATGGTGTGTGGATTCAGGGACAACGTCTGTATATTCCTGAAACAGTCAGATTAAGAGTATTGCAACTCATTCACGATTCCAAGATAGCTGGGCATAGAGGAATTCTAAAGACACAGGAATTTCTTTCTCGTTTCTTTTGGTGGCCCACTTGCAGGAAGGATGTTTTAAACTATGTCACTTCATGTGAAGTCTGTGCAAGATGCAAAACACCTCGCTCCTCACCAACTGGTCTGTTGCAACCTCTTCCCACCCCGTCCCGCCCGTGGGGATCCATTTCTATGGACTTCATTGTGGAGTTACCAACCTCTCAAGGGAAGAACACCATTCTAGTGGTGGTTGATCGTTTAACAAAAGCAGCTCATTTTATCCCTTGTGTCGGCTTACCCACTGCAAAACAGACATCAGATTTGATGATTAAAAATGTGTTTCGTTTACATGGAGTACCAGATGAGGTTATTTCGGATCGAGGGGTGCAATTCACTTCAAGGTTTTGGCAAAATTTCTGTGCAGCATTGGACATTAAAGTGAACCTTTCTTCTGCTTTTCATCCTCAGACTAATGGACAGACGGAACGAACCAATCAGACCCTGGAGCAGTATCTTCGCTGCTTTATCTGCCACCTACAGGATGATTGGGTGGATCTACTTCCACTGGCTGAGTTCTCTTATAACAACTCTCAGAGCGCCTCCACTAAGCAGTCTCCTTTTTACTCCAATTTAGGTTATCATTCTAATATTCTTCCTCGATTTCCCATAGAAACGCCTTTGCCAGCAGTGGCTGAAAGAATCAAGTCTTTACAAAAGAATATGGATCTTCTAAAGGGAAATCTGGAATTGGCTCAGGAAAGGTACAAGAAAGCCGCAGATAAATTTCGTAAACCTGCACCAGCTTTCAAGGTAGGAGACCTGGTCTGGCTGTCAACCAGAAATCTTAAGTTAAGAATTCCATCATCTAAGTTGGGACATAAATACATTGGACCTTATAAAATCAGTAAAATTATAAGTGCTGTCGCTTGTCGTCTTCAACTGCCCAGAACTATGAGAATCCACCCTGTCTTTCATGTATCTCTACTAAAGGCTGCGACACCCAATACGTTTCCTGGACGTTCTTCTCCTTGCCCTGACCCAGTGCTAGTCGATGGTCAGGAAGAATTTGTGGTGGAAAGGATTCTAGATTCCAGGTTGTATAGAAATCAGTTACAATATTTGATTAAATGGCAGGGCTACCCAGTGGAGGACAATTCATGGGAACCAGTCAATAACGTTAATGCTCCTCGCTTGCTCCGTCAGTTTCATCGGAGGTACCCACACAGGCCTGGTCTGAGGTCATCCGGAGGTTGTCCCTAAGGGGGGAGTAATGTAAGGTTCTGTGTACATGTTCCTGAAACTCAGTTTTTCCGTCAGCCATTTTACTTTCTGTCTTGCTGCAGCTGTCTTGCCCTCAGTCATTATGGAGTTTCCAGCTTGCATGTTCCCGCCCTGATTCTCTCCCTCTTGCTTCTTAAGCAGCCACAGCTGAGCAATCAGTGCTTCAGAATCAAGCCTGCAGTGAACCTGTGACCTGACTCCTGGAAGCCTTGGACCTTGTACTCCAGTTATTTCCTATTGTGGAACTTTGGAACACTCGTGGACTTTGGAACCTTGCTATTTGATAAATCCACGTTTGCATGGACTTATGGTAACAGAGAAGAGATCCTGAACCTGTTGTGAGAGTGATTGCTGAGCTTAAGTTACTCTGGCCTGCTGTGTCTCCTGCTTTTGTATCTGCAAACTGTGTGACTATTATTGCCACTTGTATGAAGTAATACAAGACCTTCTATATCAAACCTGTGACTCCTGTGTTTTCATCGCACCCAAGCACAAGACACTATATGAACTGTACTCCTTACATTACACATTGATGCCTGAAATTTATGGCCTAAGCACACGTACTTATGTGCTTATGGTACTGCGCCTCTTTCAGTGGAGACACAGTGGAGTAACTGCAGTACTTTGCTCTGCCCACAACAGGGCAGAGAAGTACGCCTGCGCAGGAGCGCGATGCCGGGGAGCCATGAAGCAAGCAGGAGGGCGGCATCGCAAGAAGTTGGGAGGTGCTGAACCTGGACCCGTGACACCCATCAGACCAAACCCCCCCCCAGGTGAGTATAATGAAACATTTTTCTTATCTTTCAAGTCGGATAGGGGGCTTATCTACAGCATTATAGAATGCTGTAGATAAGCCCTTAAAGGCAGTGGCCGTATCTTATATCTGCCAAAAGTGCTGACTGGTTCCCTTTAAATTTTAGTTTCATCAGACCACAGGACATGTCTCCAAAAATTAAGGTCTTTGATCCTGTGTGCATTTGGCTTTTTTATGTTTCTTGTGGAGTAATGGCTTCTTCCTGGCAGAGTGGCCTTTCAGTCCATTTTGATACAGTACTCGTTTCACTGTGAATACTGACACAATCTGACCAGCTTCCGCCATCATCTTCACAAGGTCTTTTGCTTTTGTCCTTGGGTTGATATGCACGTCTGACCAAAGCACGTTCATCTCTGGGACACAGACCCCGTCTCCTTCCTGAGCGGTATGATGGCTGGACATTCCCACCTGGTTTGTACCTGCGTATAATTGTTTATACAGATGGACGAGGCACCTTCAGGTATCCTGAAACTGTACCCAAGGATGAGCCAGACTTGTGCAAGCCTACAATTCTCTTCCTGATATCTTGGCTGATTTCTTGAGACTTTCCCATGATGCTACACAAAGAAGCAGTGTGTTTCAGGTGTGCATTAAAATACATCCACAGGTGTCTCTAACTCAGAAGCTTCCAAACACATGACATCATCATATGGGCAGTCCAGAATTGTTTAAAGGCATAGTAATCTTAGTGTATGTAAAGTTTTGACTTTGCAGTAAGTAATAAAAATGCCTTAAAACATTCTCTCATTATTCTGGCATTTGGCAAATATTAATTAATTAATTATGGTAATCATAATTGATCTAAAACGGGAAAGGTTTATTCTGATTTCTTATCAGATACTGAGAAAACTTGCATATGTGTCTTTCTATATAGTGTATGGAAACTTCTGGTTTCAACTGTAACCAGCTCCACTCACACAGGGAACATTGAATCCCCATTTTCATGATGAAGGGGGGTCCCAGTTGTCAGCTCCCCAGCTATTATTCCTTTATCACCTAACTTGTGGATAGAGCATAATTATTTATATTTTTCTTAAAGGATAAAACACCTTTAATGCAAAGTGGACTCAAAATCTGAAATAAAATTTCGTACACCGATGTCTTATAATAAAAAAAAACAACTTTATAAATTACAAAAGAAAATGGTATACTCAACAACCCAGATAAAAATTGCAAGACATTAATCTATTCCAATGCGACCCGCAAAGCAGAACAAAATCGTACTACGAAGCACAGCATGATAAAGGAGTTGTTATATATAGTAAACAAGCGTACAAAAACGTGCTAAAAAAAAAATCCCTGTGCCACATTTACAATCTATATACAATCATTTTTTCTCCTGCACAAATAAAATTTAAAAAAAAATATCTCTGCTTCCTTTTACCAGAACTAGGGGTCTTGGCCATATATATTATTATTGAAAAAGAGGTGTTTATTTTTATTTATTTATTTTTTTTACATATCGTCCCCTAGTGGTGGGAATAGGAAGTTGACTTTTTTTTTTCATTTGGGTGGTGAACATCAAAACAGGGCTTTGTAACATAGAAATAAAAATACAGGAAACTTAAAAATATTTTAGGGAATGTTCCAAATGGTCCAGTTTGTACGGGGTTACTCATTTCTGCATCAGGAGGTGTGAACACTGCCAAGGACGTCGTGTCTACAGGTGTGGTGCACAATCAGTAGTGCGCATGCATCAATGAGGGGCGCCGGACAAACCCTTCAATGCCGCTGTGAAACAGTAAAGGTGCTGCAGACAGGAAAAACAGGACAGTAAAGGTGCTGCAGACAGAAATATAAAAGAAAAATGACGTGGGCTATAAAAATCTTTCAATATTCAAAAGATATACTCTGCATATACATCTTTTCAGTTATTAAAAAATATATTTTTAGAAATTCTATGAGGTTTATAATTTTAGACATAAAATCTCTGTTAAGTAGTTGCTGGTTATCACTTTTCTCGTCTCAAAACGGCCCTCGTGGTTGCGCCAAGTCTGTGGTCTGCCATCTTGTTATGTTGCATTCTCGCTCTTGGCACGTTTTCTGGATAGACACAAAACATATATATTATATATCAGTCAGTATCACGCGATGCGGCAAATGTAACAAATGTTCTGACATGGCTTAGCCTCGCTTTTCATTTTTTTCCCCCTCTTCTTCCTCCAAAAGCCACAGCTAATTACATTTTCCATTGATACAGTCAAGTGAAGGCGCGGGATTTTTATTTTTTTTTGTGGGACGAGTTCTAGATTTGAATGACACCATTCACTTTACCCTATAATGTGTGAAAAAAACTGAATAAAAATTTTCCAGTGGGGAGAAATGGTGGAAAATAAATAAATAAATAAATAAATACATTAATTGGTAATGAATTCCATAAAAACAAAAACTCAAAAATAGAATGGCACAGCCAAAAATGAAAAAAAAAAAAAAAAACGACACTATTCCCCAGGTCGGTACAATTACAGCGATACCAAACTTAATTGTATTATTATTATTATTTTGGTGGCTTCAGTTTAAAAAATTGTAAAAAAAACTAAATTGTCTTGTGTCGGCATTTTCTAGAGTTCATAGCATTTTTATTTTTCCGTTTCTGGAGCTGTGTGAGGAGCTGCATCTTTTATTGGCATCATTTTGGGGTACACACAATAATTTCACCGCCTTTCATTGCCTTTTTAAGGACAGCAACAAAAATGAACGTCAATTCTGGCGTTTCAAGGTTTTTTTGTGTCTGCATAGTGTTTACTATTTTATACTTTGATAGATCAGACTTTTACAGACACGGTGATACCAAAGATGCTTTACTTCCTTCATTCCTTGACTTTTGGATGAGGATAAGGGGGTGATTCAAATTTTTCTCACTTTTTTTTTTAAACTTTTTAGCCCCCATAGGGGCCTTGAGCCTGCAGAATCGCTTGTTATATATACTGCAATAGTTAGATCAATGCCTTGCTCTTTATAGGTGCACCACGATGGCAAAGATCAGGGCCGGACTGGCCATCTGGCAATTCTGGCAAATGCCAGAAGGGCCTGTCTGGTCATGTGCTGCCTTGTCTGCTACGTTGTTAACAGAATTGGTGTTCTCAAGACACCCATATGGTTAAGAGTTGTGACGGAGCACAAAGTCGCTGACTCCGGCAACTACCCTAGCAGGCCACGGGTCTTGTATTAAATCTTGCTTTCCACCATCCAGGGAAATATTAGTAAGTTATCCCATCTAGTGCTTGGGGACGGGAACAACAAGGGCCTGTGTGATTTCAAATGCCAGGGCTGAATTTCAGCCCCAGTCCGTACCTGGCAGAGATGCTTAAACAGCAGCGACTGCAGCTATTTCCAAACGCTGCTGTTAGAGGCATGTGCAGACTGTATAACACAGCCATCACTTGCCCTGTGTGGAGTGGGCTCAGCGCCCGAGTGTAGAGAGATGGACAAGAGAGACCGAGTAACTGTAAGCGAACACCACCATCTGTTGGACAAAGGTGGAAGTAAAAAAAAAAAAAATTCTGTTACCAGGAACCAAGAAGGAAGTACATGGTCCCCAGGGGAAGAGTTTAAAGGACGGCACCAGGTCAGCTGACACCTGTGTCACAGTGACTAAATATAAAAGGCCTGGCCTGGCCAAGAAGAGGGCTCCAAGGGAAGCAACAGTTGGTCTTGCTGTAGCTCCAGCAGCCGTGTATACCAGCAAAGCCCAGACTTAGACGACAACGGTAAAGCACCGAAGACCCGAATGATGCTGGTCAACAGCCGAGGACCAGCCCCCATTAATACTGACCGAGGAGACCCTCGTCGGTGGTCAAGTACCAAACAAGCCTTTGGAATACCCGGCCAGAGACCCGAGCCTGAGCCGGACGACAAGGAGGATACGTGAGGGATGGGCCGTTATTTTCAGCAGAGACTTATGGTTTTGGGTGTGGGCAGGGGAAAGACAACAGATGAGACGGGGTCCAACTGATGCTAAAGTGGCCGAGAAAGCGTTATTAGACTTTGTCAGGGCCCGGAAAGTTGCAAGGGTGCCCTAGAGACTGTTTCCATTAAATACGGCGTTTGTCCTCTTCCTGGTTAGACCAAGGTTGGATTGTAGACCCCGAACTGATCTCGAACACATATCTCTTGTAATGTACTAACCAATATATCTCTATGCATGTAATTCCCTGTAAATGATACTGTGAATATTGTTCTTAAACAAAGTAGATTATTGATCCCGCCTGTTGTCTCCACTGTTGTATTCAGATCACTTGCTTACATTAAAGGCCCCGTTACACATAGCGAGATCGCTAGCGAGATAGCTGAAATGTCACCGATTTTGTGACGTAGCAGTGACCTAGCCAGCAATCTCGCTTAGTGTGACACTCAACGACAATCAGCCCCCTGCTGGGTATCGCTGATCGTCACTGAATGTCCTGGACCATTTTTTGATCGTTGGTCTCCCACTGGCCAGCGCGCATCGCTGCGTGTGACAGGCGGGAGACCAGCGATCAGCCAGCCGGAGCTGGTAACCAAGGTAAACATTGGGTTTCCAGGCGCCGGACGGCACCTGGAAACCCGATGTGTACATTAGATACCAGCGCGCTGGTGCAGGGGATCTGGTAACCAAGGTAAACAGCAGGTTTCTAAGCTCCGAGCGGCGCCTGGAAACCCGATGTGTACCTTGGTTACCAGCTCCCTGCACCAGGGCGCTGGTATCTAAGGTACACTGCCGGTAACTAAGCGACGTGCGTCGCTTGTTACCCGCATAGTCGCTGTCCTGATCGCTGCCTGAGCTGCCATGTAGCGACTCACCAGCGATCCTGACAAGTGCATATCGTTGTCGGGATCGCTGGTGAGTCGCTATGTGTAACGGGACCCTTAATGTAGTCGGCAGGATGCAACAATCTAGTGCAGAAATGGTGAATCAATCTGAAACCGGACCCACCAGGGGAGGCATTCCCTTCAGATCTGTGCTCAGCCATATACCAAAATTTACGGGTGACAATGTAATGATTAATGTCTGGGTTGAAAGTCTGGGTTGAAAGTCTGAAAAGTATGTTACACATGTACCCTATGACACCCGCCTTACAGGCAGAGTTAGCCTTTGGATGGAGAGGCCTGACAGACAGTCATGTTAGGCAACCTTGAGCCCGTGATACGGTAGGTAAGGTGATCAAGATTTTAGAGGACATGCACGTTAGAATGACCGATTTGAGTTAATTTACCCACTCGCCTCTATCATCGGGTTCAGAGAGAGGAAGACAGTTAATCAATACGTGAATGCTGTGCAGAAAGTAACGGCCCAGATTACCAAGTAAACCGGTGGTAAATATGGTGGCCAAGGCGCCCAGGATGAAGTATTTAGAGATCAGATGGTTGCAGGCCTGAGAGTCACTTACATGAGGCAGGCCCTGAAAGAACGTTTATGCTACAATCCCAACACGAGCTTCCTCAAGGTTGGAGCAGAAGCTAATGTCCAAGAACAAGAGGCCCGACTGTGGCAGGTATGGTCCGAAGCCAAGAAGTAACCGCCTCGGGGCTGCTTGAAGCTGAACCAGACTGGGCCCATGAATTACAGCAGAAAATGTGAGAAATTAGAGAACTACCAAGCATAAGAGAGGCCCTTGCTGCTACCCTGGAATCGAATCCTATACCCCGGGGTGACTTAAAGCAGGAAATGTGAGATATTAGAGGAGAGATACGGAGCATAACAAAAACCCATGCAGCTACCCCGGAAACAAATCCCAACAATATAACAATTCTGCAGACATGTAAAATGATTAAATTAGTGTGGCCCGGGGGTGTAGCTACTGGGGATGGACACGCAATTAGGCCCTGGATACTCAATGGCACAAGATAGGTGTGTGGCCCCAAAGGCATCACAGCTCCTTTTAAAGTCTTGGTATAGGAGCACCAGTCACATCTGTTATGTTTTGGTAGCTGAGGAGGCAGGAGCAAAAAAACGCATAGGCAGCCTAACACCAGAGAGGTTGGAAACTAATAGGTTGCAGACCCCTAAACTAACCGCCCAACTAGAAGCAGCCGTGGGACATTCCTACGGTGCCCTAGACGCCTCGTCACAGCCGGAGAGATAGCTATCCCTGAAGATGGAAAGAGGAAAGCTAACTGCCCCGGAGTAGACCCAAAAGAGTAGGAAGCCCCCAAACATATAATGGCGGTTAGACAAGATGAAAATACGAACATAGACAGAAAATAGATTGAGCAAACGCTGGGGCCCAAAACTGTCTAGATAGGATAGCACAGGAGAGAATACTGTCTGCAACCCAGAAAAACCCTAGGAAAAACTCCAACACTTCTGAATCCAAAAACACTGAGACCACACGGTCTCGACCACCTATATCAGATCTCTGGTGTGGACAAGTAGCTACCAGCAGTAAAATATCACAAGAACAGAGCAAATGAACAAATACAAAAAACGAACGGAGACCAGCACAAGCCCCCCAAAGGGGACCCGGCTGAACTCAGATAGCAATGCAGCAAGAAACAAGGAAATTCAAACCACAGTAAAAAAAATCTGAAAGTGACTTATCTGAATGCAAGCAGGACACAGCAGAAAAGCAAGCTGAATTCCAACCTAGACCAGGAAGAACAATTGATCACCGGCGAGGATCATGGGAGGTCAGCTCACTTATATCAGGCCAGCCAGTACCACCTGACAACCACTCCTCAGCTGCAGGTGTAGGACTCTTGGTGTTCCACATAGGTTCAATACCCTCAGCAACCACCAGAGGGAGCTTCAGCTCTGAAGTCGTCTCCAATACATTCACAACACACATCTTATTTGGAGATTTCCAGACACTTATAGCGATTCTCATGAAGCCCCTCCCCCCCAATTATGACATATCTTGAGACATGCCTACGATTGGATTCTGTACCGTTTTGTTAATTTTATAAGGTTCACTTACATATTTCTTTTCCAAAAGGGACGTTTTAGGATTCCAGCCTGTTAAAGAAAAAGTGACAAGGCTGATTATCTTCAGTAAAAGTTTGGCACAAAAGTTTTACACAGTAGGCTAAAGAGGTGCGAGAACAAGACTTGAGCCAGTATGACCAGTACTTATCTCCTCTGTCTCTGTCATTCTGGAACTCCCGCCAGGGGCACTCTCCATCTTAAATACTCTGTCCCGTCTAGACCCGTACTGCTAGGTTTCCTGATCCAAGACCAATCTCCTATCGATCACTTCTCTCTCTTAAGGGTATGCCACACTAAGCGAGATCGCTAACGAGATCGTTAACGAGATCGCTAAAACGTCACTATTTAGCGATCTCGTTAGCGACCTCGTTGTGTGTGGCATGTAGCAACGATGTGGCCCCTGCTGTGATGTCACTGATCGTTCACTAGCGTTCTGGACCGTTTTTTGATCGTTGGCGTCCCGCTGGTGAGCCTATATCGCTGTGTTTGGCACCTTTTGTGAACAACCTCGTTTGTGACGCATATGACAGCGGCGCAGGCGGGACTAGGGTTTTTAGCGTCACGGAGTGGATCGCAATATCTGTAAGTTCTCTTTTGCGTCACAGAGAGGATCGCAGAAGTTGCAAAGCAGGCTAGCAGGATGCAGAGAGCAGGAGCGATGCTGGAAATTCCTATGAATCAGATTGCTCAGTACATGCTAATAGATCCTAATGACCGCCAAAGTCGTTAAAGAGATCGCTGACCGCTGATGTGTCGTTTATGAGAACTCCTGTTTGGCAGCTACTAGCGACCTAAAAGCGATCACACCAACGATCTCGTTAGCTTGCGTCGTTATCGTGATCGCTAACGAGATCGCTAAGTGTGGCAGGATCTCGCTATCCTCTGTCTCCTCTCTTATTAACGACACCCTGGTCATGCGGCACTGCTCACATCAGACCTTCTGCGCACTCTGGGCCTTTTCTGATGTCTGAAACTGAATCTGTCCCTTCAGCTTAGCCTCTCCCACTCTGGGCTAGTCCCAACCATTAACTCTCACTTTCCCTACTGTCAAACAATACATATTATTAACACCATTAATGTATAGCACAGTTCGCATTACACATTACGGAAACACACTTGTTCACCCTTTTAGAACCCTGCTCAGGACCAGCGCTGAGTCATGGTGACCGCTTCTAGTGTCTGTGCTGCTGTTTGCTGCTGTTTGCAGCTCAAATGTCACATCGACGGTGCTGCAGACCGCTAGAGTTTTCTGGCAGCAACTTACTCCTTTACCAATTGAGATTACAGGCACAGTCGGCCATGCATAGTAGTAATAAAACTCGTAGTAAAAGTGAGGTCTTACTATGACCTCATAGGACGCAGAATTAAAACAGATTTTTCCAAAAATACAAAATGACTTTTACCTTAAATAAACAATCCAATTTGATTTCCTCACATTGAATAGATTTCTTCCAGTTTTTGTGCGATGCTTTCCCTCCATATTTTTCAAAAGTGATTACTGAAAATTTCTTCTTTTCGCAACGAATGCACAGATCATTGGCCGAGTCTACAATTATACAGAGAAATAGGATGGATGAAATCCTAGTGCGTACATAGACATCACGTCCGGCAATAATTCCATATACGGAAGTTAAATAGGATCTATCACCAGATTTCACATTACAAACTACCTGCTATTCTAAATACGTGTTTTTAGACCCAATGAGGCAGGTGTACTCACTCTGAAAATCCAGGTCATATCGGCTGTATGATCTTTTAAAAAAAAAAATCAAAAAAACGTTTTCCCATCCATTGCAAAGAGCAAAACCATGGCTAATCAGCTGCAAAATCTATATATATTACCAGCATAGGGATTTTGCTACAGATTTTCCCCTTAACCCTTTCATCACATGACGATTTTCCTTGTTTGTTTTTGTCCGCTCCTTTTTAATTTTTTTGGTCAATATAGCCATATGAGAGGTTGCTTTTTGCAGAGCGAGTTGTACTTTTGAATGACACCATTCATTCTGTCACACAGTGTACTGGAAAACGAGAACAAAAATTCCAAGTGCCGTGAAAATGCAAAAGATTTTTTTTTTTACTTTCTTATTTACCATGTTCACTATATGGTAAAACTGGCTTAACAGTATGATTCCCTAGGTCAGTACGAGTACGCAGATACCAAACATGTATAGGTTTTTTTTTTCTATTTAAGTGAAGAAAAATTCAAGAACTTGTATAAAAAAAAAATTAAAAAAAATTGGGGCTTTTGTTGCCATTTTCTGAGACTTGTAATGTTTTCATTTTTCATCATCTGGGGCTGGGTGACTGTTTATTTTTTGCGAGCCGAGCTGATGTTTTTATGGATACCATTTTGGGGTCGATATAATGTTTTGATCGCCTCTTATTACATATTATTGCAATGTTGCTGCTGCCAAAAATCCGTAATTCTGGCATTTTTTTTCTTGTTACGCCGTTTACCGATCGGATTTACTTCAGCTTTTGATAGATCAAGCTTTTATGAATGCAGTGATATCAAATGTGTATTTTTAATTGTTTTATTTTTAATAGGGCAAAATAGGGGTGATTTGAACTTTTGTGTTCATTTTCTTTCATATTTAATTTTTTTTAACTGTATTTAATAGTCCCCTTAGGGGACTTGAAGCTGTGATCGTCTGATTCCTTGTGCTATACATAGCAGGGCTTCAAAACTGCTACGTATAGCAGAAATCTCCCATGAACGTCAGCCACAAGCGACATTCACAGGAAGACCGTAATAACAGGCACGGGGGGTCTTCAGCAAACTTCACGCTGTCATGAAACCCATTGACACCCCGCGATTGCATGGAAATGCTGCTGTCAGAGATTGACAGCGGAATTTAACAACACCGCTCCACCCGCAGCTGTCAAAGGCACACGACAGCCGATTAAATCATGTGAGGGGAAAGATGCGGGCTTGGCAGGGATGTGACGAATGTTTACGTCATATGTCGTGAAGGGGTTGATGAATTCTACCCAAAGAAGTCACAGGCAATGGGATTTTTCAAAGCAGAAAAATTCTACCGTATATACATAGGAGTGTAAATATCTCCTACTTCGCTTGTAATGAATTACAAATGCACATATGGAAAATTGTGAAAAACCCTATAGAATACATTGCTTGATCAGAAATGTATAATAAGGGCTTGGTGATAATAAAAAATGTAGTTGGATAGTGTATACACTCACCTCCAGTCCACAGTGACTTCTTGAAGATTCCCATCTTTTCACCACACCGCACTCGAAATTTTTCATTGAAAACTTGTTTGGGGAACTCCACCATTACCGACACAGGTTTTATCACTGGGCAATGAGAAAACGCACCATCACTTAGGATTCCATGCCGGTGCCGAAAGAGCCACATGCACCTCTCTGAATACTCCAGCGGGTGTTTTTTCATCATTTGCTTAAGGGTAAATAATTTTATATTTGGAAAGATAGGACTCCTGCAAATTGCGGCATCATGTATATTTCTTTAAAAAAAACTTATTTTTGGGTCAACATATTTTTTTATCTGTCTCTCATACAACAACTGGGTGTTATGACACTTTTTGTCAGAAGGATGTGTCCGTACACAAGAGGAGGCAATCAGGATTGTAATACACAGTTGTTAATTTATTCATAAATTTTCAATCAGAATAACAAAAGAAATGCAACACAAATTTCTAATAAAACATACATTATTTTAATAAAATAATACATTTTAAAATAAAATATAGAAATCTTGCAATTTTCACACTGGACACTGGGACTTTTTTTTAGACTGACTTCCTTTCAGGAAATTCACATGTACATTAACCATAATGAACAGACCCCTTATCGTTTATATTGAAGCATCTAATGAGTGTGTGCAAATGTTATCGTGAAGTGAGGGGGAGGAGGTGAGCGGTGACATCAACTACTGTGAATAAATGATAATATGTTGTAGAAGTGTTAACCCTCGTCATTGTAAAAGTGCTGCAGGATATGTTGGCGCTAAAAAAAATAAAATTATTATTATAATTGTAATGTTGCCTGTGATAAGGAGACTGCTGAAAACTCTTCCAGGAAGTAAAAGCCTAAAAACATCCCAAATGACAGAGTGAAAATTGCAAAATTACTAATTTTCTTATCTTTAACACAGATCTTAAGCTTAAAAAAATGGCAAAATTTGTAAAAAAATACATTTAAAACACAACAACCTAATTTAACTATAATTTATTTTCTGACAACACATTCTCTTTGATAATGGGAGGTCTTAACCCCTTAGTGACAGAGCCATTTTGCAGCTTAATGACCAGGCCAATTTTTACAATTCTGACCACTGTCACATTATGAGGTTATAACTCTGGAACGCTTTAACGAATCCCGCTGATTCTGAGATTGATTTTTTTTGTGACATATTGTACTTCACGTTAGTGGTAAAATTTCTTTGATATGACTTGCGTTTATTTATGAAAAAAACGGAAATATGGCAAAAATTTTGAAAATTTAACAATTTTCAAACTTTAAATTTTTATGCCCTTAAATCAGAGAGATATGTCACACAAATTTCTTAATAAATAACATTTCCCACATGTCTACTTTACATCAGCACAATTTTGGGACCAAAATTTTTTTTTGTTACGAAGTTATAAGGGTTAAAAGTTGACCAGCGATTTCTCATTTTTACAACACCATTTTTATTTTAGGGACCACATCACATTTGAAGTCACTTTGAGGGGTCTATATGATAGAAAATAGCCAAAAGTGACACCATTCTAAAAACTGCACCCCTCAAGGTACTCAAAACCACATTCAAGAAGTTTATTAACCCTTTACGTGCTTCACAGGAACTGAAGCAATGTGGAAGGAAAAAATTAACATTTAACTTTTTTTGCAAAAACTTTACTTCGGAACCTATTTTTTTTATTTTCACAACTGTTAAAAGAAAAAATGAACCACAAAATTTGTTGTGCGATTTCTCCTGAGTAAGCCAATACCCCATATGTGGGGGTAAACCACTTTTTGGGCGCACGGCAGAGGTCGCAAGGGAAGGAGCGACATTTGACTTTTTCAACGCAGAATTGGCTGGACGCCATGTCGCGTTTGTAGAGGCCCTGATGTGTCTAAACAGTGGAAACCCATCACAAGTGACCCCATTTTGGAAACTAGACCCCCTAAGGAACTTATCTAGATGTGTGGTGAGCACTTTGAACCTCCAAGTGCTTCACAGAAGTTTATAACATAGAACCGTGAAAATAAAAAATCATATTTTTTCCACAAAAACAATCTTTTCACCCCAATTTTTATTTTCCCAAGGGTAACAAGACCCCAAAAGTTTTTGTGCAATTTGTCCTGAGCATGCTAATACCCCATATGTGGGGGTAAACCACTGTTTGGGTGCAAGGCAGAGCTTGGAAGGGAAGGAGCGCCGTTTGACTTTTTCAGCGCAGAATTGGCTGGACGTCATGTCGTGTTTGTAGAGGCCCTGATGTGTCTAAACAGTGGAAACCCCCCACAAGTGACCCCATTTTGGAAATTAGACCCCCTAAGGAACTTATCTAGATGTGTGGTGAGCACTTTGAACCTCCAAGTGCTTCACAGAAGTTTATAACATAGAACCGTGAAAATAAAAAATCATATTTTTTCCACAAAAACGATCTGTTCACCCCAATTTTTATTTTCCCAAGGGTAACAAGACCCCAAAAGTTTTTGTGCAATTTGTCCTGAGCATGCTGATACCCCATATGTGGGGGTAAACCACTGTTTGGGCGCACGGCAGGGCTTGGAAGGGAAGGAGCGCCGTTTGACTGTTTCAAACCAAAATTGGCTGGAATTGAAATTGGACGCCATGTCGCGTTTGGAGAGCCCCTGATGTGCCTAAACAGTCGAAACCCCCACAAATCACACCATTTTGGAAACTAGACCCTTAAGGAACTTATCTAGATGTGTGGTGAGCACTTTGAACCCCCAAGTGCTTCACAGAAATTAATAAACGTAGAGCCGTGAAAATGAAAAATATTTTTTTTTCTCAAAAATGATTCTTTAGCCCGCTATTTTTTTATTTTCCCAAGGGTAACAGGAGAAATTGGACCCAAAAAGTTGTTGTGCAATTTTTTCTGAGTACGCTGATACCCCATATGTGGGGTGAAACCACTGTGTTACACTCGGTCCCAGCGCTGGCTCTGCACTCCGTTCTGCTCACTCACCTGTCCCATCTGCTCCTCGGCGTCCTGTGTCCTCCTCCACTTCCTGGCACGCTGCTGGCAGGCCTCCAGATAGTCTGCTTAGGACGCGAGGCCGCGCCCACCGTCTCTCTTAAAGGGGCAGCGTGCATTTTTTGAAATAGCTAATTAACCAATGGCTGCGCACTCAGTACTATATCTGGTCACTCCACCATTAGGGGAGTGCCGGAGCAACGTGTTCTATCATTGCTACATCCGGTTCTGTTCCTGATCTGTCTGCGCTGCGTCTGCAGTCTCTGTGCTTCGCTGATACTGTTTGTCTCCTCAGATCATTGGCTAACCTGGACAATCTCGGCTATTACTGGCGCAAGTGTCATCTCGTTCCGCCATCAGCCATCCGTACCCGTGGACCGTGACAAGGTCACTGGAGCCAGCCTACCATCATCCGTTCTGGACCAGGACCTTACCCTTCTCCGTCAAGAACCCTCCACGGACTCTGTAAATACCTGTTACCCTTTTGGTCCCTCTGGGACAGCTGCCACGTGTCCGGGGTCTAACTGGAGGTAGCACCTGTGTCCTCCGGGTATTCCATTCTGGTCCTGTTCGAGGGGCCTTACTACGGGTACCCGGGGCTCACTAGTTACGCCCCCTTCGGAGCCCCCCGGACCGCGTTCTCGAGGTTCCACATTAAAAAATAAAAACGAATGTGAACTTCACCACCTCTGCCTCCGCTTCCATTCGTTACACACTGTTTGGGCGCATGGGAGTGCTTGGAAGGGAAGGAGCGCCATTTTGTAATGCAGACTTTGATGGAATGTTCTGCGGGCGTCATGTTGTGTTTGCAGAGCCCTTGATGTACCTAAACAGTAGAAACCCCCTGCAAGTGACACCATTTTGGAAACTAGACCACCCAAGGAGCTTATCTAGATGTGTGGTGAGCACTTTGAACCCCCAAGTGCTTCACAGAAATTTATAAACGCAGAGCCGTGAAAATGAAAAATCATTTTTTTTCTCAAAAATGTTTTTTTTAGCCAGCTATTTTTTATTTTCCCAAGGGTAACAGGAGAAATTAGAACCCCAAAATTGGTGTGCAATTTGTCCTGAGTACGCTGATACCCATATATTGGGGTAAACCACTGTTTGGGCGCACGGCAGGGCTCGGAAGGGAGGGAGCGCCATTTGACTTTTTGAATGCCACGTCGTGTTTGGAGACCCCCTGATGTGCCTAAATAGTGGAAATCCCTCAATTCTAGCTCCAACCCTAATCCCAACACACCCCTAACCCTAACCCTAATCCCAACCCTAATCCTAACCTAAATCCCAACCCTAATTCCAACCCTAATTGTAACCCTAACCTTAATTGTAACCCTAACTCTAATTTTAACCCTAACCCTAATTTTAACCCTAACCCTAATTGTAACCCTAACCCTAATTCTAACCCTAATTATAACCCTAAGGCTAGGTTCATTTTGCGTTTTACCAGCCCGTTCAAACATAGCGTTGACGGGCTGGTAACGGTAACGATATAGCATAACGCGATCGCGTTATGCTATACCCGCTAGCGCAGAGGAATCAGCAGATGATTCATCTGCACTAGCGGTGACGGAGCCCAGACGCTGCAGCCCGCGTCCGAGGCTCCGTCACTGAATGATGGCACGTCGCAAACGCATGCCGCTTTACGGCATGCGTCGCGATGCGCCCTCAAATGGGGGTGAATGGCAGCGTTAACGGACTGCGTTACACCGCGTTATACCGCAGTGTAACACAGTCCGTCTAACGGACTGCCATAACGCAGTATGAACCCAGCTTAACCCTAACCCTAATTATACCTAACCCTAATGCTAACCCTAATGCTAACCCTAACCATAATTATAACCCTAACCCTAATTATAACCCTAACCCTAATTATAACCCTAACCCTAACAGAAAAATGAAAATAAATATAATTTCTATTTTTTATTATATGTCCCTAACTAAGGGGGAGATAAATGGGGGGGTTATGTACTGTTTGTTTTATTTTGATCACTGTGATAGTTTATCACAGTGATCAAAATGCACTTTCTGGAGAATGAATGAAAAAAATTTTGAATCTGCCGCCAAGCAGATCGGCGGGCGCACTGCGCATGCGCCCGCCATTTTTTTTTGCAGGAAGAAGACGCCGGGATCCTGGGGCCTGCGGGAGGACGGAGGACACCGGTAAGTATAGGGGGTGTTCAGGGGGACACGGGGACCCTCATTTTTTTTTTTTTTTGCGATCGCGTCTATGCTTGCATAGACGCGATCGCAACACCGGGATCGGTGAATACCGACCCGGATCATGTTCTCTGGGGTCTCGGCTACCCCCGGTAGCCGAGACCCCAGAGAATATTTGCCCATCCCCCAGCACACAGCGGCACATAGCGGCGAGTGCACTGAGCATGCGCCCGCCATTTTCTTCATCGCACCGGCCCCGGGGGACACCGGAGGGCCCTGGGGCCACATGCAGGACATCGGGGGCCACATGGGGGTCCCGGGGACCCTTTTTCTCTGTCCTCTGATGTCCGATGACATCAGAGGACAGAGAAATTAAATGGCACAACTTTTTTTTTTTTTTTGTTGCGGTCGCCGTTATAGGGTTAATAACGGCGATCGCAATATCGGTGTCGGTAAAAACCGACCCGATTCATGTTCTCTGGGGTCTCGGCTACCCCCGGTAGCCGAGACCACGGAGAAAATGCGCCTCTGCGGGGCGCTATTCACTTTTTCCACAGCGCCGTTAATTAACGGCGTTGTGGTTTAAGTACCCTTAATGACCGCCGTTAAAAGGCGTATCGGCAGTCGTTAAGGGGTTAATAAGTACAACCCATAAGTGACATGTACGGCAACAATTATTAACATTTTGTAAATTGATGTTTATTCTGTAGTTAGAAATTAGGCACAAACCTCGTACTGCCCCATATTTGTCGTTTAGATGAATCCCGCTCCGTGTAAAGAAATCGATGTTGGTTTGCTGGGTTTTGCTTCGTCCATGTCTGTGCCCTTTTGATTGTTCTGGAACTTTAAGATGTAGATAAAGAATAAAACATTTCAATATTAGCACATATGATATAATATTAGTCAGTGGATCCGGATTAGAGATGAACCAACCTTTCAAGGTTCGGATCGGTTTAATTCGCCGAACGATTAGATGTTCCGACTATGTTTGACAAACAAACCAATTAGATTCAATGGGAGACCAAACCAAATGTATACACCTTAAGGGGTGAAAAAAAGCTTCCCAAACCGCTAAAATTAGGGGCAGACGCCACAAAAATTGGCATCAATTGACCCACAGTATACATTTGCATATGGCACAGCAGCAGTCAGCCATAGGCCATGCATGAGGTATCAGGGTCTGGCCCAGCATTTACAGCTTGGAATTGAAGTTTCAATGAGGACCTGGTGGTTAAGGGAGCGGTATAAGCCTTCTTAGCTGGGAGACATGATACCTCATGCAACAGCTCAATTTTTTTTTGTTTCCTAGCCACGCTCAGGGGGCACAAACATCAGCTTCATGGACTACTATTGGAGAGAAAAATGTGAGAATAGTGTGGCAACACAGCATACAATCTGAATTATCCAGGCATATTATTTCAGTAGGCCCTGGGACATGGGCTAGAGTTGGTGCGAGAATGAATATTGACACTTATTGTCACTGAATTAATGTTCCATGGGTGCCATTTGTTGACTGGCTGCTGATTAGCTATTGTGTCTGTCCTAATATTGCAGTCCTAGTATTGTTCTATCATCTCTAGGAAACAAAGGCACAATGTTTGTATGTTGGTAACCTATTGGTGCTCTGCAAATATGAAGAACAATATATACATATTGTTTGAATACTCCAGCAGTGAGGGATGGTCTCCTTCCACCTTCCCCAAGCCTGTGGTGGAATGCCTGAATGTGAAGTTGTGACGTACAGTACAGACCAAAAGTTTGGACACACCTTCTCATTCAAAGATTCTTCTGTATTTTCATGACTATGAAAATTGTAGAATCACACTGAAGGCATCAAAACTATGAATTAACACATGTGGAATTATACATTACACTTTACAAAAAAGTTTGAAACAACTGAAAATATGTCTTATATTCTAGGTTCTTCAAAGTAGCCACTTTTTGCTTTGATTACTGCTTTGCACGCAGAAAAGGTGAACGGATGGACTCTACATGCCTGGTTCCCACCGTGAAGCATGGAGGAGGGGGTGTGATGGTGTGGGGGTGCTTTGCTGTACTATATATATAGAGGAGGATCCGCCTGTGTTTAGGGAGACTGTACATCACAGTAACCATGTCATCATGGCTCCAACTGAAGAAATACAGAGCTGCTTCATTGACCATCACCGAACCCTCAAAGAAGTATAGAGAATCCAGGTTGGGACAATCAAGTTACCTAGCCTCGTACATCAATGGGCTGTCAGATTCCTAAGCTTGTCGCTATCTCCTTTCTGTGTGGGCTTGCCAAAAGCGGGGAGCCACTGGTGGGGGTAGTTGGCCCTGGAAGCAGCTCTTATCCCGGTGAATCAGCGGAAGGGTGAGACTCTGTAATTTGCACCATCTTGGGTATTTGCTGGGTCTATTCTATATGGTATTGTGTGTTGGTGGTTCAATAAATTATTGCCACACTGTTTTTCCCTCACCCTGTGTTGTCTGAGTAGTGTTCTGCTCACGGGGAGAGAGCATGAGCGTTCAGTGGTATGAGCCCTGGTCCATGCAGTCTTTCTACAGACAGCTGGGCCGGCGGACGAGAGCACCCACTAACCCTGTCTCTGTACAAATAGTAACACAGGTAGTTGACTGATTAATTGACCCACAGTAGAACCTTTTATAATGGCACAGAAGCAGTCAGCCATGTCCCAGGCATGAGGTACCAGGGTCTGGCTTGGAATTGAAGTTTTAATGAGGAACTGGTGGTTAAGTGAGTGGTATAAGCTTTCTTAGCTATGAGACTGATACCTTATGCAACACCTCCATTTTTTTTTTTAATTCCAGCGACACTCAGGTGGCACAAACATCAGTTTCATAGACTACTATTGGTAGAAAAATGTAATGAAAGTAACACAGGTAGGTGACTGATCAATTGATCCATAGTAGAACATTTTATAATGGCACAGCAGCAGTCAGCCATGGGCCATGAATGTGGTATCAGGGTCTGGGCCAGCATTTAGAGGTTTAAATTTACCGTAAGTTTAAATAAAGATAGGTGGGTGTGGGACCAGTATAGCCTTTGCTGGGATCCCTGATACCTCATGCAACAGCTCAATTTTTTTTTTCCCCAGCCAGACTCAGGTGGCACAAAAATCAGCTTGATCGAGCACTAATGTTAGAAAAATTTAAGGATAGCAACACTAGTAGTTGACTAAAAGTGCAGGCCTGCCTGTCTGTAAGCCCTACTGCTACATGCAACACACATGAAGGAGACAACTTGGAGTACAAATATTTCCCAAAATTAGGGGCAGGCAACAGGAAAGGTGGCATCGATTTAGCTACAGTAGAAATTTGATAATGGCACAGCAGAAGTCAACCATGTGCCTTGAATGAGGTATCGGGGTTTGGGCCAGCATTTAGAGCTTTGAATTGAAGTTTCAATTAAGACGTGGTAGCTAAGGGAGCAGTGTAAGCCTTCTTATCTGGGAGCCCTGATACCTCATGCAACACCTTTTTCTTCCCAGCCATACTCAAATGGCACAAACATCAGTTTAATACAGTACTATTGGTACAAAATGTAAGGAAAGTAGCACAGGTAGTTGACTGAAAGCGAGTGCAGGCCTGCCTGTCTAGGATCCCTACTTACACAGGCAACCCACCAGATGGAGACCAAACTTGGAGTCTCCACATTTAAAAAAATGGTTTGTAACATCATCAGCAGTAGCAACAGCAGGCACAGAATACACCACAAAGATAACACAGACCGCAATAATGCAAGATCAATACAGGATGCCAAATATGACACCATTGCCTAGTCTGCCCAATCTGCGACTGGGGTGCAAAAGTCATTGGAGATCCATGAATTGTTCATTTTGATGAAAGTTAGGCGGTCTACATTTCAGGGGACATCTGGATGCGCTAATCTGTCAGGACACCACCAGTAGCGCTGAAGACACGTTCTGAGAGAACGCTGGCTACCGGGCATGACAAAACCTCCAAGGCATCACAGGCGAGCTCAAGTTGCTCTTTCATTTTTGAAGACCAAAATGAAAAAGGGTCCAAACCGCCCCTGATGGCATTGATATTGAGCTCCAGATACTCCTGCACCATCCTCTCCAGTTGTTCACAACATGCCAGACTTGTTCTCTGTTCTGCTGGTGCATGGGCTGTTGTAAAAAATGTGTTAAACGTCTCACAGAAATTGCTTATGCCACATACACTCCAGCTGCTAATGTTTTTGCGATGAGGCCTTCACGTTCCCGGGGTTGGACGTCTAAAAGTGAGATGCACACTGTGTGCCTCACTACTGTCTTGAGGAAAACCACTCTTAAGATTGTCTGCAAGCGTATTTCGATAGTCCAGCATGCACGCATCCCTTTCCAGGGGGGATGGGGGGTGAGAAGCATCTGGTTAAATTTACTCTCGTACCATGGATTTAACAGATTGGCAACCCAGTAGTCAGCACTATTTCTAACCCTAAGAATAGGGCATTGTGTTGAAGATGCAGCAAGAAGATGCTCATGTGTCAGGCGCTTCCATGAGGTCCAATACCATGGTGTGTTGGTGGCAGGTTAACACTCAAGGTTGCTTGCTCCCTCCCCCCCACAAACCACAGACAACAGAGAAAGGATCATTATCCTCTTCATCTCTTGACTGTTGTGTGTCCATCACCTCGACCTTCTCCATTTGTTCCTCAGCGCCTGCATCTTCACTAACAGTTTGTTTGGTACCATGAGCCCCCTTGATTGCTGTAAGCCACCCTCCCATGGCACTTGCCTGTGCGACGACAGTCCGGAAATTTCAGATATTGTTATCCGTTCCGCATCTTCCTCCACTTCCACCTCTTCCTCTGGGATTATCACCTCCTCATGCAGACTATTCAAAGTGTGCTCCAGCATGTAGATGACCGGAATAGTGATGCTGATGACCGCATCGTCAGTGCTAACCTTCTTAGTAGCCTTTTCAAAACTGTGTAGAGGTCCTTCACCTATCTCCACTCCACAAGCGTGATTTGCACCACGTCCGGACTGCGTTGGCCCAAGCTATGCAAAAGGACATACTGCACCAAGGCTCGTCGCTGCTGTCACAGCCGCTGCAACATGTGCAGAGTGGAATTCCACAGTGTCGGAACATTGCTAATCAAATGGTTAACCGGTAGGCTGAAAGACCTCTGTAGCAATGCAAGTCGATGACCTGCGGGGTGTGATCGTCGGAAGTGAGCAGACAGTGACCGTGCTTTCTGCAGCAGCGCATCCAGGCCGGGACAGTGGTGGAGAAATTGCTGTAACACCAGGTCGAGGATGTGTAAGGGGGTGAAGGAGTATTACTGTTTCGCCCTGCCCCTTAAGTGTACTTAATGTTTCCTATGTAAATAATCATTGCATAGTTATAAACATTCAGTGGTACTGCTACATAATCTTATGTATTACCGCTAATATTTATGGTACTGCCACATTCATGGTGTGTTACCATTATGTATATATATGATTGCCTATGTCTTGTGTTCCTTTGTATAACATTGCATTATGTAATGTGTTTGATGTTCTTTACGCATGTATAGCTTAAGGAAAGGTAAGTGCATCCTTTTGGGACAATATAGGAGGGCACTTTAGTATATAGTTTCTATACCTGGGTTAAGTGTAATTCTGTTGTGGGCCACTAGGTGGGGGCATACTAATGGGCCTTGTTAGGTATAGCTGATAGGTAGTTCACATAGGGTTAAATGTAGGAGGGGCTGCCAGGTAGTAAGACAGGAGTTTGTAGAAAGTTAGCTCAGATGGGGCCAGCATGCCCAAGTGTCCACAAGGGCTTAGGCCCGGACAACCGGCAGCCGCGCAACGTTTACGTACAGCAACCCACGTTACCCACGACTGCTGCATAGTCTCGCAGTGGGCCTGTACAGAGAAGAAAGATTTGGCGTCTTACCAACTGGGCCAATGCTTTTAGGGAAGAAGTTGGCTGGACCAAGAAAGTGAAGGGAGCTGGAGCTTTGACGAGTTCGGTACAGATGGGCCGGATGCTTCACCGGGGGCCACCAAATGTAGTGATTGAATTCAGTTCTGGGGTGAAGCAGGCTGAAGGAAATGTCATTATAGCAGGTCAGGCATTGAAGGAACTGAATGGAGTAGTCTAGGACGGTCCGGTCCAGGCGTGTACTGCACAGAAGTGATAGCAAAGCAGAGAAAAATAAGGAAACTAATTAAACACCTGTTGTGCCAACTGTGGATGTAATGTGTGAAGAGTTAAGTAAAGTTCATTGTGGATCTCTGTGAATACTTCTCCGTCCAATTATGACAAGAGCATTCTTAAAGTTATACCTTTATTGGCTAACCAGAAAATTATATGTTCGCAAGCTTTCAGAGCGCAGAGGCTCCTTCTTCAGAGGCTCCTTCACAGATGGATTTGAAAAATCTCCTGAAGAAACTGGCACTCCTGAAGAAGGAGCCTCTGTGCTCTGAAAGCTTGCGAACATATAATTTTCTGGTTAGCCAATAAAGGTATCACTTTAAGAATGCTCTTGTCATAATTGGACGGAGAAGTATTCACATCGATTTTTCTGGCTAACACGGTACCACAATATAATTTATTATTGTATACCATTGTGGATCTCTGAATGATTCAATGTTGTCCTAAATGACTAATGATGATAAATATAATCCTCCTGTGTGTAATCAAGTCTCCATATAAACGCACCTGCTCTTTGATAGTCTCAGGGTTCTGTTTAAAACACAGAGAGCATCATGAAGACCAAGGAACACAACAGGCAGGTCCGTGATACTGTTGTGGAGAAGTTTAAAGCTGGTTTTGGATACAAAATGATTTCCAAAACTTTAAACATCACAAGAAGTACTGTGCAAGCGATCATATTGAGATGGAAGGAGTATCATACCACTACAAATCTACCAAGACCTGGCCGTCCCTCTAAACTTTCATCTCAAACAAGGAGAAGACTGATCAGAGATGCAGCCAAGAGGCCCATGATCACTCTGGATGAACTGCAGAGATCTACAGCTGAGGTGGGACATATGACAACAATCAGTCGTACACTGCACAAATCTGGCCTTTATGGAAGAGTGTCACGAAGAAAGCCATTTCTCAAAGATATCCATAAAAAGTGTCGGTATAGGCAACAGTTGGCTGTAGGCGTTCGACCCTCCTCCTCCTCCAGAAGCGAAAGCTCGTCAACAGAGCGCAGTCGCACGAGCACTCCATCCACAACTGCCAGAATTGCACACGAGGTGTCCCACTATCGAACAGCTAGTGGTAAGCGTCAGCAGTCTGTTTTAAAAATGATGTCTTTGGGCGACAACAGACACACCGCGGAGGTACTGGCCGACTACTTGCAGCGAGAAACTGAGTCATGGCTGGGCAGTATACATATTGAGCCAGGCAAGGTAGTCAGTGATAACAGCTGTAATTTTGTGGCGGCCATAGCCCTGTCAAAACTCAGACACATACCTTGCCTGGCTCACACCTTGAACATGGTGGTGCAGTGCTTCCTAAATAATTATCCGGAGTTAACAGCCCTGCTCCATAAAGTGCAAAGACTGTGCTCACACATCCGTCGCTCGCCCGTAGACTCCAGTCGCATGCAGAGGCTGCAGCGATCTCTCCACCTCCCCAAGCACCGCCTAATCATAGACATTGCAACAAGGTGGAACTCCACCATGCACATGGTTGAGAGGCTGTGCGAACAGAGGCAGGCTGTAATGCATTTATGGGAGGATACACGGGCAGGCAGTTTGAGGACAGACATGGAGTTGTCGGGTGTGCAGTGGTCAAAGCTGAAAGACCTCTGTAAAGTCCTTCAGTGTTTTGAGGAATGCACACGGCTGGTAAGAGCAGACGACGCCATCATAAGCATGAGCATCCCACTTATGCGTCTGCTCATGCAAACTTTGACGCACATTAAGGATCAGGCGTCTGCAGCGGATGAGGAAAAGGGAAGCCTTGATGACTGTCAGCCATTGTCTGCTCAGGGAACTGTCCTGGACGAGGTGGAGGAAGAAGAGGAGGAGGAGGGGGGATGATTATTTTGGGGAGGAGGATGCTTCTCAGGGGGCAAGAGAAAATGTTGGCTTGCCAAGTTCTGGTCCAAGGTTTGTGCGTGACTGGAGGTATGTGGATTTGGCAGAAAGTGCTCCTCCACCCACCACTGGCAGTGCATCACTGACACCTGTAACATTGGCCCACATGTGTGATTATGCCTTGCGGATCCTAAAAAGGGACCCCCGCATTGCCAAAATGATGAAGGATGACGACTACTGGTTGGCCAGCATCATCGATCCACGCTATAAAGGCATAATGCCACAGGAGAACCTAGAGCTAATATTGGCCAACAAACAAGCAACTGTGGTAAACCGTTTGTTAGAGGCATTCCCAGCAAACAGCAGCGATGCAGGTTCTACCACGAGCCGTACTGGGCCAAATGGAAGAGGTGTTCATTGTGCACACAGCCGAAGTGGCGTTGGAAACAGGGGTTTCATGACCATGTTGTGGACTGATTTCTCCAAGACAGCTCACATGCCTGGCAATCAGGAATCTATTGCAACAGAAAGGAGACAGCAGTTGTCATCTATGGTTACAAATTACTTCTCCCCTATCGATGTTCTCCCTCACCGGTCATTCCCCTTTGACTACTGGGCCTGTAGAACTGGACACCTGGCCTGAATTGGCACAATATGCCTTACAGGAGCTCGCTTGCCCTGCTGGTAGTGTGCTATCTGAAAGAGTCTTCAGTGCTGCAGGATCAATCCTGACAGAAAGAAGGACCCGTCTGTCGACGCAAAATATTGATGATCTAACCTTCATTAAAATGAACCATGCATGAGTTTCAAAGGATTTTGTCCCACCTTCCCCTGATGACACATAGGTTGTCAGAAAAATGGCTCGCTTTGTCCTCCTCTTCCGCGGACTTCTCAAATTCCTCCATTTGCAGCTACTTTACATCCATTATACACTTCAACATATGCCATTTTTGCCACCTCCCGATCTGGGCTGTCCCCCCCTCCTCCACCCCCCAACTTTTTATATTCTGGGGTGATCCATACTGAGCCTGTGACAGCCTGTGTCTGATTCTGGCAAAATATACAGAGATTTTACATTTCCCCAACCCTGTATACAGCTGTACGCTTGTAATACATTACCCTTTTTCTAGTTTTTATATTCTGGTGTGATCAATACTGCGCCTGTGAGAGGCAGTGTGTGAATCTGGCAAAATATACGGAGATTTAAAATTTCCCCAACCCTGTATACAGCTGTCTGCTTGTAATCCATTACCCTTTTTCTAGTTTTTATATTCTGGTGTTATCAATACTGAGCCTGTGAGAGCCAGTGTGTGACTCTGGCAAAATATGCGGAGATTTTCTATTTCCCCAACCTTGTATACAGCTGTCCGCTTGTAATACATTACCCTTTTTCTAGTTTTATTATTCTGGTGTAATCCATACAGAGCCTGTGAGCGTCTGTCTGTTACTCCGGAAATAAATATGGAGATTTACAATAACCCCTAGACTGTATACATCTGTATGCTTGGGATACAGTACCCTTTTTTTGCAGAAAGTCGTCCTCCCCCCAACCGTAAGTGCATCATTGACACCTGGAACATTGGCCTACATGTGTGATTATTTCTTACGGATCTTTTTATATTCTTGTGCAATATTCTTGTGTAATCCATACTGAGCCTGTGAGCGTCATTGTCTGACAACTGAAATATATACGGTGATTTCCAATATTTTACCTAGACTATATATACCTGGTATCTGCTGATACAGTACCCCTTTTTCATCTTTTTATATTCTTGTGTAATCGATACTGAGCCTGTGAACGTCATTGTCTGCCTCCTGAAATATATGTGGAGATTTAGAAAATTTTCACTATACTATATATACCTGGTATCTGCTGATACAGTACCCCTTTTTCTTCTTATTCTATTCTGGTGTAATCCATACTGAGCCTGAGAGCGTCAGTGTCTGCCTCCTGAAATATATACAGAGTTTTTTAATATTTTCACTATACTATATATACCTGGTATCTGGTGATGCAGTACCCCTTTTTCATCTTTTTATATTATTGTGTAATTCATACTGAGCCTGAGAGCGTCAGTGTCTGCCTCCTGAAATATATACAGTAATTTCCAATATTTTACCTAGACTATATATACTTGGTATCTGCTGATACAGTACCCCTTTTTCTTCTTATTATATTCTGGTGTAATCCATACTGAGCCTGAGAGCGTCAGTGTCTGCCTCCTGAAATATATACGGAGATTTTTAATATTTTCACTATACTATATATACCTGGTATCTGGTGATCTTTTTCAGCTTTTTATATTGTGGTCTAATCCATACAGAGCCTGTGAACGTCTGTCTGTTACTCCGGAAATATATCCGGAGATTTAAAAATTACCCCAACACTGTATACAGTTGTACGCTTGTAATACATTACCCTTTTTCTACTTTTTATATTCTGGTGTAATCCATACTGAGCCTGAGAGCGACATTGTCTGCCTCCTGAAATATATACACAGATTTAGAATATTTTCACTATATTACCTTGTATCTGGTGATACAGTACCCCTTTTTTTGTCCTCCTCTTCCTCGGACTTCTCCAATTCATCCATTTGCAGCTGCTTTACGTCCATTATACACCTCAACATATGCCATTTTTGCAACCTCCCTATCTGGGCTGCCCCACCCCCCAACTTTTTATATTCTTGTGCAATCCATACTGAGCCTGTGAGCGTCATTGTCTGCCTCTTGAAATATATACGGATATTTAGAATATTTTCACTATACTACCTTGGATCTGGTGATACAGTACCCCTTTTTCATCTTTTTATATTATTGTGTAATCCAGACTGAGCCTGTGAGCGTCATTGTCTGCCTCCTGAAATATATACAGATATTTAGAATATTTTCACTATACTACCTTGGATCTGGTGATACAGTACCCCTTTTTCATCTTTTTATATTCTTGTGTAATTCAGACTGAGCCTGTGAGCGTCAAAATCTGCCTCCTGAAATATATACGAAGATTTATAATATTTTCACTATACTATATATACCTTGTATCTGCTGATACAGTACCCCTTTTTCTTCTTATTATATTCTGGTGTAATCCATACTCAGCCTGAGAGCATCAGAGTCTGCCTCCTGAAATATATACGGAGATTTAGAATATTTTCACTATACTATATATACCTGGTATCTGCTGATACAATACCCTTTTTCAGCTTTTCAAATTGTGGGCTAATCCATATTGAGCCTGTGAGCGTCTGTCTGGTACTCCGTAAATATATACGGAGATTTACAATGACCCCTAGACTGTATCCAGCTGTCCGCTTCTGATACAGTATCCTTTTTGCCACAAATTCCTCCTCCACCCACCACTCTAAGTGCATCATTGACACCTGGAACATTGGCCCACATGTGTGATTATTTCTTGCGGATCTTTTTATATTCTTGTGTAATCCATACTGAGCCTCTGAGAGCATCAGTGTCTGCCTCCTGAAATATATACTGAGATTTAGAATATTTTGACTATACTATATATACCTGGTATCTGCTGATGCAGTACCGCTTTTTCTTATTATATTCTTGTGTAATCCAGACTGAGCCTATGAGCATCAGAGTCTGCCTCCTGAAATATATATGGAGATTTAGAATATTTTCACTAAACTATATATACCTGGTATCTGCTGATACAGTTCCCCCTTTTTCTTCTTATTATATTCTTGTGTAATTCAGACTGAGCCTGTGAGAGTCAGAGTCTGCCTCCTGAAATATATAAGGAAATTTAGAATATTTTCACTATACTATATATACCTTGTATCTGGTGAAACACTACCCTTTTTCAGCTTTTTATATTCTTGTGTAATACATACTGAGCCTGAGAGCGTCAGTGGCTGCCTCCTGAAATATATACTGAGATTTAGAATATTTCGACTATACTATATATACCTGGTATCTGCTGATAGAGTACCCCTTTTTCTTCTTATTATATTCTTGTGTAATCCAGACTGAGCTTGTGACCATCAGTATGCCTCTTGAAATATATACAGAGATTTATAATATTTTCACTATACTATATATACCTGCTGATAGAGTACCCCTTTTTCATATTATATTATTGTGTAATCCATACTGAGTCTGAGAGCATCAGTGTCTGCCTCCAATAAATATATACGGAGATTTAGAATGTTTTCACTATACTGGAGCACGCTTGCCCTGCTGGTAGTGTGCTATCAGAAAGAGTCTTCTGGCTCAAGAAGGCCTGGAAGGCTCCCTTTACTGGGAGTAGGTAAACTGCTTTTAAAGCCGGAGCATCAGGAACAGATTTTGGCTTACATTGTCGAAACAGCCTCCATCTCTATCGCCTCTTCTGAACTTTCAAAAAATGCAAGGATGGAATCGTCAGTGCAGGCTCCTGGTCAGGAACAACCCTTTTCCTTGTGTGCTTCACCCCCACCAAAAGTGAAGGATGCGGCAGCCCACACTTCAGATTACTCCATGGAGCTATTTTCACATACCATGCCTGGGTTATCAAGTCAAATCCTGAATTCCCCAGTCCAACATGAATCAGAAATGGAGTGCACTGATGCACAGCCACTGCTAGATGATTCTGCTGGTACATTCACCCAGAGCACTACATTTCCCTTGCAGTCTACTGAGCCAGAATGTGAGCCTGATGAAACTCAGGTGCCCCAGATGAAATTGAAGAGGAGATGATGGATGACCCAGTTGTTGATCTATTGGGGTAAGAGGGTGCCGCTGGCAATAGCTCAGAAGAGGAGAAGGATCCGCAGCAGGCATCGACATCGCAGCAGCGGTTATCTGGCAGGCCCGTAGCAGTCCAAAAAGGTGTTAAAAAGCAAAAAGAGTTGCAGGACAGCTTGGTCAGACGGTCAAATTAGCACAGCGTGCAATCCCTGAAAATGTATACCATAGTAGGCAGAGTGCAGTGTGGCACTTTTTTGATCTAAATCCTATTGATGAGGCAAAGGTTATCTGTAAGAAGTGCGGAAGGACCTTTAGCCAGGGGAAAAATCTCCGAAATTTGAATATCAGTTGCATGCTTAGACATTTAATGAACATGCACTTGCAAGCGTGGACGGACTACAAAACCTACAAATCCCCCCCCCGCAGGGCCGGCGTCAGCAACTGGAGAACCTGGGCACTTCTCTGACCAGGTGGGTGGGTCGACTCGTGGGCGACGGCACTGGCACAGGGCCCCTCAAATTACAAAAATGTGTCTCTGACGGTGGGAGGGCCCACTCGCCGTCAGACACATCGGTTTTACTATGAGGGGCCCTGTGCCAGTGCCGTCGCCCATGAGTCGGCCCCCCCCTGCTTGCTCAGGGCCCCAGCACTTGCAATTCTTACCTCTCCCTGCTCCACAGCTGTGACGTCTTCCGCGTTTCCTGACAGTGACAGTCAGGTTAGAGAGCGCGATGACGTCACATCTGTACGCCCTGTGCCTAAACAGTCCAAGTGCAGAGAGCTGTAAGATGGCGACGCTGAGGAGTCCAGAGAAGAGCAGTGCACAGCGAGGAGAGGTATTTCATTTTTGTAATGTTTGGAGGAATATATGTTGAGCATTATACACTGGATCATTAATAATGGGGCCCAATATATATGGAGCATGATTTTGGCCCATAAGACACTGGAGCATCATCCATGGGGCCCATCATATACTGGAGCATTGTAAATGGGGCAGATCAGACACTGGAGCAGCATCCATGGGGCCCATTATATACTGGAGCATTGTAAATGGGGGACATCAGACACTGGAACAGCATTTACAGGGCCCATTATACACTGGATCATTAATAATGGGGCCCAATATATTTGGTGCATGATTTTGGCCCATAAGACACTGGAGCATCATCCATGGGGCCAAAATAATACAGGAGCATTCTAAATGGGGCAGATCAGACACTGGAGCAGCATCCATGGGGCTCATCATATACTAGAGCATCATATGGGGTTCATTATTTATGGAGCATCATATAGGGTATGGAGCATCATATGGGGCACATATGGGGCCTATTCTGTATGGAGCAATATATGGGGCCCATCATATACTGTATGGAGCTTTATATGTGACTCATTATACTGTATGGAGCAATATGTGGGGCTCATTATACTCTATGGGGACCATCCTATACTGTATGGCACATTATATGGAGCTCATCATATACTGTATGGAACAGTATATGGGACCAATTATGTATGGAGCAATATATGTGGCTCATTATTCTGTATGGCGCACTATGTGGTGGCCATAATACTGTATGGAGGACTATACTGTCTGGTTTTTGAGCTATAGTAGAATCTACAATAGATATCACTCATGTAATGTAAGAAGTGAAGTATTTTTCATTGTACTATACCTATATTTCTCTGCCGTATCGGAGCATCATGAATTGTGGTATGTGTTAAAGGGGCCCACTGAGACTCTTTGGCCCGAGGCACACGAAAACCGGGAGCCATCCCTAGCCCCCCCAAAAGTTTAGCCAAATAACCCCCAGTTTTCAATGCGTAACTATTATTATAAAGTTAATTAAGGTTGCCAAGCTTAAGTAATAAGAATTTATGTTGTTGGCATTGAAATGGGCACTGTAGGTGTGTTTACTGTCCTCCACTCCATGGTGACTTTGTTTCCCCATTGACTTGCATTGGCTTTCGTGTTTCAGTCGGACCCCCGACTTTTCCCGATAGTCGGCCGATTTCGTTCGACCCGACTTTTGAGAAAGTCGGGTTTCATGAAACCCAACTCGACTCTAAAAAAGGGAAAGTCGCTCATCTCTACTAATCAGTATAACGGTGCCGACCTGACAGTGTCTGTAGGTTACTGTGCACAATGCTGCTGACAGGTTCCCTTTAGAGAAAAAAAAAAACAGCAGACGATCTTTCTTTTTTTTTTTTTGTTTTTTTTTGTACCATCCAATAATGGACAGCAAAACAGAAAATATGCCTTTTTTCAGGAAACAGAAAAAAACGTCTAAACGAATGAATCATGTAACATTTTATTTTTCATAAGAATGGAAATTAAAAAATGAACATGTCTATGGAGCCTTAACAAACAGATCTACCACAATCCCGTCTATAGGGATCTTTGGCCTGTGATATTATTCATCTAGCTAAACATAAATGGGAATTCCGGCCATTCGTTATGCAAGAAGCATCGGCTTTTTTAGATCCCACTTAGGCTACTTTCACACTTGCGTTTTTTTGTGCTGCTTTTCGAGCGCACATGAAGCGCATTAAAAAAACGCGTGCAAACGCTTGTAAACGCTGCGATATTTAGTCGCATCAGCATGCGCATTACGACAAAAAAAAGCAGCGTTTGTCTGCGATTTCATGCGTTTTTGCATGCGTTTGTGTTTTTTCTGCGCATGGGTCGTCTATGTGTCACATTTCTATCATGTCTGTCTCTATCATCTATCATCTCTCTCTATCATCTTTGGCTCTATCATCTGTCTCTATCATCTCTGTCTCTATCATCTCTGTCTCTATCATCTCTGTCTCTATCATCTTTGGCTCTATCATCTTTGGCTCTATCATCTCTGTCTCTATCATCTTTGGCTCTATCATCTTTGGCTCTATCATCTTTGTCTCTATCATCTTTGGCTCAATCATCTTTGGCTCTATCATCTCTGGCTCTATCATCTTTGGCTCTATCATCTCTGTCTCTATCATCTTTGGCTCTATCATCTCTGGCTCTATCATCTCTGGCTCTATCATCTTTGGCTCTATCATCTTTGGCTCTATCATCTCTGTCTCTATCATCTTTGGCTCTATCATCTCTGGCTCTATCATCTGTCTGTATCATCTCTGTCTCTATCATCTTTGGCTCTATCATCTCTGTCTCTATCATCTCTGTTTCTATCATCTTTGGCTCTATCATCTCTGTCTCTATCATCTCTGGCTCTATCATCTCTGTCTCTATCATCTCTGGCTCTATCATCTCTGGCTCTATCATCTCTGTCTCTATCATCTCTGTCTCTATCACCTCTGCCTCTAGCATCTTTGGCTCTATCATCTTTGGCTCTATCATCTCTGGCTCTATCATGGTTTAACAAGTGTTTAGACATTATTTACTGAAAAATCGCGTGCGTGCAAAAGCGCTGACGAGCGCAAAGCTATGCGCATGCCAGCGCCCCCATAGACTGCAATGTTATTTTTTGCGCATAGCGCGCGCACACGTGCGCACGCGTTTTTTTGAAGTGGTTGGGCGAAAAAAAAAAATGCAACATGTAGCGTCTAATGCGTATGGGCGCACACCGGGAAAATGCGCAGCGCACGACAAACGCACATGAACGCGTGCAAGTGCTAGACCCTGCGCCCGTCATGTTAAAGATAGGGGAACATTGCGCATGCGTCCGATAGCGCACGATGCACTGCGCAAAAAAACGCAAGTGTGAAAGAAGCCTAACACAGTCTTTCTGAAATGTATAACTAAGAGCAGATTTAGAGAGATATGTTTCAACCCACCGAGTTTTTTCACGAGGAAGAGGCTTCAGGTCTTATATTTTTTGCCCTGAAGAATTTTTTTTTATCGTTTCCCGATCGCTTTTTCCTGCAATTTTTTTGTTTTAACTACATTTAACAATGAAGAAACCGCTAGTGGTTTTTCAAACAAATGCACTGGAAAAACACTCAAATAGACACCCGGCCTTCTTTTAAGCTTTTCCATCGACTTCGTATTGTAAAGTATGATGGGTCTTCAGACTGGAAATCGCCTTTTAACCATTTGGCGTCTTTGGAAACCTGAAGCGGGTAAAAGACTTAACATATGATCTTATAAAAATGCAAAATGTACGTTCTTTTGACCTTTTTTGTTAGCACTTTTTCAGGCAATTTTCGGAGTGAAATCTGCCTAAAAATGACACCATGTGCTCATACCCTTGGAGAGAATGCTGTTAAAATGCAAAAGCACTCGCAACCTGTGGATATGAGTGGCGCAAGTCTCCAGATCTGAACTCATTCATATATGAGGCCGTTGAGTTCAGATCAAGAGACCTGTGGATGTTCCGGACCATAAATGGTGAAGGGTTCAATGTGGAGGCCTCAAAGTGATCAATGTGAGCATATGAATGGTTCACAATGTCCACATAACGCACCCTCACTCAGTAACTTATTACATTTTTGTCTTCAAAATAAGCTTTTCTAATAAAATTTCTTTAGTTAAAATAGAGGATTTCTAGAATACTTAGCAACTTGGCACTTTAAATATTAAAATAAGTAGTCGTCATCATCTTCATTTACAGGTTATAGAATACAAACCTTTGCGTTTCACTTTTCCATCTTTGATTTCCACATCAAAATCCGGTGGCTCAGAATAATTAATAGGCTGCAATCTGCATTTTCTGACTGGAGTTGGTAACGTGTCATCTGAACCTGTGGAATTGCACAGTGAAGGTCAATAAATCGATCCAAAATTGAAAACAAACTTCCTCTAACAAATACAGACTAGAACACAATTTATTCACCATCACACATACAATAAATGATATACCGTCATGGCCGAAAGTTTTGACACCCTTGAAATTGCTCCAGAAAATAAAGTTTTTCTCCCAGAAAAATGTTGCAATTACATATGTTTATTTCCTTTGTCTGTATTGGAACACACAAAAACTAGAATAAAAGGCGAATTGGACATAATTTCACATAAAGCCCCCAAAATAGGCGGAACAAAATTTATGGCACCTCTACAAAATTGTGGGTAAACAACTTTGTTTCAAGCATATGATGCTCATTCAAACTCACCGGTGGCAAGTAACAGGTGTGGGCAATATGAAAATCACACCTGAAACCAGATAAAAAGGGGAGAAGCTGACTCAATCTTTGCATTGTGTCTGTGTCACACTAAGCATGGAGAACAAAAAGAAGAGAAATGTCTGAGGACTTGAGAACCAAAATTGTTGAAAAATATCAGCAATCTCAAGGTTACAAGTCCATCTACAGAGATCTTGATATTCTTTTGTCCACGGTGCGCAACATAATCAAGGAGTTTACAACTCATGGCGCTGTAGCTAATCTCCCTGGTATGGATGGCAGCGGAAAATTGATGAAAGATTGCAAAGCAGGATAGTCTGGATTGTGGATAAGCAGCTCCAATCAAGTTTCAAAGACTTTTAAGCTGTCCTACAGTCTCAGGGTGCATTGGTGTCAGCGCAAACTATCTGTCGACATTTTAATGAAGTGAAACACTAAGGCATGAGACCCAGGGGGACCCCACTGCTAACACAGTCATAAAAACCTAGACTGCAATTTACCAAAATGTATGTGAGTAAGCCAAAATCCTTCTGGGAAAGTGTCTTGTGGACAGATAAGACCAAGCTAGAGCTTTTTGGCAAACCATATCATTCTACTTTTTACCAAAAGCGGAATGAAGCCTACAAAGAAAAAAAAAAATACAGTACCTACAGTCAAATATGGTGGAGATTCAAAGATATTTTGGGGTTGTTTTGCTGCATCTTTCACTAGGTGCCTTGACGGTTTGCTAAGTTCTGAAGTGGACAGCAATGAGTCAAGATCTAAATCCCATTGAACACCTGTGGAGACATCTTATAATTGCTGTTGGGAGAAGGTGCCTTCAAATATGAGAGACATGGAGCAGTTTACAAGACCTGCAGCAGTTTGCAGAAGAAGAGTGGTTCAGAATTCCAGTTGAGAGGTGTGAGAAGCTTGTTGATGGATATAGGAAGCGCTGTATTGCAGTTATTTATTCCAAAGCGTGTGCCACCACATATTAAGTTGAGGGTGCTAACAATTTTGTCCAGCACATTTTTTTTGGGGGGGGGGGGTTGTGTGAAATGATGTCTAAATTACCTTTTTTTCTCCATTTTTATTGTGTTGTTCCGATACACACAAAGGAAATAAACATGTGTATAACAAAATACAGGTGCTTCTCAAAAAATTAGAATATCATCAAAAAGTTAATTTATTTTAGTTCTTCAATACAAAAAGTGAAACTCATATATTACATTATATTATTACACGCAGAGTGATCCATTTCAAATGTTTATTTCTGTTAATGTTGATGATTATGGCTTACAGCCAATGAAAACCCAAAAGTCATTATCTCAGTAAATTAGAATAATAAACAAAAAACATCTGCAAAGGCTTCCTAAGTGTTTAAAAATGTCCCTTAGTCTGTTTCAGTAGGCTCTACAATCATGGGGAAGACTGCTGACTTGACAGATGTCCAGAAGGCAGTCATTGACACACTCCATAAGGAGGGTAAGCCACAAACGGTCATTACTAAAGAAGCTGACTGATCACAGAGTGCTGTATCCAAGCATATTGATGGAAAGTTGAGTGGAAGGAAAAAGTGTGGTACAAAAAGGTGCACAAGCAACCGGGATAACCGCAGCCTTGAAAGGATTGTTAAGAAAAGGCCATTCAAAAATTTGGGAGAGATTCACAAGGAGTGAACTGATGCTGGAGTCATTGCTTTAAGAGCCACCACACAGAGAGGTATCCAGGACATGGGTGACAAATTCGCATTCCTTGTGTCAGCCACTCATAACCAATAGACAACGCCAGAAACGTCTCATCTGGATCAAGGAGAAAAAGAACTGGACTGTTGTCAAAGTGGTCCAAGGTGTTGTTTTCAGATTAAAGTAAATTTTACATTTCATTTGTAAATCAAGGTCCCAGAGTCTAGAGGTAGAGTGGAGAGGCCACAATCCAAGCTGCTTGAGGTCTAGTGTGACGTTTCCACAATCAGTGATGGTTTGGGGAGCCATGTCATCTGCTGGTAGGTCCATTGTGTTTTATGAAGACCAAAGTCAACACAGTCGTCTACAAGAAAATTTTGGAGCACTTCATGCTTCCCTCTGCCGACAAGCTTTTCGGAGATGGAAATTTCATTCTCCAGCAGGACTTGGCACCTGTCCATACTGCCAAAAGTACCAATACCTGGTTTAAAAACAACAGTATCACTGTGCTTGATTGGCCAGCAAACTCACCTGACCTTAACTGCATAGAGAATCTATGGGATATTATCGAGAGGAAGATGAGAGACACCAGACCCAACAATGCAGACAAGCTGAAGGCTGCTATCAAAGCAATCTGGGCTTCCATAACACCTCAGCAGTACCACAGGCGGATCTCCTCCATGCCATGCCGTATTGATGCAGTAATTGATGCAAAAGTAGCCTGCAAAAGAAGCCCCGACCAAGTATTGAGTGCATTTACTGAACATACATTTCAGTAGGCCAACATTTCGGATTTTAAAATCATTTTTCAAGCTGGTGTTATAAAGTATTCTAATTTACTGAGATAATGAGTTTTGGGTTTTCATTGGCTGTAAACCATAATCATCAACATTAACAGAAATAAACACTTGAAATAGATCACTCTGTTAGTTATGACTCTATATAATACAGTTGTGCTCAAAAGTTTACATACACCGGTAGAATTTTTGCTTTATTGGCCTTTTTTCAGAGAATATGAATGATAACGCCAAAACTTTTTCTCCACTTATGGTTAGTGGTTGGGTGAAGTCGTTTATTGTCAGACTACTGTGTTTTCTCTTTTTAAATCATAATGACAACCCAAAACATCCAAATGACCCTGATCAAAAGTTCACATACCCCATTACTTAATACCCTGTATTGCCCCCTCTAACATCAATGACAGTTTGAAGTCTTTTATGGTAGTTGTGAATGAGGTTCTTTATTTTCTCAGATGGTAAATCTGCTCACTCTTCGTGGCAAAAAGCCTCCAGTTCCTGTAAATTCCTGGCCTGTCTAGCATGATCTGCGTGCTTGAGATCTCCCCAGAGTGGCTCAACGATATTGAGGTCAGGAGACTGAGATGGCCACTCCAGAACCTTCATTTTGTTCTGCTGTAGCCAGTGACAGGTCGACTTGGCCTTGGTTTGGATCATTATGTTGAAACGTCCAAGTACGTCCCATGCGCAGCTCCCGGGCTGATGATTGCAAATTTGCCTCCAGTATTTGCTGATAACGTGCTGCATTCATCTTTCCTTCAACTTTGATCGAGTTTCCTGTGCCTTTGTAGCTCACACATCCCCAAAACATCAGTGATATACCTCCATGCTTTACAGTAGGAATGGTGTTCCTTTCATCATAGGCCTTGTTGACCTCTCTCTCCAAATGTAACGTTGATGGTAATTTTGGTCTCATCACTCCAATTACCTTGTTCCAGAAGTTTTAAGGCATGTTCCTGTGTTGTTTTGCGTATTGTAGGCAAGACACTTGTGGCATTTGCACAGTAATCGCCTTCTTCTGGCGACTCCACCATGCAGCCCATTTTTCTTCAAGTGCCTACTTATTGTGCATCTTGAAACAGCCACACCGCTAGTTTTCAGAGAGTCCAGTATTTCAGCTGATATTATTTGTGGGTTTTTCTTTCCATCCCAAACAATTTTCCTGGCAGTTGTGGACGAAATTTTTGTTGGTCTACCTGACCTTGGTATTATTTTTACAGAGCCCCTGATTTTCCATTTGTTAATCACAGTTTGAACGCTGCTGACTGGCATTATCAATTCCTTGGATATCTTTTTGTATCCCTTTCCTGTTTTATACAGTTCAACTACGTTTTCCCGTAGATCCGTTGACAATTCTTTTGCTTTCACCATGACTCACAATCCAGAAACGTCAGTGACTGGATGAGAGATGCAAGAGTCTGTCTGGATCACAGAAACTCACTCAGCTTTATGCACACACACTGATTGCAAGCAAACAGATCACAGGTGTGGATGTTACCTTTAGTAGCCATTCAAACCCCTTTGTGTCAACTTCTGTGCATGTTATCAGGCCAAAATCACCATGGTATGTGAACTTTTGATCAGGGTCATTTGAATGTTTCTCTTTTTGTATTGAACTGAAATAAATTAACTTTTTGATGATTTTCTAATTTTGTGAAAAGCACCTGTATGTGTAATTTCACAATAGCTGTCTACAAATATCTCAAGGGCTGTCACATTGTAGAAGGATTATCTTTATTCTCATTTGCACAAGGAAAGACTAGAAGCAATGGGATGAAACTGAATGGGAGGAGACACAGATTAGATATTAGAAAAAACTTTTTGACAGTTAGGATGATCAATGAGTGGAACAGGCTGCCACGAGAGGTGGTGAGTTCTCCTTCAATGGAAGTCTTCAAACAGAGGCTGGACAGACATCTGTCTGGGATGATTTAGAGAATCCTGCTTTGAGAAGGGGTTGGACCAGATGACCCAGGAGGTCCCTTCCAACTCTACCATTCTATGATTCTATGAATAATTTTCTGGGAGAAATACTTCATTTTCTGGAACAATTTCAAGGGTGCCAACACATTTGGCCATGACTGTATGTACAGGGTGGGCCATTTATATGGATATACCTAAGTAAAATGGGAATCGTTGGTGATATCAACTTCCTGTTTGTGGCACATTAGTATATGGGAGGGGGAAAACTTTTCAAGATGGATGGTGACCATGGTGGCCATTTTGAAGTCGGCCATTTTGGATCCAACTTTATTTTTTTCAATGGGAAGATGGTCATGTGACACATCAAACTTATTGAGAATTTCAAAAGAAAAACAATGGTGTGCTTGGTTTTAACGTAAATTTATTCTTTCATGAGTTATTTACAAGTCTATGACCACTTATAAAATGTGTTCAAAGTGCTGCCCATTGTGTTCGATTGTCAATGCAACCCTCTTCTCCCACTCTTGACATACTGATAGCAACACTGCAGAAGAAATGCTAGCACAGGCTTCCAGTATCCGTTGTTTCAGATGCTGCACATCTTGTATCTGAAGGCAATTATCTATGCTGTGAAAATACGAGATGTACAGCGTGAACACTGCAGACCCTCACACAATGCGCTGCCACACATATCTCCTCTATCCAAATGACTGATGAAGGTCAGGTATTGACTGAAACGTCTCATTTTTTCTGGAATTTCTTCATCCAATAAATAAGTTCTTGAACACACCTATATGAGTGCCAAGTATTTCTATATCACAGCTGACGGATATTGTTATCCTACTTGTGCACCACCAGAATTCCGGAAGTGCTGTGTTTTCCTAATTACTTGAGTTTGATCAATGGCTGTCTCCGCTGAAGCTGCATCCAGGGAAGGAGGTGTCTGATAACGATGTGAACCTGGTGGCGGCCTTAAGGCGAGACAAGCTCACACACGTGTCTTGCATGGCTCACGTCCTCAACCTGGTGGTACGGAAAATTTTCCACCACTATCTTGGCCTTACTGATCTGCTCCAGAAAGCATGTTATCTGTATGCTCATGTCTGCTGTTTGCATCCCTCTGGTCATCGACTTGCATCGATACAGAGGTCTTTGTCCATGCCAGTTAACAGGTTGATATGCGATGTGCCGAGACGGTGGAATTCCACTCTGCACATGTTGCAGCGACTGTGGCAGCAGCAACGAGCCCTGACGCAGTATGTCATGTCATATAGCCTGGGCCAACACAGTACGGACGTGGCGCATATCATGTTTACAGAGTGGACACACATTAAGGACCTCTGCACCCTTCTGCACAGTTTCGAAATGGCTACTAAGATGGTTAGCGCTGACGAAGCCGTTATCAGCATCACCATTCCGGTCATCTACTGTATATGCTGGAGCAGACTTTGAATAGCCTTCGGGAGTAGATGGTGGTCCCAGAAGAAGAGGAGGAAGCAGAGGAGGATGTGGAAGGGATAACATTGTCTCTAAGTTCAAGACTGTCGTCACACAGGCGGGTGCCAAGGGAGGGTGGATTACTACGATCGAGGGAGGCTGGTGATAACAGACAAACTGTTATTGAAGGTGCAAGATCCGAGGGACAAATGCAGGAGGGAAGAGGTGATGGGCGAGCAACATTCAGATGAAGAGGATAATCCTCCCCTCTCTGTTGTTCGTGGCTGGCGGGAGGGGACAGAGGAAACAAGCCTCACTGTTACCCAGCCACCAACACAGCATGGGCTTGGACCTCATGGCAGAGCCCCACATATGAGTGCCTTCTTGCTGCACTATCAACATGATCCCCGTATAGTTGTGATTAGGAATAATGCTGACTACTCGGTTGCCACTCTGTTAGAGCCACGTTATAAAACCAAATTTTGCCAGATTATTCCCGCCCTAGAAAGGGACCCGCGAATGCTGGAGTATCTAAACACGCTATTATACAACCTTAAGAGAGCTTTTCCCCCAAGACAGCAATGAAGCACACAGTTCGCATCGCAGTTCTACACTTCGAACCTCCGGCACATCATTTCGTCAACACCAAAACATTAGCAGCAGCAGCAGTGGAAGAAGCAATTTCTGTGAGTCCTTTGACACTTTTTTTAGACCAACTCGTGCACCAGCACAACAGAGTCCGAGTCTTACACGTGGTGAACGAATGGAGAGGATGGTGCAGGAGTATCTAGAACTGAATATCAATGCCATCAGGGGGGTTTGGACCCTTTCACATTTTGGTCTTCCAAAATGGATGAGTGGCCTGAGCTCGCCTCACATGCCTTGGAGGTTTTATCGTGCCTGGCAGCCAGCGTTCTCTCAGAACATGTCTTCAGCGCTGCTGGTGGTGTCCTGACGGATAAGCGAAGCCGGCTGTCCCCTGAAAGTGTAGACCGCCTAACTTTCATCAAGATGAGCAAGTCATGGATCTCCAAGGACTTTTGCACCCAATCGCAGATAGTGTACTGGAAAAGTGGAAAAAAAATCCAAGTGTTTTGAAATTGTAAAAAAGTGCAATTCCACAATTTGCTTTTGGGTGAAAAAAATTCAAACATTTGTATAAAGAAAAAAAAAATTTGCTTTTGTCACCATTTCCTGAGAGTGATTTGAACTTGTCTAAAAATGTTTTCATATTTTTGAAAAAAATGTTGTCCTCAATTTTTACTGAATTTAATAATCTCCTGAGAAGTTGTGATCGACTGATCGCTTGTATTTAATCTCCTATCAACACTGACAACGGGCCAGCGTTCAAAGGAGGATTGTAATGACAGGCATGGGGGTCATCAGAAGACCGCCAGCTGTCATGACAACCCATCAGCGACCCGCAATCACATCTCTGATGCACTTATGGGCAGAAGGAACAACTTGCTCCCCGCCGGCTCGTGTTCAATGCCGCTGTCAGTGGAAATGGAATCATCACTAAGGATGGAGAAGCAAATTACAGGGAAGAGCAATTTGATTCAATACTTTATAACTGATTAATGGATGGTGGCTGGTCAGTAGGTATTGGCCAGTGAATGGGGTAGATAAAGTGATTATTTGGCCCATTCAAATTAATACCGGCACACCTTAGTCCTGGTGCCCATGATCCGGAAGCGACAGCACTTAGGACGCAGTGAACATGTACTGCTTCCAAAGTGCTGTCGTCTATTGAACGCAGGTGAATCCACATAAATATGCAAACCTGCAGCAGTTTCTGATTGTGGACACCCAGCCTTGTACTCCATTATTTGTATTTCAGAGATCTGATGGTGCTCAACCACTTAAAGAAAAGTGTTCCAATTGCACAGATAATCTACAAATACACAAATATGGTGATGCTCAACAGAAGATTAATCTTTTATTCCATATAGCTTGAGGAGCCCAACATGCAATACATGAATACATATGGACAACAGCAATTTCATGCCAACCAGGTGCTTCTTCCTAGTCCTGAGGTTGTCCATATAAATCCATGAGCTGCTTTTTAACTATATAGTATAAAAGATTAATCTTGTCACCATATTCCTATCTTTGAAGAGATAGCATGTTTAATCCTGTCCACTTGTTTTACGGAGTTGAGGGCTATGAACACCTTTGAGATCATAAAATAATAGGTATTTAGTTTAGTTAATAAAATTGCACTAAAATTCAGTCTGAAATCTTCATTCCTTCATTCATTTTCAGACCCTCTGCTATGCAGTTTACAACCTTATCTAAGTTTTAGATTTTTCTTATTGGTGTGTCCCTCGCAGTAATATAGGCTGGATGTGAGGTTTCTGCATGTGCACGGTAGCACTATCTTCACTTGCATTTATGTATCAGCACAGCTCTAACACCATATTTATCTCCTCTCCGTGTGTTTTCTGTTCTCCATAAGACTTTAAATATTTTCTTCTTTGTCCACTGCAGAACCTTCTCTCATTGTTAGAGATAGCAGGATACATTGTCGACTGCAGATCCTTCTCTCATTGTTAGAGATAGCAGACAACATTGTCCACTGCAGATCCTTCTCTCATTGTTAGAGATAGCAGAAGACATTGTCCACTGCAGATCCTTCTCTCATTGTTAGAGATAGCAGATGACATTGTCCACTGCAGATCCTTCTCTCATTGTTAAAGATAGCAGAATGCATTGTCCACTGCAGATATTTCTCTCATTGTTAGAGATAGCAGAAGACATTGTCCACTGCAGATCCTTCTCTCATTGTTAGAGATAGCAAAATACATTGTCCACTGCAGATCCTTCTCTCATTGTTAGAGATAGCAGAAGACTTTGTCCATTGCAGATCCTTCTCTCATTGTTAGAGATAGCAGACGACATTGTCCACTGCAGATCCTTCTCTCATTGTTAGAGATAGCAGAAGACTTTGTCCATTGCAGATCCTTCTCTCATTGTTAGAGATAGCAGACAACATTGTCCACTGCAGATCCTTCTCTCATTGTTAGAGATAGCAGAAGACTTTGTCCATTGCAGATCCTTCTCTCATTGTTAGAGATAGCAGAAAATATTTTTTAATGAAGACTATTTGGAAATCTGCACAATTTTGCATTCTGACACATAAAGAATGAAAAAAATATTCAAAAAAGTGTACGTAGCCTATAAGATTGAAGTGAATATAAATACCGTACCTCTGAGAGGTACACCAGAGTCCTGCTTGCGAGCTTCATCATTTCGGGTCACTGTAAATCAAGTATCAGAAAAATTAATGCAAAACATTATAACAAAAAACACAAATTATTTCATCATCTATGGCACTGCTTGAGAAAAAAAAAGAGCACTGTCAAAGAGTCTCAAAAATCAAGACCATGAATGGAGCCACAATTCAACTGTAAGTTTGCATTTCAGGAGTCGTTTTTTTGGCATTGGAGGGGGTAGGACTTTGGAGCAATGTTATGTAATAAGTTTTTCGGAAATGTGATTGCTTTTGATCGTTCGTAATAGGAACATCCAGATCAATAGAAAACGCAATTAGGAAGGAAAGTGAAGAAGGAGATAACTAACAAGAAGATGGATGGAGACAACCACCGACACCTTAAATATGGAGTTAGGAAGCCCTATGACCCAAATGGAGACATAAAACTATTTTGACTATTCCTGTGGTAGTCAAAAGCCACAGTTTTGTAGTACTAACTGGGGGAAGGATCCATGAAGTCCGGTTCAGGTAGGGCTAGAGATTCTTCTTTTACAGACACTTTAAAAACAGACAATAGAAAAAGTTGTTTAAAACATTATAAATTAAACACACGTAGGTCCAAAAATTATAGTGATATGTTATATAGTGAAATGCTGAATCATACGGTTTTGTCCAAAAAAAATAACGAGCCACATTTTTCTGCAATGCCAAGGCATCCAAATGTAGAATGACATGCCAGTGATTCAAATAAGTGATGGTCCAAGAAACCAGCAATATCAAATAAAATGCAATATCTCCAAAAAGGGTGGGTTATGAATAGTATTGGTCTTTTCATATGGGCTAAAAGGGAGCCTTTTGGTGTCCCCTAATCTCCAGGGCATGGGTGCGAAAGTTACACCCCAGCACATCATTTTTTTAATGAGAAAATGGGAATACACTACTGCATAACATTTTTGTCAGTGGCTCATCTCCCTTGAGAACGAATGAGAGGGCACGTTGAAATCCAACATACCCAATCTTTCTTTCCTATGTCATCTGTCAGTGTTAGAATTCCCCCATATGCATTATGGTCACGGATCTCACCAAAATTGGTTGGCAGATAACATGCATGGTCACCTTTACAGAATGGCCTCCTGTTCTGGCGTACACAGCGTGGGGAGGTCCAAAGTGGGGTATCATGCTCTATTAAGTCCATATGTCTTAAAAGAACATATGGAAAAGGAGTCTTCTTTGTAAGACATCTGCTTAAAGGGTTGTTCCCAACATCAGAAATTATCGCATATCCACAGGATAAATCATAATTTGCTGGTCCGAGAACAGGGATCCCCACTGATCCAAGAACAGGGCTCTAAAATTCCTCATCTGAATAGAAGGGTGGCCACATATGTAAGATAACAGAGAGAGATGAATACAGACAATGAGTGATGCAGTGGCTGCTTGGCTGTGGCCAAGAGTCCCATAGAGAATTGATGGAGCCAAGCCATGCTCCTTTCAGATTGGGCATTGTTTTGGGCATTTGCAAAAGTACTAGTAGTCGTACCGCCAATCGATCAGCAAATTATCAACTATTTGGTGGAGAGCTGGTAAATTACAATAGTAGGAATAACCCTTTAAAATTGCTTGTGGTCAGGGTGTACTTGAATCCCAGTCTTACATTAAACACAGATCTATTCAGAAGAATATTTATCATTTTGTCCTTATGTTGTAGTCACACAGTTGTATCTATACATAAATGTTTTTTACCAGGAAAAAAGTTGGTTGTATATTCAAAAGAAAAATTACATCTACAGAATGGGAGGAATAGAACTAAGCAACAGTACGTGTGAAAAAGACATGGGTATATTAATAGATCACAGACTGCACATTAATCAACAGTTTGATGCAGCAGCAAAAAAGGCAAACACAGTTCTAGGATGTATTAAGAGAAGCATAGAGTCTAGATCACGTGAAGTAATTATCCCCCTCTACTCCTCCTCGGTCAGGCCTCATCTGGAATACTGTGTCCAGTTCTTGACACCACATTTTAAAAAAGACATCAACAAACTGGAGCAAGTTCAGAGAAGAGCCACCAGGATGGTGAGCAGACTGCAAAGTATGATGTCCCACAAAGAACGGTTAAAGGATCTGGGAATGTTTTGCTTGCAAAAAAAGAAGGCTAAGAGGAGACTTAGTATCTGTGTATAAATATCTGAAGGGATGTCACAGTGTAGAGGGATCACCCTTTTTCTTATTTGCACATGGAAACACGAGAAGCAATGGGATGAAACTGAAAGGGAGGAGACACAGATTAGATATTAGAAAAAAAGTTTTGACAGTGAGTGCGATCAATGAGTGGAACAGGCTGCCATGAACGGTGGCGAGTTCTCCTTCAATGGAAGTCTTCAAACAGAGGCTGGACAGACATCTGTCTGAGATGGTTTAGTGAATCCTGCATTGAGCAGGGGGTTGGACACGATGAACTAGAGATCCCTTCCAACTCTGACTTTCTAGGATTTTATGATTATTTTTACATTATTTTAAGTGCTGCAAAAACAAAATCATACAACCATATTTCCATAAAAGAAAAGATATCCACCTCTGGAAGGCTTATTGCAATCATTCTCCTCGACGTCATTGGTTTCATCTCCATATAACACTGCAACAGAAGAAAATGTAATGACACAAGATAAGTTCTGCAAGCTACGGTAGTGAGGAGATGGAATACTTTATGAATGTGTAGGAATCCGAGCAGTTCTGGACTGGGCTGCCAAGGGCCCACCAGTAACTGACTCTGGAATGCCCACAGTCTAAAAAAAAAAAAAAAAAGTAAAATTGTGTTTCGTGCATTTCTCAAAAAAACATTTAATCCCTTCATGACTGGAGGTATTTTCATTTTTTTCGTTTTTGGTTTTTGCTCCTCTTCTTCCCAGAGCCATAACTTTATTATTTTTCAGAAAAAAATTGCCATGTGAGGGCTTGTTGTTTGCGGGACGAGTTGTGCTTTTGAACAACACCATTGGTTTTAACATATAGTGTACTGTAAAACGGGAAAAAAATTCAAAGTGCGGTGAAATTGCAAAAAAAGTACAATCCCACAGATGTTTTTTGTTTTGCTTTTTTACTATGTTAACTAAATGCTAAAACTGACCTGCCACTATGATTCTCCAGGTTATTACGAGTTCATAGACACCAAACATGTCTAGGTTCTTTTTTATCTAAGTGGTGAAAAAAAATTCCAAACTTTGTTAAAAAAAATAAAAAAATTGTGCCATTTTCCGATACTTGTAGCGTCTCCATTTTTCGCGATCTCGGGTTGTATGAGGGCTTATTTTTTATGTGCCGAGCTGACGTTTTCAATAATAACATTTTGGTGCAATATGATCTTTTGATCGCCCATTATTGCATTTTAATGCAATGTCGCGACAACAAAAGCGTAATTCTGGCGTTTTGACTTTTTTTCTCGCTATGCTGTTTGGCGATCAGGTTAATCCTTTCTTTCTATTAATAGATCGGGTGATTCTGATTGCAGCGATACTAAATATGTGCATGTTTGGTTTTTTATTGCTTTATTTTGAATGGGGCGATAATCTGTATGTAGCAGAATTGTATACTTGCTATGAGTGCCGACCACCAGGCGGAGCTCAGAGCAATCCATCAGTGACAACCATAGAGGTCTGCAGGAGACCCGCGATCACGTGACGCGACGAATTTCCGGCGTGCTTGCCGGAAGCACGTGTTAAATGTTGCTGTCATGGTTTGACAGCGGCATTTTACAGGTTAACAGCCACGGGAGGATCTCGATTCCTCCCGCGGCTGTTAGTGGCACATGTCAGCTGTTCAAAACAAAAGGAAAAGATGTGGGCTCACTGCCGAAGCCCAGATCAAAGGGAGGGTGTCCGACATCGGCGTACTATTACGCCCGATGTCGGAAAGGGGTTAAGCAGTTTTTTTTTCCATATCACAATCTTGATTATTAAGAAAAAACAAAAAACTTAGTAGTCTTTCAATTTTTACACTGGCCACTGGGGATTTTTTTAGACCCCCCCCCCAAACAAAAGAAAATGGATGATGGGTCTCATTAAAAATTGTACATTCATTTACTGATGGGAATTTACCTGTGGATGGTTCAGTGGCGCTCTGCTCAAATTCTTCCATAGTTTCATTTTTCACCATCACTGCAAATTGAGAATCTAAAAAGGAAAAAAAAATAATATTAAATTACTATAAGATCTGATTAATAGAGAAAACAGCTGTGTCTTGAAGGGTTTTAAAAAATGTAAATCTAGTGTTTAGTGTAGGTTAAACACAAGAGATGATATAGTATATTTTCTATATATTAGAATTAAACTGATCTGCTCAGAATTTGACGTATTTGAACAGTTTGCGATTCGATTAAATACCATAAACAAACAGAAAAAAATTAAAAATGGCCATAGATTGCATCAGCCAGGTGCTGCCTCAAAGGCATACCCATAATGCCTTGCAGCCAGCACATCACATGATTGAACGCAATCAATCAGGGGTGACTATCAGAGCCATTATAAAAGAGGATGGAAGGGCACGCAGCGGCCATTTAAAAATTTAGCATCTTAGGGATAGGAGGTCAGAGCGCACAGCTCATTACACAGAGTTATGTTATATTTATTCTTATCAAGGGGAGGATAATTTTAAACTGAAAAAAAACTAAAAAAAAAATCACCTTTTCTTTTGCACAACTTTTTTACTAGTCCAATTTAACACGTTTACGTGCCACAACAATAATATGACACTAAAAAATGGGAATAAAAAAAATTCAAGTGAGGTGAACTGGTGAAAAGAGGCAATTCAGTCGTTTGGGTTATCTGATTTATGGTGTTCATTTTGCGGTAAAAAATTCTGACTTTGGTTAATGTTGCCATTTTCAGAGACTCATTACATTTTATTTTTCTGATGGAGCTGTGCGAAAGCTTATTTTTTTTTAATGTGCCCAGCTGTATTAGCACCATTTTGAGGAACTGTACAGAGTTTGTATTTTTTGCAGGAGGTACAGCGACCCTCCCCCCCCCAAAAAAAAAGACAATTCTAGCAATTCTCATTCTGATTTTTCATTATGGTGCTTACCTTATTTAAATAATTTTATATTTTATTAGATTGGACTAGTATGGATATGGTGATAATCAAATATTTTTATTTTTAAAGATATTTTTTCATTTTTCAGTTGTAACAAGGAAGCGATATAAACTATTTTTTTGTTTTCACTTTTTTTTTTTTACTCTTCCCAGGGGTCTTCAAATCATTTGTATAATATACATCAATACTTCAGTACGGCAACGGCAGCACATCAGCAGTCCCGATTGTCAAAATAGAGGCCAAAAGGACACTTTCAGCCTCAGGTTTGGCGAATGGAGATGTACACTTGATGCCAAGTGAATATGGCAAATCCAGTGTGAATTCAGTCTTTATGTAAGTTCTCGGGCAAGAATTTCCTCTGTCCGCCACGTTTTTGTAGAGTCTGCTGTGAAGGCGATGACGAAATATAAGGAAATAAGTAAATTCCGGTAATAAATAAAGTGACATAAAAACCTGCGCTTGGTCGTTTGGATGTTTCAGTGCTTTTATCTGAACGGGATACTAAAACAGAATATTAAAATGTTAATATTACAGCTTTGAAAAGTACAAGGGGTAGATATAAGTTATATACAAAATCATCAGAAGATTGTGCAGCTGCCAACAGTTCCACATTTGCTGGGACTATCCCAATTTTTCAGACACAATCTTGACAGAACAAGGGGCAGGGTCAATGTAGATGACACCTGACTGTGGGTCATTGCAGGCGGGTTGGAATCATTCATGGTGGGAAGGGACATAAAGGGGAATTCACAAATTTGGAGGTTATCCACGTAATACAGGAGAACTTCCAGATCACTAATGGAACCCCCGACAATCCTAGGAACAGGCGCTCCGAAGAGCCCTACGTGAATGCAGCGGTGGTCAATCGTGCACACTAGCGCTCCGTTAATTCTTATGGAAGTGCCTAAGACCGGCCGAGCGCAACACTTGGCAATATCCGGTGGTCTCGTTAAGAATTAATGGAGCGGTAGTGCACATGATCGACCACCGGTCCATTCGGTTCTTGGGATAGGTGGGGGTTTACGTGGTCAGACCCCCAGCGATCAGGAGATTATCCCCTATTCCATGGAGGGAATGATTTTCAAACTTGAGAATACTCCTTTAAAAAGGGAATATGTTATTAAAAAAATTCGGAAGCTTCCAGCAATCAGTTATTTGAGACAGATTTCTCCTGCTGAGGAATTAACGCTCCACACAAGTCCATCACGGCGGCCGTCACTCGTTCTGAGCAGCGTCAGATAATGCACCGGTATATGCGTTTGACAGCCATGGAGTCTGTAATAGGTCATGATTTCCTTTGTAAAATGAACATCGAAATGACGTTGCGTTTGGCATCCATTATCTGTAAGGCCGGAGTCACACACAACCACAAAAAATCGGTCCGTTTTAGACGGTCGACAATCGGATCAAAATAAAAACATCACACATCCTTCTGGCATCCGATTTTCCTTCAAAGATGCGATTTAATCGCATGTGTGTGTACCTTGTAACATCCGATTTTCATCCGACTTGCGAGATTTTCTCGCAGGCTTGCAAAACTGACATATAATGGATCCAAAAGAATAGTATTTAAATGCCAAAAGAAAGAATAGATATATACACATAGAACACATATATATATATATACATGTCATTGTGACATATATATATATATATACATATATTTATAGTTCTTACACTTCTACATACTGTTATAGCCGCTAATTCAATTGCCGGCTTCAGTGAAATCACAGAAGCCGACATGAAATGATACATTGTTTCCACACATTTAACCATGTAATTTCATGTATTTTTATATATGTTTGAAACATACAATTACATGAGTATATGTGTGCTAAATTTCAGACATGTAGGGGTTAATTAAAGGTGTAAATTCGTTGAAAAAAAATGCGTGGGCTCCCGCTGTATTTTCTCCACCAGACAGACAAAGCAAGCGAGTGGGGGCAGATAATAATAGCCTAGGGAGGGTACATTTTTTTGTGCCCCCCCTGGCTACTAACATCTGCCCCCAGACACCCCAGAAAGGGCAAATCTATAATTAGATTCGCCCTTTCTGGCACTTTGCCCGTCTATTCCCATTGCCCTGTAGCGGTGGCGAATGGGTTAATAAGGGGTTAAAATGACCTTGCAATTGAAAGGTCACTTTAAGCCAGGTTAATAATTGATAGCTGTCAATTAGACAACTATCAATTATTAATCCTATTGTATGAAAGAAAAATCAAACACACACAGTTTAATAAAAAATAAGTTTAATTAAATAATCACACATTTTTTGACCATATTTTATTTTCCTGCTAAAACCATTTCCTGTAATAAAAATAAAATAAAAAAGCAAAATTATACTTACCAATCCGATGTACAGTCAGGTCCCACGGTGTAATCCATCAGAAAGGGTTAACAGGTTACAGGTCGCAGAGAGCTAATAATGCTGTCTCAGACCTGTATTCCCCTGAATGAATAACTTCCTCTCCCAGCGAAAGTAAGGAATAGATTCATGAATGGAGCTTAATTGATTTATTGGCAATTTAACTTTAGTGACCTGACCTAAAGGGAAAGTGGACACAATCAATTAAGCTTCATTCATGAAACACATCCTCTCCTGTCGCCAGGAGAGGAACTTATTCATTCATGAGCTTTGAGCTGAGCATGCAGGATTACTTGCACTGCTTGGCTCAAAGCTAGTTAACCCTTTGTGAAGGATTACAGCGTGGGACGTGACAGATCGGCGGAATAGGTAAGAATAATGTTGTTTTATTTCTTTTTCTTTATTTTAGGAGATCAATGGCTTCACACGGATTAAGTGTAAAATAAAATATGGTCCAAAAAATGTGTTTTTATTTCATTAAAATTATTTATTCTTAAAGTGTGTGTGTTTTTTTATTTACTTCAATAGGATTAATAATTGATAGTTGTCTAATTGACAGCTATCAATCATTAACCTGCCTTAAGGTCACCTTTCAATTGCAAGGTGACAGTAAGGTGAGATTAACCCATTCGCCACCGCTACAGGGCAATGGGAATAGACGGGCAAAGTGCCAGAAAGGGCGAATCTAATTATAGATTTGCCCTTTCTGGGGTGTCTGGGGGCAGATGTTAGTAGCCAGGGGGGGCACAAAAAATGCACCCTCCCTGGGCTATTATTATCTGCCCCCACTCGCTTTGCTTTGTCTGTCTGGTGGAGAAAATACAGCGGGAGCCCACGCATTTTTTTTCAACGAAATTACACCTTTAATTAACCCCTACATGTCTGAAATTTTGCACAAATACACTCATGTAATTGTATGTTTCAAACATATATAAAAATACATGAAATTACATGGTTAAATGTGTGGAAACAATGTATCATTTCATGTCGGCTTCTGTGATTTCACAAAACCCGGCAATTGAATTAGCGGCTATTACAGTATGTAGAAGTCTAGGAACTATAAATATATGTATATGTACATGTCACAATGACATGTATATATATATATATATATATATGTGTTCTATGTGTATATATCTATTCTTTCTAGTCTTTATTAAAGCTGTCAGTGTGATTTTACAGTATAGCCGGGGATGAATTGCCGGCTTTTCTAAAGGACACCGATGCGATTTCATCGCAAGTCACACAGTGTGGTCCGTTTGTAATCAGATTTTTCATCGCTCCCATAGACTTGCATTGGTGATAGTCGACCCACAATCGGTGACAATCGCAGCATGCTGCGATTGTACACGGACGTTTAAAACGGACCACAAAAAATCTGATACTGGGAGCTGCTCCATAGATTAACATAGGTCCGACTGCAATGCGATATTTCATCGCATTGCAGTCGTCCGATTTTGTCGCCAGTGTGACTCCGGCCTAAGTCTGTGATCAGAGATAGATCAGTAGGGGATATTAGGTGATTTGTGGGTAAATACCTGGAGTAGGCGGACAGACATCCAAGGACAACGCTGCGTTTAAACCTACAAAACACATTAATTGTTTTAAAGAAAACGTGACTTATGTTTAGGCATTTTGCATGTCTACTACTTTATGCAAAAATATGAATAATTACTCACAAAACAATTCCTTCCTTTTAAATTTTATTTACTATGGTAAGTCCACTTTTGGAGACTTTTTTTTTTATTAAATGCATACATTTCGTGCTAAAAACATTTTTTTTTTGCAATTGGGGTTTGTTAGAAAATGTGCACAGTTTGCCTTCTATAGCCACTGTGTTACACTGTCTATTGCTGGCTGCAGAATGAGTTATCTAAGAATGTGTCGGTGAGCTCCCAATGACAGTCTGACTGCGAGGTTGTAACTATTATCTATCTTTTTCTGAACTCCTCTCAACTGATTTATGAGAATAGACATCATAATTGAATGTGCAGGAAAGCAAAAGAGCCCAACGGTGCAAGTTGTTTAATGAAACTGAATAGCAAAAAATTTTTTTTACCACCAAATACAAGCATTTAAGTAAAGAAAAATATATAAAAAAAGTTGTCTCGAACGGTGGATAAATCCTATAACTGGTAACCTTTGCCGGAACTGGACCAAATGAACAGAATTTTACCAGTTTTTGTCCCTGTGGAGACCACCAGAGCAGTGTAACGTGGCATGGGGCAGGAGCTGTGAGTGAAGAACTCATCTCGTACGCAACCAAAATGTTACATAAAGGTGGGCGTCATGGCTGGGTGTGTGGACTTGTGCTATTAGGCGCCATGCCTGTGCAGGCCACATGTAACCGATGTTGCTGGTTTGCCAGGACCAGATGTTTCACAGTTCAATGAGGGAGACCACCAGTCAAAAATAAACTTTTTACTGAACAGGAACTTGGTGGGGATTATATACAGTGGATAGCGGGTATACAACTTTTTGAACGTTTCCTTATCAATACGGAGCATTTCCCACACAGTTTCAATCGATTCCTTCCTCTTTCCTCGCTGATTCTCTACATTTACCGTTCCTTTTCACTTCACCGCAACCCAGCTCAGTACTACAGTCCAGGTTGTAAAAGTCCTTTGCTCAACCTGCGGTTGCGAGTCCTTTTTCTCTTATGGGAACTACTTTGCAAGTATGGCCCTTATATCTGGCCAGTTTTCAACAACTGGTGGTGAACCCCTTTGAAAAAAAGCAACAGTGACGGTGTCCATATTGATCAAGTGAACTGTATTTTCCGTCTCAAAGAAGGATTTTTGGTACTTACCGTAAAATCTCTTTCTTGGAGTCTTCATTGGGGGACACAGGTTACTATGGGTGTATGTGCTGTCACTAGGAGGCTGACACTATGCAAATTTGGCAAAAGCTGACTCCTCCCCATCAGTATACACCCACCGACAGGCACAGAGCAACTCAGTTGGTGCAAAAGCAGTAGTAGTAGGAGTACCTATGATGACCGGAGGCACGGCCTATGTGCCAACCCCAAGGCAACGGTCTAAGGTCTAATGTGGTACGGATTTAGGGGAGGGTGCTGTGTCCCCAATGAAGACTCCAAGAAAGAGATTTTACGGTAAGTACCAAAAATCCTTCTTTCTTTATCGCTTCATTGGGGGACACAGGTTACTATGGGACGTCCAAAAGCAGTCCCAAGGTTGGGGATTCTAGGTATATTAGAGAGAGAGAGGAACTTAGGTCGGTCGGTGGGAAACCGCCGCCTGTAGTATCTTTCTACCCAAGCCTGCGTCCGCCGAGGCATGGGTATTAACTTTGTAGAACTTCACGAAGGTGTGGAGGGAAGACCAGGTTGCGGCTTTACAGATTTGCGCCGCCGAAGCCTGGTGACGAATGGCCCATGAGGCTCCCACCGCCCGGGTAGAGTGCGCCCTCACTCCTCACTCACTTTGTTCTGGGATCGGTATGCCTCGTGGATCGCTGAACGAAACCCAACGGGCGATGGTGGGTTTTGAAGCTGCGAGCCCTTGCGACGGCCCTCATAGAGGATGAACAGGGAATCCGCCTGACGAAAAGTGGTGGTTCTAGAAAGGTAAATTCGGATCGCCCTGACCAGGTCAAGCTTGTGGAGGGATCTTTCTAAGGGATGAGCTGGTGAGGGGCACAGTGACGGGAGGACGATGTCCTCGTTGATGTGAAAGGCCGAGACTACCTTCGGAAGGAAGGAGGGGACAGGTCGGAGGACCACTTTATCCTGATGCAGGATCAGAAAGGGGGGGCGGCAGGACAGGGCCGCCAATTCGGACACCCTTCTGAGAGAGGTGATGGAGACCAGGAAGGCTACCTTCCACGAGAGTAGAGTGAGAGGGATGTCCTTGATCGGCTCAAAGGGGGTACGCTGTAGAGCGCTCAGGACCAGGTTGAGATCCCAGGGATCGATCGGAGGGCGGTAGGGGGGCGCTAGGTGAGCGACCCCCTGCAGGAAGGTCTTCACCTGGGGCAAGGAGGCCAGTTGGGACTGGAAAAGCACTGATAGGGCTGAAACCTGACCCTTTAGGGTACTGAGGGAAAGGCCGGAGTCCAGTCCCGACTGCAGAAAGGCGAGGACGGAAGGCAGGGAAAAGGTCATAGGTAAGAGGTTGTTCTTCTCGCACCAGTGGAAGAAAGCCTTCCAGCACCTGTGATAAATGCGGGAAGACGCTGGTTTTCTGGCCCTTATCATAGTTTGGATCACCCTTTCCGAGAAGCCTGCGCTCTTCAGGACCGCGGCTTCAACGGCCATGCCGTTAAAGTGAGTGACTGAGAATTCGGGTGGAAGGGAGGTCCCTGTGAGAGAAGGTCCGGGCAGTTTGGGAGTCTCCAGGGTACGTCCGAGAGCATGTTTACCAGCTCCGCATACCAGGCCCGACGTGGCCAATCTGGGGCTACGAGCAGGACAGGGACTCCTTCCGCCTTTATCTTCTTTATGACCCGTGGAAGCAGGGGGAGGGGTGGGAAGAGGTAAGGTATCTCGAACTGGGCCCATGGGATGACGAGTGCATCGCAGCCGAGCGCCATCGGGTCCCGGGATCTGGCCACGTACTGGGGGACCTTGTGGTTTGACCGGGATGCCATTAGATCGACGTCTGGGACGCCCCACCTCTGGCAGATTTGGTTGAAGACGGCCGGGTTGAGTGACCACTCGCCGGCTGCCAGTTCCTGGCGACTGAGGAAGTCGGCTTCCCAGTTGTCCACCCCGGGAATGTGTATGGCGGAGATGGCAGGGACGTGGTGTTCTGCCCAATGTAGGATCTTCCCTACCTCGGTCATGATCTGTTTGCTGCGAGTCCCTCCTTGATGATTTATGTATGCCACGGCCGTGGCGTTGTCCGACTGGAGGCGGACTGGTTTGCCCTTGAGGAGGGGCTGCCAGTGGAGTAGGGCCAGGAAGATTGCCTGATCTCCAGGAGGTTTATCGGCAGGAGGGCCTCGTGTGTCTCCCAGCGGCCCTGTGCTGTGAAATGCTGGTAGACCGCGCCCCAGCCCTGCAGACTGGCATCGGTGGTGATGACCTGCCACCGGAGAGGCAGAAATGACCTTCCGCGTAGAATGGAGGAGGCCAGTGTCCACCAAGTAAGGGACTGTTTTACTTTGGGCGGCAGGATCACTGGGCGGTCTAGGGACGCTGGATTCTTGTCCCATGATGACAGAAGGGCAAGCTGGAGGGGACGTGTGTGGAACTGCGCGTATGGTACTGCCTCCATGGAGGCGACCATCTTCCCCAGGACTCTGAGGCCGAAACGTAGTGGAAAGGGTTCCGGTCGTCTTAGGGCTTTTATCCCCTGTCTGATACAGTAGTATTTCTCCTCCGGGAGAAAGACTCGCGCCTGAACGGTGTCGAGTTCCATGCCCAGGAAAAGAATGCGTTGGGTTGGAATCAGGGTAGATTTTTCCCGGTTGATGAGCCACCCGAGGCGGGACAGGGTGCTCAGGGTGATCTGAAGGCTTTGATTGCAGTCCTGGCGAGATGGACCTTTGATTAGGAGATCGTCGAGGTAGGGGATTATGAGAATCCCCTTGGACCGAAGGATGGCCATGACCGCCGCCATGACCTTTGTGAAGACTCTGGGGGCGGAGGCCAGGCCGAACGGGAGGGCTGTGAACTGGTAATGGTGTTCCTGCACTGCAAAGCGGAGGTACCTTTGGTGTTGGATGCAGACCGGAATGTGTAGATAAGCATCCTGTATGTCCACGGAGCAAAGGAATTCCCCCGGCTCCATGGAGGTAATTACCGAGCGCAAGGACTCCATTTTGAAGTGGCGGGTCCGAAGATGGCGGTTCAACCGTTTGAGGTCTAGGATCGGGCGAAGTGACCCGTCTTTTTTCGGGACTACGAAGAGGTTTGAGTAGAACCCGGAGAATCGTTCGTGCCGCGGAAGGGACGTCACTCGTTCACAGTGGCACGCGGAGAGAACCCTGGGCGATGTGATGGTTGTTTTGGTGGGTGAGAGCCGCAGAAGCGTCTCTTTGGGCGGGAGGAAAACTCTATTTTGTATCCGGACGTGATGATCTCCCTTACCCAGGCGTCGTCGACGACAGAGCCAGGTGTCCTTGAACCGAAGGAGTCTTCCCCCCCACCCTGGAAGGGTTTCCAGGTGGGGGTGACCCGTCATTTAGGGGTGAATCTTTGGTTCCTGTTATTGGTTGGCTTAGGGGGGCGGCTCTTGTTCTTCCAGTGGGGGGTGGACTTGAAGGAAGGTTTCCTTCTGTCTCCGTGGAAAGGGGGTCGGTCCTGTTGGGTGGAGCCGCCTGGGGCGGTGAAAGAACGGAAGGGGCGAAAGGGCTGTGTTCCCTTCCTGTTGTAGGGCCGTTTTGTTCTGGATTGGGGTAGGGAGGTACCCTTGCCCCCTGTGGTGTCGGAGATGATCTGGTCCAGTCTGGACCCGAAGAGCATAGAGCCCTGGAAGGGCAGGCTAGTTAGGGACTTTTTTGAAGCTGGATCCGCGTTCCAGCCCTTAGCCAAAGGACCCGGCGGATTGCGGTGATGTTGCTGTTTGCCCTTGCGGAGCAGGCGGCAGCATCCAAGGAAGCGTTAAGGAGGTATTTGCCTGCTTTAACGATCTGGTCTGCTAGGTCGTAGAGGTCTTCTTTTGGGGCCTCCGACGCGACGCGCCGTTTGAGAATTTTTGCCCAGGCCGATACGGCTTTGGCCACCCATGTGGAGGCGAAGTTGGGGCAGAGTGATGCGCCTGATGCCTCAAAGGCGGACTTTGTCAAGGCTTCAATCTGTCTGTCTGTGGCGTCCTTGAGGGCCGCGGCGTCCGGGATGGACAGAACCGTATGGGAGGACAGGCAGGAGATAGGCGGGTCCACCTTGGGGGGCTCGGACCATTTGGTTACCAGATCAGAGCTGAAAGGGTATAGGACGTCTAGCCGTCTCCTTCCCGGGAAGCGCTTTCCGGGGTTATCCCAGTGTCGGGCTGTAGTAGCCTCGAACTCCTTGTGATTGGGGAAAACCCTTGAGGGTCGTTTGACTTTTTTGAATATGACGGGGTCGTCCTGGGTGACTGCCTCGTCCTCCTTAATTTCGAGGGTTTGTACGATAGCCGAGATGAGGCTATCAACCATGTCCCGTGTCCCTGAGCGCTGATCGTCCTCGGAGTCAGACCCTGCCTGGGATGTTACGTCCGACCCGGTGTCTGCCTCCGGGGAGGGAGACCGGTAGCTCTGGGCGGGCTGGGGGCCGCTGATGGGCCCGGTGAGCTGGACGGGGAACTAGCACGAACCCGCTTTCTGGTTCTGTTCCTTGCTCTGCCTCTGTGAGGGTCGTGGTCAGGTGCAGGCGAATCGCCGTAGGTGGCGTTCGTAGCACTGGTGAAGACGGAGGGCTGTGGCATACGCTCCAGGAACTGTATGAGGGACTGCGATATTTTTGTCCAGTCCGAGAAGGACTGAGACATGGCGACGGCCCACTCCGGGGGCGTGTGGGCGCTCTCCTCCCGGGCGTTGGTGGCATCCTGATGGGCAGACATGGTGGTGGTGGTAGGGGCGCAGGACGAGCAGAGGGGGGACGCTTGGCCTGAGGCCCACTTTTTCTTACAAAGGGCACAAGCGTAGTGGATCACCGTGGGGATCTGAGCGTGTGCAGCGGGGTTGAGCATAGGTAGGCCCTGGTAAGGCGTGCGCTATTGTCAGCTGCTGCGCGATTAAGGCCTAGCGCGGTGGGCTATACTGCTGAGTGGGGGTTACCTGGGGTTTTGGTAGGGTCTGTCGGGTGCAGAGCCTACCAGTGCCCCGCTTACCGGTACCCAGCGATAGCGGTGGGAGCTGCGGTTGCTGTGTCCCCCTGAGGTCGGCGGGCGGGTGAAGCCGGGACGGATCCTCCTGTGCTGGCGCTGTGGACGCGTGCAGAGTCTGGAGGCTGTTGCAGCGTCCACGTGGTGTGCAGGAAGCGCCGGAAGGAGGTGTGTCCGGCCAGGGGGCGGGGAACGCTTGTCCCTGGTTGGCTCGCCTTATGGGCGATGAGTTGGCTTCCTGTGGGGTGGAGCCGGCGCTGGCAGGGCCGCCCTCCTAGCGCTGAGGACGCGACGCTGAGGCGTTTCTCCGTGGGGGGGGCGTGTCCGGGCCGGCGTCTGACGTCAGGGCGTCAGCCGGGGAAGCCCTGCGGTCACAGGAAGGGGGAGTGGTCTGGCCGAGAACAATGAGGCGAGGGAGGGCAAAGATGGCGGCGCCCTGCTGTGTAGCGCGAACTAGCGTGGGGCAAATGCGCGGCCCTGCGCCCGTGGTTATCGGGGGGCTGTCTACCCTGTCCCCCTTTGGTGGGTCCCGGAGCGATCGCGCAGCGGTGGGTCAGGTTGGGCTGGGGGGGGGGGATTATCCTCTGTCCGGTGTGATCTCTGTCCGGTGTTCGATGCTGGAGCCGAGGATGTCAGGATCCCTCGTGGGTGCAGAGGGTCCTGTTGATGATCCTCCTTCCCGCACCGTCTCCTGACGGTGCAGAAGACGGCATCGACCCCTTTAGTCGGGGGGAAGGCCACAGCTGGTGGCCGCCGTCTTCCTCTCAGCCCTCTCCTGGGAGAGGGGTGAGGAGGGGCGAAGCAAGGACTAGTCGCCCAGGATCCTCTGAAGCACCCGTGAGGGTGACAGAGGACCAAGTCCTGCCAGCGGGTCTGAGAGTGGGCAGTGTGGATTATTCGCACGCTGCTCTCTCAGTCGCTAAAGTTTGGGTAGAACAGGGTGAGTGATCTGCACCCTGTTACCCGAAGAAATGAATCTGGAAAACAAAGGGAAAGCGTTAATAAAACACAAAAAACCTGTATGGGAATAAAGACTGCGGATCTGGTGTTAGATCCAGGTCCGCCTCCTACAGACACTAAGCAAAAACTGAGTTGCTCTGTGCCTGTCGGTGGGTGTATACTGCTGGGGAGGAAGTCAGCTTTTGCCAAATTTGCATAGTGTCAGCCTCCTAGTGACAGCACATACACCCATAGTAACCTGTGTCCCCCAATGAAGCGATAAAGAAAGCACAATTGCACAATTCAGACTAAAGGAATGCGTGAAAAAAAAAATAGCAGGATGCAACAATCAAGTCTGATTTCCAGACAAGACTTACTCATTAAATTAAATGGAGTGCAAAAAAAAACAAAAAAAAAACCCCGTCGTAGACATTTGTTTTTTAAGGAATCCAATTAAAAAAAGAGACAGGAACTTGAAATCGGTCCTTTTTGGTGCAGATGTGTAAGGGGGTGTGGACTGAATTGTCGCGTTCCGGCCCTTGAAGACACTAATCAAGTGAATAATGTCATGCATTTTCATAACTCTATACATAAATATATATATATTGGGTAGTTATCTAATATAATGGAAGTTTCCATGTATTGTGATATGGTAATGTATAGGTAATGTAAAGGATATGCGTAGTGTGTGTAGTGTACTGCACAGAATAAGTATAGGGTAAGACAGATTAGTGTTTAGGACAGCAGATAGTGACTATAGTTAGATGATTACAATAGGATAAGATACAGTTTGGGTTTGGGACTAGCACACAATGGGAGGGGGTTATGTCGAGTAAAAAGCGACTGCTTCCTGTTTGAAGAGAGTTCGTTAGCTAAAGTGATAAGGTCAAGATCAAGGAGTGGTGGGTTGATAGCAAAGGCGAAAACATATTGTTTTGGGCGGTATGAGGCCTCACAACATCCCCTGTGGATATGACTGCAACATCCGAAGCATACAGCTTGAAACAGCTGCTATGGCGAGCACCTTAACCCTTCCACACAGAGGAAGATGGATGTGGAACTGCCTGTGGGGAAGGTAATGGATCTCGGTTGTATTGAGGAACTGGACCAGGAATCCCAGGGGCTGAGAGGATCAGAGAACATAGGGATAGTCCAGGTAGAACTGAAAGAAAAGCTGGAAATGTACTGCATCATGGAGACAAGAAATGGAGGGTGGTGTACATGATACTGCGTGTACTTGAACTGTCGCATAAACTACTGTGTGTTGAAACGAGCTGGGTGTCCTCTAATTCATGTGTGGCAGCTCCTGTAACCGAAGACTTGGAGACAGCTGAGGCCAGCAAGCGAGTAACGCACCCCACACGAGCCAGCACATTTGAACTGGGACACGAATTTCCTGTAAAATGCCAGGGCGACACGCAGGGCCGGCTCCAGGTTTTTATGGGCCCCGGGCGAAAGAGCCTCAGTGGGCCCCTTTAACACAGACCACGATTCATGATGCACAGATACAGCAGAGAAATATGGGTACAGTACAATGCCAAATACTTCACTTCTTCCATTACATGAGTGATATCTATTGTAAATTGTACAATAGCTCAAAAACCGCCAAATCCTCACAGCGCACAGAACAGACTGGACAGTACAGTCCTCCATACAATATTATGGGCACCACAGTCTCCCCCTCATCACCCATATAATACCCCATGCAGGATGTCACCCCCCATATAATGCTCCATACAGAATACTGGACCCAAAATAATGCTCCATACAGAATACTGGACCCAATATAATGCTCCATACAGGATACTGGTCCCCATATAATGCTCCATACAAGATACTGGTCCCCATATAATGCTCCATACAAAATATGGAGCTCTCCTCTGCGCTGTACTGCGTTATGCACTGTTACGGCTCAGGAAAGGGCGCTGTGGAAAGACTCCCCATTATCATCATGATTGTCTCCCCATCATCATCATTGCCTCCTTATCATCATCATTGCCTCCCTATCATCATCATGGCCTCCCCATTATCATCAATGCCTGCCCATCATCATCATCTCCTCCCCATCATCATCTTCTCCCCATCATCAATGCCTGCCCATTATCATCAATGCCTGCCCATTATCATCATCTTCTCCCCATCATCATCAATGCCTCCCCATTATCAGCAATGCCTGCCCATCATCATCTCCTCCCCATCATCATCAATGCCTGCCCATCATCATCTTCTCCCCATCATCAATGCCTGCCCATTATCATCAATGCCTGCCCATTATCATCATCTTCTCCCCATCATCATCAATGCCTCCCCATTATCAGCAATGCCTGCCCATCATCATCTTCTCCCCATCATCAATGCCTGCCCATTATCATCAATGCCTGCCCATTATCATCATCTTCTCCCCATCATCATCAATGCCTCCCCATCATCATCAATGCCTGCCCATCATCATCTTCTCCCCATTATCAGCAATGCCTGCCCATCATCACACACAGACAGCACACAAGCACTCTCTCACATACATACACACACACACACATACACACACAAAGCACCACACTACATACACACAGACACACACAGAGACACACACGCACACGTCTTAACTGTCCGGCGTCCCCGCGCTTTCTGCCACAGCCGGCCGCTGAATGATGACGTCATTCAGCGGCGCTGCTGTGAGAGGAAGCGCCGGCGTCCCCTGGAGCCCGGAGCTGCGGCAGCGGAGGCACGGGAGAGGTAAGTATTGTGCCAGCTGATGCCGGGGCCCTGAGCAAGCGGGGGGGGGGGCCCAGTGGCGGTGCTGACACCGCTCTCCTCCGCTAACGGGCGCGGGGGTGCCAGACTGCGAGTGGGCCCCCCCGCCTGCTCAGGGCCCCGGCACTTGCCCGGGTGTGCCGGGTGCTGACGCCGGCCCTGGCGACACGGAGCAGCGGCTCACCCATGACTACAGATGTAAACCAGTCACACGGATATCAAAAACTGATGCATAGACAAAGTACAGATGAGAATTCAACACATACAAAAAAAATCACCATAAAGATAAGAAATCGTGTTTTTCCAGGACACAAAAGAGCAAATTTTTCTTTTCATAAGCGTGCCTGAACTCAGCTTTATTAAAGGGACAGCTTCCCCACCATGTATTTATTGCTACCTTTATACCCTTCCTATCAAGTCCATTTTATTATGGCCTTATTTATTTCTTCAATCGTTCAAAAATCATTTCGATAACTTTGGTGGCTATGTGCTAATTAGTGGGGGTGTCGATTTCCCGATTAATCGTCCCATTAATCATGTTATCACCTTGCTGTGGGTGTCAGTAACATGATTTGCAAAAGCAGAATCGCCGCCTCCCTGACATTGTGCAGCAAGATGACTTGTAAAGAAGGGTATAAAGAATTAAATACATGATGGTGGTGGTTCGGTGAGGCCTAAAGACGCTGAGAGATTCCCTTTAAGGGTATGTATACTTTTGCAACAATCTCAATATCTAAAATAATCAATGAAGTCTTAAAAATGGTTCTATTGTTTGGTGTATGCAGCTCCTTTACTGACCTGTGTGTGTCCATGGTTACTGCCTTAAAAAAAGGAGATTTTTGTGTACTCACCGTAAAATCCTTTTCTCCGAGACGCTCATTAGGGGACACAAGACCATGGGTGTTATGCTGCTGCCACTAGGAGGACACTAAGCAATACATAAGCAAAGAAGATTAACTCCTCCTCCTGCAGTATACACCCTCTGTTGGCTCAATCCTGAACCAGTTCGGTGCCAAAGCAGTAGGAGCTCATAACAGAGTGCAATATGTCAACAATTCAAAGAAACAACGAGGCTACAGGCTAAACAAGGGTGGGAGCTGTGTCCCCCAATGAGCGTCTCGGAGAAAAGGATTTTACGGTGAGTACACAAAAATCTCCTTTTCTCCATTGCCTCATTGGGGGACACAAGACCATGGGACATCCCAAAGCAGTCCCTGGGTGGGAAGCCATAACAATAGATGAAGCCTCGTGAACCACATGCATAAAACGCTTAAACAGTCAACGGACAACTTACAGATGCGCAACAGCTGATTGCAGAATCTGTCTGCCAAGTGCCGCATCTGAAGAAAACTGAGCATGAATTTGGTAATGCTTGACGAAAGTATGAAGACTGGACCAAGTCGCAGCCTTGCACACTTGCTGTGCCGAAGCCTGGTGCCGAATGGCCCAGGAGGCTCCCACAGACCGAGTGGAGTGTGCCTTAATCCCAGCCGGGATAGGCTGACCCTTGAGACGGTACGCCTCTTGGATCGCTGAACGGATCCATCTGGCTAACGTGGCCTTGGAAGCAGGCAAACCCTGTCTGCGTCCTTCCGGAAGCACAAACAGGGCGTCCGATTTACGGAAAGATGCAGTTCTCGAAATATACCTTCGGAGAGCCCTCACCAAATCCAAGGTGTGTAGGGCTTTTTCTGTACGGTGAATCGGCGCCGGACAGAAGGAGGGCAGGACTATCTCTTTGTTGATATGAAAAGCCGAAACTACTTTGGGCAGGAAAGAAGGAGAAGTCCTGAGAACCACCTTGTCCTGGTGAAAGGTAAGAAAAGGAGGTTTACAAGACAAGGCTGCCAATTCCGATACCCGCCTGATAGAGGTAATCTAGGAAGACAACTTTCCAGGAAAGAAGAGATAAAGGCACTTCCGGCAAAGGCTCGAAGGGAGATTCCTGTAATGCACTGAGGACCAGATTAAGATCCCAAGGCTCCAAGGGCCTCTTGTAGGGGGGAACAAGATGTGACACTCACTGGATAAAAGTCCTGACCTGAGACTTAGATGCGATCCGTCGTTGGAAAAGGACGGATAAAGCGGAAATCTGCCCCTTGAGGGAGGAGAGTGCTAGCGCCGAGTCCATTCCTGCTTGGAGAAATTCCAGAATGGAAGGGATAGAAAAAAACCAAAGGGGAACGACCTTTGTCCTTACACCAGGAAGAAAAAAAAAAAATGTTTTCCAGACACTATGATAAATGCGGGCGGAAGCCGGCTTCCTGGCATTAACCATTGTGGAGACAACTTTGTGAGAAAAACGAGCCTGACCTAAGATCCAGGCTTCAATGGCCATACAGTCAAATTCAGTGCTTTGGAATTGTGATGGTAAATTGGGCCCTGCGAGAGAAGGTCCGGACGATCCGGTAATCTCCAAGGGACGTCTGCAAGCAGACGCACTAGTTCCGCATACCACGGACGGCGAGGCCAGTCCGGAGTGACCAGAATGAGAGGAACGCCTTCCGCCTTGATCTTCCGAATCACCCTGGGGATTAACGGAAGAGGAGGAAAGATGTAAGGAAGACGAAATTGACTCCAAGGGAGGACTAGCGCATCCGAGCCGATGGCTAGTGGATCGCGAGATCGACTTATGAAAGTCTGAACTTTGGCATTCAATCTGGATGCCATGAGATCCACATCCGGCATGCCCCAACGCTGGCAAATGAGTTGAAACATTTCCGGATGCAGGGACCATTCCCCTAAGTCTAAGCCTTGACGACTGAGGAAGTCGGCCTCCCAATTGTCCACTCCTGGGATGTGAACCGCGGAGATGGGCGAGCGGTTTGCCTCGGCCCAGTGCACGATGTGCGATACCTCGAGAATCGCTGTTCTGCTCCGAGTGCCTCCCTGATGGTTGATGTACGCCACGGCCGTGGCGTTGTCTGACTGGATCCGGATGGGACGACCGGCCAGAAGATGATGGAACTGCAAGAGAGCTAGTTTGATAGCTCTGATCTCCAGGTTGTTGATCGGGAGACGGGTCTCTGGGAGAGACCAGCGGCCTTGAGCCGTGTGATGAAGGAACACCGCTCCCCATCCGAGAAGACTGGCATCGGTGGTCACCACCAGCCAATGGACAGGCAGAACAGATTTCCCTTGATTCAGCGATGAAGCATTTGTCCACCATTTCAGGGAGCTTCTGACTCTGGGAGGAGACGAAAGCAGCGACTTAGGGACGCTGGGTTCCTGTCCCAGACTGATATTAGCTCTTGCTGAAGAGGTCGAAGATGGAACTGAGCGAACGGTACTGCCTCGATGGAGGCTACCATCTTTCCGAAAACCTTGCATGGCGCCCCGCAGAGAGTGGGAGCGGCCTAGAGACAATAAGAGCACTCCCTGCCTCAGAGAAGCAATCTTCTCTGGAGGGAGAGATACCAACCCTTGGGAGGTGTCCAGAATCATTCCCAGAAAAAGAATCTTCTGAGAGGGAATGGGAGAAGACTTGTCCAGATTGACTAGCCAACCCAGACGGGAGAGGGTGTCAATAGTGATCTCGACACTCTCTGCGCAGGCCCGAAAAGTCGGTCCTTTGATGAGCAGGTCGTCCAGGTACGGGAGGACCACCAACCCCGAGAGTGTAAAATTGACATGGCGGCCGCCTATGACTTTTGTGAACACTCTGGGAGCGGTTGCGAGTCCGAAAGGCAGTGCGGCAAATTGAAAATGATCCTTTCCGACTGCAAAACGCAGAAACCTTTGATGTCCTCTGAAAATCGGAATGTGTAGATACGCATCCTTGATGTCGATAGACGCCAGAAATTCCTTTCTTTCTACAGATGCGACAACAGAACGGAGGGATTCCATTCTGAAATGGCGGACTCTGATGAATTTGTTCAGCAATTTTAGGTCCAGAATAGGACGCAAGGAGCCGTCCTTCTTGGGAACCACAAAGAGGTTTGAGTAAAACCCTTTGAATCTTTCCTTGTGAGGAACTGGAACGATGTATGTTCAGGGCCTGAAGAAAAGGAATTGCGAGATCCTTGGACTTTGGGGGGCGAGACTGGAAGAACCGCCTTGGGGGGAGAGATAAGAATTCGATCTTGTAGCCGGAGTGTACAAGATCTCGGACCCACCGCTCTTGAACGACCGACCCCCAGACCTCGCGGAACAAGAGTAGGCGGCCGCCTACCTTGTTTGGGTCCCCGTCCCCAGCAAGGAGTCATTGGGAAGATAATTTGCGAGAGGAAGAGCTCTTATTTCCCGCCTGAGAGAATCTGTTTCTCCAGGGCTGAGAGGACCTGAACGATGGTTGTGAGCCCGTCTCGGCGTGAAGAACGGGGTGCTCGGGACGAGGTCGAGGCAGAGGACCAATTAAAGGAGCTACGAAATGGCCAGGAGCGACTTTGGTATTGAGACCGAAAAGGCCGATTGATTCTGCGCTGCAGAAGAAATTTACTTTTCCCGCCTGTAGCGTCAGAAATAATTTGATCAAGATGATCTCCAAAGAGACGCCCTGAAAGATAAGGCAGCGAAGTCAAAGTCCTCTTTGAAGCAGCGTCTGCACGCCACTCTCGGAGCCAAAGGGACCTCCGAATGGAGATAGCATTGGCGGCTGTGAGTGCAGTGCAATTAGCTGCATCTAGGGACGCATGGACCATGTAGTCGCCTGCCCGAGTAATCTGATAGGCCAGATTACGTGTCTCGGGAGGAAGAGGGATATCATTAGTAATTTTAACTAAATTCTCAGCCCAGGCCACCATGGACCTTGCCACCCAGGTGGCCGCAAAGGAAGGAGAGAGAGATGCTCCAGCAGCCTCAAAAAACGATTTGGCGAGGTTGTCGATCTGTTTATCTGAGGGGTTCTTAATGGATGAACAATCTGAAACGGAGAGCAGGGTTTTTGAAGCTAAACGAGAAAGTGGTGGATCTACAACTGGAGATTCAGTCCCCTCTTTTTCTACAGTTGCTGAAAAAGGGTATCGTGCTTTCAGAGACTTCAGTCTGAAAAACGTCTGTCTGGACGATTTCTATGTCCCTGAACAATGTCCGTAAATTCCGGGTGGTTACCAAACACCTTGTGAGGACGTTTGGCTCTTTTGAAAGAGATAGGATGATTCGGTTGAGACCCGGGTTCTTCATCTAGCTTGAGGATTTTATTAATCGCCTCAATGAGAGAATCTAGGGACTCCTGAAACTCTGGCGAGTTGGGGTCATCACCAGTATCCGACTCGTACTCAGAATCATGATCACTAATATCTCTGGGAGAGGGGGAGCGAGAGCCTGAGATCGCCGATGCCGAACCACTAGATAAAATGGGAGATATATTATGGCGGCGTTTTCTGGATGACCGCTTTGCTGACGCCGTGGGTCGGCCCCTGACTGATGAAGTCTCTCTGAAGGCTAACGGGCCCCTTTCTGGAAAAGGGGCGCCCTGGCTAGAAGAGGAGCCACGGAAGGTATCCAAGGCCCTAGTCAGAGAATCCATGGACTGCGCCAGAAACGCAGGCCACCCTGAAGGACCCGGCTCATTGGGATCAGGAATAGATAGGGGCTCCTGAATGGTAGTAGGGGGCTCCTGAGCAGTAGAAGCAGCGGGCTCTTGGGCACATGATGCACAGAATTGGGAACCATGCTTTGACGGCAGGGAAGCGTTGCATGAAACGCAGGCGGCATATACTACAGTGTAGTTTTTGTCAGCCTTTTTAGCGCCCTTTGGTTGCGACATATTTCTGCACCTGAGAGCCTGCTGCAGGAGAAGGGTCAAGCGCTGTGTAGACCTAGTCGCAGCGTGCACTTACCCAGGTCCTGTGCCTGAACCCAGTAAGGGTGAGAATGGCATCTGCAGCACTGTCCGTCTAAGAAGATGGCGCCCGAGATTAGAATTGCGCTTCTCGTATGACACGAGAAGCGCCAGAAGCAGTGGGAGGAGAGGGGGAGGGACCAGGAGGGATCCTGTGCTAGCTGAAGCCGGCCAATGGCGTGCGATGTGGGCGGAGTCACGCGGGCCACCCTCCCCCATAGAGGCCTATCCGGGCCCGAAGCCGGGGACTAAATTTCAGGCTGCGGCCTATCCCGGGCCGAAGCCAGGGACTAAATTTCTGGTTGCGGCCTATCCCGGGCCAAAGCCGGGGACTAAATTTATGGCTGCGGCAGCGACGCGACGCAGAAGCGGCCGCGGCGCAACGCGAAGGCGACCGCGGCGACAGGCGGCCACTGCACGGAGAAGCAGCCGCAGTGGGCGCAGAGATAAGCCATATACCCCGGGTGCTTGTACTCACTGCGGGGAGGTAAGAGAACCCCCGATGATGAAGAAAGGGGACCTCCTCAGGGATTACGGCAGATGTGGCCGTACTTCCTCAATCCACCATCCCCTTTGATAGGGGGGTGGAGAGGGTTTCTCAATCTGCCTCCATACCGCCACCGCTTTCCGTAGAGGTGGTGGGGGGTATCCATCCAACGTTCTGCGCCATATCACCTCGCCACATCGAGGGGTATCTCATGGGGAGAGCGGCCCATTCAAGGGATCTGTCGCCCCATGGTAGCGTAGCAGGAGGGGTACGTGGAGGCGACACTCCACAATGCCGCCTGTTGATGGTTTTTGGGAGATCGTGACTTTTCGTACAAGTCCCGTCGCCCATCCGTGCGTGAAGAAAGCAAAATAATAAAAAAGGTAAAAAAGGTAAAAAAATGAGAAAAAAGTGGGGTCTGAGAGCAGACCCTAGTGCCTCCTACAGACACTAAGCAAGAACTGGTACAGGATTGAGCCAACAGAGGGTGTATACTGCAGGAGGAGGAGTTAATCTTCTTTGCTTATGTATTGCTTAGTGTCCTCCTAGTGGCAGCAGCATAACACCCATGGTCTTGTGTCCCCCAATGAGGCGATGGAGAAATACCCTTGCTGTTATGAGATACACTGACCACATGTTAAGATGAAGATTGGATAGAGGAAGTGAAGTAACTCATGATTATACTGTCAGATAATTAAGGACCTTGTTTTTAGTCTGTAACTATGGAGAAATATAGGCCTGCATAGGAGCTGTATACACAAAAACAAAAACAATATATAGTCACAAAGTTGATTTTTTTTTTAGTTTAGGTGCGTAACATGGTTGCAAAAATATGCAGAGCCAATACGCTCGATCCTTCGTGTGGTCTGAGTCTGTTCTGTGCTTCTTACAAACTTATAGATAATGGAGGAGGAGGCAGATAACTTCACTGTAGGGTCAGCCTACACACAGGGTTTGTAGTCTGTAACCATGGATGCACATAGATCTGCGGAGGAGCTGTGAACATGTAAGGGGTTACAGAGACTGGCTTACGCCCTGGTTAAACGTTGATAAATGCGATTATTCTACTCTGTATATATTGTTATGTACCTGAATGTTGCTATGTATATATTATATTTAGGGAGAGTGTAGTGATTAGTTTAGCCCACTAGATTGGGCACATTAGGACCAAAAGAGCAGTAAGATAAGAACTAGTTAAAACCTAGGAGGGCCAAGTGTGGGTAAGGCAGAGGATTTCCTGCATTTTAGTTAGTAGGGCCTGAGAGCCCAGACAGGGCAGTTGGCCACGCGACGTTAAGTAAGGGGCCCAGTCATTCAGGGCCAGTGGATCTAAGGTTACAGCAGAACAGAATGCAGGGCAGCTCCAGGATGTGGCAGCCAACTACATAGGGTGATGCCCTCTTGTCTGGGGCGAAACGGACAGGGGAACTCCTGAAGTTATTTGGGCTGGCCAGAAGGAACGCTGCGGTACCGGATGGTTGACCTTGGGACATTCCAGAAGAAGTGAGGAAAAGCACAGGGCAAGACAAGGATGTACTCTGTGATTAACCCTGTGTAAGTCTGTAACTGATCTGGATGTACTGAGAATGGAAACAAGTAAAATCGTTTACTTTAAGCTGGAATTGGACTCTGTTTCTCTTTGTATGAAGCCGCCCAAAGAAAATCCTCAGGAGATCCGAGAGGACCCGGATGGAACAGAAAGCGGGAAGAAAGGTACGCTACAAAGGGGACATTGTCTGAATGTGGCGGGAGACCAGGGCATGATTGAGCAACCATGGCCCTGGTTCCCCTTCATACACCAAATTGCGGTCCGTTTGTAAAGTGGCTCAACTCCTACGTCGAATGTTTGTAGCATGCAAATAGTTGTAAAAATCCAAGATAATTTTGTATTAAACAGGTGACCTACATTTCAGGATTGTATGGAGCTTGGGGTACAGCTTGAGGTAGAATTCTTGGAAGAGGTAGACAAAAAAGCTTTCAACGTCCCTTATATCCTGAATGTCACACAGCGCGCCATATAGTACCTCTTTGGTCAACCTTCTATCTGCCAGAAGTTTCTGCAAAGAAACAGATTATTTCGTAGTAAAAATTACAGGATTGAAAGTTTTTCAGAAACTAAGATAAAAAAAAATAATTCTATATACATAAGCAGTGTCGGACTGGGGTGCCAATGGCCCACCAGTAACATTGACTTTGGGGTGGCCCACTTTTCACCTGAATACAAATATTACACTACCCTCTTTCACAAATTTGCCTCTATCTCTATATAATAATAAACTGTTTAGTTTGGTTAATGAATGATGAGATGATGCTTTTTTTCTGTACAGAGTGAATCAAGTGAATTATTTCCAAGTACTGCCCATACAGAGGGATTGGGGTCCACCAGGGGATTGCCCTGTTACCCTATGGGCCAGTCCGAGCCTGTACATAAGCCATCCAGCTAACTGGGGTCTCACTCTTCAACCAAGGGTGTAAGCAAATGGCAGACTATTCTAGCAGTGTGTGAACTGATGGCCATCACAGTCACAGATATCGGCCCGGATTGGCCAGATATCGGCCCGTGAGGTTTGTGATGTACGCTTACCCTCTCCTGGAGGAAAAGCCCCGAGCGTATCCATAAGGCTCCATTCACCCGATGGGAGGACAAAATAGCGTTCTTTAGTCCCCATTGGGTATTTGTCCCTAAATCCAAATAGTCCTAAGGAGAAGATATCAACTTACCAACAACTGTTTGTGAGAAAGCAGCTCAAAATCATGTAATCCATGTAGAAAAGGAAAACGCTCGTTTACAGCTTCACATATATACATTTTATTGTGTTCGAAGAATTCAAGTAGATCCGTGGCGATATTAAAGGACGGGTACTGTCCGCCATTAAAGGGTGCAACAAACTCTCCATGTGGTTCTGCGGGGAAATATGCAATGTCGTCATTGATTTATCAAAGTGAACCCGGGTTTTCGTATCAGAACGATTAGGAAATTGTGAGGAGAGAAAAAAAAATAAAAAATCGGCACATCCATCCAACAATGAATAAAATATATCAAAAATGTATTTAAAAACATGGATTCTAAGGATATAAAAACTTGATGCGTTTCTGCCGTCTAAGCGCCCTAAATTGTCTCCACTAAGATGGCGCGGCCATGCCTACGTAATAGCATCTATCGGCGATCCGGCGCCATTTTGGAGCAGGCAATTTTTTTTCTCTAGCAAGATGGCACCACCGACACAGTAGCAGCTATCGGATCACCTCTATATACACCGATAGCTGCTACTGAGTAGGCGCTTATATATGTGAAAAAAATAAATGATTGTCCACATCCAACAGTTTTCACGAATTTGAGGATGGTGGGGCTTATTCTTAAATCCCCCTTTTGGGAACCAAGAGAGTTTGTCAGTGCCTGTAGCGTCTCCGCAATGTCAGGTATAGGCAGAACATGGACGGTACAGTACCTTGTAGTATGTCTTGTAGACCGGGATACAGCTTCAGGTAACACTGCTGGAATATATACTCAAACACTATATTTAATTTCATGTCTTTCTTCTCGATTAATGATAACGATTCATATATGACACGACTGACCGGCCTCTCGTCTGCCTGCAGTTTCTGTAAAAGACAGCAAGTCTTAAAAATCAATTCTCCACTAAAACGATTTCTTGTTATGTACAACATCCTTACACCGATGCATCTCCTCCTTCCTACCTTTTACCAACGAAATGGGTAGCACTAATATTTTGTATACAGTATATCCTGACCAGCAGCATATATAGGAGTCATAGGACTCCAAAGCAAATCTCTAAATGCCCCACAGCCTTTCATCTTTCCTCCACTATCCCCCCCCCCAAAAAAAATGCTTTTATGTGGCTGTTTTGTTTTCTTTTTTTTTTTTTAAGAAATACTGCTCCCTTTGTCTGATGCAAATTAGAAATAATTTTTCTTTCTGCAGCCACCAATAGGTGGCACCACTGCATACAGATTTCTTTTTTTGCACTGCATTCATCGGGAGCGCTGTATATAGTCAAGGCCAAATGTTTTGAGACTGACACAAATTTATTTATTTACAAAGTTTGCTGCTTTAATTTTTAAAGTGGTGATTTGCATTAACTTCAGATTGTTATGAAGAGTGATCATATAGATATTATTATTATTATATATTTTTACTATTATATTATTGATTAAAAAATATGATATTATTACCGTAATTTATTATTAAATAGAGCTATTAAATTCCACTGCACTTTATAGACATTATCATCACTGTACCCATTGGGGGGGGGTCACAATCTAAAATTCCCATCCAGTGGCGCACCTATAATGAGGCGAGTTGAGCCTTCTGTCTCAGGCGGCGGCAGCTAGGGGGCGGCAGAGCACAACTCAGAACACATGGTGTGGTGCCGACTCTCCTTAATCCCTGCTGAGTCTTAAGGTACTGCCACACTAAACAATCCCGCTAGCGATCACGATAACGACGCATACTAATGCGATCGCTAGCGGGATTGTTTCTATATCGCTAAATGCGGCCACATTTAGCGATATAGTTAACGACGCTATCGCCGTTAGCGATCTTCTTAACGACTTTAGCGGTACAAAAGTACCGCTAAATCGCTAAGAAAAGGTGCCACACAGCGATTAGATACTTACCCAGCGGGAGCGCCAGCGATGAAATAGGGTCCGGAAAGATTCCAGCGACGAGCGAGATCACAGCAGGAAGCTCGTCGCTGGAAGCTGCCGCACTGAACAATATCGCTAACGGGATCGCTAAATAGTGACGTTTTTTAGCGATCCCGTTAGCGATATTGTTTAGTGTGGCATACCCTTTACACTCCTGAGCACTGTGCTATGTGTCCCACAGTGAGAAGCAGCCACGCCCCCCATGCACCCCTTCCTCACCCTCCCACCTTTCCACTTTAGCTTCTCGCAGCCAGGAGTCCCGTTGCTGTACTGTCCTGTTATGTGCGAGCAGGACCTGTGATGAGGTCACAGGAGGGGGAGGAGTCAGGGGTCACATGGTCAGGCTCTCTGCGTGCAGGACTCTGCTGTTCTGGTCATCATGGTGCTGGATGAAGGTAAGTTTATGTGTGGGATCAGGAGGGGTTTACAGTGTGGATGTATTAGAGCTGTGTGCGTACGAGGTGTACGGAGCGGAGCCGTGTGTGTACGAGGTGTACGGAGCGGAGCAGTGTGTACGAGATGTACGGAGCGGAGCCATGTGTACGAGATGTACGGAGCGGAGCCGTGTGTACGAGATGTACGGAGGGGAGCCGTGTGTGTACGAAGTGTACGGAGCGGAGCCGTGTGTGTACGAAGTGTACGGAGCGGAGCCGTGTGTGTACGAGGTGCACGGAGCGGAGCCGTGTGTGTACGAGGTGTACGAAGCGGAGCCGTGTGTGTACGAGGTGTACGGAACGGAGCCATGTGTGTACGAGGTGTACGGAGTGGAGCCGTCTGTGTACGAGGTGTACAGAGCGGAGCCGTGTGTGTACGGAGCAGAGCCGTGTGTACGAGATGTATGGAGCGGAGCCGTGTGTGTACGAAGTGTACGAAGCGGAGCTGTGTGTGTACGAGGTGTACGGAGCGGAGCCGTGTGTGTACAAGGTGTACGGAGCAGAGCTGTGTGTGTACGAGGTGTACGGAGCGGAGCCGCTCAGCTCCGTACACACAGGGCTCCGTGCTTGAGCCGTGTGTGTACGGAGCAGAGCCGCGTGTATATATGGTGCAAAGCCGCATGTGTACAAGGTTTACGGAGTGGAGCCATGTGTTTACATGGTGTACTACTTATAGAGAACTTTAACAAATATAAAAATCGATGTTTCAAACATATTCCTATTTAAGGGTCTGTGCACACGTTGCGGAATCCGCTGCGTATCCGCAGCAGAACTGCAAGTGATGTACAGTACCATTATATTCAATGGAAATAAAAAAAACGAAGTGCACATGCTGCGGATTTTTCCACGCGGATTTGGTGCGGATTTAAATCCGCAGCATATCACTTCTTTTGTGCAGTTCCGCAGCGTTTTGAGACCTTCTCTAAATAGGAATCTGCAGGTCTCAAAACGCAGGGGAAATCCGCACAAAATCTGCGGCAAATCCGCACTAAATCCGCAGGTAAAATGCAGGTCATTTTACCTGCGGATTTAGCAAAATCTGAGCAGAAAATTCCACAGCAGATTCTGCAACGTCTGCACATACCCTAAAAGTGTATGTATTTCACATGTGCGTCACGTTAGGCTAGTATGAGTAAAGGGTATGCCACACTAAACAATATCGCTAACGGGATCGCTAAAAAACGTCACTATTTAGCGATCCCGTTAGCGATGTTGTTCAGTGCGGCAGCTTCCAGCGACGAGCTTCCTGCTGTGATCTCGCTCGTCGCTGGAATCGTTCCGGACCCTATTTTCTCGTCGGCGCTCCCGCTGGGTAAGTATCTTATCGCTGTGTGGCACCTTTTCTTAGCGATTTAGCGGTACTTTTGTACCGCTAAAGTCGTTAAGAAGATCGCTAACGGCGATAGCGTCGTTAACTATATCGCTAAATGTGACAGCATTTAGCGATATAGAAACAATCCCGCTAGCGATCGCATTAGTATGCGTCGTTATTGTGATCGCTAGCGGGATTGTTTAGTGTGGCAGTACCTTAAACCAGATTTATTTGTACTGATTTTACAATGGGGGGGGGGGCGCCGTTTTGCAGTTCGCCTCAGGCAGCAGAGAGGCTAGGTTCACCCCTGTTCCCATCAGTATGTGTTTGGGAATAAACTGGAGAAACCGGAGGAAATCCACGATAGCACTGAAAGAACGTACACACTCCTGGCAGATATTGTCCTTGGTGGGATTTGAATCCAGGCCCCCCGCACCGTGATCAGAAGAATTGCATAAGAATTACAAACTCATTCCTTGTCAATAAAACTCCTATTGTTGCTGAATTTCAGCCCTACAACAAAATGACCGGTGGTAGTAATCTTTTCATGAGCTCAGGAGAAAGTGTTAACAGGGACAAGGCAGCTGATATAATACACTCTGAATGACAGAGTGATAAGGGTAGACAGTTTGCTTTAAAATGAGGCTGGTGTTGGAAATCATTGTTTTCTTTTGTTAATCATGGTTACGTCAAAGGAAACATGTGCAGTCATCATTGTTTTACATCAAAAGGGCTTTACAGGCCAGGACATGGAAGTGCTTTATAATCCAATAAATGGTATTTAGGGGTAATCTTACAAGCAGCAAAGGGATTGGTTAATTTGCTGTGGAGAAGGCTTCGGGGAGCCAAAGAAAGTCCAGCAAGTCCCAGGACCATCTCCTAAAGAGAATTCAGCTATGAGATCAGTTCAGTACCAATGCAAAGCTTTTTCAGGAATGGGAGACAAAAACACAGAAATTGTGATAAACTCCTAGCACCGATTAGGCAATACTGTAATGTGGTCAGGATTTGTCCCTTAAGCTGATAAACAGCATGCCCGGGTGAATTGCAGAATACTGTGGTAAACATAACTTAATAAGGGGGCTCTGGGGCCTTCATACTATATATAAGGAGCTGTGGGTGCATCATACTGTATAATGGGGAACTGTGGTAAACATACATTGATTAGGGGGCTGTAGGGCCCCCATACTGTATGTAGGTTACTGTGGGGGATTTATATTGTATATAGATGTGGGGGCCATCATACTGCATATAAGGGGCATCATACTTCATATATGGGAGCTATGGGAGTTGTGGGGCCATCATACTGTATATAGGGAGTTGTGGGGCCATAAACTGTATATAGGGGAGGAATGGGTGGACCTTTGGAGCACCACTGGTGGATCAGCAGGGCTAAGAAGAAGCAAATAGTGTTTATTTGATCACATTTTCAGTTGTTTTTAAATTTTTGTTTTAGAAGTTGGATAACCATTTTAATTCTTAATCACAAACCCAAACTACAGAAATATTAAATCTTACCAGAGACTCAGATTCCGAGAGAATTGTAAGATCTTGCAGTCCATGTAGAAATGGAAATCGATTGGTAATAGTTAGACAGATGTGAACTTTTTCTTGGGCAAATATCAGCGGATCTTTTTCGGTATCAGCCGTACTGTGGATGCCGTATCGGTATTTTCCCTCTGAGTATTCTGTGAGGAAAATCCCAAACGAGCGTTAATATGAATTTTACTGAAATAATTTCAGATCGTTTATACGACCTCCTTAGATTTTGAAGGGGGTTGTCTCCTGAACCAATTTCCAGAACAGGTGCTTCACGATCACCCGTTCCAACTGGTGCCTGACCGCAGTGACAGAACGAGGTGGCAGCGTACGCGCAGGCTCTCCCCCTAGTCACTGCTATGCCAGTTCTGAACACAGCCATGCCACTTGCTTCTTGAGAATTGGTCTGCGGTGCAGAATTAAAATTCTCATCACGTTCATTTTTTGTGTTGATGTCGGCGTTTGCAATGCATACGGTAAAATCTACAACAAAATTTTCCATGCACATTTTTTGCTGCAGATTGTCTTCAAATTTGCGGCGAACGCCACTATATTTGTGTTCTATGTAGATGCAGCCTAAGATAATGGCATGCTACTTTTTGATCATTTGGAATCTAATTGCCAGGACCCCAGAAGTGGCAATGCTATGTAAAGGGGCTGTCTGGTGCCACTTTTGCATCAGAAGGTGAGCAGTGTTGAAGACGCAGAGCCTGCAATTACCTGCCATGATATATGCACAATTGGCATTGTATTCTAACAGGACAGGTGTACGAAACGTCTACCGGGATGCACACAGTCGGCAGGTATTGTACTCCTGTCCTATCAGACTAGATTGCCAATTGGGAATCCATCATGGCAGGTATTCGTAGACGCCACATTGTCTGCATTACTTAACTCCACGATTTAGAAGTGAGAGGTCCAAGTGTAAGGAGGTGGGCAAGAGGAAGAATACAGTTCATATGATGGGAATACCTCTTTAGTTTATATGGCTGAATACAGCACTTACGGATGATGTAACCTACCTGCATGAACGGGCTTTAGATCTGGATACTTTTTCAAGAAGGATTTTTGGAACAAGAAATCAAAGAACACTTCTGGACTGATGCCCTTTTCCTCTATACAGCAGAGGCCCTCATATACCACTCGATGGTCAGTCCTACTGTCTCCTAGCAACTCCTACAAAAAAAAAAAATTATTCTACTTTAAACTGGAAAAATGGCTCATACTTACTACACGTCTATACAATGATCAGCCAAAACAATAAAACCGCTGATGTAAAGTGAATAACATTGATTATTTTGTTATAATAGTGCCATGCAATGAGTGAGAAATACATGGCACCATGTGATCCGTGTCTGCCATGGTGTTATTCCTACGAAGTCCAGTTGTATTGCAGTGCATTGTATAGACAATCAATTAACTGCAGGTCCGAGTCACCTAAAAGGACTAATAAAAAGTGCAAAAACTCTATACCGAAATAGGTCTCTATACCGAAACGCGCGTCGGGGCGCGTGGTGAGAACCCCCTTGTGCCGATTCATGCTCCCAGGTAATTTTTTGATTCTATGCTGCCTGCCATTACTTCTATTTGGGTTGGATGTTTCACTGTGTCTTTCCAGTACTTTCACCTGAATTATATTATTTGGCACTGAGTGATTTCCTTTGTGGTTTTGTTTGCACTATGTTGCTCATTATCTGGGCACCTGCTTTTTAGCGATTGCACATATATATATTTTTCTTTGTTATATTTCCCATTTTGGGAGTTTTTTTGGACAGGCAAATCATCTTTTTCTATTATTTTTACCTGGTTATATATTTGAGCTTCTATTTTATTGTGCTTCATGCACACGCTTATTTGGGGGTTCTTACCTTTTTATATATATATTTTATATATTTTTTTATATATTAACATTAAAATTATTTATGTAATGTTTTGTTATTTTGATGTGTCACCTGTACAATAAAATATAATCATTTTGGTACATATTATTCTTGTTGTCATTTTTCTTTACTACCCTGTCTACATTATACTATATCCTTTGGTTTCTTTTTATTTTAAAATATATATTTGGGGTTTTTCTTTGCACTTTATTAGTCCCCCTTAAGTGACTTGGACCTGCGATCGATAGGACCTGCACGTTTAAGGTTAAAATCACCCCTCTCCCCTGTCCCCAAACGGAATTAAAACATAGATTAAACATTTTTTGTATAATTGTCCGAAGTAATAAAATATAAAAAATATTTATACACAGAAAGTGCCAAAATTGGAAAAAAAGAATTAAGCCGCTAGAATTGGTATTTTAATGGCTGCCACATTTTCCCCCAAAAAATGCAAGAAAAAGAAATCAAATGTTCGTAAATGCTCCAAAATAGTATCAGTTAAAAACATCAGGTACAAACCAAATGGGATTTTTCTTTATATTTCATTTTCTTAAAGGGAACCTGTCATGAGAAAAAAAATGTTATTAAGCTGCAGATATGGGGTTAATCTGCAGGTTAATAGTGTTATGAAGCTGCTCAGTACCGGCACTGAGAGCCCCACTGCCGAGAGGAAATTGGCTTTATTCCTTCCGTCACTCCGTCAGCACCCCCGGTTTTCAGTCACAGTGATCGGCTGGCGCAGCTTCAATCACTGCTCAGTACGTAGTGAGCGGCAGCTTTAACTGCGCCCCAGCACTGACTGACAGTCGGCTCTGTACTAATGCTCTACTGCTGAGCTGGCTGTCAGTTAGTGATGGGTGCGGTTACAGCCGCAGCTCACTATGTACTGAGCTGTGACGGAAGCCGTGCCGGTGTGAAGGGTTAAACTAAGATCAGAACCATTTTGTGCTTGTAATTCCATCTTGTTGTTTATGAGACAAATTCTGTTACTAGGCTATAGTTCCTGGCCATCCTGTTATAAAGCAAAATTGCTTTTTTCTGTATTTTTACTAGAGTAAAGGTTATGGACTATGATAAAACCAGACTGTTCCAGTTTGAACAAGATATGAGACCTTGAGGTGTATTCTGAAGAATGAAAATATTATTGTGTTCCTCTCTATGCTACGTAGATACGGACATATATGTAGTTTCCGATTTCTTTGTATTTTCATAGGTTAAGTGTTGTAGGTGTGGTTTTATACTATTGGTTGACGTACAAACTTACTAAATACTATAAAAGATGATGATGAAATATACGGGGTAGGAATCTACCTCGATTCTCCCAGACAGAAACACGTCTCCGTCTGGTTATTTCTGTTGCTAGCAACATCCTGTGAATTAATTTGGAAATCACTTGGTCAACCGTGAAAGGTCACTTAGATCCTCCCTCAACACCGGTACGCTTCTATGACTGAAAGTATTAAAATTAATTTCCTCCCGGCAGTGGGGCTCTCAGCAGCTTCACAATACTATTAACCTGCAGACTAACCCCATATCTGCAGGTTAATAGCATGTATTTTTTACCTGACAGCTTAAGCTTGCTATCGTCTGTAATCTTATTAACATGGAGAATCATATGAATTTTGTCACATAGTAACCACCCCATTAAAACACAAAAAGTAGTGACGGAAATATTTGCTTTTATTTCCGCACCATTTTACTGCACTTGGAATTTTTTCCTCATTTTACAGAACATTTTAAGATAAAATACATAGTGTTATTCAACAAATACACTTTCACACACAAAAAAATAAACCCTTAAACGGCTAAGTGGATTTTTTATTTATTTATTTTTGCTTGTGAGAAAAACAGACACACTGACAAAAATCTGATCCAGCACACTGATGGATCGGTTCATTTTTTCATGAACGAAAACAAAAAAAATGGACATTTTAATGAGGCTCAAAAAGAAATTTGAATATAAACAATGACTTCCATTCAATGACAGTAAACAGCGAACCTAATTGTAATTAGCAATATAAACATAAAACACAATATAAAGCTGAAGAAACGGCTCTGATGGAAGAAACGCTAGGGCCACATCTTAACGTGGGCGTATTGGTAAACGCGTGAGCGGACGCGGCATAAGAGGGTCCTTGTGCAAAAACACTATACGGCTTTGATAGAAGGTGTCTGCTGCTTTGGAGGCAGAAGTGGCCCCAGGAGGCACCAATGGTGGGATGTCTGCCCCTGGGGAAAGGCGTTCTATTATCTATCATATTTGTCGATAATAAATCATTATTCTTACCAGCGACTCCTCTCTGCTCAGGATTTTGGCGTTCTTCAGTTCCTTCAGGAAGTGAAAGCTATCAGTTATTGCTAGACAAATGGGGACCTTTGACTTGGCATAAAACCACTGGATGTCCGCCGTGGCTACATTGTCCGGGACCTGGCTGCATTCTGTGGAGAGGACCATGTTAGGTTAGGAGCTATATACATAATTATGTGTTTAAATTAGAATTATTTGACAAGCCTCATTTTTTTTTTTAGTTGACAGCCGCACTGTCCTGTTCCTGCCCACACTTGTCTGTGCTTGCAAAGTCTCATTTTTAGAGGTGTTGGAGACATAAAAAAAAAAGATTCAACTATTTGTTTTTATTGTACGTGTACCTGTCATGTCAGGTGAAGTTTTCAGAATAAGCTGTACTGTGTATGTACATGAGGAATAACACTATTTCTGGCCATTATATGACTTGTATCCAGCATTTTTCACCTGTTTTTTACTTGTGTATTCTCTGGGCCCGATTCATTAAAGGAGTTGTCAACTACTCGGACAACCCCTTCTCAATCACCATGTTTGTCCCAGTAAAATAACACTTATAATAACCCATGGCAAAGTTCCGGCGGTGTCAATATTGTCTCTCCCGGGGCTTGCGTGACATTGTTACGTCACGCGATCCCTGCTGCCAATCATACATGGCTTGACTCTTTCCTCCTTCAGTCGTATCACATACATCAGGAGAAGCGAGAAAGCAGCAGCTTTAATTTCCTCTGGATGAACGTAATTTGTCCGAAGGCAGGGACAGTGTAGTGGCAATTGAGCCCTAGGAAAGACAATGTTGACACCGCTGGAACGTTGCCAGCCCTAAAGGCTAGTATAAGTTTTGTTATCTTACTGGGACCAAACATATAGATTGAGAAAGGGGTTGTCCGAGTAGTGGACAACCCCTTTAAGACTAGCTTTTTGCACACCAGTCTCAAGGAAATAACTACTGGAGTAAAATGCTCTTAATTCATTAGTTCATCAAAAGGTACATGACACTTGAATAAATTAAGTGCATCTTACAACTCTGCCAAAAAGAACACACTTCTGGCATAATTTACCAAAGTGGAAAAAATGTTGATGATCTTGCTGGGCGGGTTTCACCATACTACACCCAAGCTCAAACCACTGTGGCAAAGCTGTCAGTGACTGGCGTAAAAACAGCAAATTTCGCAAAACTTTTGTGCAACATTTCAAGAATTTTCTTGCCAGAATTCTGGTAAAAACATCTCTATGCCTTGGGCCCTTAGTCTCTAATTGTCAGTTGTCTCTGAGCTGGTGGGTGCAGACTAGCTACTATCATGTCTTTTGTACTCAAGAGATAAGAAGAAAAATTATTTCCCCAATGTCTCTGGAGCTCACCTTCAGAAGCAACAGCAGGGTGAAAGATATTATACAGCAGTGTATCCCGGTACACAGCTCTGGGCTCAGATAAAAGACTTACTAGCAAACAGCAGCACAGGTCTGTGTGTCTATCTCACTCTATAGTTTCTCTTCTAATCCCTCTCCTCTCCATTGCCCTCTATGCGCAATAACTTATCTGAGCCCTTAGTGAGCTCGTAACTAGTGATGACAGAACGTGCTCGGGTAAGGTGTTATTGGAGCATGTTCGTGAGTCAACCGAGTGTCTTCGGCGTGCTCAAAAAATACATTCGGTTAGCACACGAACATGCTTGGATAGCACCTTATCCGAGAACATTCACTCATCCCTACTGGTAACTTATCGTCACCGAAGAGAGATTTGAGCAGTAGAGTCCAAATAAAATGATCAAGGTATGAGGAGGGGATCCCCTGTCTGATAAGGAGTCTTATTTTTCTGCAATTATCTACTCTATGTTTATACTATTGATTAGAGATGGGAGGACCCCTGGAGCTTCAGGTCATTCGGGTCCGGTGGGTCCGGCTGAACAGTTTAAAAAGGTTCGTGTTCAGGTAACAGAACAGTACCTTGACTCGAACCCAGCCCCCGTTCACTTGTATGGGGGGCCTGAACATCCAGTGTTTGCCGTGCTGTCATGTATATGACAGCACGGCAAACACGGCTTCTGATCGACGGTAAAATCATTACCGCCGGTCAGACATCCATGATTCCCACATTGTCAAATGACAGTGTGAGCCCGCAGCTGTGATCAAATGTAACAAGTTTACCTCCGGTCACTGGCGTCAGCTGACTGGACTACTGCTCCCATCGGTGACGCCTGCTGCCGCTAATGACAGTGAGAGTAGGCAGCAGTTGATGGGAGCATTCATCAGCCGACCCTGCGCTCTAAATGAATAAAAAAAAAAAAATCGGCATGGGTTCACCTATATTTTTTTTATAACCAACCAGGCAAAACTGACAGCTGGGGCTGGCAACCCTGAGCTGTCAGCTTTATCAAGGCTGGTTATCAAGAATAGAGGGGTCCCCACACTGTTTTTTTAATTCTTTAACCCCTTTGTGACATGCGCAGTACTATTACAGCGCATGTCGTGTCACCTCCTTTGATGTGAGCTCCAGCGGTGAGCCCACATCTTTCCCAGCACATGTCAGCCGTTTTGAACAGCTGACATGTGCCCGAAACAGCTGTGGGTGGAATCACGATCCATCCGCGGCTATTAACGCGTTAAATGCCGCTGTCAAACTCTGTCACGTGATCAAATACCCCGTCACGTGATTGTTGGTCACCGATGGGTTGGCATGACAACGGTTGTCAATGCTGGATTGCTATGAGCGCCGCCCAGTGGTCGGCGCTCATAGCAAGTGAGTAATTCTGCTACATACAGATGATCTGATCATCGCCTGTATGTAGCAGAGCCAATCGGGTTATGGCAGCTTCTAGTCTCCCATGGAGACTATTGAAGCATGCCAAAAGTAAAAAAAAAAAAAAAAGTTTTTAAATATTACAAAAATAAAAAATATATAAAAGTTTAAATAACCCCCCTTTCGCTCCATTTAAAATAAAACAATAAAAAAACAAATATACACATGTTTGGGTGATTCTGAACGCGGCGATACCAATCTATCAATATAAAAAAAGAATTAACCCGATCGCTAAACGCGTAAAGATAAAAAAAAGTCAAAGTGCCAGAATTACGTTTTTTTTGGCCGCTGCAACATTGAATTAAAATGCAGTAACGGGCGATCAAAAGACTATATCTACACTAAAATGATAGCTTTAAAAAAGTGCAATTCCACAACGTTTTTCTGGATTTTTTTTCCCATTTCTGAGTACACGATATGGTAAAACCAATGGTGTCGTTCAAAAGTACAACTTGTCTCACAAAAAACAAGCCCCCACATGGCCATATTGACAGAAAAATAAAAAAGTTATGGCTCTGGGCTCTGGGTAGAAGGGGAGCGAAAAACAGAAACACAAATACAAAAAAGGGCTCTTCTCAAAAGAGGTTAAATAATAAAAAAAAACAGGGTTGGGTCCCCCAATTTTTGACAACCAGCCTTGCTAAAGCAGACAGCTGGGGGCTGGTTTTCTCAGGCTGATAAGGGGCCATGCATATTGCCCTCCCCCCAGCCTAAAAATAGCAGCTCGCAGCTGCCCAGAAAAGGCAAATCTAATAGATGCACCAATTCTGGAGCTTTGCCTGGCTCTTCCCACTTGACCTGTAGACGTGGCAAGTGGGGTTCATATCGGTGGGGTTGATGTCACCATCGTCTTGTCTGGTGACATTAAGCCCACGGCTTAGTAATGAAAAGATGTCTACAAGACACCTATCCATTACTAATCCTATAGTTATATTGTAAATAAACACTCAGCCAGAATAAGGTCTTTTATTTGAAACAGTTTTCCTTTTTTTTTTTATTTAAAAATAAACAGTTATTCTCACCTAACACCCATTCCATTGATTCTCCTGTAATAAAACAAACAAAAATAAAAAAACAACAATATTCCTCATATCTCCGTCGTTCTGTCCCACACTGTAATCCATGTCTGTGGATAAATAGTTTTCAACCTAGAAAGTGTCAAGATGCGACCGTCCAGGCTGAGGACCACTGGTGAATAAGCTGCTGTGAGGGCAGCGTCAGTGAGCAGCAGTGACGTCATCAAGGTTACTGCCGGTCACTGAGACTTTATTCTCAGTGGGGCCAATGATCTGCGGTGACCTCAGCACGGTGAGAAAGTCTCACAGTGCAGAAGTGAGTTCAACGCAGTTCACCGGGAGAATTTCATTACAGTGAATTTGAACTGTGGTGAACTCCCCTCTGCACCATGAGACTTTTTCTGAATGTGAAGCGGTGATCTTACCAGAGGAAGGTCATTCATCAGTGGTTCTCAGCCTGGACGGTCGTCCAGGTTGAAAACTAGTAATCCCTAGACATGGATTACAGCGTGGGACAGAAGGTCGGACAGGTGAGGGATATTGTTGTTTTTTATTTTTGTTTTATTATAGGAGACGAGGGCTTCGGTGGAATTAGGTGTTAGGTGAGTATAACTGTGTTTGTTATTTTTAATTAAAAAAAGAAAAACTGCATTTTGTTTTTATTTAAAATAAAAGACTTTACTGTGGCTGTGTGTTTATCTACAATATAACTATAGGATTAGTAGGTGTCTTATAGATGCCTCTCCATTACTAATTTGTGGGATTTATGTCACCGGACAATACGAAGGTTACATCAACCCCACAAATATGAACCCCACTTGTGACCGCTACAGGGCAAGTGGGAAGTGCCGGGCAAAGCGCCAGAATTGGTGCATCTAATAGATGCCTGCATTGCATTTCATTAATGGTTCCCCTGACATCCCCTGTATAACCCTCAAAAAACTTTTGAAGTTCTCCTGTGCTGCATGTTATCCTGTCAGTCCAGTCCGATAGGCGTTGCTTCTGCAGTTTCCATCCCTCCTCCCAGATGATGATAGCCGTTCTCCTGCTGTAATTAGCCAGGCTAAATCTTGCGCCTGTGCAGAGAAATTGCCGGCTCACTATGCTTTTCCATACTGGGAGCAGAGCCTAAATTATAATGGCACATGCAAACTTATGTTTTTGGCTCTGCCCGCAGTAAAGCAAAGCATAGTGTGCAAGCGCTAACCGGCAATTTCTCTGTGCAGGTGCGACATTTTGCCCTGCTAATTACAGCGGAAGGACAGCTATCAGCAGCCCAGAGAAGGGATGGAGAAGCTGGGAAGAGGGATGGAGACTGCAGAAACTACACCCATCGAACCGGCCCAACAGGATTAACACAGCGTGGGAGAACTTCAAAAGATTTTTTCAGGTGTATACTGTTGGAGTCGGGGGGTTATATAACCATTAATGGACTGCAGCACAGACGTTGATTAAGGTCATAGTTTTAGTTGACACAGGACAAAACTGGTCACAGGTTCCCTTTAAGAAATGGCAGCTAACAGGAACAGTGGAGGTCAAGATAAGGTCTGGAAGACCAAGCTAAATTTCAGTGAGAGCTGCTTGCAGGATTGCTAAAGAGGCAAATTAGAACCCCTGCTTGACTGCAAAAGACCTTCAGAAAGATTTAGCAGTTGTGGTACTTTGTTCTACTTTTCAGAAGCACCTGCATAAATATGGCCTCTATGGAACAGTCATCAGAAGAAATCCTCTCCTGCATCCTCACCATAACATGCAGCATCAGAAGTATGCACAAGAACATCTAAACAAGCCAAATCCATTTTGGAAACAAGTCATGTGGACAGAGGAGGTTAAAATAGAACTCTTTGGCCACAATGATCAAAGGTTTGTGTGGAGAAAGGAACATCTCGCCAACCATTAGGTATGGGGGTGGATCAATCATGCTTTGGGGTTGCATTGCAACCAAAGGCATGGGAACATTCAACGGATAGAGGGAAGAATGGATTCAATGACATTTCAACAAATTCTTGATGCAAACATAACACTATCTGTAGAAAAGCTGAATTTGAAAAGAGGATGGCTTCTACAAGGAAGAATGGATGCAAATCCCTCAATGTCTGGCTACAAAAAGCATTTACAAGCTGCAATACTTGCAAAAGGGGTTCCTACTAGGTACTAACCACGCAGGGTGCCCAAACTTTTACAGCAGTCCATTTTTCTTTTTGCAATTTTTAAAATGTAAAAAAATACAATAGATTTTGTTTTACTAAAATACAAAGGAAATGTGTCATCTTTAACTTTAGGCCTTTTAGAGATAATTTCATCTTCAACTTATTTACCTGCTCACAATAACAGGAATTTTTTGACCAGGGGTGCCCAAACTTTTATATAATACTGTATATACCAGGATGGGGGGTTATATATATCAGGATGGGGCCAGGATGAGAGACATGTATACCAGGATGGGGGGGGGTGGGAGACTGCAGTCCAAATCTTGCATCAGGGCTCATCAGACGTCACTGTCCAACAGTGTACACTGGAGCCGTATTAGGGCACTAGCATTTGCCACCACTTTGTTATCGGAGGATGAGGGTGGGCGTGAAGAGACATTCCTAAACCAGCACGTCTTCATTCTCAGGATAGTGGGAGTCCCAGCGGTCCAAGAATTATATAAGCACCTACCATATACCGTTACTGTGTCCATCTTTGGAAGTTCTCTGATGTATTCATAATTTATTGGACTGCAGGGTCATATCTGAAACAATGAGATATTAT